>OZ038389.1:28153429-29353429 GCA_964036045.1 Eutreptiella sp. 'Long Island Sound 2002'
GCCCATGTGACATCCGCCCCCCGTGGGAGGCCCATGTGACATCCGCCCCCGGGGGGAGGCACAAGTGACATCCGCCCCACGTGGGAGGCCCATGTGACATCCGCCCCCCGTGGGAGGCCCAGGTGACACCCGCCCCCCGTGGGAGGCCCATGTGACATCCGCCCCCGTGGGAGGCCCATGTGACATCCGCCCCCCGTGGGAGGCCCATGTGACATCCGCCCCCGTGGGACGTGGGAGGCCCATGTGACATCCGCCCCCGTGGAGGCCCATGTGACATCCGCCCCCCGTGGGAGCCCATGTGACATCCGCCCCCCGTGGGAGGCCCATGTGACATCCGCCCCCCGTGGGAGGCCCATGTGACATCCGCCCCCCGTGGGAGGCCCATGTGACATCCGCCCCCCGTGGGAGGCCCATGTGACATCCGCCCCCCGTGAGAGGCCCGTGTGGACTCCGCCCCCCGTGGGAGGCCCATGTGACATCCGCCCCCCGTGGGAGGCCCATGTGACATCCGCCCCCCGGTGGGAGGCCCATGTGACATCCGCCCCCGTGGGAGGCCCATGTGACATCCGCCCCCCGTGGGAGGCCCATGTGACATCCGCCCCCCGTGGGAGGCCCATGTGACATCCGCCCCCCGTGGGAGGCCCATGTGACATCCGCCCCCCGTGGGAGGCCCATGTGACATCCGCCCCCGTGGGAGGCCCATGTGACATCCGCCCCCCGTGGGAGGCCCATGTGACATCCGCCCCCCGTGGGAGGCCCATGTGACATCCGCCCCCCGTGGGGAGGCCCATGTGACATCCGCCCCCCGTGGGAGGCCCACGTGACATCCGCCCCCCGTGGGAGGCCCATGTGACATCCGCCCCCGTGAGAGGCCGTGTGACATCCGCCCCCCGTGGGAGGCCCATGTGACATCCGCCCCCCGTGGGAGGCCCATGTGACATCCGCCCCCCGTGGGAGGCCCATGTGACATCCGCCCCCCGTGGGAGGCCCATGTGACATCCGCCCCCCGTGGGAGGCCCATGTGACATCCGCCCCCCGTGGGAGGCCCATGTGACATCCGCCCCCCGTGGGAGGCCCATGTGACATCCGCCCCCCGTGGGAGGCCCATGTGACATCCGCCCCCCGTGGGAGGCCCATGTGACATCCGCCCCCGTGGGAGGCCCATGTGACATCCGCCCCCCGTGGGAGGCCCATGTGACATCCGCCCCCGTGGGAGGCCCATGTGACATCCGCCCCCCGTGGGAGGCCCATGTGACATCCGCCCCCCGTGGGAGGCCCATGTGACATCCGCCCCCCGTGGGAGGCCTATGTGACATCCGCCCCCCGTGGGAGGCCCGTGTGACATCCGCCGCCCGTGAGAGGCCCATGTGACATCCGCCCCCCGTGGGAGGCCCATGTGACATCCGCCCCCCGTGGGAGGCCCATGTGACACCCGCCCCCCGTGGGAGGCCCATGTGACATCCGCCCCCCGTGGGAGGCCCATGTGACATCCGCCCCCCGTGGGAGGCCCATGTGACATCCGCCCCACGTGGGAGGCCCATGTGACATCCGCCCCCCGTGGGAGGCCCATGTGACATCCGCCCCCCGTGGGAGGCCCATGTGACATCCGCCCCCGTGGGAGGCCCTTGTGACATCCGCCCCCGTGGGAGGCCCATGTGACATCCGCCCCCCGTGGGAGGCCCATGTGACATCCGGCCCCCGTGGGAGGCCCTTGTGACATCCGCCCCCCGTGGGAGGCCCATGTGACATCCGCCCCCCGTGGGAGGCCCATGTGACATCCGCCCCCCGTGGGAGGCCCATGTGACATCCGCCCCCCGTGGGAGGCCCATGTGATATCCGCGAGGCCCATGTGACATCCGCCCCCCGTGGGAGGCCCATGTGACATCCGCCCCCCGTGGGAGGCCCATGTGACATCCGCCCCCCGTGGGAGGCCCATGTGATATCCGCCCCCCGTGGGAGGCCCGTGTGACATCCGCCCCCCGTGGGAGGCCCATGTGACATCCGCCCCCCGTGGGAGGCCCATGTGACATCCGCCCCCCGTGGGAGGCCCATGTGACATCCGCCCCCCGTGGGAGGCCCATGTGACATCCGCCCCCCGTGGGAGGCCCATGTGACATCCGCCCCCCGTGGGAGGCCCATGTGACATCCGCCCCCCGTGGGAGGCCCATGTGACATCCGCCCCCCGTGGGAGGCCCATGTGACATCCGCCCCCCGTGGGAGGCCCATGTGATATCCGCCCCCCGTGGGAGGCCCGTGTGACATCCGCCCCCCGTGGGAGGCCCATGTGACATCCGCCCCCCGTGGGAGGCCCATGTGACATCCGCCCCCCGTGGGAGGCCCATGTGATATCCGCCCCCCGTGGGAGGCCCATGTGACATCCGCCCCCCGTGGGAGGCCCATGTGACAGCCGCCCCCCGTGGGAGGCCCATGTGACAGCCGCCCCCCGTGGGAGGCCCATGTGACATCCGCCCCCCGTGGGAGGCCCATGTGACATCCGCCCCCCGTGGGGGGCCCATGTGACATCCGCCCCCCGTGGGAGGCCCATGTGACATCCGCCCCCCGTGGGAGGCCCATGTGACATCCGCCCCCCGTGGGAGGCCCATGTGACATCCGCCCCCCGTGGGAGGCCCATGTGACATCCGCCCCCCGTGGGAGGCCCATGTGACATCCGCCCCCCGTGGGAGGCCCATGTGACATCCGCCCCCCGTGGGAGGCCCATGTGACATCCGCCCCCCGTGGGAGGCCCATGTGACATCCGCCCCCCGTGGGAGGCCCATGTGACATCCGCCCCCCGTGGGAGGCCCATGTGACATCCGCCCCCCGTGGGAGGCCCATGTGACATCCGCCCCCCGTGGGAGGCCCATGTCACATCCGCCCCCCGTGGGAGGCCCATGTGACATCCGCCCCCCGTGGGAGGCCAATGTGACATCCGCCCCCCGTGGGAGGCCCATGTGACATCCGCCCCCCGTGGGAGGCCCGTGTGACATCCGCCCCCCGTGGGAGGCCCATGTGACATCCGCCCCCTGTGGGAGGCCCATGTGACATCCGCCCCCCGTGGGAGGCCCATGTGACATCCGCCCCCCGTGGGAGGCCCATGTGACATCCGCCCCCCGTCCGAGGCCCATGTGACATCCGCCCCCCGTGGGAGGCCCATGTGACATCCGCCCCCCGTGGGAGGCCCATGTCACATCCGCCCCCCGTGGGAGGCCCATGTGACATCCGCCCCCCGTGGGAGGCCCATGTGACATCCGCCCCCCGTGGGACGCCCATGTGACATCCGCCTCCCGTGGGAGGCCCATGTGACATCCGCCCCCCGTGGGAGGGCCATGTGACATCCGCCCCCCGTGGGAGGCCCATGTGACATCCGCCCCCCGTGGGAGGCCCATGTGACATCCGCCCCCCGTGGGAGGCCCATGTGACATCCGCCCCCCGTGGGAGGCCCATGTGACATCCGCCCCCCGTGGGAGGCCCATGTGACATTCGCCCCCCGTGGGAGGCCCATGTGACATCCGCCCCCCGTGGGAGGCCCATGTGACATCCGCCCCCCGTGGGAGGCCCATGTGACATCCGCCCCCCGTGGGAGGCCCATGTGACATCCGCCCCCCGTGGGAGGCCCATGTGACATCCGCCCCCCGTGGGAGGCCCATGTCACATTCGCCCCCCGTGGGAGGCCCACGTGACATCCGCCCCCCGTGGGAGGCCCATGTGACATCCGCCCCCCGTGGGAGGCCCATGTGACATTCGCCCCCCGTGGGAAGCCCATGTGACATCCGCCCCCCGTGGGAGGCCCATGTGACATCCGCCCCCCGTGGGAGGCCCATGTGACATCCGCCCCCCGTGGGAGGCCCATGTGACATCCGCCCCCCGTGGGAGGCCCATGTGACATCCGCCCCCCGTGAGAGGCCCATGTGACATCCGCCCCCCGTGGGAGGCGCATGTGACATCCGCCCCCCGTGGGAGGCCCATGTGACATCCGCCCCCCGTGGGAGGCCCATGTGACATCCGCCCCCCGTGGGAGGCCCATGTGACATCCGCCCCCCGTGGGAGGCCCATGTGACATCCGCCCCCCGTGGGAGGCCCATGTGACATCCGCCCCCCACGGGAGGCCCATGTCACATTCGCCCCCCGTGGGAGGCCCATGTGACATCCGCCCCCCGTGGGAGGACCTTGTGACAGCCGCCCCCCGTGGGAGGCCCATGTGACATCCGCCCCCCGTGGGAGGCCCATGTGACATCCGCCCCCCGTGGGAGGCCCATGTGACATCCGCCCCCCGTGGGAGGCCCATGTGACATCCGCCCCCCGTGGGAGGCCCATGTGACATCCGCCCCCCGTGGGAGGCCCATGTGACATCCGCCCCCCGTGGGAGGCCCATGTGACATCCGCCCCCCGTGGGAGGCCCATGTGACATCCGCCCCCCGTGGGAGGCCCATGTGACATCCGCCCCCCGTGGGAGGCCCATGTGACATCCGCCCCCCGTGGGAGGCCCATGTGACATCCGCCCCCCGTGGGAGGCCCATGTGACATCCGCCCCCCGTGGGAGGCCCATGTGACAGCCGCCCCCCGTGGGAGGCCCATGTGACATCCGCCCCCCGTGGGAGGCCCATGTGACATCCGCCCCCCGTGGGAGGCCCATGTGACATCCGCCCCCCGTGGGAGGCCCATGTGACATCCGCCCCCCGTGGGAGGCCCATGTGACATCCGCCCCCCGTGGGAGGCCCATGTGACATCCGCCCCCCGTGGGAGGCCCATGTGACATCCACCCCCCGTGGGAGGCCCATGTGACATCCGCCCCCCGTGGGAGGCCCATGTGACATCCGCCCCCCGTGGGAGGCCCATGTGACATCCGCCCCCCGTGGGAGGCCCATGTGACATCCGCCCCCCGTGGGAGGCCCATGTGACATCCGCCCCCCGTGGGAGGCCCATGTGACATCCGCCCCCCGTGGGAGGCCCATGTGACATCCGCCCCCCGTGGGAGGCCCATGTGACATCCGCCCCCCGTGGGAGGCCCATGTGACATCCGCCCCCCGTGGGAGGCCCATGTGACATCCGCCCCCCGTGGGAGGCCCATGTGACATCCGCCCCCCGTGGGAGGCCCATGTGACATCCGCCCCCCGTGGGAGGCCCATGTGACATCCGCCCCCCGTGGGAGGCCCATGTGACATCCGCCCCCCGTGGGAGGCCCATGTGACACCCGCCCCCCGTGGGAGGCCCATGTGACATCCGCCCCCCGTGGGAGGCCCATGTGACATCCGCCCCCCGTGGGAGGCCCATGTGACATCCGCCCCCCGTGGGAGGCCAATGTGACATCCGCCCCCCGTGGGAGGCCCATGTGACATCCGCCCCCCGTGGGAGGCCCATGTGACATCCGCCCCCCGTGGGAGGCCCATGTGACACCCGCCCCCCGTGGGAGGCCCATGTGACATCCGCCCCCCGTGGGAGGCCCATGTGACATCCGCCCCCCGTGGGAGGCCCATGTGACATCCGCCCCCCGTGGGAGGCCCATGTGACATCCGCCCCCCGTGGGAGGCCCATGTGACATCCGCCCCCCGTGGGAGGCCCATGTGACACCCGCCCCCCGTGGGAGGCCCATGTGACATCCGCCCCCCTCGGGAGGCCCATGTGACATCCGGCCCCCGTGGGAGGCCCATGTGACATCCGCCCCCCGTGGGAGGCCCATGTGACATCCGCCCCCCGTGGGAGGCCCATGTGACATCCGCCCCCCGTGGGAGGCCCATGTGACATCCGCCCCCCGTGGGAGGCCCATGTGACATCCGCCCCCCGTGGGAGGACCTTGTGACAGCCGCCCCCCGTGGGAGGCCCATGTGACATCCGCCCCCCGTGGGAGGCCCATGTGACATCCGCCCCCCGTGGGAGGCCCATGTGACATCCGCCCCCCGTGGGAGGCCCATGTGACATCCGCCCCCCGTGGGAGGCCCATTTGACATCCGCCCCCCGTGGGAGGCCCATGTGACATCCGCCCCCCGTGGGAGGCCCATGTGACATCCGCCCCCCGTGGGAGGCCCATGTGACATCCGCCCCCCGTGGGAGGCCCATGTGACATCCGCCCCCCGTGGGAGGCCCATGTGACATCCGCCCCCCGTGGGAGGCCCATGTCACATTCGCCCCCCGTGGGAGGCCCATGTGACATCCGCCCCCCGTGGGAGGCCCATGTGACAGCCGCCCCCCGTGGGAGGCCCATGTGACATCCGCCCCCCGTGGGAGGCCCATGTGACATCCGCCCCCCGTGGGAGGCCCATGTGACATCCGCCCCCCGTGGGAGGCCCATGTGACATCCGCCCCCCGTGGGAGGCCCATGTGACATCCGCCCCCCGTGGGAGGCCCATGTGACATCCGCCCCCCGTGGGAGGCCCATGTGACATCCACCCCCCGTGGGAGGCCCATGTGACATCCGCCCCCCGTGGGAGGCCCATGTGACATCCGCCCCCCGTGGGAGGCCCGTGTGACATCCGCCCCCCGTGGGAGGCCCATGTGACATCCGCCCCCCGTGGGAGGCCCATGTGACATCCGCCCCCCGTGGGAGGCCCATGTGACATCCGCCCCCCGTGGGAGGCCCATGTGACATCCGCCCCCCGTGGGAGGCCCATGTGACATCCGCCCCCCGTGGGAGGCCCATGTGACATCCGCCCCCCGTGGGAGGCCCATGTGACATCCGCCCCCCGTGGGAGGCCCATGTGACATCCGCCCCCCGTGGGAGGCCCATGTGACATCCGCCCCCCGTGGGAGGCCCATGTGACATCCGCCCCCCGTGGGAGGCCCATGTGACATCCGCCCCCCGTGGGAGGCCCATGTGACACCCGCCCCCCGTGGGAGGCCCATGTGACATCCGCCCCCCGTGGGAGGCCCATGTGACATCCGCCCCCCGTGGGAGGCCCATGTGACATCCGCCCCCCGTGGGAGGCCAATGTGACATCCGCCCCCCGTGGGAGGCCCATGTGACATCCGCCCCCCGTGGGAGGCCCATGTGACATCCGCCCCCCGTGGGAGGCCCATGTGACACCCGCCCCCCGTGGGAGGCCCATGTGACATCCGCCCCCCGTGGGAGGCCCATGTGACATCCGCCCCCCGTGGGAGGCCCATGTGACATCCGCCCCCCGTGGGAGGCCCATGTGACATCCGCCCCCCGTGGGAGGCCCATGTGACATCCGCCCCCCGTGGGAGGCCCATGTGACACCCGCCCCCCGTGGGAGGCCCATGTGACATCCGCCCCCCTCGGGAGGCCCATGTGACATCCGGCCCCCGTGGGAGGCCCATGTGACATCCGCCCCCCGTGGGAGGCCCATGTGACATCCGCCCCCCGTGGGAGGCCCATGTGACATCCGCCCCCCGTGGGAGGCCCATGTGACATCCGCCCCCCGTGGGAGGCCCATGTGACATCCGCCCCCCGTGGGAGGCCCATGTGACATCCGCCCCCCGTGGGAGGCCCATGTGACATCCGCCCCCCGTGGGAGGCCCATGTGACATCCGCCCCCCGTGGGAGGCCCATGTGACATCCGCCCCCCGTGGGAGGCCCATGTGACACCCGCCCCCCGTGGGAGGCCCATGTGACATCCGGCCCCCGTGGGAGGCCCATGTGACATCCGCCCCCCGTGGGAGGCCAGTGTGACATCCGCCCCCCGTGGGAGGCCCAGGCCAGTGTGACATCCGCCCCCCGTGGGAGGCCCATGTGACATCCGCCCCCCGTGGGAGGCCCATGTGACATCCGCCCCCCGTGGGAGGCCCATGTGACATCCGCCCCCCGTGAGAGGCCCATGTGACATCCGCCCCCCGTGGGAGGCCCATGTGACATCCGCCCCCCGTGGGAGGCCCATGTGACATCCGCCCCCCGTGGGAGGCCCATGTGACATCCGCCCCCCGTGGGAGGCCCATGTGACACCCGCCCCCCGTGGGAGGCCCATGTGACATCCGCCCCCCGTGGGAGGCCCATGTGACATCCGCCCCCCGTGGGAGGCCCATGTGACATCCGCCCCCCGTGGGAGGCCCATGTGACATCCGCCCCCCGTGGGAGGCCCATGTGACATCCGCCCCCCGTGGGAGGCCCATGTGACATCCGCCCCCCGTGGGAGGCCCATGTGACATCCGCCCCCCGTGGGAGGCCCATGTGACATCCGCCCCCCGTGGGAGGCCCATGTGACATCCGCCGCCCGTGGGAGGCCCATGTGACATCCGCCCCCCGTCCGAGGCCCATGTGACATCCGCCCCCCGTGGGAGGCCCATGTGACATCCGCCCCCCGTGGGAGGCCCATGTCACATCCGCCCCCCGTGGGAGTCCCACGTGACATCCGCCCCCCGTGGGAGGCCCATGTGACATCCGCCCCCCGTGGGAGGCCCATGTGACATCCGCCCCCCGTGGGAGGCCCATGTGACATCCGCCGCCCGTGGGAGGCCCATGTGACATCCGCCCCCCGTCCGAGGCCCATGTGACATCCGCCCCCCGTGGGAGGCCCATGTGACATCCGCCCCCCGTGGGAGGCCCATGTCACATCCGCCCCCCGTGGGAGGCCCGTGTGACATCCGCCCCCCGTGGGAGGCCCGTGTGACATCCGCCCCCCGTGGGAGGCCCATGTGACATCCGCCTCCCGTGGGAGGCCCATGTGACATCCGTCCCCCGTGGGAGGCCCATGTGACACCCGCCCCCCGTGGGAGGCCCATGTGACATCCGCCCCCCGTGGGAGGCCCATGTGACATTCGCCCCCCGTGGGAGGCCCATGTGACATCCGCCCTCCGTGGGAGGCCCATGTGACATTCGCCCCCCGTGGGAGGCCCATGTGACATCCGCCCCCCGTGGGACGCCCATGTGACATCCGCCTCCCGTGGGAGGCCCATGTGACATCCGTCCCCCGTGGGAGACCCATGTGACACCCGCCCCCCGTGGGAGGCCCATGTGACATCCGCCCCCCGTGGGAGGCCCATGTGACATTCGCCCCCCGTGGGAGGCCCATGTGACATCCGCCCCCCGTGGGAGGCCCATGTGACATCCGCCCCCCGTGGGAGGCCCATGTGACATTCGCCCCCCGTGGGAGGCCCATGTGACATCCGCCCCCCGTGGGAGGCCCATGTGACATCCGCCCCCCGTGGGAGGCCCATGTGACATCCGCCCCCCGTGGGAGGCCCATGTGACATCCGCCCCCCGTGGGAGGCCCATGTGACATCCGCCCCCCGTGGGAGGCCCATGTGACATCCGCCCCCCGTGGGAGGCCCACGTGACATCCGCCCCCCGTGGGAGGCCCATGTGACATCCGCCCCCCGTGGGAGGCCCATGTGACATCCGCCCCCCGTGGGAGGCCCATGTGACATCCGCCCCCCGTGGGAGGCCCATGTGACATCCGCCCCCCGTGGGAGGCCCATGTGACATCCGCCCCCCGTGAGAGGCCCATGTGACATCCGCCCCCCGTGGGAGGCGCATGTGACATCCGCCCCCCGTGGGAGGCCCATGTGACATCCGCCCCCCGTGGGAGGCCCATGTGACATCCGCCCCCCGTGGGAGGCCCATGTGACATTCGCCCCCCGTGGGAGGCCCATGTGACATCCGCCCCCCGTGGGAGGCCCATGTGACATCCGCCCCCCGTGGGAGGCCCATGTGACATCCGCCCCCCGTGGGAGGCCCATGTGACATCCGCCCCCCGTGGGAGGCCCATGTGACATCCGCCCCCCGTAAGAGGCCCATGTGACATCCGCCCCCCGTGGGAGGCGCATGTGACATCCGCCCCCCGTGGGAGGCCCATGTGACATCCGCCCCCCGTGGGAGGCCCATGTGACATCCGCCCCCCGTGGGAGGCCCATGTGACATTCGCCCCCCGTGGGAGGCCCATGTGACATCCGCCCCCCGTGGGAGGCCCATGTGACATCCGCCCCCCGTGGGAGGCCCATGTGACATCCGCCCCCCGTGGGAGGCCCATGTGACATCCGCCCCCCGTGGGAGGCCCATGTGACATCCGCCCCCCGTGGGGGGCCCATGTGACATCCGCCCCCCGTGGGAGGCCCATGTGACATCCGCCCCCCGTGGGAGGCCCATGTGACATCCGCCCCCCGTGGGAGGCCCATGTGACATCCGCCCCCCGTGGGAGGCCCATGTGACATCCGCCCCCCGTGGGAGGCCCATGTGACATCCGCCCCCCGTGGGAGGCCCATGTGACATCCGCCCCCCGTGGGAGGCCCATGTGACATCCGCCCCCCGTGGGAGGCCTATGTGACATCCGCCCCCCGTGGGAGGCCCATGTGACATCCGCCCCCCGTGGGAGGCCCATGTGACATCCGCCCCCCGTGGGAGGCCCATGTGACATCCGCCCCCCGTGGGAGGCCCTTGTGACAGCCGCCCCCCGTGGGAGGCCCATGTGACATCCGCCCCCCGTGGGAGGCCCATGTGACATCCGCCCCCCGTGGGAGGCCCATGTGACATCCGCCCCCCGTGGGAGGCCCATGTGACATCCGCCCCCCGTGGGAGGCCCATGTGACATCCGCCCCCCGTGGGAGGCCCATGTGACATCCGCCCCCCGTGGGAGGCCCATGTGACATCCGCCCCCCGTGGGAGGCCCATGTGACATCCGCCCCCCGTGGGAGGCCCTTGTGACAGCCGCCCCCCGTGGGAGGCCCATGTGACATCCGCCCCCCGTGGGAGGCCCATGTGACATCCGCCCCCCGTGGGAGGCCCATGTGACATCCGCCCCCCGTGGGAGGCCCATGTGACATCCGCCCCCCGTGGGAGGCCCATGTGACATCCGCCCCCCGTGGGTGGCCCATGTGACATCCCCCCCCCGTGGGAGGCCCATGTGACATCCGCCCCCCGTGGGAGGCCCATGTCACATCCGCCCCCCGTGGGAGGCCCATGTGACATCCGCCCCCCGTGGGAGGCCCATGTGACATCCGCCCCCCGTGGGAGGCCCATGTGACATCCGCCCCCCGTGGGAGGCCCATGTGACATCCGCCCCCCGTGGGAGGCCCATGTGACATCCGCCCCCCGTGGGAGGCCCATGTGACATCCGCCCCCCGTGGGAGGCCCATGTGACACCCGCCCCCCGTGGGAGGCCCATGTGACATCCGGCCCCCGTGGGAGGCCCATGTGACATCCGCCCCCCGTGGGAGGCCAATGTGACATCCGCCCCCCGTGGGAGGCCCATGTGACATCCGCCCCCCGTGGGAGGCCCATGTGACATCCGCCCCCCGTGGGAGGCCCATGTGACACCCGCCCCCCGTGGGAGGCCCATGTGACATCCGGCCCCCGTGGGAGGCCCATGTGACATCCGCCCCCCGTGGGAGGCCCATGTGACATCCGCCCCCCGTGGGAGGCCCATGTGACATCCGCCCCCCGTGGGAGGCCCATGTGACATCCGCCCCCCGTGGGAGGCCCATGTGACATCCGCCCCCCGTGGGAGGCCCATGTGACATCCGCCCCCCGTGGGAGGCCCATGTGACATCCGCCCCCCGTGGGAGGCCCATGTGACATCCGCCCCCCGTGGGAGGCCCATGTGACATCCGCCCCCCGTGGGAGGCCCATGTGACATCCGCCCCCCGTGGGAGGCCCATGTGACATCCGCCCCCCGTGGGAGGCCCATGTGACATCCGCCCCCCGTGGGAGGCCCATGTGACATCCGCCCCCCGTGGGAGGCCCATGTGACATCCGCCCCCCGTGGGAGGCCCATGTGACATCCGCCCCCCGTGGGAGGCCCATGTGACATCCGCCCCCCGTGGGAGGCCCATGTGACATCCGCCCCCCGTGGGAGGCCCATGTGACATCCGCCCCCCGTGGGAGGCCCATGTGACATCCGCCCCCCGTAGGAGGCCCATGTGACATCCGCCGCCCGTGGGAGGCCCATGTGACATCCGCCCCCCGTCCGAGGCCCATGTGACATCCGCCCCCCGTGGGAGGCCCATGTGACATCCGCCCCCCGTGGGAGGCCCATGTGACACCCGCCCCCCGTGGGAGACCCATGTGACATCCGCCCCCCGTGGGAGGCCCATGTGACATCCGCCCCCCGTGGGAGGCCCATGTGACATCCGCCCCCCGTGGGAGGCCCATGTGACATCCGCCCCCCGTGGGAGGCCCATGTGACATCCGCCCCCCGTGGGAGGCCCATGTGACATCCGCCCCCCGTGGGAGGCCCATGTGACATCCGCCGCCCGTGGGAGGCCCATGTGACATCCGCCCCCCGTCCGAGGCCCATGTGACATCCGCCCCCCGTGGGAGGCCCATGTGACATCCGCCCCCCGTGGGAGGCCCATGTCACATCCGCCCCCCGTGGGAGGCCCACGTGACATCCGCCCCCCGTGGGAGGCCCATGTGACATCCGCCCCCCGTGGGAGGCCCATGTGACATCCGCCCCCCGTGGGAGGCCCATGTGACATCCGCCCCCCGTGGGAGGCCCATGTGACATCCGCCCCCCGTGGGAGGCCCATGTGACATCCGCCCCCCGTGGGAGGCCCATGTGACATCCGCCGCCCGTGGGAGGCCCATGTGACATCCGCCCCCCGTCCGAGGCCCATGTGACATCCGCCCCCCGTGGGAGGCCCATGTGACATCCGCCCCCCGTGGGAGGCCCATGTGACATCCGCCCCCCGTGGGAGGCCCATGTGACATCCGCCCCCCGTGGGAGGCCCATGTGACATCCGCCGCCCGTGGGAGGCCCATGTGACATCCGCCCCCCGTGGGAGGCCCATGTGACATCCGCCGCCCGTGGGAGGCCCATGTGACATCCGCCCCCCGTGGGAGGCCCATGTGACATCCGCCCCCCGTGGGAGGCCCATGTGACATCCGCCCCCCGTGGGAGGCCCATGTCACATCCGCCCCCCGTGGGAGGCCCACGTGACATCCGCCCCCCGTGGGAGGCCCATGTGACATCCGCCCCCCGTGGGAGGCCCATGTGACATCCGCCCCCCCTGGGACGCCCATGTGACATCCGCCCCCCGTGGGAGGCCCATGTGACATCCGCCTCCCGTGGGAGGCCCATGTGACATCCGCCCCCCGTGGGAGGCCCATGTGACATCCGCCCCCCGTGGGACGCCCATGTGACATCCGCCCCCCGTGGGAGGCCCATGTGACACCCGCCCCCCGTGGGAGGCCCATGTGACATCCGCCCCCCGTGGGAGGCCCATGTGACATTCGCCCCCCGTGGGAGGCCCATGTGACATCCGCCCCCCGTGGGAGGCCCATGTGACATCCGCCCCCCGTGGGAGGCCCATGTGACATCCGCCCCCCGTGGGAGGCCCATGTGACATCCGCCCCCCGTGGGAGGCCCATGTGACATCCGCCCCCCGTGGGAGGCCCATGTGACATCCGCCCCCCGTGGGAGGCCCATGTGACATCCGCCCCCCGTGGGAGGCCCATGTGACATCCGCCCCCCGTGGGAGGCCCATGTGACATCCGCCCCCCGTGGGAGGCCCATGTGACATCCGCCCCCCGTGGGAGGCCCATGTGACATTCGGCCCCCGTGGGAGGCCCATGTGACATCCGCCCCCCGTGGGAGGCCCATGTGACATCCGCCCCCCGTGGGAGGCCCATGTGACATCCGCCCCCCGTGGGAGGCCCATGTGACATCCGCCCCCCGTGGGAGGCCCATGTGACATCCGCCCCCCGTGGGAGGCCCATGTGACATCCGCCCCCCGTGGGAGGCCCATGTGACATCCGCCCCCCGTGGGAGGCCCATGTCACATCCGCCCCCCGTGGGAGGCCCACGTGACATCCGCCCCCCGTGGGAGGCCCATGTGACATCCGCCCCCCGTGGGACGCCCATGTGACATCCGCCCCCCGTGGGAGGCCCATGTGACATCCGCCCCCCGTGGGAGGCCCATGTGACATCCGCCCCCCGTGGGAGGCCCATGTGACATCCGCCCCCCGTGGGAGGCCCATGTGACATCCGCCCCCCGTGGGAGGCCCATGTGACATCCGCCCCCCGTGAGAGGCCCATGTGACATCCGCCCCCCGTGGGAGGCCCATGTGACATCCGCCCCCCGTGGGAGGCCCATGTGACATCCGCCCCCCGTGGGAGGCCCATGTGACATCCGCCCCCCGTGGGAGGCCCATGTGACATTCGCCCCCCGTGGGAGGCCCATGTGACATTCGCCCCCCGTGGGAGGCCCATGTGACATCCGCCCCCCGTAAGAGGCCCATGTGACATCCGCCCCCCGTGGGAGGCCCATGTGACAATCGCCCCCCGTGGGAGGCCCATGTGACATCCGCCCCCCGTGGGAGGCCCATGTGACATCCGCCCCCCGTGGGAGGCCCATGTGACATCCGCCCCCCGTGGGAGGCCCATGTGACATCCGCCCCCCGTGGGAGGCCCGTGTGACATCCGCCCCCCGTGGGAGGCCCATGTGACATCCGCCCCCCGTGGGAGGCCCATGTGACATCCGCCCCCCGTGGGAGGCCCATGTGACATCCGCCCCCCTTGGGAGGCCCATGTGACATCCGCCCCCCGTGGGGGGCCCATGTGACATCCGCCCCCCGTGGGAGGCCCATGTGACACCCGCCCCCCGTGGGAGGCCCATGTGACATCCGCCCCCCGTGGGAGGCCCATGTGACATCCGCCCCCCGTGGGAGGCCCATGTGACATCCGCCCCCCGTGGGAGGCCCATGTGACATCCGCCCCCCGTGGGAGGCCCATGTGTCCTCCGCCCCCCGTGGGAGGCCCATGTGACATGCGCCCCCCGTGGGAGGCCCATGTGACATCCGCCCCCCGTGGGAGGCCCATGTGACATCCGCCCCCCGTGGGAGGCCCATGTGACATACGCCCCCCGTGGGAGGCCCATGTGACATCCGCCCCCCGTGGGAGGCCCATGTGACATCCGCCCCCCGTGGGAGGCCCATGTGACATCCGCCCCCCGTGGGAGGCCCATGTGACATCCGCCCCCCGTGGGAGGCCTATGTGACATCCGCCCCCCGTGGGAGGCCCATGTGACATCCGCCCCCCGTGGGAGGCCCATGTGACATCCGCCCCCCGTGGGAGGCCCATGTGACATCCGCCCCCCGTGGGAGGCCCTTGTGACAGCCGCCCCCCGTGGGAGGCCCATGTGACATCCGCCCCCCGTGGGAGGCCCATGTGACATCCGCCCCCCGTGGGAGGCCCATGTGACATCCGCCCCCCGTGGGAGGCCCATGTGACATCCGCCCCCCGTGGGAGGCCCATGTGACATCCGCCCCCCGTGGGAGGCCCGTGTGACATCCGCCCCCCGTGGGAGGCCCATGTGACATCCGCCCCCCGTGGGAGGCCCACGTGACATCCGCCCCCCGTGGGAGGCCCATGTGACATACACCCCCCGTGGGAGGCCCGTGTGACATCCGCCCCCCGTGGGAGGCCCATGTGACATCCGCCCCCCGTGGGAGGCCCATGTGACATCCGCCCCCCGTGGGAGGCCCATGTGACATCCGCCCCCCGTGGGAGGCCCGTGTGACATCCGCCCCCCGTGGGAGGCCCATGTGACATCCGCCCCCCGTGGGAGGCCCATGTGACATCCGCCCCCCGTGGGAGGCCCATGTGACATCCGCCCCCCGTGGGAGGCCCATGTGACGTACGCCCCCTGTGAGAGGCCCATGTGACATCCGCCCCCCGTGGGAGGCCCATGTGACATCCGCCCCCCGTGCGAGGCCCATGTGACATCCGCCCCCCGTGGGAGGCCCATGTGACATCCGCCCCCCGTGGGAGGCCCATGTGACGTACGCCCCCTGTGAGAGGCCCATGTGACATCCGCCCCCCGTGGGAGGCCCATGTGACATCCGCCCCCCGTGCGAGGCCCATGTGACATCCGCCCCCCGTGGGAGGCCCATGTGACATCCGCCCCCCGTGGGAGGCCAGTGTGACATCCGCCCCCCGTGGGAGGCCCATGTGACATCCGCCCCCCGTGGGAGGCCCATGTGACATCCGCCCCCCGTGGGAGGCCCATGTGACATCCGCCCCCCGTGGGACGCCCATGTGACATCCGCCCCCCGTGGGAGGCCCATGTGACATCCGACCCCCGTGGGAGGCCCACGTGACATCCGCCCCCCGTGGGAGGCCCATGTGACATCCGCCCCCCGTGGGAGGCCCATGTGACATCCGCCCCCCGTGGGAGGCCCATGTGACGTACGCCCCCCGTGGGAGGCCCATGTGACATCCGCCCCCCGTGGGAGGCCCATGTGACATCCGCCCCCCGTGGGGGGCCCATGTGACATCCGCCCCCCGTGGGAGGCCCATGTGACATCCGCCCCCCGTGGAAGGCCCATGTGACATCCGCCCCCCGTGGGAGGCCCATGTGACATCCGCCCCCCGTGGGAGGCCCATCTGACGTACGCCCTCCGTGGGAGGCCCATGTGACATCCGCCCCCCGTGGGAGGCCCATGTGACATCCGCCCCCCGTGAGAGGCCCATGTGACATCCGCCCCCCGTGGGAGGCCCATGTGACATCCGCCCCCCGTGGGAGGCCCATGTGACATCCGCCCCCCGTGGGGGGCCCATGTGACATCCGCCCCCCGTGGGAGGCCCATGTGACATCCGCCCCCCGTGGGAGGCCCATGTGACATCCGCCCCCCGTGGGAGGCCCATGTGACATCCGCCCCCCGTGGGAGGCCCATGTGACATCCGCCCCCCGTGGGAGGCCCATGTGACATCCGCCCCCCGTGGGAGGCCCATGTGACATACGCCCCCCGTGGGAGTCCCATCTGACGTACGCCCTCCGTGGGAGGCCCATGTGACATCCGCCCCCCGTGGGAGGCCCATGTGACATCCGCCCCCCGTGAGAGGCCCATGTGACATCCGCACCCCGTGGGAGGCCCATGTGACATCCGCCCCCCGTGGGAGGCCCATGTGACATCCGCCCCCCGTGGGGGGCCCATGTGACATCCGCCCCCCGTGGGAGGCCCATGTGACATCCGCCCCCCGTGGGAGGCCCATGTGACATCCGCCCCCCGTGGGAGGCCCATGTGACATCCGCCCCCCGTGGGAGGCCCATGTGATATCCGCCCCCCGTGGGAGGCCCATGTGACATCCGCCCCCCGTGGGAGGCCCATGTGACATCCGCCCCCCGTGGGAGGCCCATGTGACATCCGCCCCCCGTGGGAGGCCTATGTGACATCCGCCCCCCGTGGAAGGCCCATGTGACATCCGCCCCCCGTGAGAGGCCCATGTGACATCCGCCCCCCGTGGGAGGCCCCTGTGACATCCGCCCCCCGTGGGAGGCCCATGTGACACCCGCCCCCCGTGGGAGGCCCATGTGACATCCGCCCCCCGTGGGAGGCCCATGTGACATCCGCCCCCCGTGGGAGGCCCATGTGACATCCGCCCCCCGTGGGAGGCCCATGTGACATCCGCCCCCCGTGGGAGGGCCATGTGACATCCGCCCCCCGTGGGAGGCCCCTGTGACATCCGCCCCCCGTGGGAGGCCCATGTGACACCCGCCCCCCGTGGGAGGCCCATGTGACATCCGCCCTCCGTGGGAGGCCCATGTGACATCCGCCCCCCGTGGGAGGCCCATGTGACATCGGCCCCCCGTGGGAGGCCCATGTGACATCCGCCCCCCGTGGGAGGCCCATGTGACATCCGCCCCCCGTGGGAGGCCCATGTGACATCCGCCCCCCGTGGGAGGCCCATGTGACATCCGCCCCCCGTGGGAGGCCCATGTGACATCCGCCCCCCGTGGGAGGCCCATGTGACATACGCCCCCCGTGGGAGGCCCATGTGACATCCGCCCCCCGTGGGAGGCCCATGTGACATCCGCCCCCCGTGGGAGGCCCATGTGACATCCGCCCCCCGTGGGAGGCCCATGTGACATCCGCCCCCCGTGGGAGGCCCATGTGACATCCGCCCCCCGTGGGAGGCCCATGTGACATGCGCCCCCCGTGGGAGGCCCATGTGACATCCGCCCCCCGTGGGAGGCCCATGTGACATCCGCCCCCCGTGGGAGGCCCATGTGACATCCGCCCCCCGTGGGAGGCCCATGTGACATCCGCCCCCCGTGGGAGGCCCATGTGACATCCGCCCCCCGTGAGAGGCCCATGTGACATCCGCCCCCCGTGGGAGGCCCCTGTGACATCCGCCCCCCGTGGGAGGCCTATGTGACATCCGCCCCCCGTGGGAGGCCCATGTGACATCCGCCCCCCGTGGGAGGCCCATGTGACATCCGCCCCCCGTGGGAGGCCCATGTGACATCCGCCCCCCGTGGGAGGCCCCTGTGACATCCGCCCCCCGTGGGAGGCCCATGTGACATCCGCCCCCCACGGGAGGCCCCTGTGACATCCGCCGCCCGTGGGAGGCCCATGTGACATCCGCCCCCCGTGGGAGGCCCACGTGACATCCGCCCCCCGTGGGAGGCCCCTGTGACATCCGCCCCCCGTGGGAGGCCTGTGTGACATCCGCCCCCCGTGGGAGGCCCATGTGACATTCGCCCCCCGTGAGAGGCCCATGTGACATCCGCCCCCCGTGGGAGGCCCATGTGACATCCGCCCCCCGTGGGAGGCCCATGTGACATCCGCCCCCCGTGAGAGGCCCATGTGACATCCGCCCCCCGTGGGAGGCCCCTGTGACATCCGTCCCCCGTGGGAGGCCTATGTGACATCTGCCCCCCGTGGGAGGCCCATGTGACATCCGCCCCCCGTGAGAGGCCCATGTGACATCCGCCCCCCGTGGGAGGCCCCTGTGACATCCGCCCCCCGTGGGAGGCCTATGTGACATCCGCCCCCCGTGGGAGGCCCATGTGACATCCGCCCCCCGTGGGAGGCCCATGTGACATCCGCCCCCCGTGGGAGGCCCATGTGACATCCGCCCCCCGTGGGAGGCCCATGTGACATCCGCCCCCCGTGGGAGGCCCATGTGACATCCGCCCCCCGTGGGAGGCCCATGTGACATCCGCCCCCCGTGGGAGGCCTATGTGACATCCACCCCCCGTGGGAGGCCCATGTGACATTCGCCCCCCGTGAGAGGCCCATGTGACATCCGCCCCCCGTGGGAGGCCCATGTGACATCCGCCCCCCGTGGGAGGCCTATGTGACATCCGCCCCCCGTGGGAGGCCCATGTGACATCCGCCCCCCGTGGGAGGCCCATGTGACACTCGCCCCCCGTGGGAGGCCTATGTGACATCCGCCCCCCGTGGGAGGCCCATGTGACATCCGCCCCCCGTGGGAGGCCCATGTGACATCCGCCCCCCGTGGGAGGCCCATGTGACATCCGCCCCCCGTGGGAGGCCCATGTGACACCCGCCCCCCGTGGGAGGCCCATGTGACATCCGCCCCCCGTGGGAGGCCCATGTGACATCCGCCCCCCGTGGGAGGCCCATGTGACATCCGCCCCCCCTGGGAGGCCCTTGTGACAGCCGCCCCCCTTGGGAGGCCCATGTGACATCCGCCCCCCGTGGGAGGCCCATGTTACATCCGCCCCCCGTGGGAGGCCCATGTGACATCCGCCCCCCGTGGGAGGCCCATGTGACATCCGCCCCCCGTGGGAGGCCCATGTGACATCCGCCCCCCGTGGGAGGCCCCTGTGACATCCGCCCCCCGTGGGAGGCCTATGTGACATCCGCCCCCCGTGGGAGGCCCATCTGACATCCGCCCCCCGTGGGAGGCCCATGTGACATTCGCCCCCCGTGAGAGGCCCATGTGACATCCGCCCCCCGTGGGAGGCCCATGTGACATCCGCCCCCCGTGGGAGGCCCATGTGACATCCGCCCCCCGTGGGAGGCCCATGTGACATCCTCCCCCCGTGGGAGGCCCATGTGACATCCGCCCCCCGTGGGAGGCCCATGTGACATCCGCCCCCCGTGGGAGGCCCATGTGACATCCGCCCCCCGTGGGAGGCCCTTGTGACATCCGCCCCCCGTGGGAGGCCCGTGTGACATCCGCCCCCCGTGGGAGGCCCATGTGACATCCGCCCCCCGTGGGAGGCCCATGTGACATCCGCCCCCCGTGGGAGGCCCATGTGACATCCGCCCCCCGTGGGAGGCCCATGTGACATCCGCCCCCCGTGGGAGGCCCTTGTGACATCCGCCCCCCGTGGGAGGCCCATGTGACATCCGCCCCCCGTGGGAGGCCCATGTGACATCCGCCCCCCGTGGGAGGCCCATGTGACATCCGCCCCCCGTGGGAGGCCCATGTGACATCCGCCCCCCGTGAGAGGCCCATGTGACATCCGCCCCCCGTGGGAGGCCCATGTGACATCCGCCCCCCGTGAGAGGCCCGTGTGACATCCGCCCCCCGTGGGAGGCCCATGTGACATCCGCCCCCCGTGGGAGGCCCATGTGACATCCGCCCCCCGTGGGAGGTCCTTGTGACATCCGCCCCCCGTGGGAGGCCCTTGTGACATCCGCCCCCCGTGGGAGGCCCATGTGACATCCGCCCCCCGTGGGAGGCCCATGTGACATCCGCCCCCCGTGGGAGGCCCATGTGACATCCGCCCCCCGTGGGAGGCCCATGTGACATCCGCCCCCCGTGGGAGGCCCATGTGACATCCGCCCCCCGTGGGAGGCCCATGTGACATCCGCCCCCCGTGGGAGGCCTATGTGACATCCGCCCCCCGTGGGAGGCCCATGTGACATCCGCCCCCCGTGGGAGGCCCATGTGACATCCGCCCCCCGTGGGAGGCCCATGTGACATCCGCCCCCCGTGGGAGGCCCATGTGACATCCGCCCCCCGTGGGAGGCCCGTGTGACATCCGCCCCCCGTGGGAGGCCCATGTGACATCCGCCCCCCGTGGGAGGCCCATCTGACATCCGCCGCCCGTGAGAGGCCCGTGTGACATCCGCCCCCCGTGGGAGGCCCATGTGACATCCACCCCCCGTGGGAGGCCCATGTGACATCCGCCCCCCGTGGGAGGCCCATGTGACATCCGCCCCCCGTGGGAGGCCCATGTGACATCCGCCCCCCGTGGGAGGCCCATGTGACATCCGCCCCCCGTGGGAGGCCCATGTGACATCCGCCCCCCGAGGGAGGCCCATGTGACATCCGCCCCCCGTGGGAGGCCCATGTGACATCCGCCCCCCGTGGGAGGCCCATGTGAGATCCACCCCCCGTGGGAGGTCCATGTGACATCCGCCCCCCGTGGGAGGCCCATGTGACATCCGCCCCCCGTGGGAGGCCCATGTGACATCCGCCCCCCGTGGGAGGCCCATGTGACATCCGCCCCCCGTGGGAGGCCCATGTGACATCCGCCCCCCGTGGGAGGCCCATGTGACATCCGCCCCCCGTGGGAGGCCCATGTGACATCCGCCCCCCGTGGGAGGCCCTTGTGACATCCGCCCCCCCTGGGAGGCCCATGTGACATCCGCCCCCCGTGGGAGGTCCTTGTGACATCCGCCCCCCGTGGGAGGCCCATGTGACATCCGCCCCCCGTGGGAGGCCCATGTGACATCCGCCCCCCGTGGGAGGCCCATCTGACATCCGCCGCCCGTGGGAGGCCCATGTGACATCCGCCCCCCGTGGGAGGCCCATGTGACATCCGCCCCCCGTGGGAGGCCCATGTGACATCCGCCCCCCGTGGGAGGCCCATGTGACATCCGCCCCCCGTGGGAGGCCCATGTGACATGCGCCCCCCGTGGGAGGCCCATGTGACATCCGCCCCCCGTGGGAGGCCCATGTGACATCCGCCCCCCGTGGGAGGCCCATGTGACATCCGCCCCCCGTGGGAGGCCCATATGACATCCGCCCCCCGTGGGAGGCCCATGTGACATCCGCCCCCCGTGGGAGGCCCATGTGACATCCGCCCCCCGTGGGAGGCCCATGTGACACCCGCCCCCCGTGGGAGGCCCATGTGACATCCGCCCCCCGTGGGAGGCCCATGTGACATCCGCCCCCCGTGGGAGGCCCATGTGACATCCGCCCCCCGTGGGAGGCCCATGTGACATCCGCCCCCCGTGGGAGGCCCATGTGACATCCGCCCCCCGTGAGAGGCCCATGTGACATCCGCCCCCCGTGGGAGGCCCATGTGACACCCGCCCCCCGTGGGAGGCCCATGTGACATCCGCCCCCCGTGGGAGGCCCATGTGACATCCGCCCCCCGTGGGAGGCCCATGTGACATCCGCCCCCCGTGGGAGGCCCATGTGACATCCGCCCCCCGTGGGAGGCCCATGTGACATCCGCCCCCCGTGGGAGGCCCATGTGACATCCGCCCCCCGTGGGAGGCCCATGTGACATCCGCCCCCCGTGGGAGGCCCATGTGACATCCGCCCCCCGTGGGAGGCCCATGTGACATCCGCCCCCCGTGGGAGGCCCATGTGACATCCGCCCCCCGTGGGAGGCCCATGTGACATCCGCCCCCCGTGGGAGGCCCATGTGACATCCGCCCCCCGTGGGAGGTCCATGTGACATCCGCCCCCCGTGGGAGGCCCATGTGACGTACGCCCCCTGTGAGAGGCCCATGTGACATCCGCCCCCCGTGGGAGGTCCATGTGACATCCGCCCCCCGTGGGAGGCCCATATGACATCCGCCCCCCGCGGGAGGCCCATGTGACATCCGCCCCCCGTGGGAGGCCCATGTGACATCCGCCCCCCGTGGGAGGCCCATGTGACATCCGCCCCCCGTGGGAGGCCCATGTGACATCCGCCCCCCGTGGGGGGCCCATGTGACATCCGCCCCCCGTGGGAGGCCCATGTGACATCCGCCCCCCGTGGGAGGCCCATGTGACATCCGCCCCCCGTGGGAGGCCCATGTCACATCCCTCCCCCCGTGGGAGGCCCATGTGACATCCGCCCCCCGTGGGAGGCCCATGTGACATCCGCCCCCCGTGGGAGGCCCATGTCACATCCCTCCCCCCGTGGGAGGCCCATGTGACATCCGCCCCCCGTGGGAGGCCCATGTGACATCCGCCCCCCGTGGGAGGCTCATGTGACATCCGCCCCCCGTGGGAGGCCCATGCGACATCCGCCCCCCGTGGGAGGCCCATGTGACATCCGCCCCCCGTGAGAGGCCCATGTGACATCCGCCCCCCGTGGGAGGCCCATGTGACATCCGCCCCCCCGTGAGAGGCCCATGTGACATCCGCCGCCCGTGGGAGGCCCATGTGACATCCGCCCCCCTTGGGAGGCCCATGTGACATCCGCCCCCCGTGGGAGGCCCATGTGACATCCGCCCCCCGTGGGAGGCCCATGTGACATCCGCCCCCCGTGGGAGGCCCATGTGACATCCGCCCCCCTCGGAGGCCCATGTGACATCCGCCCCCCGTGGGAGGCCCATGTGACATCCGCCCCCCGTGGGAGGCCCACGTGACATCCGCCCCCCGTGGGAGGCCCATGTGACATCCGCCCCCCGTGGGAGGCCCATGTGACATCCGCCCCCCGTGGGAGGCCCATCTGACATCCGCCCCCCGTGGGAGGCCCATGTGACATCCGCCCCCCGTGGGAGGCCCATGTGACATCCGCCCCCCGTGGGAGGCCCATGTGACACCCGCCCCCCGTGGGAGGCCCATGTGACATCCGCCCCCCGTGGGGGGCCCATGTGACATCCGCCCCCCGTGGGAGGCCCATGTGACATCCGCCCCCCGTGGGAGGCCCATGTGACATCCGCCCCCCGTGGGAGGCCCATGTGACATCCGCCCCCCGTGGGAGGCCCATGTGACATCCGCCCCCCGTGGGAGGCCCGTGTGACATCCGCCCCCCGTGGGAGGCCCATGTGACATCCGCCCCCCGTGGGAGGCCCATGTGACATCCGCCCCCCGTGGGAGGCCCATGTGACATCCGCCCCCCGTGGGAGGCCCATGTGACATCCGCCCCCCGTGGGAGGCCCATGTGACATCCGCCCCCCGTGGGAGGCCCATGTGACATCCGCCCCCCGTGGGAGGCCCTTGTGACATCCGCCCCCCGTGGGAGGCCCATGTGACATCCGCCCCCCGTGGGAGGCCCATGTGACATCCGCCCCCCGTGGGAGGCCCATGTGACATCCGCCCCCCGTGGGAGGCCCATGTGACATCCGCCCCCCGTGGGAGGCCCATGTGACATCCGCCCCCCGTGGGAGGCCCACGTGACATCCGCCCCCCGTGGGAGGCCCATGTGACATACGCCCCCCGTGGGGGGCCCATGTGACATCCGCCCCCCGTGGGAGGCCCATGTGACATCTGCCCCCCGTGGGAGGCCCATGTGACATACGCCCCCCGTGGGGGGCCCATGTGACATCCGCCCCCCGTGGGAGGCCCATGTGACATCCGCCCCCCGTGGGAGGCCCATGTGACAGCCGCCCCCCGTGGGAGGCCCATGTGACATCCGCCCCCCGTGGGAGGCCCATGTGACATCCGCCCCCCGTGGGAGGCCCATGTGACAGCCGCCCCCCGTGGGAGGCCCATGTGACATCCGCCCCCCGTGGGAGGCCCATGTGACATCCGCCCCCCGTGGGAGGCCCATGTGACATCCGCCCCCCGTGGGAGGCCCATGTGACATCCGCCCCCCGTGGGAGGCCCATGTGACATCCGCCCCCCGTGGGAGGCCCATGTGACATCCGCCCCCCGTGGGAGGCCCTTGTGACATCCGCCCCCCGTGAGAGGCTCATGTGACATCCGCCCCCCGTGGGAGGCCCATGTGACATCCGCCCCCCGTGGGAGGCCCATGTGACATCCGCCCCCCGTGGGAGGCCCATGTGACATCCGCCCCCCGTGGGAGGCCCATGTGACATCCGCCCCCCGTGGGAGGCCCATGTGACATCCGCCCCCCGTGGGAGGCCCATGTGACATCCGCCCCCCGTGGGAGGCCCTTGTGACATCCGCCCCCCGTGGGAGGCCCATGTGACATCCGCCCCCCGTGGGAGGCCCATGTGACATCCGCCCCCCGTGGGAGGCCCATGTGACATCCGCCCCCCGTGGGAGGCCCATGTGACATCCGCCCCCCGTGGGAGGCCCATGTGACATCCGCCCCCCGTGGGAGGCCCACGTGACATCCGCCCCCCGTGGGAGGCCCATGTGACATACGCCCCCCGTGGGGGGCCCATGTGACATCCGCCCCCCGTGGGAGGCCCATGTGACATCTGCCCCCCGTGGGAGGCCCATGTGACATACGCCCCCCGTGGGGGGCCCATGTGACATCCGCCCCCCGTGGGAGGCCCATGTGACATCCGCCCCCCGTGGGAGGCCCATGTGACAGCCGCCCCCCGTGGGAGGCCCATGTGACATCCGCCCCCCGTGGGAGGCCCATGTGACATCCGCCCCCCGTGGGAGGCCCATGTGACAGCCGCCCCCCGTGGGAGGCCCATGTGACATCCGCCCCCCGTGGGAGGCCCATGTGACATCCGCCCCCCGTGGGAGGCCCATGTGACATCCGCCCCCCGTGGGAGGCCCATGTGACATCCGCCCCCCGTGGGAGGCCCATGTGACATCCGCCCCCCGTGGGAGGCCCATGTGACATCCGCCCCCCGTGGGAGGCCCTTGTGACATCCGCCCCCCGTGAGAGGCTCATGTGACATCCGCCCCCCGTGGGAGGCCCATGTGACATCCGCCCCCCGTGGGAGGCCCATGTGACATCCGCCCCCCGTGGGAGGCCCATGTGACATCCGCCCCCCGTGGGAGGCCCATGCGACATCCGCCCCCCGTGGGAGGCCCATGTGACATCCGCCCCCTGTGGGAGGCCCATGTGACATCCGCCCCCCGTGGGAGGCCCATGTGACATCCGCCCCCCGTGGGAGGCCCATGTGACATCCGCCCCCCGTGGGAGGCCCATGTGACATCCGCCCCCCGTGCGAGGCCCATGTGACGTCCGCCCCCCGTGGGAGGCCCATGTGACATCCGCCCCCCGTGGGAGGCCCATGTGACATCCGCCCCCCGTGGGAGGCCCATGTGACATCCGCCCCCCGTGGGAGGCCCATGTGACATCCGCCCCCCGTGGGAGGCCCATGTGACATTCGCCCCCCGTGGGAGGCCCATGTGACATCCGCCCCCCGTGGGAGGCCCATGTGACATCCGCCGCCCGTGGGAGGCCCATGTGACATCCGCCCCCCGTGGGAGGCCCGTGTGACATCCGCCCCCCGTGGGAGGCCCATGTGACATCCGCCCCCCGTGGGAGGCCCATGTGACATCCGCCCCCCGTGGGAGGCCCATGTGACAGCCGCCCCCCGTGGGAGGCCCATGTGACATTCGCCCCCCGTGGGACGCCCATGTGACATCCGCCCCCCGTGGGAGGCCCATGTGACATCCGCCCCCCGTGGGAGGCCCATGTGACATCCGCCCCCCGTGGGAGGCCCATGTGACATCCGCCCCCCGTGGGAGGCCCATGTGACATCCGCCCCCCGTGGGAGGCCCATGTGACATCCGCCCCCCGTGGGAGGCCCATGTGACATCCGCCCCCCGAGGGAGGCCCATGTGACATCCGCCCCCCGTGGGAGGCCCATGTGACATCCGCCCCCCGTGGGAGGCCCGTGTGACATCCGCCCCCCGTGGGACGCCCATGTGACATCTGCCCCCCGTGGGAGGCCCATGTGACATCCGCCCCCCGTGGGAGGCCCATGTGACAGCCGCCCCCCGTGGGAGGCCCATGTGACATCCGCCCCCCGTGGGAGGCCCATGTGACATTCGCCCCCCGTGGGACGCCCATGTGACATCCGCCCCCCGTGGGAGGCCCATGTGACATCCGCCCCCCGAGGGAGGCCCATGTGACATCCGCCCCCCGTGGGAGGCCCATGTGACATCCGCCCCCCGTGGGAGGCCCATGTGACATCCGCCCCCCGTGGGAGGCCCATGTGACATCCGCCCCCCGTGGGAGGCCCATGTGACATCCGCCCCCCGAGGGAGGCCCATGTGACATCCGCCCCCCGTGGGAGGCCCATGTGACATCCGCCCCCCGTGGGAGGCCCATGTGACATCCGCCCCCCGTGGGAGGCCCATGTGACATCCGCCCCCCGTGGGAGGCCCATGTGACATCCGCCCCCCGTGGGAGGCCCATGTGACATCCGCCCCCCGAGGGAGGCCCATGTGACATCCGCCCCCCGTGGGAGGCCCATGTGACATCCGCCCCCCGTGGGAGGCCCATGTGACATCCGCCCCCCGTGGGAGGCCCATCTGACATCCGCCCCCCGTGGGAGGCCCATGTGACATCCGCCCCCCGTGGGAGGCCCATGTGACATCCGCCCCCCGTGGGAGGCCCATGTGACATCCGCCCCCCGTGGGAGGCCCATGTGACATCCGCCCCCCGTGGGAGGCCCATGTGACATCCGCCCCCCGTGGGAGGCCCATGTGACATCCGCCCCCCGTGGGAGGCCCATGTGACATCCGCCCCCCGTGGGAGGCCCATGTGACATTCGCCCCCCGTGGGAGGCCCATGTGACATCCGCCCCCCGTGGGAGGCCCATGTGACATCCGCCCCCCGTGGGAGGCCCATGTGACATCCGCCCCCCGTGGGAGGCCCATGTGACATCCGCCCCCCGTGGGAGGCCCATGTGACATCCGCCCCCCGTGGGAGGCCCGTGTGACATCCGCCCCCCGTGGGAGGCCCATGTGACATTCGCCCCCCGTGGGAGGCCCATGTGACATCCGCCCCCCGTGGGAGGCCCGTGTGACATCCGCCCCCCGTGGGAGGCCCATGTGACATCCGCCCCCCGTGGGAGGCCCATGTGACATCCGCCCCCCGTGGGAGGCCCATGTGACATCCGCCCCCCGTGGGAGGCCCATGTGACATCCGCCCCCCGTGGGAGGCCCATGTGACATCCGCCCCCCGTGGGAGGCCCATCTGACATCCGCCCCCCGTGGGAGGCCCATGTGACATCCGCCCCCCGTGGGAGGCCCATGTGACATCCGCCCCCCGTGGGAGGCCCATGTGACATCCGCCCCCCGTGGGAGGCCCATGTGACATCCGCCCCCCGTGGGAGGCCCATGTGACATCCGCCCCCCCTGGGAGGCCCATGTGACATCCGCCCCCCGTGGGAGGCCCATGTGACATCCGCCCCCCGTGGGAGGCCCATGTGACATCCGCCCCCCGTGGGAGGCCCGTGTGACATCCGCCCCCCGTGGGAGGCCCATGTGACATTCGCCCCCCGTGGGAGGCCCATGTGACATCCGCCCCCCGTGGGAGGCCCGCGTGACATCCGCCCCCCGTGGGAGGCCCATGTGACATCCGCCCCCCGTGGGAGGCCCATGTGACATCCGCCCCCCGTGGGAGGCCCATGTGACATCCGCCCCCCGTGGGAGGCCCGTGTGACATCCGCCCCCCGTGGGAGGCCCATGTGAAATCCGCCCCCCGTGGGAGGCCCATGTGACATCCGCCCCCCGTGGGAGGCCCATGTGACATCCGCCCCCCGAGGGAGGCCCATGTGACATCCGCCCCCCGTGGGAGGCCCATGTGACATCCGCCCCCCGTGGGAGGCCCATGTGACATCCGCCCCCCGTGGGAGGCCCATGTGACATCCGCCCCCCGTGGGAGGCCCATGTGACATCCGCCCCCCGAGGGAGGCCCATGTGACATCCGCCCCCCGTGGGAGGCCCATGTGACATCCGCCCCCCGTGGGAGGCCCATGTGACATCCGCCCCCCGTGGGAGGCCCATGTGACATCCGCCCCCCGTGGGAGGCCCATGTGACATCCGCCCCCCGTGGGAGGCCCATGTGACATCCGCCCCCCGAGGGAGGCCCATGTGACATCCGCCCCCCGTGGGAGGCCCATGTGACATCCGCCCCCCGTGGGAGGCCCATGTGACATCCGCCCCCCGTGGGAGGCCCATCTGACATCCGCCCCCCGTGGGAGGCCCATGTGACATCCGCCCCCCGTGGGAGGCCCATGTGACATCCGCCCCCCGTGGGAGGCCCATGTGACATCCGCCCCCCGTGGGAGGCCCATGTGACATCCGCCCCCCGTGGGAGGCCCATGTGACATCCGCCCCCCGTGGGAGGCCCATGTGACATCCGCCCCCCGTGGGAGGCCCATGTGACATCCGCCCCCCGTGGGAGGCCCATGTGACATTCGCCCCCCGTGGGAGGCCCATGTGACATCCGCCCCCCGTGGGAGGCCCATGTGACATCCGCCCCCCGTGGGAGGCCCATGTGACATCCGCCCCCCGTGGGAGGCCCATGTGACATCCGCCCCCCGTGGGAGGCCCATGTGACATCCGCCCCCCGTGGGAGGCCCGTGTGACATCCGCCCCCCGTGGGAGGCCCATGTGACATTCGCCCCCCGTGGGAGGCCCATGTGACATCCGCCCCCCGTGGGAGGCCCGTGTGACATCCGCCCCCCGTGGGAGGCCCATGTGACATCCGCCCCCCGTGGGAGGCCCATGTGACATCCGCCCCCCGTGGGAGGCCCATGTGACATCCGCCCCCCGTGGGAGGCCCATGTGACATCCGCCCCCCGTGGGAGGCCCATGTGACATCCGCCCCCCGTGGGAGGCCCATCTGACATCCGCCCCCCGTGGGAGGCCCATGTGACATCCGCCCCCCGTGGGAGGCCCATGTGACATCCGCCCCCCGTGGGAGGC
Organism: Eutreptiella sp. 'Long Island Sound 2002'; assembly: GCA_964036045.1. NCBI lineage: Eukaryota > Euglenozoa > Euglenophyceae > Eutreptiales > Eutreptiaceae > Eutreptiella > Eutreptiella sp. 'Long Island Sound 2002'. The sequence continues at coordinate 28,182,775 of OZ038389.1, forward strand.
CCATGTGACATCCGCCCCCCGTGGGAGGCCCATGTGACATCCGCCCCCCGTGGGAGGCCCATGTGACATCCGCCCCCCGTGGGAGGCCCATGTGACATCCGCCCCCCGTGGGAGGCCCATGTGACATCCGCCCCCCGTGGGAGGCCCATGTGACATCCGCCCCCCGTGGGAGGCCCGTGTGACATCCGCCCCCCGTGGGAGGCCCATGTGACATTCGCCCCCCGTGGGAGGCCCATGTGACATCCGCCCCCCGTGGGAGGCCCGCGTGACATCCGCCCCCCGTGGGAGGCCCATGTGACATCCGCCCCCCGTGGGAGGCCCATGTGACATCCGCCCCCCGTGGGAGGCCCATGTGACATCCGCCCCCCGTGGGAGGCCCGTGTGACATCCGCCCCCCGTGGGAGGCCCATGTGAAATCCGCCCCCCGTGGGAGGCCCATGTGACATCCGCCCCCCGTGGGAGGCCCATGTGACATCCGCCCCCCGTGGGAGGCCCATGTGACATCCCCCCCCCGTGGGAGGCCCATGTGACATCCGCCCCCCGTGGGAGGCCCATGTGACATCCGTCCCCCGTGGGAGGCCCATGTGACATCCGCCCCCCGTGGGAGGCCCATGTGACATTCGCCCCCCGTGGGAGGCCCATGTGACATCCGCCCCCCGTGGGAGGCCCATGTGACATCCGCCCCCCGTGGGAGGCCCATGTGACATCCGCCCCCCGTGGGAGGCCCATGTGACATCCGCCCCCCGTGGGAGGCCCGTGTGACATCCGCCCCCCGTGGGAGGCCCATGTGACATCCGCCCCCCGTGGGAGGCCCATGTGACATGCGCCCCCCGTGGGAGGCCCGTGTGACATCCGCCCCCCGTGGGAGGCCCATGTGACATCCGCCCCCCGTGGGAGGCCCATGTGACATCCGCCCCCCGTGGGAGGCCCATGTGACATCCGCCCCCCGTGGGAGGCCCATGTGACATCCGCCCCCCGTGGGAGGCCCATGTGACATCCGCCCCCCGTGGGAGGCCCATGTGACATCCGCCCCCCGTGGGAGGCCCATGTGACATCCGCCCCCCGTGGGAGGCCCATGTGACATCCGCCCCCCGAGGGAGGCCCATGTGACATCCGCCCCCCGTGGGAGGCCCATGTGACATCCGCCCCCCGTGGGAGGCCCATGTGACATCCGCCCCCCGTTGGAGGCCCATGTGACATCCGCCCCCCGTGGGAGGCCCATGTGACATCCGCCCCCCGTGGGAGGCCCATGTGACATCCGTCCCCCGTGGGAGGCCCATGTGACATCCGCCCCCCGTGGGAGGCCCATGTGACATTCGCCCCCCGTGGGAGGCCCATGTGACAGCCGCCCCCCGTGGGAGGCCCATGTGACATCCGCCCCCCGTGGGAGGCCCATGTGACATTCGCCCCCCGTGGGACGCCCATGTGACATCCGCCCCCCGTGGGAGGCCCATGTGACATCCGCCCCCCGAGGGAGGCCCATGTGACATCCGCCCCCCGTGGGAGGCCCATGTGACATCCGCCCCCCGTGGGATGCCCATGTGACATCCGCCCCCCGTGGGAGGCCCATGTGACATCCGCCCCCCGTGGGAGGCCCATGTGACATCCGCCCCCCGTGGGAGGCCCATGTGACACCCGCCCCCCGTGGGAGGCCCATGTGACATCCGCCCCCCGTGGGAGGCCCATGTGACATCCGCCCCCCGTGGGAGGCCCATGTGACATCTGCCCCCCGTGGGAGGCCCATGTGACATCCGCCCCCCGTGGGAGGCCCATGTGACATCCGCCCCCCGTGGGAGGCCCATGTGACATCCGCCCCCCGTGGGAGGCCCATGTGACATCCGCCCCCCGTGGGAGGCCCATGTGACATCCGCCCCCCGTGGGAGGCCCATGTGACATCCGCCCCCCGTGGGAGGCCCATGTGACATCCGCCCCCCGTGGGAGGCCCGTGTGACATCCGCCCCCCGTGGGAGGCCCATGTGACATTCGCCCCCCGTGGGAGGCCCATGTGACATCCGCCCCCCGTGGGAGGCCCGTGTGACATCCGCCCCCCGTGGGAGGCCCATGTGACATCCGCCCCCCGTGGGAGGCCCATGTGACATCCGTCCCCCGTGGGAGGCCCATGTGACATCCGCCCCCCGTGGGAGGCCCATGTGACATCCGCCCCCCGTGGGAGGCCCGTGTGACATCCGCCCCCCGTGGGAGGCCCATGTGACATCCGCCCCCCGTGGGAGGCCCATGTGACATCCGCCCCCCGTGGGAGGCCCATGTGACATCCGCCCCCCGTGGGAGGCCCATGTGACATCCGCCCCCCGTGAGAGGCCCATGTGACATCCGCCCCCCGTGGGAGGCCCATGTGACATCCGCCCCCCGTGGGAGGCCCATGTGACATGCGCCCCCCGTGGGAGGCCCATGTGACATCCGTCCCCCGTGGGAGGCCCATGTGACATCCGCCCCCCGTGGGAGGCCCATGTGACATTCGCCCCCCGTGGGAGGCCTATGTGACATCCGCCCCCCGTGGGAGGCCCATGTGACATTCGCCCCCCGTGGGAGGCCCATGTGACATTCGCCCCCCGTGGGAGGCCCATGTGACATCCGCCCCCCGTGGGAGGCCCGTGTGACATCCGCCCCCCGTGGGAGGCCCATGTGACATCCGCCCCCCGTGGGAGGCCCATGTGACATCCGCCCCCCGTGGGAGGCCCATGTGACATCCGCCCCCCGTGGGAGGCCCATGTGACATCCGCCCCCCGTGGGAGGCCCATGTGACATCCGCCCCCCGTGGGAGGCCCTTGTGACATCCGCCCCCCGTGGGAGGCCCATGTGACATCCGCCCCCCGTGGGAGGCCCATGTGACATCCGCCCCCCGTGGGAGGCCCATGTGACATCCGCCCCCCGTGGGAGGCCCATGTGACATCCGCCCCCCGTGGGAGGCCCATGTGACATCCGCCCCCCGTGGGAGGCCCATGTGACATCCGCCCCCCGTGGGAGGCCCGTGTGACATCCGCCCCCCGTGGGAGGCCCATGTGACATCCGCCCCCCGTGGGAGGCCCATGTGACATCCGCCCCCCGTGGGAGGCCCATGTGACATCCGCCCCCCGTGGGGGGCCCATGTGACATCCGCCCCCCGTGGGAGGCCCATGTGACATCCGCCCCCCGTGGGAGGCCCATGTGACATCCGCCCCCCGTGGGAGGCCCATGTGACATCCGCCCCCCGTGGGAGGCCCATGTGACATCCGCCCCCCGTGGGAGGCCCATGTGACATCCGCCCCCCGTGGGAGGCCCATGTGACATCCGCCCCCCGTGGGAGGCCCATGTGACATCCGCCCCCCGTGGGAGGCCCATGTGACATCCGCCCCCCGTGGGAGGCCCATGTGACATTCGCCCCCCGTGGGAGGCCTATGTGACATCCGCCCCCCGTGGGAGGCCCATGTGACATTCGCCCCCCGTGGGAGGCCCATGTGACATTCGCCCCCCGTGGGAGGCCCATGTGACATCCGCCCCCCGTGGGAGGCCCATGTGACATCCGCCCCCCGTGGGAGGCCCATGTGACATCCGCCCCCCGTGGGAGGCCCATGTGACATCCGCCCCCCGTGGGAGGCCCATGTGACATCCGCCCCCCGTGGGAGGCCCATGTGACATCCGCCCCCCGAGGGAGGCCCATGTGACATCCGCCCCCCGTGGGAGGCCCATGTGACATCCGCCCCCCGTGGGATGCCCATGTGACATCCGCCCCCCGTGGGAGGCCCATGTGACATCCGCCCCCCGTGGGAGGCCCATGTGACATCCGCCCCCCGTGGGAGGCCCATGTGACACCCGCCCCCCGTGGGAGGCCCATGTGACATCCGCCCCCCGTGGGAGGCCCATGTGACATCCGCCCCCCGTGGGAGGCCCATGTGACATCTGCCCCCCGTGGGAGGCCCATGTGACATCCGCCCCCCGTGGGAGGCCCATGTGACATCCGCCCCCCGTGGGAGGCCCATGTGACATCCGCCCCCCGTGGGAGGCCCATGTGACATCCGCCCCCCGTGGGAGGCCCATGTGACATCCGCCCCCCGTGGGAGGCCCATGTGACATCCGCCCCCCGTGGGAGGCCCATGTGACATCCGCCCCCCGTGGGAGGCCCGTGTGACATCCGCCCCCCGTGGGAGGCCCATGTGACATTCGCCCCCCGTGGGAGGCCCATGTGACATCCGCCCCCCGTGGGAGGCCCGTGTGACATCCGCCCCCCGTGGGAGGCCCATGTGACATCCGCCCCCCGTGGGAGGCCCATGTGACATCCGTCCCCCGTGGGAGGCCCATGTGACATCCGCCCCCCGTGGGAGGCCCATGTGACATCCGCCCCCCGTGGGAGGCCCGTGTGACATCCGCCCCCCGTGGGAGGCCCATGTGACATCCGCCCCCCGTGGGAGGCCCATGTGACATCCGCCCCCCGTGGGAGGCCCATGTGACATCCGCCCCCCGTGGGAGGCCCATGTGACATCCGCCCCCCGTGAGAGGCCCATGTGACATCCGCCCCCCGTGGGAGGCCCATGTGACATCCGCCCCCCGTGGGAGGCCCATGTGACATGCGCCCCCCGTGGGAGGCCCATGTGACATCCGTCCCCCGTGGGAGGCCCATGTGACATCCGCCCCCCGTGGGAGGCCCATGTGACATTCGCCCCCCGTGGGAGGCCTATGTGACATCCGCCCCCCGTGGGAGGCCCATGTGACATTCGCCCCCCGTGGGAGGCCCATGTGACATTCGCCCCCCGTGGGAGGCCCATGTGACATCCGCCCCCCGTGGGAGGCCCGTGTGACATCCGCCCCCCGTGGGAGGCCCATGTGACATCCGCCCCCCGTGGGAGGCCCATGTGACATCCGCCCCCCGTGGGAGGCCCATGTGACATCCGCCCCCCGTGGGAGGCCCATGTGACATCCGCCCCCCGTGGGAGGCCCATGTGACATCCGCCCCCCGTGGGAGGCCCTTGTGACATCCGCCCCCCGTGGGAGGCCCATGTGACATCCGCCCCCCGTGGGAGGCCCATGTGACATCCGCCCCCCGTGGGAGGCCCATGTGACATCCGCCCCCCGTGGGAGGCCCATGTGACATCCGCCCCCCGTGGGAGGCCCATGTGACATCCGCCCCCCGTGGGAGGCCCATGTGACATCCGCCCCCCGTGGGAGGCCCGTGTGACATCCGCCCCCCGTGGGAGGCCCATGTGACATCCGCCCCCCGTGGGAGGCCCATGTGACATCCGCCCCCCGTGGGAGGCCCATGTGACATCCGCCCCCCGTGGGGGGCCCATGTGACATCCGCCCCCCGTGGGAGGCCCATGTGACATCCGCCCCCCGTGGGAGGCCCATGTGACATCCGCCCCCCGTGGGAGGCCCATGTGACATCCGCCCCCCGTGGGAGGCCCATGTGACATCCGCCCCCCGTGGGAGGCCCATGTGACATCCGCCCCCCGTGGGAGGCCCATGTGACATCCGCCCCCCGTGGGAGGCCCATGTGACATCCGCCCCCCGTGGGAGGCCCATGTGACATCCGCCCCCCGTGGGAGGCCCATGTGACATTCGCCCCCCGTGGGAGGCCTATGTGACATCCGCCCCCCGTGGGAGGCCCATGTGACATTCGCCACCCGTGGGAGGCCCATGTGACATTCGCCCCCCGTGGGAGGCCCATGTGACATCCGCCCCCCGTGGGAGGCCCATGTGACATCCGCCCCCCGTGGGAGGCCCATGTGACATCCGCCCCCCGTGGGAGGCCCATGTGACATCCGCCCCCCGTGGGAGGCCCATGTGACATCCGCCCCCCGTGGGAGGCCCATGTGACATCCGCCCCCCGTGGGAGGCCCCTGTGACATCCGCCCCCCGTGGGAGGCCCATGTGACATCCGCCCCCCGTGGGAGGCCCATGTGACATCCGCCCCCCGTGGGAGGCCCATGTGACATCCGCCCCCCGTGGGAGGCCCGTGTGACATCCGCCCCCCGTGGGAGGCCCATGTGACGTCCGCCCCCCGTGGGAGGCCCATGTGACATCCGCCCCCCGTGGGAGGCCCATGTGACATCCGCCCCCCGTGGGAGGCCCATGTGACATCCGCCCCCCGTGGGAGGCCCATGTGACACCCGCCCCCCGTGGGAGGCCCATGTGACATCCGCCCCCCGTGGGAGGCCCATGTGACATCCGCCCCCCGTGGGAGGCCCATGTGACATCCGCCCCCCGTGAGAGGCCCGTGTGACATCCGCCCCCCGTGGGAGGCCCATGTGACATCCGCCCCCCGTGGGAGGCCCATGTGACATCCGCCCCCCGTGGGAGGCCCATGTGACGTCCGCCCCCCGTGGGAGGCCCATGTGACATCCGCCCCCCGTGGGAGGCCCATGTGACATCCGCCCCCCGTGGGAGGCCCATGTGACATCCGCCCCCCGAGGGAGGCCCATGTGACATCCGCCCCCCGTGGGAGGCCCATGTGACATCCGCCCCCCGTGGGAGGCCCATGTGACATCCGCCCCCCGTGGGAGGCCCATGTGACATCCGCCCCCCGTGGGAGGCCCATGTGACATCCGCCCCCCGTGGGAGGCCCATGTGACATCCGCCCCCCGTGGGAGGCCCATGTGACATCCGCCCCCCGTGGGAGGCCCATGTGACATCCGCCCCCCGTGGGAGGCCTATGTGACATCCGCCCCCCGTGGGAGGCCCATGTGACATCCGCCCCCCGTGGGAGGCCCATGTGACATCCGCCCCCCGTGGGAGGCCCGTGTGACATCCGCCCCCCGTGGGAGGCCCATGTGACATCCGCCCCCCGTGGGAGGCCCATGTGACATCCGCCCCCCGTGGGAGGCCCATGTGACATCCGCCCCCCGTGGGAGGCCCATGTGACATCCGCCCCCCGTGGGAGGCCCATGTGACAGCCGCCCCCCGTGGGAGGCCCATGTGACATCCGCCCCCCGTGGGAGGCCCATGTGACAGCCCCCCCCCGTGGGAGGCCCATGTGACATCCGCCCCCCGTGGGAGGCCCATGTGACATCCGCCCCCCGTGGGAGGCCCATGTGACATCCGCCCCCCGTGGGAGGCCCATGTGACATCCGCCCCCCGTGGGAGGCCCATGTGACATCCGCCCCCCGTGGGAGGCCCATGTGACATCCGCCCCCCGTGGGAGGCCCGTGTGACATCCGCCCCCCGTGGGAGGCCCGTGTGACATCCGCCCCCCGTGGGAGGCCCATGTGACATCCGCCCCCCGTGGGAGGCACACCTGACATCCGCCCCCCGTGGGAGGCCCATGTGACATCCGCCCCCCGTGGGAGGCCCATGTGACATCCGCCCCCCGTGGGAGGCCCATGTGACAGCCGCCCCCCGTGGGAGGCCCATGTGACATCCGCCCCCCGTGGGAGGCCCATGTGACATCCGCCCCCCGTGGGAGGCCCATGTGACATCCGCCCCCCGTGGGAGGCCCATGTGACATCCGCCCCCCGTGGGAGGCCCATGTGACATCCGCCCCCCGAGGGAGGCCCATGTGACATCCGCCCCCCGTGGGAGGCCCATGTGACATCCGCCCCCCGTGGGAGGCCCATGTGACATCCGCCCCCCGTGGGAGGCCCATGTGACATCCGCCCCCCGTGGGAGGCCCATGTGACATCCGCCCCCCGTGGGAGGCCCATGTGACATCCGCCCCCCGTGGGAGGCCCATGTGACATCCGCCCCCCGTGGGAGGCCCATGTGACATCCGCCCCCCGTGGGAGGCCCATGTGACATCCGCCCCCCGTGGGAGGCCCATGTGACATCCGCCCCCCTCGGAGGCCCATGTGACATCCGCCCCCCGTGGGAGGCCCATGTGACATCCGCCCCCCGTGGGAGGCCCATGTGACATCCGCCCCCCGTGGGAGGCCCTTGTGACATCCGCCCCCCGTGGGAGGCCCATGTGACATCCGCCCCCCGTGGGAGGCCCATGTGACATCCGCCCCCCGTGGGAGGCCCATGTCACATCCGCCCCCCGTCGGACGCCCATGTGACATCCGCCCCCCGTGGGAGGCCCATGTGACATCCGCCCCCCGTGGGAGGCCCATGTGACATCCGCCCCCCGTGGGAAGCCCATGTGACATCCGCCCCCCGTCGGAGGCCCATGTGACATCCGCCCCCCGTGGGAGGCCCATGTGACATCCGCCCCCCGTGGGAGGCAAATGTGACGTCCGCCCCCCGTGGGAGGCCCATGTGACATCCGCCCCCCGTGGGAGGCCCATGTGACATCCGCCCCCCGTGGGAAGCCCATGTGTCATCCGCCCCCCGTCGGAGGCCCATGTGACATCCGCCCCCCGTGGGAGGCCCATGTGACATCCGCCCCCCGTGGGAGGCCCATGTGACATCCGCCCCCCGTGGGAGGCCCATGTGACATCCGCCCCCCGTGGGAGGCCCATGTGACATCCGCCCCCCGTGGGAGGCCCATGTGACATCCGCCCCCCGTGGGAGGCCCATGTGACATCCGCCCCCCGTGGGAGGCCCATGTGACATCCGCCCCCCGTGAAAGGCCCATGTGACATCCGCCCCCCGTGGGAGGCCCATGTGACATCCGCCCCCCTCGGGGGCCCATGTGACATCCACCCCCCGTGGGAGGCCCATGTGACATCCGCCCCCCGTGGGAGGCCCATGTGACATCCGACCCCCGTGGGAGGCCCATGTGACATCCGCCCCCCGTGGGAGGCCCATGTGACATCCGCCCCCCGTGGGAGGCCCATGTGACATCCGCCCCCCGTGGGAGGCCCATGTGACATCCGCCCCCCGTGGGAGGCCCATGTGACATCCGCCCCCCGTGGGAGGCCCATTTGACATCCGCCCCCCGTGGGAGGCCCATGTGACATCCGCCCCCCGTGGGAGGCCCATGTGACATCCGCCCCCCGTGGGAGGCCCATGTGACATCCGCCCCCCGTGAAAGGCCCATGTGACATCCGCCCCCCGTGGGAGGCCCATGTGACATCCGCCCCCCCGTGGGAGGCCCATGTGACATCCGCCCCCCGTGGGAGGCCCATGTGACATCCGCCCCCCGTGGGAGGCCCATGTGACATCCGCCCCCCGTGGGAGGCCCATGTGACATCCGCCCCCCGTGGGAGGCCCATGTGACATCCGCCCCCCGTGGGAGGCCCATGTGACATCCGCCCCCCGTGGGAGGCCCATGTGACATCCGCCCCCCGTGGGAGGCCCATGTGACATCCGCCCCCCGTGGGAGGCCCATGTGACATCCGCCCCCCGTGGGAGGCCCATCTGACATCCGCCCCCCGTGGGAGGCCCATGTGACATCCGCCCCCCGTGGGAGGCCCGTGTGACATCCGCCCCCCGTGGGAGGCCCATGTGACATCCGCCCCCCGTGGGAGGCCCATGTGACATCCGCCCCCCGTGGGAGGCCCATGTGACATCCGCCCCCCGTGGGAGGCCCATGTGTCATCCGCCCCCCGTGGGAGGCCCATGTGACATCCGCCCCCCGTGGGAGGCCCATGTGACATCCGTCGCCCTCCGACCCTTGGGGATGCTTGGAGACAATTTGGGTGCCTGAGGACCCATGCAGACACGCGGGGGCACGCAGGAATACGTGCGGACGCGTGGGGGTGCGTGGGAACACATGCGGACACGTGGGGGTGCATGGGATTACCCCCCCCACACACACAAAGAGCTGGGCCCCCTTCCCCCCCGTGACTAAGCAAAGAACACACTAGACAAAGCAAATGTTGGAGACACAATGCGAGATGAACCATGAAATCAGCAGGGGATGCATGTTCAGCGCTACCCAACCTTTTCTGGGGGAGGAGTACTTACCAGAGATGACCCCGGCAGACAATCTGTGAACTGCAAAGTGTGCAAATGATCAGGCTATAGGAGTGGTGACCAATACACAGTCCTATTATATGCTAATCCTGACGCACTAGAATGAATGATGGGCATGGAGCCAGTTTTGCTGGTGTGCATCTCTGCAATCTCAGGCCTGTGCCCCCCATTCTCACGATATCATGGGGGGAGGTGCCAGTGCGAGTGGCGCCGGCGCCTGCACAGCATGGGCATGGAGCCAGTTTTGAAGAACAATGGACCAAATATTCCCTTCCACTCACCTTGACCACACACCAGAGATGACCCCGGCAGACGGCCTGTGAAATGGAAAGTGTGCAAATGATGAGGTTCTAGGCGATTGCTATCCTAGTCTTGAGGCCTTGGAATTGGTGATGGGCATGGAACCAGTTTTGAAGAACAATAGACCAAATATTCCCTACCACTCACCTTGACCACACACCAGAGATGACCCCGGCAGACGACCTGTGAAATGCAAAGTGTGCAAATGATCAGGCTCAAGGCCCTGGAGTAGAAAGGAGTGATGGCCCATACAAAGACCTATGCTATCCTAGTATTGAGGCACTAGAATGAATGATGGGCATGGAGCCAGCTTTGAACAACAATAGACCGAACATTCCCTTCCACTCACCTTAACCACACACCAGAGATGACCCCGGCAGACGACCTGTGAAATGCAAAGTGTGCACTTGATCAGACGCAAGGCCATGGAGTACAAAGGAGCGGTGGCCGATACACAGGCCTATACTATTCTAGTCCTGAGGCACTAGAATGGATAATGGGCATGTAGCCAGTTTTGAACAACAATGGACCAAACATTCCCTTCCACTCACCTTGACCACACAGCAGAGATGACCTCGGCAGACGACCTGTGAAATGCATAGTGTGCAAATGATCAGCCTCAAGGCCATGGAGTAGAAAGGAGTGGTGGCCCATATAGAGGCCTATTCTATTCTAGTCTTGAGGTACAAGAATGCATGATGGGCATGGAGCCAGTTTTAAACAACAATGGACCAGACATTCCCTTCCACTCACCTTGACCACACACCAGAGATGACCCCGGCAGACGACCTGTGAAATGCAAAGTGTGCAAATGATCAGACTCAAGGCCATTGACTGGCCCATACAGATGCCTAGGCTATCCCAGTCTTGAGGCACTAGAACGGATGATGGGCATGTAGCCAGTTTGGAACAACAATGGACCGAAAATTCCCATCCAATCACCTTGACCACACACCAGAGATGACCCCAGCAGACGACCTGTGAAATGCAAAGTGTGCAAATCATCAGGCTCAAGGCCCTGGACTACAAAGGAGTGGTGGCCCATACACAGGCCTATGCTATTCTAGTCTTGAGGCACTAGAACGGGTGATGGGCATGTAGCCAGTTTCGAACAACAATAGACCAAACATTCCCTTCCACTCACCTTGACCACACACCAGAGATGACCCGGCAGACGACCTGTGAAATGCAAAGTGTGCAAATGATCAGGCTCAAGGCCATTGAGTGAAAAGGCGTGGTGGCCCATACACAGCACTATGCTATCCTAGTCCTGAGGCACTAGAATGGGTGATGGGCATGTAGCCAGTGTTGAACACCAATGGACCAAACGTTCCCTTCGACTCACCTTGACCACCCCCGGCATCCAACAAATGCCAGCGCACCACACCCACCACCACCACCACCACCACGCCCACCTCTACAACATCGACCCCGACGCCGGAGAACTCATCCCCCCCCAACCCCCACGACCCCAGCACCAGCCAGCCCCCCCCGCGCCGAGAGCGGAGCCGGCGCGGATGGCCTCGGCGGGGGGGGGGGGCAGGGCGCCGCAGGCACAGGAGCCGCAGGGGGAGCGGGCGCGAGGGGCAGGGGGGGCCCGGCCCTGGGACCGGGACTCGGGCACGGTCCCGGACCCTCTGGGGGATGAGGCCCTCCCCCTGGTGGTGGAGGTGTACGGGTGGTTGAGCTGGGCCTGCTCGGGGACCACCAGGAGGATGAGGAACCGGCCCTTCGATTGCGTGCTCCTTCGGAGGGACGGAGGGAACCGGGAGGTACCTCCGGGGGGGTGGCACACACCAGAGATGACCTCGGCAGACGACCTGTGAAATGCAAAGTGTGCACATGATCAGGCTCAAGGCCATGAACTGCAAAGGAGTGGTGGCCCATACACATGCCTATGCTATCCTAGTCTTGGAGCAGTAGAATGGATGATGGTCATGTAGCCAGTTTTGAACAACAATAGACCAAACATTCCCTTCCACTCACCTTGACCACACACCAGAGATGACCCCGGCAGACGACCTGTGAAATGCAAAGTGTGCAAATGATCAGGCTCAAGGCCATGGAGTGAAAAGGAGTGGTGGCCCATACACAGGCCTATGCTATCCCAGTCTTGAGGCACGAGAATGGATGATGGGCATGTAGCCAGTTTTAAACAACAATGGACCGAAAATTCCCTTCGATTCACCTTGACCACACACCAGAGATGATGCCGGTAGACGACCTGTGAGATGCAAAGTGTGCAAATGATCAGGCTCAAGGGCATGGGGTAGAAAGGAGTGGTGGCCCATACACAGGCCTGTGCCATCCTAGTCTTGAGGCACTAGAACGGGTGATGGGCATGTAGCCAGCTTCGAGTAACAATGGACCAAACATTCCCTTCCACTCACCTTGACCACACACCAGAGATGACCCCGGCAGACGACCTGTGAAATGCAAAGTGTGCAAATGATCAGGCTCAAGGCCATGGAGTGAAAAGGAGTGGTGGCCCATACACAGGCCTATGCTATCCCAGTCTTGAGGCACGAGAATGGATGATGGGCATGTAGCCAGTTTTAAACAACAATGGACCGAAAATTCCCTTCGATTCACCTTGACCACACACCAGAGATGATGCCGGTAGACGACCTGTGAGATGCAAAGTGTGCAAATGATCAGGCTCAAGGGCATGGGGTAGAAAGGAGTGGTGGCCCATACACAGGCCTGTGCCATCCTAGTCTTGAGGCACTAGAACGGGTGATGGGCATGTAGCCAGCTTCGAGTAACAATGGACCAAACATTCCCTTCCACTCACCTTGACCACACACCAGAGATGACCCCGGCAGACGACCTGTGAAATGCAAAGTGTGCAAATGATCAGGCTCAAGGCCATGGAGTGAAAAGGAGTGGTGGCCCATACACAGGCCTGTGCTATCCTAGTCTTGAGGCACTAGAATGGGTGATTGGCATGTAGCCAGCTTCGAACAACAATAGACCAAAGATTCCCTTCCACCCACCTTGACCACACACCAGAGATGACCCCGGCAGAAGACCCGTGAAATGCAAAGTGTGCACATGATCAGAGGGAATGTAGGATGTACAATGCAAAGTGTGCAACAGATCAGACCCAACGCCACGGAGTACAACAGAGTGCTGGCCCATACACTGGCCTATTCCATCCACATCTTAGGGCAACAGAACTGGGGATGCGCGTGGAGCCAGTTCTGAACACTGATGCACTCCATTTTGCCCTCCACTCACCTTCGCCACATACCAGAGATGACCCCGGAATGTGGGATGTACAATCCAAAGTGTGAAACAGATCAGACCCAACGCCACGGAGTACAACAGAGTGCTGGCCCATACACAGGCCTATTCTATCCACATCTTAGGGCAACAGAACTGGGGATGCGCGTGGAGCTAGTTCTGAACACTGATGCACTCCATTTGGCCCTCCAGTCACCTTGGCCACATACCAGAGATGACCGCGGAATGTAGGATGTACAATCCAAAGTGTGAAACAGATCAGACCCAACACCACGGAGTACAACAGAGTGCTGGCCCATACACAGGCCTATTCTATCCACATCTTAGGGCATCTAAAATGCAGATGCGCGGTGAGCCAGTTGTGAACATTGATGGACTCAATTTTGCCCTCCACTCACCTTGGCCACATACCAGAGATGACCCCGGAATGTAGGATGTGCAATTCAAAGTGTGAAACAGATCAGACCCAACGCCACGAAGTACAAGAGAGTGCTGGCCCATACACAGGCCTATTTCATCGACATCTTAGAGCACCCATGGAGTCAGTTCTGAACATGAATGGACTCAAATTTGCCCTCCACTAACCTTGGCCACATACCAGAGATGACCCCGGAATGTAGGGTGTACAATCCAAAGTGTGCAACAGATCAGACCCAACGCCACGGAGTACGAAAGAGTGCTGGCCCATACACAGGCCAGTCCCATCGACTTCGTAGGACAGCAGAACTGGGGATGCGCGTGGAGCCAGTTCTGAACACTGATGCACTCCATTTTGCCCTCCACTCACCTTGGCCACATCCCGGAGATGACCGCGGAATGTAGGATGTACAATCCAAAGTGTGAAACAGATCAGACCCAACACCACGGAGTACAACAGAGTGCTGGCCCATACACAGGCCTATTCTATCAACATCTTAGGGCATCCAAAATGCAGATGCGCGTGGAGCCAGTTCTGAACACTGATGCACTCCATTTGGCCCTCCACGCACCTTGGCCACATACCAGAGATGACCCCGGAATGTAGGATGTACAATCCAAAGTGTGAAACAGATCAGACCCAACACCACCGAGTACAACAGAGTGCTGGCCCATACACAGCCCTACTCTATGAACATCTTAGGGCATCTAAAATGCAGATGCGCGTGGAGCCAGTTCTGAACATTGATGGACTCAATTTTGCTCTCCACGAACCTTGGCCACACACCAGAGATGACCCCGGAATGTAGGATGTACAATCCAAAGTGTGCAACAGATCAGACCCAACGCCACGGAGTACAACAGAGTGCTGGCCCATACACTGGCCTATTCTATCCACATCTTAGGGCAACAGAGCTGGGATTGCGCCTGGAGCCAGTTCTGAACATTGATGGACTCAGTTTTGCCCTCCGCTGACCTTGGCCACATACCAGAGATGACCCCGGAATGTAGGATGTACAATCCAAAGTGTGCAACAGATCAGACCCAACGCCACGGAGTACAACAGAGTGCTGGCCCATACACTGGCCTATTCTATCCACATCTTAGGGCAACAGAACTGGGGATGCGCGGTGAGCCAGTTCTGAACATTGATGGACTCAATTTTGCCCTCCACTCACCTTGGCCACATACCAGAGATGGCCCCGGAATGTAGGATGTACAATCCAAAGTGTGCAACAGAGCAGACCCAACGCCACGGAGTTCAACAGGGCACTGGCCCATACACAGGCCTATTCTATCCGCATCTTAGGGCAACAGAACTGGGGATGCGCGTGGAGCCAGTTCTGAACATTGATGGACTCAGTTTTGCCCTCCGCTGACCTTGGCGTTATACCAGAGATGACCCCGGAATGTAGGATGTACAATCCAAAGTGTGCAATAGCTGAGACCCAACGCCACGGAGTACAACAGAGTGATGGCCCATACACAGGCCTATTCTATCCACATCTTAGGGCAATAGAGCTGGGGATGCGCGTGGAGCCAGTTCTGAACATTGATGGACTCCATTTTGCCGTCCACTCACCTTGGCCGCATACCAGAGATGACCCCGGAATGTAGGATGTACAATCCAAAGTGTGCAAAACATCAGACCCAACACCACGGAGTACAACAGAGTACTGGCCCATGCACAGCCCTATTTTTTCCACATCTTAGGGCAACAGAACTGAGGTTGCGAGTGGAGCCAGTTCTGAACATTGATGGACTCAATTTTGCCCTGCACTAACCTTGGCCACATACCTCAGATGACCCCGGAATGTAGGATGTACAATCCAAAGTGCGCAACAGATCAGACCCAACGCCTCGGAGTACAATACAGTGTTGGCCCATGCACAGCCCTATTCTATCCACATCTTAGGGCAACAGAACTGAGGTTGCGAGTGGAGCCAGTTCTGAACATTGATGGACTCAATTTTGCCCTCCAATCATCTTGGCCACATACCACAGATGACCCCGGAATGTAGGATGTACAATCCGAAGTGTGCAACATATCAGACCCAACGCCAGGGAGTACAACAGAGTACTGGCCCATACATAGGCCTATCCTATCCACGTCCTAGGGCAACAGAACTGCGGATGCGCATGGAGCCAGTTCTGAACATTGATGGACTCAATTTTGCCCTCCACTCACATTGGCCACACACCAGGAATGACCCCGGAATGTAGGATGTACAATCCAAAGTGCGCAACAGATCAGATCCAACGCCTCGGAGTACAATACAGTGTTGGCCCATTCACAGGCCTACTCTATCCACATCTTAGGGCAACAGAACTGGGGATGCGCGTGGAGCTAGTTCTGAACACTGATGCACTCCATTTTGCCCTCCACTCACCTTGGCCACACACCAGAGATGACCCCGGAATGTAGGATGTACAATCCAAAGTGTGCAACAGATCAGACCCAACGCCACGCAGTACAACAGAGTGCTGGCGAATACACAGGCCTATTCTATCCACATCTTAGGGCAACAGAACTGGGGATGCGCGTGGAGCGAGTTCTGAACACTGATGGACTCAATTTGGCCCTCCGCTCACCTTGGCCACATCCCGGAGATGACCGCGGAATCTACGATGTACAATCACGCCATGGGGTGAAACAGAGTGCTGGCCCATACACAGGCCCATTCTATCCACATCTTAGGGCAACAGAACTGGGGATGCGGGTGTAGTCAGTTTTGAACATTGCTGCACCCCAATTTGACCTCCAATCACCTTGGCCACACAACAGAGATGACCTCAGCAGGCATGGTGTACAATCCAAAGTGTGCAACAGCTCAGGCCCAACGCCATGGCTCGAAACGGAGTGCTGGCCCATACACAGGCCTATTCTATCCACATCTTAGGGCAACAGAACTGGGGATGCGGGTGTAGTCAGTTTTGAACATTGGTGCACCCCAGTTTGCCCTCCACTCACCTTGGCGACACACCAGAGATGACCCCAGCAGCCATGGTGTACAATGAAAAGTGTGCAACAGCTCAGGCCCAACGCCATGGAGTGAAACGGAGTGCTGGCCCATACACAGGCCTATTCTATCCACATCTTAGGGCAACAGAACTGGGGATGCGGGTGTAGTCAGTTTGGAACATTGGTGCACCCCAATTTGCCCTCCACTCACCTTGGCGACACACCAGAGATGACCCCAGCAGCCATGGTGTACAATGAAAAGTGTGCAACAGCTCAGGCCCAACACCATGGAGTGAAACGGAGTGCTGGCCCATACACAGGCCTATTCTATCCACATCTTAGGCAACAGAACTGGGGATGCGGGTGTAGTCAGTTTTGAACATTGACGCACCCCACTTTGCCCTCCACTCACCTTGGCCACACACCAGAGATGACCCCAGCAGCCATGATGTACAATCAAAGTGTGCAACAGCTCAGGCCCAACGCCGTGGAGTGAAACGGAGTGCTGGCCCATACACAGGCCTATTCTATCCACATCTTAGGGCAACAGAACTGGAGATGCGGGTGTAGTCAGTTTGGAACATTGATGCACCCCAATTTGCCCTCCAATCACCTTGCCCACACACCAGAGATGACCCCAGCAGCCATGATGTACAATCAAAGTGTGCAACAGCTCAGGCCCAACGCCATGGAGTGAAACGGAGTGCTGGCCCATACACAGGCCTATTCTATCCACATCTTAGGGCAACAGAACTGGGGATGCGGGTGTAGTCAGTTTTGAACATTGATGCACCCCGATTTGCCCTCCATTCACCTTGGCCACACACCAGGGACGACCCCAGCAGCCATGGTCTACAATCCAAAGTGTGCAACAGCTCAGGCCCAACGCCATGGAGTGAAACGGAGTGCTGGCCCATACAAAGGCCTATTCTATCCACATCTTAGGGCAACAGAACTGGGGATGCGGGTGTAGTCAGTTTGGAACATTGGTGCACCCCAATTTGCCCTCCACTCTCCTGGGCCACACACCAGAGATGACCCCAGCAGGCATGGTGCACAATGAAAAGTGTGCAACAGCTCAGGCCCAACGCCATGGAGTGAAACGGAGTGCTGGCCCATACACAGGCCTATTCTATCCACATCTTAGGGCAACAGAACTGGGGATGCGGGTGTAGTCAGTTTTGAACATTGGTGCACCCCAATTTACCCTCCACTCACCTGGGCCACACACCAGAGATGACCCCAGCAGCCATGGTGTACAATCCAAAGTGTGCAACAGCTCAGGCCCAACGCCGTGGAGTGAAACGGAGTGCTGGCCCGTACACAGGCCTATTCTACCCACATCTTGGGGCAACAGAACTGGGGATGCGGGTGTAGTCAGTTTTGAACATTGCTGCACCCCAATTTGACCTCCACTCACCTTGGCCACACAACAGAGATGACCTCAGCAGGCATGGTGTACAATCCAAAGTGTGCAACAGCTCAGGCCCAACGCCATGGCGTGAAACGGAGTGCTGGCCCATACACAGGCCTATTCTATCCACATCTTAGGGCCATAGCACTGGGGATGCGGGTGTAGTCAGTTTGGAACATTGGTGCACCCCAATTTGCCCTCCACTCACCTTGGCGACACACCAGAGATGACCCCAGCAGCCATGGTGCACAATGAAAAGTGTGCAACAGCTCAGGCCCAGCGCCATGGAGTGAAACGGAGTGCTGGCCCATACACAGGCCTATTCTATCCACATCTTAGGGCAACAGAACTGGGGATGCGGGTGTAGTCAGTTTTGAACATTGACGCACCCCAGTTTGCCCTCCACTCACCTTGGCCACACACCAGAGATGACCCCAGCAGCCATGGTGTACAATCAAAGTGTGCAACAGCTCAGGCCCAACGCCGTGGAGTGAAACGGAGTGATGGCCCATACACAGGCCTATTCTATCCACATCTTAGGGCAACAGAACTGGGGATGCGGGTGTAGTCAGTTTGGAACATTGACGCACCCCAGTTTGCCCTCCACTCACCTTGGCCACACACCAGAGATGACCCCAGCAGCCATGGTGTACAAGGAAAAGCGTGCAACAGCTGAGACCCAACGCCATGGGGTGAAACGGAGTGCTGGCCCATACACAGGCCCATTCCATCCACATCTTAGGGCAACAGAACTGGGGATGCGGGTGTAGTCAGTTTTGAACATTGATGCACCCCAATTTGCCCTCCAATCACCTTGACCACACACCAGAGATGACCCCAGCAGCCATGATGGACAATCAAAGTGTGCAACAGCTCAGGCCCAACGCCGTGGAGTGAAACGGAGTGCTGGCCCATACACAGGCCTATTCTATCCACATCTTAGGGCAACAGAACTGGGGATGCGGGTGTAGTCAGTTTTGAACATTGATGCATCCCGATTTGCCCTCCATTCACCTTGGCCACACACCAGAGATGACCCCAGCAGCCATGGTCTACAATCCAAAGTGTGCAACAGCTCAGGCCCAACGCCATGGAGTGAAACGGAGTGCTGGCCCATACACAGGCCTATTCTATCCACATCTTAGGGCCATAGCACTGGGGATGCGGTTGTAGTCAGTTTTGAACATTGATGCACCCCGTATTGCCCTCCACTCACCTTGGCCACACACCAGAGATGACCCCAGCAGCCATGGTGTACAATCCAAAGTGTGCAACAGCTCAGGCCCAACGCCATGGATTGAAACGGAGTGCTGGCCCGTACACAGGCGTATTCTATCCACATCTTGGGGCAACAGAACTGGGGATGCGGGTGTAGTCAGCTTTGAACATTACTGCACCCCAGTTTGCCCTCCACTCACCTTGGCCACACACCAGAGATGACCTCAGCAGCCATGGTGTACAATGAAAAGTGTGCAACAGCTCAGGCCCAACGCCATGGAGTGAAACGGAGTGCTGGCCCATACACAGGCCTATTCTATCCACATCTTAGGGCAACAGAACTGGGGATGCGGGTGTAGTCAGTTTGGAACACTGGTGCACCCCAATTTGCCCTCCACTCACCTTGGCGACACACCAGAGATGACATCAGCAGCCATGGTGTACAATGAAAAGTGTGCACCGACTCAAGCCCAGCGCCATGGAGTGAAACGGAGTGCTGGCCCATACACAGGCCTATTCTATCCACATCTTAGGGCAACAGAACTGGGGATGCGGGTGTAGTCAGTTTTGAACATTGACGCACCCCAGTTTGCCCTCCACTCACCTTGGCCACACACCAGAGATGACCTCAGCAGGCATGGTGTACAATCCAAAGTGTGCAACAGCTCAGGCCCAACGCCATGGGGTGAAACGGAGTGCTGGCCCATACACAGGCCCATTCTATCCACATCTTAGGGCAACAGAACTGGGGATGCGGGTGTAGTCAGTTTTGAACATTGATGCACCCCAATTTGCCCTCGAATCACCTTGGCCACACACCAGAGATGACCCCGGCAGCCATGATGTACAATCAAAGTTGGCAACAGCTCAGGCCCTACGCCATGGAGTGAAACGCAGTGCTGGGCCATACACAGGCCTATTCTATCGGGATCTTAGGGAACAGAACTGGGAATGCGGGTGTAGTCATTTTTGAAAATTGATGCACCCCGATTTGCCCTCCACTCACCTTGGCCACACACCAGAGATGACCCCAGCAGCCATGGTGTACAATCCAAAGTGTGCAACAGATCAGGCCCAATACCATGGAGTGAAACGGAGTGCTGGCCCATACACAGGCCTATTCTATCCACATCTTAGGGCGGCAGAACTGGGGATGCGGGTGTAGTCAGTTTTGAACATTGATGCACCCCGATTTGCCCTCCACTCACCTTGGCGAAACACCAGAGATGACCCCAGCAGCCATGGTGTACAATCCAAAGTGTGCAACAGCTCAGGCCCAACGCCATGGACTGAAACGGAGTGCTGGTCCGTACACAGGCGTATTCTATCCACATATTAGGGTAACAGAACTGGGGATGCGGGTGTAGTCAGTTTGGAACATTGATGCACCCCAATTTGCCCTCCACTCACCTGGACCACACACCAGATATGACCTCAGCAGCCATGGTGTACAATGAAAAGTGTGCAACAGCTCAGGCCCAGCGCCGTGGAGTGAAACGGAGTGCTGGCCCATACACAGGCCTATTCTATCCACATCTTAGGGCAACAGAACTGGGGATGCGGGTGTAGTCAGTTTGGAACATTGGTGCAATCCAGGTTGCCCTCCACTCACCTTGGCCACACACCAGAGATGACCCCAGCAGCCATGGTGTACAATCCAAAGTGTGCAACAGCTCAGGCCCAACGCCATGGGGTGAAACGGAGTGCTGGCCCATACACAGGCCCATTCTATCCACATCTTAGGGCAACAGAACTGGGGATGCGGGTGTAGTCAGTTTTGAACATTGATGCACCCCAATTTGCCCTCCAATCACCTTGGCCACACACCAGAGATGAACCCAGCAGCCATGGTGTGCAATCAAAGTGTGCAACAGCTCAGGCCCAACACCATGGAGTGAAACGGAGTGCTGGCCCATACACAGGCCTATTCTATCCACATCCTAGGGCAACAGAACTGGGGATGCGGGTGTAGTCAGTTTTGAACATTGACGCACCCCAGTTTGCCCTCCACTCACCTTGGCGACACACCAGAGATGACCTCAGCAGCCTTGTTGTACAATCCAAAGTGTGCAACAGCTCAGGCCCAACACCATGGAGTGAAACGGAGTGCTGGCCCATACACAGGCCTATTCTTTCCACATCTCAGGGCAACAGAACTGGGGATGCGGGTGTAGTCAGTTTTGAACATTGACGCACCCCAGTTTGCCCTCCACTCACCTTGGCCACACACCAGAGATGACCCCAGCAGCCATGGTGTACAATCAAAGTGTGCAACAGCTCAGGCCCAACGCCGTGGAGTGAAACGGAGTGCTGGCCCATACACAGGCCTATTCTATCCACATCTTAGGGCAACAGAACTGGGGATGCGGGTGTAGTCAGTTTTGAACATTGACGCACCCCAGTTTGCCCTCCACTCACCTTGGCCACACACCAGAGATGACCCCAGCAGCCATGGTGTACAATCAAAGTGTGCAACAGCTCAGGCCCAACGCCGTGGAGTGAAACGGAGTGATGGCCCATACACAGGCCTATTCTATCCACATCTTAGGGCAACAGAACTGGGGATGCGGGTGTAGTCAGTTTGGAACATTGACGCACCCCAGTTTGCCCTCCACTCACCTTGGCCACACACCAGAGATGACCCCAGCAGCCATGGTGTACAAGGAAAAGCGTGCAACAGCTGAGACCCAACGCCATGGGGTGAAACGGAGTGCTGGCCCATACACAGGCCCATTCCATCCACATCTTAGGGCAACAGAACTGGGGATGCGGGTGTAGTCAGTTTTGAACATTGATGCACCCCAATTTGCCCTCCAATCACCTTGACCACACACCAGAGATGACCCCAGCAGCCATGATGGACAATCAAAGTGTGCAACAGCTCAGGCCCAACGCCGTGGAGTGAAACGGAGTGCTGGCCCATACACAGGCCTATTCTATCCACATCTTAGGGCAACAGAACTGGGGATGCGGGTGTAGTCAGTTTTGAACATTGATGCATCCCGATTTGCCCTCCATTCACCTTGGCCACACACCAGAGATGACCCCAGCAGCCATGGTCTACAATCCAAAGTGTGCAACAGCTCAGGCCCAACGCCATGGAGTGAAACGGAGTGCTGGCCCATACACAGGCCTATTCTATCCACATCTTAGGGCCATAGCACTGGGGATGCGGTTGTAGTCAGTTTTGAACATTGATGCACCCCGTATTGCCCTCCACTCACCTTGGCCACACACCAGAGATGACCCCAGCAGCCATGGTGTACAATCCAAAGTGTGCAACAGCTCAGGCCCAACGCCATGGATTGAAACGGAGTGCTGGCCCGTACACAGGCGTATTCTATCCACATCTTGGGGCAACAGAACTGGGGATGCGGGTGTAGTCAGCTTTGAACATTACTGCACCCCAGTTTGCCCTCCACTCACCTTGGCCACACACCAGAGATGACCTCAGCAGCCATGGTGTACAATGAAAAGTGTGCAACAGCTCAGGCCCAACGCCATGGAGTGAAACGGAGTGCTGGCCCATACACAGGCCTATTCTATCCACATCTTAGGGCAACAGAACTGGGGATGCGGGTGTAGTCAGTTTGGAACACTGGTGCACCCCAATTTGCCCTCCACTCACCTTGGCGACACACCAGAGATGACATCAGCAGCCATGGTGTACAATGAAAAGTGTGCACCGACTCAAGCCCAGCGCCATGGAGTGAAACGGAGTGCTGGCCCATACACAGGCCTATTCTATCCGCATCTTAGGGCAACAGAACTGGGGATGCGGGTGTAGTCAGTTTTGAACATTGACGCACCCCAGTTTGCCCTCCACTCACCTTGGCCACACACCAGAGATGACCTCAGCAGGCATGGTGTACAATCCAAAGTGTGCAACAGCTCAGGCCCAACGCCATGGGGTGAAACGGAGTGCTGGCCCATACACAGGCCCATTCTATCCACATCTTAGGGCAACAGAACTGGGGATGCGGGTGTAGTCAGTTTTGAACATTGATGCACCCCAATTTGCCCTCGAATCACCTTGGCCACACACCAGAGATGACCCCGGCAGCCATGATGTACAATCAAAGTTGGCAACAGCTCAGGCCCTACGCCATGGAGTGAAACGCAGTGCTGGGCCATACACAGGCCTATTCTATCGGGATCTTAGGGAACAGAACTGGGAATGCGGGTGTAGTCATTTTTGAAAATTGATGCACCCCGATTTGCCCTCCACTCACCTTGGCCACACACCAGAGATGACCCCAGCAGCCATGGTGTACAATCCAAAGTGTGCAACAGATCAGGCCCAATACCATGGAGTGAAACGGAGTGCTGGCCCATACACAGGCCTATTCTATCCACATCTTAGGGCGGCAGAACTGGGGATGCGGGTGTAGTCAGTTTTGAACATTGATGCACCCCGATTTGCCCTCCACTCACCTTGGCGAAACACCAGAGATGACCCCAGCAGCCATGGTGTACAATCCAAAGTGTGCAACAGCTCAGGCCCAACGCCATGGACTGAAACGGAGTGCTGGTCCGTACACAGGCGTATTCTATCCACATATTAGGGTAACAGAACTGGGGATGCGGGTGTAGTCAGTTTGGAACATTGATGCACCCCAATTTGCCCTCCACTCACCTGGACCACACACCAGATATGACCTCAGCAGCCATGGTGTACAATGAAAAGTGTGCAACAGCTCAGGCCCAGCGCCGTGGAGTGAAACGGAGTGCTGGCCCATACACAGGCCTATTCTATCCACATCTTAGGGCAACAGAACTGGGGATGCGGGTGTAGTCAGTTTGGAACATTGGTGCAATCCAGGTTGCCCTCCACTCACCTTGGCCACACACCAGAGATGACCCCAGCAGCCATGGTGTACAATCCAAAGTGTGCAACAGCTCAGGCCCAACGCCATGGGGTGAAACGGAGTGCTGGCCCATACACAGGCCCATTCTATCCACATCTTAGGGCAACAGAACTGGGGATGCGGGTGTAGTCAGTTTTGAACATTGATGCACCCCAATTTGCCCTCCAATCACCTTGGCCACACACCAGAGATGAACCCAGCAGCCATGGTGTGCAATCAAAGTGTGCAACAGCTCAGGCCCAACACCATGGAGTGAAACGGAGTGCTGGCCCATACACAGGCCTATTCTATCCACATCCTAGGGCAACAGAACTGGGGATGCGGGTGTAGTCAGTTTTGAACATTGACGCACCCCAGTTTGCCCTCCACTCACCTTGGCGACACACCAGAGATGACCTCAGCAGCCTTGTTGTACAATCCAAAGTGTGCAACAGCTCAGGCCCAACACCATGGAGTGAAACGGAGTGCTGGCCCATACACAGGCCTATTCTTTCCACATCTCAGGGCAACAGAACTGGGGATGCGGGTGTAGTCAGTTTGGAACATTGGTGCACCCCAATTTACCCTCCACTAACCTTGGCGACACACCAGAGATGACCTCAGCAGCCATGGTGTACAATGAAAAGTGTGCAACAGCTCAGGCCCAGCGCCATGGAGTGAAACGGAGTGCTGGCCCATACACAGGCCTATTCTATCCACATCTTAGGGCAACAGAACTGGGGATGCGGGTGTAGTCAGTTTGGAACATTGGTGCACCCCAATTTGCCCTCCACTCACCTTGGCGACACACCAGAGATGACCCCAGCAGCCATTGTGTACAATGAAAAGTGTGCAACAGCTCAGGCCCAACGCCATGGAGTGAAACGGAGTGCTGGCCCATACACAGGCCCATTCTATCCACATCTTAGGGCAACAGAACTGGGGATGCGGGTGTAGTCAGTTTTGAACATTGATGCACCCCAATTTGCCCTCCACTCACCTGGGCCGCACACCAGAGATGACCCCAGCAGGCATGGTGTACAATGAAAAGTGTGCAACAGCTCAGGCCCAACGCCATGGAGTGAAACGGAGTGCTGGCCCATACACAGGCCTATTCTATCCACATCTTAGGGCAACAGAACTGGGGATGCGGGTGGAGTCAGTTTTGAACATTGATGCACCCCGATTTGCCCTCCATTCACCTTGGCCACACACCAGAGATGACCCCAGCAGCCATGGTCTACAATCCAAAGTGTGCAACAGCTCAAGCCCAACGCCATGGAGTGAAACGGAGTGCTGGCCCATACACAGGCCTATTCTATCCACATCTTAGGGCAACAGAACTGGGGATGCGGGTGTAGTCAGCTTTGAACATTGATGCACCCCAATTTGCCCTCCACTCACCTTGGCCACACACCAGAGATGACCCCAGCAGGCATGGTGTACAATCCAAAGTGTGCAACAGCTCAGGCCCAACGCCGTGGAGTGAAACGGAGTGCTGGCCCATACACAGGCCTATTCTATACACATCTTAGGGCAACAGAACTGGGGATGCGGGTGTAGTCAGTTTGGAACATTGGTGCAATCCAGTTTGCCCTCCACTCACCTTGGCCACACACCAGAGATGACCCCAGCAGCCATGGTGTACAATCCAAAGTGTGCAACAGCTCAGGCCCAACGCCATGGGGTGAAACGGAGTGCTGGCCCATACACAGGCCCATTCTATCCACATCTTAGGGCAACAGAACTGGGGATGCGGGTGTAGTCAGTTTTGAACATTGATGCACCCCAATTTGCCCTCCAATCACCTTGGCCACACACCAGAGATGAACCCAGCAGCCATGGTGTGCAATCAAAGTGTGCAACAGCTCAGGCCCAACACCATGGAGTGAAACGGAGTGCTGGCCCATACACAGGCCTATTCTATCCACATCTTAGGGCAACAGAACTGGGGATGCGGGTGTAGTCAGTTTTGAACATTGACGCACCCCAGTTTGCCCTCCACTCACCTTGGCCACACATCAGAGATGACCTCAGCAGCCTTGGTGTACAATGAAAAGTGTGCAACAGCTCAGGCCCAACACCATGGAGTGAAACGGAGTGCTGGCCCATACACAGGCCTATTCTTTCCACATCTCAGGGCAACAGAACTGGGGATGCGGGTGTAGTCAGTTTGGAACATTGGTGCACCCCAATTTACCCTCCACTCACCTTCGCCACACACCAGAGATGACCTCAGCAGCCATGGTGTACAATGAAAAGTGTGCAACAGCTCAGGCCCAGCGCCATGGAGTGAAACGGAGTGCTGGCCCATACACAGGCCTATTCTATCCACATCTTAGGGCAACAGAACTGGGGATGCGGGTGTAGTCAGTTTGGAACATTGGTGCACCCCAATTTGCCCTCCACTCACCTTGGCGACACACCAGAGATGACCCCAGCAGCCATTGTGTACAATGAAAAGTGTGCAACAGCTCAGGCCCAACGCCATGGAGTGAAACGGAGTGCTGGCCCATACACAGGCCCATTCTATCCACATCTTAGGGCAACAGAACTGGGGATGCGGGTGTAGTCAGTTTTGAACATTGATGCACCCCAATTTGCCCTCCACTCACCTGGGCCGCACACCAGAGATGACCCCAGCAGGCATGGTGTACAATGAAAAGTGTGCAACAGCTCAGGCCCAACGCCATGGAGTGAAACGGAGTGCTGGCCCATACACAGGCCTATTCCATCCACATCTTAGGGCAACAGAACTGGGGATGCGGGTGGAGTCAGTTTTGAACATTGATGCACCCCGATTTGCCCTCCACTCACCTTGGCCACACACCAGAGACGACCCCAGCAGCCATGGTCTACAATCCAAAGTGTGCAACAGCTCAAGCCCAACGCCATGGAGTGAAACGGAGTGCTGGCCCATACACAGGCCTATTCTATGCACATCTTAGGGCAACAGAACTGGGGATGCGGGTGTAGTCAGCTTTGAACATTGATGCACCCCAATTTGCCCTCCACTCACCTTGGCCACACACCAGAGATGACCCCAGCAGCCATGGTGTACAATCCAAAGTGTGCAACAGCTCAGGCCCAACGCCGTGGAGTGAAACGGAGTGCTGGCCCATACACAGGCCTATTCTATACACATCTTAGGGCAACAGAACCGGGGATGCGGTCGGAGTCAGTTTTGAACATTCATGCACCCCAATTTGCCCTCCACTCACCTGGGCCGCACACCAGAGATGACCCCAGCAGGCATGGTGTACAATGAAAAGTGTGCAACAGCTCAGGCCCAACGCCATGGAGTGAAACGGAGTGCTGGCCCATACACAGGCCTATTCTATCCACATCTTAGGGCTACAGAACTGGGGATGCGGGTGGAGTCAGTTTTGAACATTGATGCACCCCAATTAGCCCTCCACTCACCTGGGCCACACACCAGATATGACCCCAGCAGGCATGGTGTACAATGGAAAGTGTGCAACAGCTCAGGCCCAACGCTATGGAGTGAAACGGAGTGCTGGCCCATACACAGGCCTATTCTATGCACATCTTAGGGCAACAGAACTGGGGATGCGGGTGGAGTCAGTTTTGAACATTGATGCACCCCAATTAGCCCTCCACTCACCTTGGCCAGACACCAGAGATGACCCCAGCAGCCATGGTGTACAATCCAAAGTGTGCAACAGCTCAGGCCCAACGCCGTGGAGTGAAACGGAGTGCTGGCCCATACACAGGCCTATTCTATACACATCTTAGGGCAACAGAACCGGGGATGCGGGTGGAGTCAGTTTTGAACATTCATGCACCCCAATTTGCCCTCCACTCACCTGGGCCACACACCAGATATGACCCCAGCAGGCATGGTGTACAATGGAAAGTGTGCAACAGCTCAGGCCCAACGCTATGGAGTGAAACGGAGTGCTGGCCCATACACAGGCCTATTCTATGCACATCTTAGGGCAACAGAACTGGGGATGCGGGTGGAGTCAGTTTTGAACATTGATGCACCCCAATTAGCCCTCCACTCACCTTGGCCAGACACCAGAGATGACCCCAGCAGCCATGGTGTACAATCCAAAGTGTGCAACAGCTCAGGCCCAACGCCGTGGAGTGAAACGGAGTGCTGGCCCATACACAGGCCTATTCTATACACATCTTAGGGCAACAGAACCGGGGATGCGGGTGGAGTCAGTTTTGAACATTCATGCACCCCAATTTGCCCTCCACTCACCTGGGCCACACACCAGAGATGACCCCAGCAGGCATGGTGTACAATGGAAAGTGTGTAACAGCTCAGGCCCAACGCTATGGAGTGAAACGGAGTGCTGGCCCATACACAGGCCTATTCTATCCACATCTTAGGGCAACAGAACTGGGGATGCGGGTGGAGTCAGTTTTGAACATTGATGCACCCGAATTTGCCCTCCACTCACCTGGACCACATACCAGAGATGACCCCAGCAGGCATGGTGTACAATGGAAAGTGTGCAACAGATCAGGCCCCACGCCATGGAGTGAAACGGAGTGCTGGCCCATACACAGGCCTATTCTATCCACATCTTAGGGCAACAGAACTGGGGATGCGGGTGTAGTCAGTTTGGAACATTGATGCACCCCAATTTGCCCTCCACTCACCTGGGCCGCATACCAGAGATGACCCCAGCAGGCATGGTGTACAATGGAAAGTGTGCAACAGCTCAGGCCCAACGCTATGGAGTGAAACGGAGTGCTGGCCCATACACAGGCCTATTCTATCCACATCTTAGGGCAACAGAACTGGGGATGCGGGTGTAGTCAGTTTTGAACATTCATGCACCCCAATTTGCCCTCCACTCACCTTGGCCCCACACCAGAGATGACCCCAGCAGCCATGGTGTACAATCCAAAGTGTGCAACAGCTCAGGCCCAACGCCATGGAGTGAAACGGAGTGCTGGCCCGTATACAGGCGTATTCTATCCACATCTTGGGGCAACAGAACTGGGGATGCGGGTGTAGTCAGTTTGGAACATTGACGCACCCCAATTTGCCCTCCACTCACCTGGACCACACACGAGAGATGACCTCAGCAGCCATGGTGTACAATGAAAAGTGTGCAACAGCTCAGGCCCAACGCCATGGAGGGATAGGGAGTGCTGGCCCATACACAAGCCTATTCTATCCACATCTTAGGGCAACAGACCTGGGGATGCGGGTGTAGTCAGTTTGGAACATTGATACACCCCAATTTGCCCTCCACTCACCTTGGCCACACACCAGAGATGACCCCAGCAGGCATGGTGTACAATGGAAAGTGTGCAACAGCTCAGGCCCAACGCTATGGAGTGAAACGGAGTGCTGGCCCATACACAGGCCTATTCTATCCACATCTTAGGGCAACAGAACTGGGGATGCGGGTGGAGTCAGCTTTGAACATTCATGCACCCCAATTTGCCCTCCACTCACCTGGGCCACATACCAGAGATGACCCCAGCAGGCATGGTGTACAATGGAAAGTGTGCAACAGATCAGGCCCAACGCCATGGAGTGAAACGGAGTGCCGGCCCATACACAGGCCTATTCTATCCACATCTTAGGGCAACAGAACTGGGGATGCGGGTGGAGTCAGTTTTGAACATTCATGCACCCCAATTTGCCCTCCACTCACCTGGGCCACACACCAGAGATGACCCCAGCAGGCATGGTGTACAATGGAAAGTGTGCAACAGCTCAGGCCCAACGCTATGGAGTGAAACGGAGTGCTGGCCCATACACAGGCCTATTCTATCAACATCTTAGGGCAACAGAACTGGGGATGCGGGTGGAGTCAGTTTTGAACATTGATGCACCCCAATTTGCCCTCCACTCACCTTGGCCCCACACCAGAGATGACCCCAGCAGCCATGGTGTACAATCCAAAGTGTGCAACAGCTCAGGCCCAACGCCATGGAGTGAAACGGAGTGCTGGCCCGTATACAGGCGTATTCTATCCACATCTTGGGGCAACAGAACTGGGGATGCGGGTGTAGTCAGTTTGGAACATTGACGCACCCCAATTTGCCCTCCACTCACCTGGACCACACACGAGAGATGACCTCAGCAGCCATGGTGTACAATGAAAAGTGTGCAACAGCTCAGGCCCAACGCCATGGAGGGATAGGGAGTGCTGGCCCATACACAAGCCTATTCTATCCACATCTTAGGGCAACAGACCTGGGGATGCGGGTGTAGTCAGTTTGGAACATTGGTGCACCCCAGTTTGCCCTCCACTCACCTTGGCGACACACCAGAGATGACCTCAGCAGCCATGGTGTACAATCCAAAGTGTGCAACACCTCAGGCCCAGCGCCATGGAGTGAAACGGAGTGCTGGCCCATACACAGGCCTATTCTATCCACATCTTAGGGCAACAGAACTGGTAATGCGGGTGGAGTCAGTTTTGAACATTGATGCACCCCAATTTACCCTCCACTCACCTTGGCCACACACCAGAGATGACCCCAGTAGCCATGATGTACAATCAAAGTGTGCAACAGCTCAGGCCCAACGCCATGGAGTGAAACGGAGTGCTGGGCCATACACAGGCCTATTCTATCCACATCTTAGGGCAACAGAACTGGTAATGCGGTTGGAGTCAGTTTTGAACATCAATGCACCCCAATTTGCCCTCCACTCACCTTCGCCACACACCAGAGACGACCCCAGCAGCCATGGTGTACAATCCAAAGTGTGCAACAGCTCAGGCCCAACGCCATGGAGTGAAACGGAGTGCTGGCCCATACACAGGCCTATTCTATCCACATCTTAGGGCAACAGAACTGGGGATGCGGGTGTAGTCAGTTTTGAACATTGATGCACCCCAATTTACCCTCCACTCACCTTGGCCACACACCAGAGATGACCCCAGCAGCCATGGTGTACAATCCAAAGTGTGCAACAGCTCAGGCCCAACGCCATGGAGTGAAACGGAGTGCTGGCCCGTACACAGGCGTATTATATCTACATCTTGGGGCAACAGAACTGGGGATGCGGGTGTAGTCAGTTTGGAACATTGATACACCCCAATTTGCCCTCCACTCACCTTGGCCACACACCAGAGATGACCCCAGCAGCCATGGTGTGCAATCCAAAGTGTGCAACAGCTCAGGCCCAACGCCATGGAGTGAAACGGAGTGCTGGCCCATACACAGGCCCATTCTATCCACATCTTAGGGCAACAGAACTGGGAATGCGGGTGTAGTCAGTTTGGAACATTGATACACCCCAATTTACCCTCCACTCACCTTGGCCACACACCAGAGATGACCCCCGCAGCCATGGTGTACAATGAAAAGTGTGCAACAGCTCAGGCCCAACGCCATGGAGTGAAACGGAGTGCTGGCCCGTACACAGGCGTATTCTATCTACATCTTGGGGCAACAGAACTGGGGAGGCGGGTGTAGTCAGTTTGGAACATTGATGCACCCAATTTACCCTCCACTCACCTTGGCCCCACACCAGAGATGACCCCAGCAGCCATGATGTACAATCAAAGTGTGCAACAGCTCAGGCCCAACGCCATGGAGTGAAAGGGAGTGCTGGCCCATACACAGGCCTATTCTATCCACATCTTAGGGCAACAGAACTGGGGATGCGGGTGTAGTCAGTTTGGAACATTGATGCACCCAATTTACCCTCCACTCACCTTGGCCACACACCAGAGATGACCCCAGCAGCCATGGTGTGCAATCCAAAGTGTGCAACAGCTCAGGCCCAACGCCATGGAGTGAAACGGAGTGCTGGCCCATACACAGGCCTATTCTATCCACATCTTAGGGCAACAGAACTGGGGATGCGGGTGTAGTCAGTTTTGAACATTGATGCACCCCAATTTACCCTCCCCTCACCTTGGCCACACACCAGAGATGACCCCAGCAGCCATGGTGTACAATCCAAAGTGTGCAACAGCTCAGGCCCAACGCCATGGAGTGAAACGGAGTGCTGGCCCGTACACAGGCGTATTATATCTACATCTTGGGGCAACAGAACTGGGGATGCGGGTGTAGTCAGTTTGGAACATTGATACACCCCAATTTGCCCTCCACTCACCTTGGCCACACACCAGAGATGACCCCAGCAGCCATGGTGTGCAATCCAAAGTGTCCAACAGCTCAGGCCCAACGCCATGGAGTGAAACGGAGTGCTGGCCCATACACAGGCCCATTCTATCCACATCTTAGGGCAACAGAACTGGGAATGCGGGTGTAGTCAGTTTTGAACATTGACGCACCCCAATTTACCCTCCACTCACCTTGGCCACACACCAGAGATGACCCCAGCAGCCATGGTGTACAATGAAAAGTGTGCAACAGCTCAGGCCCAACGCCATGGAGTGAAACGGAGTGCTGGCCCGTACACAGGCGTATTCTATCTACATCTTGGGGCAACAGAACTGGGGAGGCGGGTGTAGTCAGTTTGGAACATTGATGCACCCAATTTACCCTCCACTCACCTTGGCCCCACACCAGAGATGACCCGAGCAGCCATGATGTACAATCAAAGTGTGCAACAGCTCAGGCCCAACGCCATGGAGTGAAAGGGAGTGCTGGCCCATACACAGGCCTATTCTATCCACATCTTAGGGCAACAGAACTGGGGATGCGGGTGTAGTCAGTTTGGAACATTGATGCACCCAATTTACCCTCCACTCACCTTGGCCCCACACCAGAGATGACCCCAGCAGCCATGATGTACAATCAAAGTGTGCAACAGCTCAGGCCCAACGCCATGGAGTGAAAGGGAGTGCTGGCCCATACACAGGCCTATTCTATCCACATCTTAGGGCAACAGAACTGGGGATGCGGGTGTAGTCAGTTTGGAACATTGATGCACCCAATTTACCCTCCACTCACCTTGGCCACACACCAGAGATGACCCCAGCAGCCATGGTGTGCAATCCAAAGTGTGCAACAGCTCAGGCCCAACGCCATGGAGTGAAACGGAGTGCTGGCCCATACACAGGCCTATTCTATCCACATCTTAGGGCAACAGAACTGGGGATGCGGGTGTAGTCAGTTTTGAACATCGATGCACCCCAATTTACCCTCCCCTCACCTTGGCCACACACCAGAGATGACCCCAGCAGCCATGGTGTACAATCCAAAGTGTGCAACAGCTCAGGCCCAACGCCATGGAGTGAAACGGAGTGCTGGCCCGTACACAGGCGTATTCTATCTACATCTTGGGGCAACAGAACTGGGGATGCGGGTGTAGTCAGTTTGGAACATTGATACACCCCAATTTGCCCTCCACTCACCTTGGCCACACACCAGAGATGACCCCAGCAGCCATGGTGTGCAATCCAAAGTGTGCAACAGCTCAGGCCCAACGCCATGGAGTGAAACGGAGTGCTGGCCCATACACAGGCCTATTCTATCCGGATCTTAGGGAAACAGAACTGGGGATGCGGGTGTAGTCAGTTTTGAACATTGATGCACCCCAATTTACCCTCCACTCACCTTGGCCACACACCAGAGATGACCCCAGCAGCCATGGTGTACAATCCAAAGTGTGCAACAGCTCAGGCCCAACGCCATGGAGTGAAACGGAGTGCTGGCCCGTACACAGGCGTATTCTATCTACATCTTGGGGCAACAGAACTGGGGATGGGGGTGTAGTCAGTTTGGAACATTGATGCACCCAATTTACCCTCCACTCACCTTGGCCACACACCAGAGATGACCCCAGCAGCCATGATGTACAATGAAAAGTGTGCAACAGCTCAGGCCCAACGCCATGGAGTGAAACGGAGTGCTGGCCCATACACAGGCCTATTCTATCCAGATCTTAGGGCAACAGAACTGGGGATGCGGGTGTAGTCAGTTTTGAACATTGATGCACCCCAATTTACCCTCCACTCACCTTGGCCACACACCAGAGACGACCCCAGCAGCCATGGTGTACAATCCAAAGTGTGCAACAGCTCAGGCCCAACGCCATGGAGTGAAAGGGAGTGCTGGCCCATACACAGGCCTATTCTATCCACATCTTAGGGCAACAGAACTGGGGATGCGGGTGTAGTCAGTTTTGAACATTAATGCACCCCAATTTGCCCTCCACTCACCTTGGCCCCACACCAGAGATGACCCCAGCAGCCATGGTGTACAATCAAAGTGTGCAACAGCTCAGGCCCAACGCCATGGAGTGAAACGGAGTGCTGGCCCATACACAGGCCTATTCTATCCAGATCTTAGGGCAACAGAACTGGGGATGCGGGTGTAGTCAGTTTTGAACATTAATGCACCCCAATTTGCCCTCCACTCACCTTCGCCACACACCAGAGACGACCCCAGCAGCCATGGTGTACAATCCAAAGTGTGCAACAGCTCAGGCCCAACGCCATGGAGTGAAAGGGAGTGCTGGCCCATACACAGGCCTATTCTATCCACATCTTAGGGCAACAGAACTGAGGATGCGGGTGTAGTCAGTTTTGAACATTGATGCACCCCAATTTGCCCTCCACTCAGCTTGGCCACACACCAGAGATGACCCCAGCAGCCATGGTGTAAAATGAAAAGTGTGCAACAGCTCAGGCCCAACGCCATGGAGTGAAACGGAGTGCTGGGCCATACACAGGCCTATTCTATCCACATCTTAGGGCAACAGAGCTGGGGATGCGGGTGTAGTCAGTTTTGAACATTAATGCACCCCAATTTGCCCTCCACTGACCTTCGCCACACACCAGAGACGACCCCAGCAGCCATGGTGTACAATCCAAAGTGTGCAACAGCTCAGGCCCAACGCCATGGAGTGAAACGGGAGTGCTGGCCCATACACAGGCCTATTCTATCCACATCTTAGGGCAACAGAACTGGGGATGCGGGTGTAGTCAGTTTTGAAAATTGATGCACCCAATTTACCCTCCACTCACCTTGGCCACACACCAGAGATGACCCCAGCAGCCATGGTGTGCAATCCAAAGTGTGCAACAGCTCAGGCCCAACGCCATGGAGTGAATCGGAGTGCTGGCCCATACACAGGCCTATTCTATCCACATCTTAGGGCAACAGAACTGGGGATGCGGGTGTAGTCAGTTTTGAACATTGATGCACCCCAATTTACCCTCCCCTCACCTTGGCCACACACCAGAGATGACCCCAGCAGCCATGGTGTACAATCCAAAGTGTGCAACAGCTCAGGCCCAACGCCATGGAGTGAAACGGAGTGCTGGCCCGTACACAGGCGTATTCTATCTACATCTTGGGGCAACAGAACTGGGGATGCGGGTGTAGTCAGTTTGGAACATTGATACACCCCAATTTGCCCTCCACTCACCTTGGCCACACACCAGAGATGACCCCAGCAGCCATGGTGTGCAATCCAAAGTGTGCAACAGCTCAGGCCCAACGCCATGGAGTGAAACGGAGTGCTGGCCCATACACAGGCCTATTCTATCCAGATCTTAGGGCAACAGAACTGGGGATGCGGGTGTAGTCAGTTTTGAACATTGATGCACCCCAATTTACCCTCCACTCACCTTGGCCACACACCAGAGATGACCCCAGCAGCCATGGTGTACAATCCAAAGTGTGCAACAGCTCAGGCCCAACGCCATGGAGTGAAACGGAGTGCTGGCCCGTACACAGGCGTATTCTATCTACATCTTGGGGCAACAGAACTGGGGATGCGGGTGTAGTCAGTTTGGAACATTGATGCACCCCAATTTACCCTCCAATCACCTTGGCCACACACCAGAGATGACCCCAGCAGCCATGATGTACAATCAAAGTGTGCAACAGCTCAGGCCCAACGCCATGGAGTGAAACGGAGTGCTGGCACATACACAGGCCTATTCTATCCACATCTTAGGGCAACAGAACTGGGGATGCGGGTGTAGTCAGTTTTGAACATTGATGCACCCCGATTTACCCTCCACTCACCTTGGCCACACACCAGAGATGACCCCAGCAGCCATGGTGTACAATCCAAAGAGTGCAACAGCTCAGGCCCAACGCCGTGGAGTGAAACGGAGTGCTGGCCCATACACAGGCCTATTCTATCCACATCTTAGGGCAACAGAACTGGGAATGCGGGTGTAGTCAGTTTTGAACATTGATGCACCCAATTTACCCTCCACTCACCTTGGCCACACACCAGAGATGACCCCAGCAGCCATGGTGTACAATCCAAAGTGTGCAACAGCTCAGGCCCAACGCCATGGAGTGAAACGGAGTGCTGGCCCGTACACAGGCGTATTCTATCTACATCTTGGGGCAACAGAACTGGGGATCCGGGTGTAGTCAGTTTGGAACATTGATACACCCCAATTTGCCCTCCACTCACCTTGGCCACACACCAGAGATGACCCCAGCAGCCATGGTGTGCAATCCAAAGTGTGCAACAGCTCAGGCCCAACGCCATGGAGTGAAACGGAGTGCTGGCCCATACACAGGCCCATTCTATCCACATCTTAGGGCAACAGAACTGGGGATGCGGGTGTAGTCAGTTTTGAACATTGACGCACCCCAATTTACCCTCCACTCACCTTGGCCACACACCAGAGATGACCCCAGCAGCCATGGTGTACAATGAAAAGTGTGCAACAGCTCAGGCCCAACGCCATGGAGTGAAACGGAGTGCTGGCCCGTATACAGGCGTATTCTATCCACATCTTAGGGCAACAGAACTGGGGATGCGGGTGTAGTCAGTTTGGAACATTGATGCACCCCAATTTACCCTCCACTCACCTTGGCCACACACCAGAGATGACCCCAGCAGCCATGATGTACAATCAAAGTGTGCAACAGCTCAGGCCCAACGCCATGGAGTGAAACGGAGTGCTGGCTCATACACAGGCCTATTCTATCCACATCTTAGGGCAACAGAACTGGGGATGCGGGTGTAGTCAGTTTTGAACATTGATGCACCCCAATTTACCCTCCACTCACCTTGGCCACACACCAGAGATGACCTCAGCAGGCATGGTGTACAATCCAAAGTGTGCAACAGCTCAGGCCCAACGCCATGGAGTGAAACGGAGTGCTGGCCCATACACAGGCCTATTCTTTCCACATCTTAGGGCAACAGAACTGGTAATGCGGGTGGAGTCAGTTTTGAACATTAATGCACCCCAATTTGCCCTCCACTCACCTTCGCCACACACCAGAGACGACCCCAGCAGCCATGGTGTACAATGAAAAGTGTGCAACAGCTCAGGCCCAACGCCATGGAGTGAAAGGGAGTGCTGGCCCATACACAGGCCTATTCTATCCACATCTTAGGGCAACAGAACTGGGGATGCGGGTGTAGTCAGTTTTGAACATTGATGCACCCAATTTACCCTCCACTCACCTTGGCCACACACCAGAGATGACCCCAGCAGCCATGGTGTGCAATCCAAAGTGTGCAACAGCTCAGGCCCAACGCCATGGAGTGAAACGGAGTGCTGGCCCCTACACAGGCCTATTCTATCCACATCTTAGGGCAACAGAACTGGGGAGGCGGGTGTAGTCAGTTTTGAACATTGATGCACCCCAATTTACCCTCCACTCACCTTGGGCACACACCAGAGATGACCCCAGCAGCCATGGTGTACAAGGAAAAGTGTGCAACAGCTCAGGCCCA
Source organism: Eutreptiella sp. 'Long Island Sound 2002' (assembly GCA_964036045.1). Taxonomy (NCBI): domain Eukaryota; phylum Euglenozoa; class Euglenophyceae; order Eutreptiales; family Eutreptiaceae; genus Eutreptiella; species Eutreptiella sp. 'Long Island Sound 2002'. The sequence continues at coordinate 28,220,541 of OZ038389.1, forward strand.
ACGCCATGGAGTGAAACGGAGTGCTGGCCCATACACAGGCCTATTCTATCCACATCTTAGGGCAACAGAACTGGGGATGCGGGTGTAGTCAGTTTTGAACATTGATGCACCCAATTTACCCTCCACTCACCTTGGCCACACACCAGAGATGACCCCAGCAGCCATGGTGTGCAATCCAAAGTGTGCAACAGCTCAGGCCTAATCCCATGGAGTGAAACGGAGTGCTGGCCCCTACACAGGCCTATTCTATCCACATCTTAGGGCAACAGAACTGGGGATGCGGGTGTAGTCAGTTTGGAACATTGATGCACCCGGATTTACCCTCCACTCACCTTGGCCACACACCAGAGATGACCCCAGCAGCCATGTTGTACAATCCAAAGTGTGCAACAGCTCAGGCCCAACGCCATGGAGTGAAACGGAGTGCTACCCCGTACACAGGCGTATTCTATCTACATCTTGGGGCAACAGAACTGGGGATGCGGGTGTAGTCAGTTTGGAACATTGATGCACCCCGATTTGCCCTCCACTCACCTTGGCCACACACCAGAGATGACCCCAGCAGCCATGGTGTGCAATCCAAAGTGTCCAACAGCTCAGGCCCAACGCCATGGAGTGAAACGGAGTGCTGGCCCATACACAGGCCTATTCTATACACATCTTAGGGCAACAGAACTGGGGATGCGGGTGTAGTCAGTTTTGAACATTGATGCACCCCAATTTACCCTCCACTCACCTTGGCCACACACCAGAGATGACCCCAGCAGCCATGGTGTACAATCCAAAGTGTGCAACAGCTCAGGCCCAACGCCATGGAGTGAAACGGAGTGCTGGCCCGTACACAGGCCTATTCTATCTACATCTTGGGGCAACAGAACTGGGGATGCGGGTGTAGTCAGTTTGGAACATTGATGCACCCAATTTACCCTCCACTCACCTTGGCCACACACCAGAGATGACCCCAGCAGCCATGATGTACAATCAAAGTGTGCAACAGCTCAGGCCCAACGCCATGGAGTGAAACGGAGTGCTGGCCCATACACAGGCCTATTCTATCCACATCTTAGGGCAACAGAACTGGGGATGCGGGTGTAGTCAGTTTTGAACATTGATGCACCCCAATTTACCCTCCACTCACCTTGGCCACACACCAGAGATGACCCCAGCAGCCATGGTGTACAATCCAAAGTGTGCAACAGCTCAGGCCCAACGCCATGGAGTGAAACGGAGTGCTGGCCCATACACAGGCCTATTCTATCCACATCTTAGGGCAGCAGAACTGGGGATGCGGGTGTAGTCAGTTTTGAACATTGATGCACCCCAATTTACCCTCCACTCACCTTGGCCACACACCAGAGATGACCCCAGCAGCCATGGTGTGCAATCCAAAGTGTGCAACAGCTCAGGCCCAACGCCATGGAGTGAAACGGAGTGCTGGCCCATACACAGGCCTATTCTATCCACATCTTAGGGCACAAGAACTGGGGATGCGGGTGTAGTCAGTTTTGAACATTGATGCACCCCAATTTACCCTCAACTCACCTTGGCCACACACCAGAGATGACCCCAGCAGCCATGGTGTACAATCCAAAGTGTGCAACAGCTCAGGCCCAACGCCATGGAGTGAAACGGAGTGCTGGCCGTTACACAGGCCTATTCTATCCACATCTTAGGGCAACAGAACTGGGGATGCGGGTGTAGTCAGTTTTGAACATTGATACACCACAATTTGCCCTCCACTCACCTTGGCCACACACCAGAGATGACCTCAGCAGCCATGGTGTACAATGAAAAGTGTGCAACAGCTCAGGCCCAACGCGATGGGGTGAAACGGAGTGCTGGCCCATACACAGGCGTATTCTATCCACATTTTAGGGCAACACAAATGGGGATGCGGGTGTAGTCAGTTTTGAACATTGATGCACCCCAATTTACCCTCCGATGACCTTGGCCACACACCAGAGATGACCCCAGCAGCCATGGTGTACAATGAAATGTTTGCAACAGCTCAGGCCCAACGCCATGGAGTGAAACGGAGTGCTGGCCCATACACAGGCCTATTCTATACACATCTTAGGGCAACAGAACTGGGGATGCGGGTGTAGTCAGTTTTGAACATTGATGCACCCCAGTTTGCCCTCCACTCACCTTGGCCACACACCAGAGATGACCCCAGCAGCCATGGTGTACAAGGAAAAGTGTGCAACAACTCAGGCCCAACGCCATGGAGTGAAACGGAGTGCTGGCCCATACACAGGCCTATTCTATCCACATCTTAGGGCACCAGAACTGAGGATGCGGGTGTAGTCAGTTTTGAACATTGATGCACCCCAATTTGCCCTCCACTCATCTTGGCCACACACCAGAGACGACCCCAGCAGCCATGGTGTACAATCCAAAGTATGCAACAGCTCAGGCCCAACGCCATGGAGTGAAACGGAGTGCTGGCCCATACACAGGCCTATTCTTTCCACATCTTAGGGCAACAGAACTGGAGATGCGGGTGTAGTCAGTTTTGAACATTGATGCACACCAATTTACCCTCCACTCACCTTGGCCCCACACCAGAGATGACCCCAGCAGCCATGGTGTAGAATCCAAAGTGTGCAACAGCTCAGGCCCAACGCCATGGAGTGAAACGGAGTGCTGGCCCATACACAGGCCTCTTCTATCCACATCTTAGGGCAACAGAACTGGGGATGTGGGTATAGTCAGTTTTGAACATTGATGCACCTCAGTTTGCCCTCCACTCACCTTGGCCACACACCAGAGATAACCTCAGCAGGCATGGTGTAAAATGAAAAGTGTGCAACAGCTCAGGCCCAACCCCATGGGGTGAAACGGAGTGCTGGCCCATACACAGGCCCATTCTGTCCACATCTTAGGGCAACAGAACTGGGGATGCGGGTGTAGTCAGTTTTGAACATTAATGCACCCCAATTTGCCCTCCACTCACCTTGGGCACACACCAGAGATGACCCCAGCAGCCATGGTGTACAATGAAATGTTTGCAACAGCTCAGGACCAACGCTATGGAGTGAAACGGAGTGCTGGCCCATACACAGGCGTATTCCATTCACATCTTAGGGCAACAGAACTGGGGATGCGGGTGTAGTCAGTTTTGACCATTGATGCACCACAATTTGCCCTCCACTCACCTTGGCCACACACCAGAGACGACCCCAGCAGCCATGGTGTACAATCCAAAGTATGCAACAGCTCAGGCCCAACGCCATGGAGTGAAACGGAGTGCTGGCCCATACACAGGCCTATTCTATCCACATCTTAGGGCAACAGAACTGGAGATGCGGGTGTAGTCAGTTTTGAACATTGATGCACACCAATTTACCCTCCACTCACCTTGGCCCCACACCAGAGATGACCCCAGCAGCCATGGTGTAGAATCCAAAGTGTGCAACAGCTCAGGCCCAACGCCATGGAGTGAAACGGAGTGCTGGCCCATACACAGGCCTCTTCTATCCACATCTTAGGGCAACAGAACTGGGGATGTGGGTATAGTCAGTTTTGAACATTGATGCACCTCAGTTTGCCCTCCACTCACCTTGGCCACACACCAGAGATGACCTCAGCAGGCATGGTGTAAAATGAAAAGTGTGCAACAGCTCAGGCCCAACCCCATGGGGTGAAACGGAGTGCTGGCCCATACACAGGCCCATTCTGTCCACATCTTAGGGCAACAGAACTGGGGATGCGGGTGTAGTCAGTTTTGAACATTAATGCACCCCAATTTGCCCTCCACTCACCTTGGGCACACACCAGAGATGACCCCAGCAGCCATGGTGTACAATGAAATGTTTGCAACAGCTCAGGCCCAACCCTATGGAGTGAAACGGAGTGCTGGCCCATACACAGGCCTATTCTATCCAGATCTTATGGCAACAGAACTGGGGATGCGGGTGTAGTCAGTTTTGAACATTGATGCACCCTAACTTGCCCTCCACTCACCTTGGCCGCACACCAGAGATGACCCGAGCAGCCATGGTGTACAATGAAAAGTGTGCAACAGCTCAGGCCCATCCCTATGGAGTGAAACGGGGTGCTGGCCCATACACAGGCCTATTCTATCCACATCTTAGGGCAACAGAACTGGGGATGCGGGTGTAGTCAGTTTTGAACATTGATGCACCCCAATTTGCGCTCCACTCACCTTGGCCATACACCAGAGATGATCCTAGCAGCCATGGTGTAAAATGAAAAGTGTGCAACAGCTCAGGCCCAACGCCATGGAGCGAAACGGAGTGCTGGCCCATACACAGGCCTATTCTATCTACATCTTAGGGCAACAGAACTGGGGATGCCGGTGTAGTCAGTTTGGATCATTGTTGCACCTCAACCTGCCCTCCACTCACCTTGGCCATACACCAGACATGCCCCGAGCAGCCATGGTGTACAATCCAAAGTGTGCAACAGCTCTATTCTATCCACAGATCAGGGCAACAGAACTGGGGATGCGGGTGTAGTCAGGTTTGAAAATCGAGGCACCCGAATTTTTGCCCTCCACTCACCTTGGCCACACACCAGAGATGACCCCAGCAGCCATGGTGTACAATAAAAACTGTGCAAAAGCTCAGGCCCAACGCCATGGAGTGAAACGGAGTGCTGGCCCATACACAGGCCTGTTCTATCCACATCTTAGGGCAACAGAACTGGGGTTGCGGGTGTAGTCAGTTTTGAACATTGATGCAGCCAATTTGCCCTCCAGTCACCTTGGCCCCACACCAGAGATGACCCCAGCAGCCATGGTGTACAATGAAAAGTGTGCAACAGCTCAGGCCCAACGCCATGGAGTGAAACGGAGTGCTGGCCCATACACAGGCCTGTTCCATCCACATCTTAGGGCAACAGAACTGGTGATGCGGGTGTAGTCAGTTTTGAACATTGATGCACCCCAACTTGCCCTCCAGTCACCTTGGCCGCACACCAGAGATGACCCCAGCAGCCATGGTGTACAATCAAAGTGTGCAACAGCTCAGGCCCAACGCCATGGAGTGAAACGGAGTGCTGGCCCATACACAGGCCTATTCTATCGACATCTTAGGGCAACAGAACTGGGGATGCGGGTGTAGTCAGTTTTGAACATTGATGCACCCCAATTTGCCCTCCACTCACCTTGGCCACACACCAGAGATGATCCCAGCAGCCATGGTGTAGAATGAAAAGTGTGCAACAGCTCAGGCCCTACGCCATGGAGTGAAACGGAGTGCTGGCCCATACACAGGCCTATTCTATCTATATCTTAGGGCAACAGAACTGGGGATGCGGGTGTAGTCAGTTTTGAACATTGTTGCACCCCAATTTGCCCTCCACTCACCTTGGCCACACACCAGAGATGACCCCAGCAGCCATGGTGTGCAATCCAAAGTGTGCAACAGCTCAGGCCCAACGCCATGGAGTGAAACGGAGTGCTGGCCCATACACAGGCATATTCTATCCACATCTTAGGGCAACAGAACTGGGGATGCGGGTGTAGTCAGTTTTGAACATTGATGCACCCCAATTTGCCCTCCACTCACCTTGGCCCCACACCAGAGATGACCCCAGCAGCCGTGGTGTACAATGAAAAGTGTGCAACAGCTCAGGCCCAACCCTATGGAGTGAAACGGGGTGCTGGCCCATACACAGGCCTATTCTATCCAGATCTTATGGCAACAGAACTGGGGATGCGGGTGTAGTCAGTTTTGAACATTGATGCACCCCAACTTGCCCTCCAGTCACCTTGGCCGCACACCAGAGATGACCCCAGCAGCCATGGTGTACAATCAAAGTGTGCAACAGCTCAGGCCCAACGCCATGGAGTGAAACGGAGTGCTGGCCCATACACAGGCCTATTCTATCGACAAATCAGGGCAACAGAACTGGGGATGCGGGTGTAGTCAGTTTTGAACATTGATGCACCCAAATTCGCCCTCCACTCACCTTGGCCACACACCAGAGATGATCCCAGCAGCCATGCTGTAAAATGAAAAGTGTGCAACAGCTCAGGCCCAACGCCATGGAGCGAAACGGAGTGCTGGCCCATACACAGGCCTATTCTATCTATATCTTGGGGCAACAGAACTGGGGATGCGGGTGTAGTCAGTTTTGAACATTGTTGCACCCCAATTTGCCCTCCACTCACCTTGGCCACACACCAGAGATGACCCCGGCAGCCATGGTGTACAATGAAATGTTTGCAACAGATCAGGCCCAACGCCATGGAGTGAAACGGAGTGCTGGCCCATACACAGGCCTATTCTATCCACATATTAGGGCAACAGAACTGAGGATGTGGGTGTAGTCAGTTTTGAACATTGATGCACCCCAATTTGCCCTCCACTCACCTTGGGCACACACCAGAGATGATCCCAGCAGCCATGCTGTAAAATGAAAAGTGTGCAACAGCTCAGGCCCGACGCCATGGAGCGACACGGAGTGCTGGCCCATACACAGGCCTATTCTTTCTACATCTTAGGGCAACAGAACTGGGGATGCGGGTGTAGTCAGTTTTGAACATTGTTGCACTGTTGCGTACCTTGTACTGCATGCACGGCATCAACACAAATCGACTCGATCAAATAACCAAATACTGATTTAGTAAACAGGCCATTTGATGCCTGCAATAAAACAAGCAATGTTTTATAATAAAAACATCACGACATCAATCAACAGCATGCAATTTACATCTACGCACATGCGCGCTTTGCCCCATTGTGCAGCAGTGCACTGGTCTGCTGCACGCCCCTCCCAAGACAGTGCTAGGTAACCTGGGGCTGGCTGACACACACAGACCGTGGCAGCCAGTGCACTACACACCAAAACTGATGTAGAAAAAAAAAGTCACTCAGAGAAACACAAAAACCTTTAAAGCACCCCGGTGCCCGACGATGGTAACCCTCCTGGTGTCAGGGGCCTTCTGTGTTTTCTGAAAAAAACACAGATACCTGTATCCAGTGCCCCTGCACCAGAACAGGAGTCAGGGGCTTGCTGTGAGAGAAAAGGAAAAAAAATTAGATACATGTCTCCTGTGGCCTCTGCACCCAAACAGGAGGCTTGCCAGGCCCCTCTGCCCACCCCCCATGGTGGCTAGTCATTTGTTGGGGGGACAGAGTTCCTGTTCAAGGCAAAAACCACAAGGCCCACGCTGAAAAAAAAAAACCGTGCACCACAAGAAAATCCCCTGCTCAGAGTTTGTTTGGACACTCGAAAAAAAACGTAAGAAACCAAAACACAAACAGGCAGAGCATCAGCAAATGCAACAGCAAAATGCATTGTCTGTGCTGATCCACAGGGTACAAAACCCTTAAGCTACAATACAACAGTGCCGCAGGCCTTCGGATTCCAATATATCAAAATTACTGAAACTTGAGCGCATTAACTTTAAACTTCTGAGCTGGGGTTGGTGCCTGGTCTTGCGGGGCTGGATCTTCCAGGGGGGATTGGCTCGCCTTGCTGGCTTGACTGCCCCCGTCCATGAGGTTGAAACACTGTAAACAAATGCAGGAAGTTGTGAGCACCCCCCAAAAATAGTATAAACAATGCGTCGAGAATATGCATAACAGCAAAATGCAAAGTACATGCATACTCCACACCATCGGCAAGCACTGCAAAGAAAAACGGTCTGCATAGGCACAACACACGGTAAGCAGACACCGCAGTGCAAGGCAACAGCAGCAAATGCAAAGAAGCCTCCAGGGCACTGTCTCCCAGGGCCTGCCCCCCGGCACTGACACCATGCAGCGACACCAACAGCAGAACCCACCGGGCGCACACACGACCCCAATAAAACACCTGCACAGGCAATGTAGCGGCTGGGCCTTCCTGCCCGACGCCACCACCCATCAGCAGGTCGACAGCCCGTTTCCTGCAAAGCAGGTAAGCCCAAAGGTGCAAGGGGAGAAAAATTAAGACATCATAAAAAAAACCTGACCGCCGAACCAACGACGTGCACAGGGGAGGGGAATGCAACACCACTCAATTTGGTGAGGTGTGGAACTGGGCTCCGAGACATTTATTTCAAAAGCCAAAACAAGGGTGCATATCAGTGCAAACCCTGGCGCCCAAATAACTCAACGAACAGTGCTGGAGCGCTCGCCCGTTTCATAGGGCCCTCTCTGATCAAACAGCCGATTAATCAACACAAGTGTGCCACTGGAGCACACACTGCCCATTACAAGCGCGCTCACACACGGAACACGCCCGACCTTTAAAAGTTCCCAGTTACACTTGTCTCGAAGTCGTGATGCTCCTGAAAAAAAACTCGTGCTCCACTGATCGTCGCTCTCACAAGCCCGCTGACGGCGAACTTGATGTGCGCCATCTTTTGCCGCCACGAACGCGGCGTTTCACCGAGACATCCTGCATAGGCACTGCGTGAGGCTCCAGCGGGGAATAGGGCCCTGACGCTGCCATTATACTTGGCTGCTGTAGCGCCGGAATTTTAGAGCTCAGTGTCTGCGTGACACACGCCGCCGCCGATACCGCAACGGTGTTAAATTCTTGCGCGCAGAACTCAGCCAAACCCTCCTGCAAAAGGATGTCGAGGTCATCTGGCGGCGGCGCGATCTGGCTACTCTTTTGGACCGTTGCTGCCAACACGCCTGCTTCAACATCAAAAGGGAGACAAAACTCACGGCAAACAGGGAGAGAAGGATCAGGCGCTGTCTCCAAGCAGCGCAATACCATATCCGGCCACTGCCGCCGCAACTTGCGCGCGTAGTCCTGACATTGGGAGTCCCACGCTGCTGCAGGCCGAACAACCTCCTGCACAGCGGCTTCATGCCGCTCAGGCACTGAACTGCTGCATAAACGGCGCACACTCGAGCCATCCAGGTCTTTGATGTCTCCAATGTCGCGCAGCTTGTTACGCCGTCGGGGCATGACCACACACCCACTGATGCCTCAAGCCGACCGGCAGCAGCGATACCTGAAGGCCTGTACTGAAATGCAGCTTGGCGAAATTGACGCTTGCGAAGTGGAGATGTAGCGGTTTACTACATTGTTGCTTACCTTGTACTGCATGCACGGCATCAACACAAATCCACTCGATCAAATCACCAAATACTGATTTAGTAAACAGGCCATTTGATGCCTACAATAAAACAAGCAATGTTTTATAATAAAAACATCACGACATCAATCAACAGCATGCAATTTACATCTACGCACATGCGCGCTTTGCCCCATTGTGCAGCAGTGCACTGGTCTGCTGCATCCACCCAATTTGCCCTCGACTCACCTTGGCCATACACCAGAGATGCCCCCAGCAGCCAGGTTGTGCAATGAAAAGTGTGCAACAGCTCAGGCACAACGCCATGGAGTGAAACGGAGTGCTGGCCCATACACAGGCCTATTCTGTCCACATCTTGGGGCAACAGAACTGGAGATGCGGGTGTAGTCAGTTTGGAACATTGACGCACCCCAATTTGCCCTCCACTCACCTTGGCCACACACCAGAGATGACCCCAGCAGCCATGGTGTACAATGGAAAGTGTGCAGCAGCTCAGACCCAACGCCATGGAGTGAAACGGAGTGCTGGCCCATACACAGGCCTATTCTATCCACATCGTAGGGCAACAGAACTGGGGACTCGGGTGTAGTCAGTGTTGAACATTGATGCACCCCAATTTGCCCTCCACTCACCTTGGCCACACACCAGAGATGACCCCAGCAGCCATGGCGTACAAGGAAAAGTGTGCAGCAGCTCAGGCCCAAAGCCATGGAGTGAAACGGAGTGCTGGCCCATACACAGGCCTATTCTATACACATATCAGGGCAACAGAACTGGGGATGCGGGTGTAGTCAGTTTCGAACATTATTGCACCCCAATGTGCCCTCCACTCACCTTGGCCCCACACCAGAGATGACCCCAGCAGCTATGGTGTACAATGAAAAGTGTGCAACAGCTCAGGCCCAAAGCCATGGAGTGAAACGGAGTGCTGGCCCATACACAGGCCTATTCTATCCACATATCAGGGCAACAGAACTGGGGATGCGGGTGTAGTCAGGTTTGAACATTGATGCACCCTAATTTGCCCTCCAATCACCTTGGCCCCACACCAGAGATGACCCCAGCAACCATGGTGTACAATGAAAAGTGTGCAACAGCTCAGGCCCCACGCCATGGAGTGAAACGGAGTGCTGGCCCATACACAGGCCTATTCTTTCCAAATATCAGGGCAACAGAACTGAGGATGCGGGTGTAGTCAGGTTTGAACATTGATGCACCCCAATTTGTCCTCCACTCACCTTGGCCACACACCAGAGATGACCCCAGCAGCCATGGTGTACAATGAAAAGTGTGCAACAGCTCAGGCCCAACGCCATGGAGTGAAAAGCAGTGCTGGCCCATACACAGGCCTATTGTCTACACATATGAGGGCAACAGAACTGGGGATGTGGGTGTAGTCAGTTTTGAACATTGATGCACCCCGATTTGCCCTCCACTCAGCTTGGCCACACACCAGGAATGACCCCAGCAGCCATGGTGTACAATGAAAAGTGTGCAACAGCTCAGGCCCAACGCCGTGGAGTGAAACCCAGTGCTGGCCCATACACAGGCCTATTCTATCCACATATGAGGGCAACAGAACTGGGGATGCGGGTGTAGTCAGTTTTGAACATTGATGCACCCCAATTTGCCCTCCACTCACCTTGGCCACACACCAGAGATGACCCCAGCGGCCATGCTGTATAAGGAAAAGTGTGCAACAGCTCAGGCCCAAGGCCGTGGAGTGAAACGGAGTGCTGGCCCATACACAGGCCTATTCTATACACATATCAGGGCAACAGAACTGGGGATGCGGGTGTAGTCAGTTTTGAACATTGATGCACCCCAATTTGCCGTCCACTCACCTTGGCCACACACCAGAGATGACCCGGGCAGCCATGGTGTACAATGGAAAGTGTGCAACAGCTCAGGCCCAACGCCATGGAAAGAAACGGAGTGCTGGCCCATACACAGGCCTGTTCTATCCACATCTTAGGGCAACAGAGCTGAGGATGGGGGTGTAGTCAGTTTTGAACATTGATGCACCCCAATTTGCCCTCCACTCACCTTGGCCACACACCAGAGATGGCCCAAGCAGCCATGGTGTACACTGAAAAGTGTGCAACAGCTCAGGCCCAAAGCCATGGAGTGAAACGGAGTGCTGGCCAATACACAGGCCTATTCTATACAAATCTTAGGGCAACAGAACTGGGGATGCGGGTGTAGTCAGTTTTGAACATTGATGCACCCCGATTTGCCCTCCACTCACCTTGGCCACAAACCAGAGATGACCCAAGCAACCATGGTGTACAATGAAAAGTGTGCTACAGCTCAGGCCCCACGCCGTGGAGTGAAACGGAGTGCTGGCCCATACACAGGCCTATTCTATCCACATCTTAGGGCAACAGAACTGAGGATGCGGGTGTAGTCAGTTTTGAACATTGATGCACCCCCATTCGCCCTCCACTCACCTTGGCCACACACCAGAGATGACCCAAGCAACCATGGTGTACAATGAAAAGTGTGCAACAGCTCAGGCCCCACGCCGTGGAGTGAAACGGAGTGCTGGCCCATACACAGGCCTATTCTATCCACATCTTAGGGCAACAGAACTGGAGATGCGGGTGGAGTCAGTTTTCAACGTTGATGCACCCCAATTTGCCCTCCAGTCACCTTGGCCACGCACCAGAGATGACCCAAGCAGGCATGGTGTACAATGAAAAGTGTGCTACAGCTCAGGCCCAACGCCATGGAGTGAAACGGAGTGATGGCCCATCCACAGGCCTATTCTATCCACATCTTAGGGCAACAGAACTGAGGATGCGGCTGTAGTCAGGTTTGAACATTGATGCACCCCAATTCGCCCTCCACTCACCTTGGCCACACACCAGAGATGACCCCAGCAGCCATGGTGTACAATGAAAAGTGTGCAACAGATCAGGTCCAACGCCGTGGAGTGAAACGGAGTGCTGGCCCATGCACATGCCTATTCCATCCACATCTTAGGGCAACAGAACTGAGGATGCGGGTGTAGTCAGGTTTGAACATTGATGCACCCCAATTTGCCCTCCACTCACCTTGGCCACACACCAGAGATGACCCCAGCAGCCATGGTGTAGAATGACAAGTGTGCAACAGATCAGGCCCAACGCCATGGAGTGAAACGGAGTGCTGGCCCATACACAGGCCTCTTCTATCCACATCTTAGGGCAACAGAACTGGGGATGCGGGTGGAGTCAGTTTCGAACATTGATGCACCCCAATTTGCCCTCCACTCACCTTGGCCACACACCAGAGATGACCCAAGCAACCATGGTGTACAATGAAAAGTGTGCAACAGCTCAGGCCCCACGCCGTGGAGTGAAACGGAGTGCAGGCCCATACACAGGCCTATTCTATCCACATCTTAGGGCAACAGAACTGGAGATGCGGGTGTAGTCAGTTTTGAACGTTGATGCACCCCAATTTGCCCTCCAGTCACCTTGGCCACGCACCAGAGATGACCCCAGCAGCCATGGTGTACAATCCAAAGTGTGCAACAGCTCAGGCCCCACGCCATGGAGTGAAACGGAGTGCTGGCCCATACACAGGCCTATTCTATACACATCTTAGGGCAATAGAATTGGGGATGCGGTTGTAGTCAGTTTTGAACATTGATGCACTCCAATTTGCCCTCCACTCACCTGGGCCGCACACCAGAGATGACCCCAGCAGCCATGGTGTACAATGAAAAGTGTGCTACAGCTCAGGCCCAACGCCGTGGAGTGAAACGGAGTGATGGCCCATACACAGGCCTATTCTATCCACATCTTAGGGCAACAGAACTGGGGATGCGGGTGTAGTCAGTTTTGAACATTGATGCACCCCGATTCGCCCTCCACTCACCTTGGCCACACACCAGGGATGACCCAAGCAACCATGGTGTACAATGAAAAGTGTGCAACAGCTCAGGCCCCACGCCGTGGAGTGAAACGGAGTGCTGGCCCATACACAGGCCTATTCTATCCACATCTTAGGGCAACAGAACTGGAGATGCGGGTGTAGTCAGTTTTGAACGTTGATGCACCCCAATTTGCCCTCCAGTCACCTTGGCCACGCACCAGAGATGACCCCAGCAGCCATGGTGTACAATGAAAAGTGTGCAACAGCTCAGGCCCAAAGCCATGGAGTGAAACGGAGTGCTGGCCCATACACAGGCCTATTCTATACACATCTTAGGGCAATAGAATTGGGGATGCGGTTGTAGTCAGTTTTGAACATTGATGCACTCCAATTTGCCCTCCACTCACCTGGGCCGCACACCAGAGATGACCCAAGCAGGCATGGTGTACAATGAAAAGTGTGCAACAGCTCAGGCCCAACGCCATAGAGTGAAACGGAGTGCTGGCCCATACACAGGCCTATTCTATCCACATCTTAGGGCAATAGAATTGGGGATGCGGGTGTAGTCAGCTTTGAACATTGATGCACTCCAATTTGCCCTCCACTCACCTGGGCCGCACACCAGAGATGACCCAAGCAGGCATGGTGTACAATGAAAAGTGTGCTACAGCTCAGGCCCAACGCCATGGAGTGAAACGGAGTGATGGCCCATACACAGGCCTATTCTATCCACATCTTAGGGCAACAGAACTGAGGATGCGGGTGTAGTCAGGTTTGAACATTGATGCACCCGAATTCGCCCTCCACTCACCTTGGCCACACACCAGAGACGACCCCAGCAGCCATGGTGTAGAATGAAAAGTGTGCAACAGATCAGGCCCAACGCCATGGAGTGAAACGGAGTGCTGGCCCATACACAGGCCTATTCTATTCACATCTTAGGGCAACAGAACTGGAGATGCGGGTGTAGTCAGTTTTCCACATTGATGCACCCCGATCCGCCCTCCACTCATCTTGGCCCCACACCAGAGATGACCCCAGCAGCCATGGTGTACAATGAAAAGTGTGCAACAGCTCAGGCCCCACGCCATGGAGTGAAACGGAGTGCTGGCCCATACACAGGCCTGTTCTATCCACATTTTGGGGCAACAGAACTGGGGATGCGGGTGTAGTCAGTTTTGAACATTGTTGCACCCCAGTTTGCCCTCCACTCACCTTGGCCCCACACCAGAGATGACCCGGGCAGCCATGGTGTACAATGAAAAGTGTGCAACAGCTCAGGCCCAACGCCATGGAGTGAAACGGAGTGCTGGCCCATACACAGGCCTATTCTATCCACACATCAGGGCAACAGAACTGGGGATGCGGGTGTAGTCAGGTTTGAACATTGATGCACCCCAATTTGTCCTCCACTCACCTTGGCCACACACCAGAGATGACCCCAGCAGCCATGGTGTACAATGAAAAGTGTGCAACAGCTCAGGCCCAACGCCATGGAGTGAAAAGGAGTGCTGGCCCATACACAGGCCTATTCTCTACACATATGAGGGCAACAGAACTGGGGATGCGGGTGTAGTCAGTTTTGAACATTGATGCACCCCAATTTGCCCTCCACTCACCTTGGCCACACACCAGAGATGACCCCAGCAACCATGGTGTACAATGAAAAGTGTGCACCAGCTCAGACCCAACACCATGGAGTGAAACGGAGTGCTGGCCCATACACAGGCCTATTCTATCCACACATCAGGGCAACAGAACTGGGGATGCGGGTGTAGTCAGGTTTGAACATTGATGCACCCCGATTTGCCCTCCACTCAGCTTGGCCACACACCAGGAATGACCCCAGCAGCCATGGTGTACAATGAAAAGTGTGCAACAGCTCAGGCCCAACGCCATGGAGTGAAACGGAGTGCTGGCCCATACACAGGCCTATTCTATCCACATATGAGGGCAACAGAACTGGGGATGCGGGTGTAGTCAGCTTTGAACATTGATGCACCCCAATTTGCCCTCCACTCACCTTGGCCACACACCAGAGATGACCCCAGCAGCCATGCTGTACAAGGAAAAGTGTGCAACAGCTCAGGCCCAACGCCGTGGAGTGAAACGGAGTGCTGGCCCATACACAGGCCTATTCTATACACATATCAGGGCAACAGAACTGGGGATGCGGGTGTAGTCAGTTTTGAACATTGATGCACCCCAATTTGCCCTCCACTTACCTTGGCCACACACCAGAGATGACCCCAGCAGCCACGGTGTAAAATGAAAAGTGTGCAACAGCTCAGGCCCAACGCCATGGACTGAAACGGAGTCCTGGCCCAGACACAGGCCTATTCTATCCACATCTTAGGGCAACAGAACTGGGGATGCGGGTGTAGTCAGTTTTGAACATTGATGCGCCCCAATTTGCCCTCCACTCATCTTGGCCACACACCAGAGATGACCCCAGCAGCCATGGTGTAGAATGAAAAGTGTGCAACAGCTCAGGCCCCACGCCATGGAAAGAAACGGAGTGCTGGCCCATACACAGGCCTGCTCTATCCACATCTTAGGGCAACAGAGCTGGGGATGCGGGTGTAGTCAGTTTTGAACATTGATGCACCCCAATTTGCCCTCCACTCACCTTGGCCACACACCAGAGATGGCCCAAGCAGCCATGGTGTACAATGAAAAGTGTGCAACAGCTCAGGCCCCACGCCATGGAGTGAAACGGAGTGCTGGCCCATACACAGGCCTATTCTATTCACATCTTAGGGCAACAGAACTGGGGATGCGGGTGTAGTCAGTTTTGAACATTGATGCACCCCGATTTGCCCTCCACTCACCTTGGCCACACACCAGAGATGACCCAAGCAACCATGGTGTACAATGAAAAGTGTGCAACAGATCAGGCCCCACGCCGTGGAGTGAAACGGAGTGCTGGCCCATACACAGGCCTCTTCTATCCACATCTTAGGGCAACAGAACTTGAGATGCGGGTGTAGTCAGTTTTGAACATTGATGCACCCCAATTTGCCCTTCAGTCACCTTGGCCACGCACCAGAGATGACCCCAGCAGCCATGGTGTACAATGAAAAGTGTGCAACAGCTCAGGCCCAACGCCATGGAGTGAAACGGAGTGCTGGCCCATACACAGGCCTATTCTATCCACATCTTAGGGCAATGGAATTCAGGTTGCGGGTGTAGTCAGTTTTGAACATTGAGGTACCCCAACGTGCCCTCCACTCACCTGGGCCGCACACCAGAGATGACCCAAGCAGGCATGGTGTAGAATGAAAAGTGTGCAACAGCTCAGGCCCAACGCCATGGAGTGAAACGGAGTGATGGCCCATACACAGGCCTATTCTATCCACATCTTAGGGCAACAGAACTGGGGATGCGGGTGGAGTCAGGTTTGAACATTGGTGCAGCCCAATTTGCCCTCCACTCACCTTGGCCACACACCAGAGATGACCCCAGCAGCCATGGTGTACAATGAAAAGTGTGCAACAGATCAGGCCCAACGCCGTGGAGTGAAACGGAGTGCTGGCCCATGCACATGCCTATTCTATCCACATCTTAGGGCAACAGAACTGAGGATGCGGGTGTAGTCAGGTTTGAACATTGATGCACCCCGATTCGCCCTCCACTCACCTTGGCCACACACCAGAGATGACCCCAGCAGCCATGGTGTAGAATGAAAAGTGTGCAACAGATCAGGCCCAACGCCATGGAGTGAAACGGAGTGCTGGCCCATACACAGGCCTATTCTATTCACATCTTAGGGCAACAGAACTGGAGATGCGGGTGTAGTCAGTTTTCCACATTGATGCACCCCGATCCGCCCTCCACTCACCTTGGCCACACACCAGGAATGACCCCAGCAGCCATGGTGTAGAATGAAAAGTGTGCAACAGCTCAGGCCCAACGCCATGGAGTGAAACGGAGTGCTGGCCGATACACAGGCCTATTCTATCCACATCTTAGGGCAACAGAACTGGAGATGCAGGTGTAGTCAGTTTTGAACATTGTTGCACCCCAGTTTGCCCTCCACTCACCTTGGCCACACCCCAGAGATAATCCCAGCAGCCATGGTGTACAAGGAAAAGTGTGCAACAGCTCAGGCCCAACGCCATGGACTGAAACGGAGTGCTGGCCCATACACAGGCCTGTTCTATCCACATCCTGGGGCAACAGAACTGGAGATGCGGGTGTGGTCTGTTTTGAACATTGATGCACCCGGAATTGCCCTCCCTTCACCTTGGCCCCACACCAGAGATGGTCCCAGCAGGCATGGTGTACAAGGAAAAGGGTGTAGCAGCTCAGGCCCAAAGCCATGGAGTGGAACGGAGTGCTGGCCCATACACAGGCCTATTCTATCCACATCTTAGGGCACCAGAACTGGGGACGCGGGTGTAGTCAGCTTTGAACATTGATGCACCGCAATTTGCCCTCCACTCACCTTGGCCACACACCAGAGATGACCCCAGCAGCCATGGTGTACAATGAAAAGTGTGTAACAGCTCAGGCCCAACGCCATGGAATGAAACGGAGTGCTGGCCCATACACAGGCCTATTCTATCCACATCCTAGGGCAACAGAACTGGGGATGCGGGTGTAGTCAGTTTTGAACATTGATGCACCCCAATTTGCCCTCCACTCACCTTGGCCACACACCAGAGATGACCCCAGCAGCCATGGTGTACAATGAAAAGTGTGCAACAGCTCAGGCCCAACGCCATGGAGTGAAACGGAGTGCTGGCCCATACACAGGCCTATTCTATCCACATCTTAGGGCAACAGAACTGGGGATGCGGGTGTAGGCAGTTTTGAACAGTGTTGCATCTCAATTTGCCCTCCACTCACCTGGGCCACACACCAGAGACGACCAAGGCAAGCATGGTGTACGGTGAAAAGTGTGCAACAGCTCAGGCCCAACGCCATGGAGTGAAAGGGAGTGCTGGCCCATACACAGGCCTATTCTCTCCACATCGTAGGGCAACAGAACTGGGGATGCGGGTGTAGTCAGTTTTGAACATTGATGCACCCCAATTTGCCCTCCACTCATCTTGGCCACACACCAGAGATGACCCAAGCATCCGTGGTGTACAATGAAAAGTGTGCAACAGATCAGGCCCAACGCCATGGAGTGAAACGGAGTGCTGGCCCATACACAGGCCTATTCTATCCACATCTTAGGGCAACAGAACTGGGAATGCGGGTGGAGTCAGTTTTGAACATTGATGCACCCCAATTTGCCCTCCACTCATCTTGGCCACACATCAGAGATGATCCCAGCAGCCGTGGTGTACAATGGAAAGTGTGCAACAGATCAGGCGCAACGCCATGGAGTGAAATGGAGTGCTGGCCCATACACAGGCCTATTCCATCCACATCTTAGGGCACCAGAACTGAGGATGCGGGTGTAGTCAGTTTTGAACATTGATGCACCCCAATTTGCCCTCCACTCACCTTGGCCACACACCAGAGATGACCCCAGCAGCCATGGTGTAGAATGAAAAGTGTGCAACAGATCAGGCCCAACGCCATGGAGTGGAAGGGAGTGCTGGCCCATACACAGGCCTATTCTATCCACATCTTAGGGCAACAGAACTGGGGATGCGGGTGTAGTCAGTTTTGAACATTGATGCACCCCAATTTGCCCTCCACTCATCTTGGCCACACACCAGAGACGACCCCAGCAGCCGTGGTGTACAATGAAAAGTGTGCAACAGCTCAGGCCCAACGCCATGGAGTGAAACGGAGTGCTGGCCCATACACAGGCCTGTTCTATCCACATCTTAGGGCAACAGAACTGGGAATGCGGGTGGAGTCAGTTTTGAACATTGATGCACCCCAATTTGCCCTCCACTCACCTTGGCCACACACCAGAGATGACCCCAGCAGCCGTGGTGTACAATCCAAAGTGTGCAACAGCTCAGGCCCAACGCCATGGAGTGAAACGGAGTGCTGGCCCATACACAGGCCTATTCTATCCAAATCTTAGGGCAACAGAATTGGAGATGCGGGTGTAGTCAGTTTTGAACATTGATGCACCCCAATGTGCCCTCCACTCATCTTGGCCACACACCAGAGATGACCCCAGCAGCCATGGTGTAGAATGAAAAGTGTGCAACAGCTCAGGCCCAACGCGATGGAGTGGAAGGGAGTGCTGGCCCATACACAGGCCTATTCTATCGACATCTTAGGGCACCAGAACTGGGAATGCGGGTGTAGTCAGTTTTGAACATTGAGGCACCCCAACGTGCCCTCCACTCATCTTGGCCACACACCAGGAATGACCCCAGCAGCCATGGTGTAGAATGAAAAGTGTGCAACAGCTCAGGCCCAACGCCATGGAGTGAAACGGAGTGCTGGCCCATACACAGGCCTATTCTATCCACATCTTAGGGCACCAGAACTGAGGATGCGGGTGTAGTCAGTTTTGAACATTGATGCACCCCAGTTTGCCCTCCACTCACCTTGGCCACACACCAGAGATGACCCCAGCAGCCATGGTGTAGAATGAAAAGTGTGCAACAGCTCAGGCCCAACGCCATGGAGTGGAAGGGAGTGCTGGCCCATACACAGGCCTATTCTATCCACATCTTAGGGCAACAGAACTGGGGATGCGGGTGTAGTCAGTTTTGAACATTGATGCACCCCAATTTGCCCTCCACTCATCTTGGCCACACACCAGAGATGACCCCAGCAGCCGTGGTGTACAATGGAAAGTGTGCAACAGCTCAGGCCCAACGCCATGGAGTGAAACGGAGTGCTGGCCCATACACAGGCCTATTTTATCCACATCTTAGGGCACCAGAACTGAGGATGCGGGTGTAGTCAGTTTTGAACATTGATGCACCCCAATTTGCCCTCCACTCACCTTGGCCACACACCAGAGATGACCCCAGCAGCCATGGTGTACAATGAAAAGTGTGCAACAGCTCAGGCCCAACGCCATGGAGTGGAAGGGAGTGCTGGCCCATACACAGGCCTATTCTATCCACATCTTAGGGCAACAGAACTGGGGATGCGGGTGTAGTCAGTTTTGAACATTGATGCACCCCAATTTGCCCTCCACTCATCTTGGCCACACACCAGAGATGACCCCAGCAGCCGTGGTGTACAATGAAAAGTGTGCAACAGCTCAGGCCCAACGCCATGGAGTGAAACGGAGTGCTGGCCCATACACAGGCCTATTCTATCCACATCTTAGGGCACCAGAACTCCGAATGCGGGTGTAGTCAGTTTTGAACATTGATGCACCCCAATGTGCCCTCCACTCATCTTGGCCACACACCAGAGATGACCCCAGCAGGCATGGTGTACAATGGAAAGTGTGCAACAGATCAGGCCCAACGCCATGGAGTGAAATTTAGTGCTGGCCCATACACAGGCCTATTCCATCCAGGTCTTAGGGCACCAGAACTGAGGGTGAAGTTGTAGTCAGTTTTGAACATTGATGCACCCCAATTTGCCCTCCACTCACCCTGGCCACACACCAGAGATGACCCCAGCAGCCATGGTGTACAATGAAAAGTGTGCAACAGCTCAGGCCCAACGCCATGGAGTGAAACGGAGTGCTGGCCCATACACAGGCCTATTCTCTCCACATCTTAGGGCACCAGAACTGAGGATGCGGGTGTAGTCAGTTTTGAACATTGATGCACCCCAATGTGCCCTCCACTCATCTTGGCCACACCCCAGAGATGACCCCAGCAGCCATGGTGTAGAATGAAAAGTGTGCAACAGCTCAGGCCCAACGCCATGGAGTGGAAGGGAGTGCTGGCCCATACACAGGCCTATTCTATCCACATCTTAGGGCACCAGAACTGGGAATGCGGGTGTAGTCAGTTTTGAACATTGAGGCACCCCAATTTGCCCTCAACTCACCTTGGCCACACACCAGAGATGACCCCAGCAGCCGTGGTGTACAATGAAAAGTGTGCATCAGCTCAGGCCCAACGCCATGGAGTGAGACGGAGTGATGGCCCATACACAGGCCTATTTCATCCACATCTTAGGGCAACAGAACTGAGAATGCGGGTTGAGTCAGTTTTGAACACTGATGCACCCCAATTTGCCCTCCACTCACCTTGGCCACACACCAGAGATGACCCCAGCAGCCATGGTGTAGAATGAAAAGTGTGCAACAGCTCAGGCCCAACGCCATGGAGTGGAAGGGAGTGCTGGCCCATACACAGGCCTATTCTATCCACATCTTAGGGCAACAGAACTGGGGATGCGGGTGTAGTCAGTTTTGAACATTGATGCACCCCAATTTGCCCTCCACTCATCTTGGCCACACACCAGAGATGACCCCAGCAGCCGTGGTGTACAATGAAAAGTGTGCAACAGCTCAGGCCCAACGCCATGGAGTGAAACGGAGTGCTGGCCCATACACAGGCCTATTCTATCCACATCTTAGGGCACCAGAACTCCGAATGCGGGTGTAGTCAGTTTTGAACATTGATGCACCCCAATGTGCCCTCCACTCATCTTGGCCACACACCAGAGATGACCCCAGCAGCCGTGGTGTACAATGGAAAGTGTGCAACAGATCAGGCCCAACGCCATGGAGTCAAATTTAGTGCTGGCCCATACACAGGCCTATTCCATCCACATCTTAGGGCACCAGAACTGAGGGTGAGGTTGTAGTCAGTTTTGAACATTGATGCACCCCAATGTGCCCTCCACTCACCCTGGCCACACACCAGAGATGACCCCAGCAGCCATGGTGTACAATGAAAAGTGTGCAACAGCTCAGGCCCAACGCCATGGAGTGAAACGGAGTGCTGGCCCATACACAGGCCTATTCTCTCCACATCTTAGGGCAACTGAGCTTGGGATGCGGGTGTAGTCAGTTTTGAACATTGATGCACCCCAATGTGCCCTCCACTCATCTTGGCCACACACCAGAGATGACCCCAGCAGCCATGGTGTAGAATGAAAAGTGTGCAACAGCTCAGGCCCAACGCCATGGAGTGGAAGGGAGTGTTGGGCCATACACAGGCCTATTCTATCCACATCTTAGGGCACCAGAACTGGGAATGCGGGTGTAGTCAGTTTTGAACATTGAGGCACCCCAATTTGCCCTCAACTCACCTTGGCCACACACCAGAGATGACCCCAGCAGCCGTGGTGTACAATGAAAAGTGTGCATCAGCTCAGGCCCAACGCCATGGAGTGAAACGGAGTGCTGGCCCATACACAGGCCTATTCTATCCACATCTTAGGGCAACAGAACTGAGAATGCGGGTTGAGTCAGTTTTGAACACTGATGCACCCCAATTTGCCCTCCACTCACCTGGGCCACACACCAGAGATGACCCCAGCAGCCGTGGTGTACAATGAAAAGTGTGCAACAGCTCAGGCCCAACGCCATGGAGTGAAACGGAGTGCTGGCCCATACACAGGCCTATTCTCTCCACATCTTAGGGCAACTGAGCTTGGGATGCGGGTGTAGTCAGTTTTGAACATTGATGCACCCCAATTTGCCCTCCACTCACCTTGGCCACACACCAGAGATGACCCCAGCAGCCGTGGTGTAGAATGAAAAGTGTGCAACAGCTCAGGCCCAACGCCATGGAGTGGAAGGGAGTGCTGGCCCATACACAGGCCTATTCTATCCACATCTTAGGGCAACAGAACTGGGGATGCGGGTGTAGTCAGTTTTGAACATTGATGCACCCCAATTTG
This sequence comes from Eutreptiella sp. 'Long Island Sound 2002', assembly GCA_964036045.1. Taxonomy (NCBI): domain Eukaryota; phylum Euglenozoa; class Euglenophyceae; order Eutreptiales; family Eutreptiaceae; genus Eutreptiella; species Eutreptiella sp. 'Long Island Sound 2002'. The sequence goes on from OZ038389.1 coordinate 28,243,096, forward strand.
CCCTCCACTCATCTTGGCCACACACCAGAGATGACCCCAGCAGCCGTGGTGTACAATGAAAAGTGTGCAACAGCTCAGGCCCAACGCCATGGAGTGAAACGGAGTGCTGGCCCATACACAGGCCTATTCTATCCACATCTTAGGGCACCAGAACTCCGAATGCGGGTGTAGTCAGTTTTGAACATTGATGCACCCCAATGTGCCCTCCACTCATCTTGGCCACACACCAGAGATGACCCCAGCAGCCGTGGTGTACAATGGAAAGTGTGCAACAGATCAGGCCCAACGCCATGGAGTGAAACGGAGTGCTGGCCCATACACAGGCCTCTTCTATCCACATCTTAGGGCAACAGAACTGGGGATGCGGGGGTAGTCAGTTTTGAACATTGATGCACCCCAATTTGCCCTCCACTCATGTTGGCCACACACCAGAGATGACCCCAGCAGCCATGGTGTAGAATGAAAAGTATGCAACAGCTCAGGCCCAACGCCATGGAGTGGAACGGAGTGCTGGCCCATACACAAGCCTATTCCATCCACATCTTAGGGCAACAGAGCTGGGGATGCGGGGGTAGTCAGTTTTGAACATTAATGCAGCCCAATTTGCCCTCCACTCAGCTTGGCCACACACCAGAGATGACCCCAGCAGCCATGGTGTACAATGAAAAGTGTGCAACAGCTCAGGCCCAACGCCATGGAGTGGAAGGGAGTGCTGGCCCATACACAGGCCTATTCTATCCACATCTTAGGGCAACAGAACTGAGTATGCGGGTGTAGTCAGTTTTGAACATTGATGCACCCCAATTTGCCCTCCACTCAGCTTGGCCACACACCAGAGATGACCCCAGCAGCCATGGTGTAAAATGAAAAGTGTGCAACAGCTCAGGCCCAACGCCATGGAGTGAAACGGAGTGCTGGGCCATACACAGGCCTATTCTATCCCCATCTTAGGGCAACAGAGCTGGGGATGCGGGTGTAGTCAGTTTTGAACATTAATGCACCCCAATTTGCCCTCCACTCATCTTGGCCACACACCAGAGATGACCCCAGCAGCCATGGTGTAGAATGAAAAGTATGCAACAGCTCAGGCCCAACGCCACGGAGTGGAACGGAGTGCTGGCCCATACACAGGCCTATTCTATCCACATCTTAGGGCAACAGAGCTGGGGATGCGGGTGTAGTCAGTTTTGAACATTGATGCACCCCAATTTGCCCTCCACTCACCTTGGCCACACACCAGAGATGACCCCAGCAGCCATGGTGTACAATGAAAAGTGTGCTACAGCTCAGGCCCAACGCCATGGAGTGAAACGGAGTGCTGGCCCGTACACAGGCCTATTCTATCCACATCTTAGGGCAACAGAACTGAGGATGCGGGTGTAGTCAGTTTTGAACATCGAGGCACCCCAATTTGCTCTCAACTCAACTTGGCCACACACCAGAGATGACCCCAGCAGCCATGGTGTACAATGAAAAGTGTGCAACAGCTCAGGCCCAACGCCATGGAGTGAAACGGAGTGCTGGCCCATACACAGGCCTATTCTATCCACATCTTATGGCAACAGAACTGGAGATGCGGATGTAGTCAGTATTGAACATTGTTGCAGCCCAATTTGCTCTCCACTCACCGTGGCCACACACCAGAGACGACCCAGGCAAGCATGGTGTACGGTGAAAAGTGTGCAACAGCTCAGGCCCAACACCATGGAGTGAAACGGAGTGCTGGCCCATACACAGGCCTATTCTATCCACATCTTAGGGCAACAGAACTGGGGATGCGGGTGTAGTCAGTTTTGAACATTGATGCACCCCAGTTTGCCCTCCACTCATCTTGGCCACACACCAGAGATGACCCCAGCAGCCATGGTGTAGAATGAAAAGTATGCAACAGCTCAGGCCCAACGCCGCTGAGTGGAACGGAGTGCTGGCCCATACACAGGCCTATTCTATCCACATCTTAGGGCAACAGAACTGGTAATGCGGGTGTAGTCAGTTTTGAACATTGATGCACCCCAGTTTGCCCTCCACTCACCTTGGCCACACACCAGAGATGACCCCAGCAGCCATGGTGTACAAGGAAAAGTGTGCAACAGCTCAGGCCCAACGCCATGGAGTGAAGCGGAGTGCTGGGCCATACACAGGCCTATTCTATCCACATCTTAGGGCAACAGAACTGGGGATGCGGGTGTAGTCAGTTTTGAACATTGATGCACCCCAGTTTGCCCTCCACTCATGTTGGCCACACACCAGAGATGACCCCAGCAGCCATGGTGTAGAATGAAAAGTATGCAACAGATCAGCCGCAACGCCATGGAGTGGAACGGAGTGCTGGCCCATACACAGGCCTATTCTATCCACATCTAAGGGCAACAGAGCTGGGGCTGCGGGTGTAGTCAGTTTTGAACATTGATGCACCCCAATTTGCCCTCCACTCACCTTGGCCACACACCAGGAATGACCCCAGCAGCCATGGTGTACAATGAAAAGTGTGCAACAGCTCAGGCCCAACGCCATGGAGTGAAACGGAGTGCTGGCCCATACACAGGCCTATTCTATCCACATCTTAGGGCAACAGAACTGGGGATGCGGTTGTAGTCAGTTTTGAACATTGATGCACCCCAATTTGCCCTCCACTCACCTTGGCCACACACCAGAGATGACCCCAGCAGCCATGGTGTACAAGGAAAAGTGTGCAACAGCTCAGGCCCAACGCCATGGAGTGAGACGGAGTGCTTGTCCATACACAGGCCTATTCTATCCACATCTTAGGGCAACAGAACTGAGGATGCGGGTGTAGTCAGTTTTGAACATCGAGGCACCCCAATTTGCTCTCAACTCACCTTGGCCACACACCAGAGATGACCCCAGCAGCCATGGTGTACAATGAAAAGTGTGCAACAGCTCAGCCCCAACGCCATGGAGTGAAACGGAGTGCTGGCCCATACACAGGCCTATTCTATCCACATCTTATGGCAACAGAACTGGAGATGCGGATGTAGTCAGTATTGAACATTGTTGCAGCCCAATTTGCTCTCCACTCACCGTGGCCACACACCAGAGACGACCCAGGCAAGCATGGTGTACGGTGAAAAGTGTGCAACAGCTCAGGCCCAACACCATGGAGTGAAACGGAGTGCTGGCCCATACACAGGCCTATTCTATCCACATCTTAGGGCAACAGAACTGGGGATGCGGGTGGAGTCAGTTTTGAACATTGATGCACCCCGATCCGCCCTCCACTCACCTTGGCCACACACCAGAGATGACCCCAGCAGGCATGGTGTACAATGAAAAGTGTGCAACAGCTCAGGCCCAACGCCATGGAGTGAAACGGAGTGCTGGCCCATACACAGGCCTATTCTATCCACATCTTAGGGCAACAGAACTGGGGATGCGGGTGTAGTCAGTTTTGAACATTGATGCACCCCAGTTTGCCCTCCACTCATCTTGGCCACACACCAGAGATGACCCCAGCAGCCATGGTGTAGAATGAAAAGTATGCAACAGCTCAGGCCCAACGCCGCTGAGTGGAACGGAGTGCTGGCCCATACACAGGCCTATTCTATCCACATCTTAGGGCAACAGAACTGGTAATGCGGGTGTAGTCAGTTTTGAACATTGATGCACCCCAGTTTGCCCTCCACTCACCTTGGCCACACACCAGAGATGACCCCAGCAGCCATGGTGTACAAGGAAAAGTGTGCAACAGCTCAGGCCCAACGCCATGGAGTGAAGCGGAGTGCTGGGCCATACACAGGCCTATTCTATCCACATCTTAGGGCAACAGAACTGGGGATGCGGGTGTAGTCAGTTTTGAACATTGATGCACCCCAGTTTGCCCTCCACTCATGTTGGCCACACACCAGAGATGACCCCAGCAGCCATGGTGTAGAATGAAAAGTATGCAACAGATCAGCCGCAACGCCATGGAGTGAAACGGAGTGCTGGCCCATACACAGGCCTATTCTATCCACATCTAAGGGCAACAGAGCTGGGGCTGCGGGTGGAGTCAGTTTTGAACATTGATGCACCCCAACTTGCCCTCCACTCACCTTGGCCACACACCAGGGATGACCCCAGCAGCCATGGTGTACAATGAAAAGTGTGCAACAGCTCAGGCCCAACGCCATGGAGTGAAACGGAGTGCTGGCCCATACACAGGCCTATTCTATCCACATCTTAGGGCAACAGAACTGGGGATGCGGTTGTAGTCAGTTTTGAACATTGATGCACCCCAATTTGGCCTCCACTCACCTTGGCCACACACCAGAGATGACCCCAGCAGCCATGGTGTACAAGGAAAAGTGTGCAACAGCTCAGGCCCAACGCCATGGAGTGAGACGGAGTGCTCGTCCATACACAGGCCTATTCTCTCCACATCTTAGGGCAACAGAACTGGGGATGCGGGTGTAGTCAGTTTTGAACATTGATGCACCCTAATGTGCCCTCCACTCACCTGGGCCACACACCAGAGACGACCCCAGCAGGCATGGTGTACAATGGAAAGTGTGCAACAGATCAGGCCCAACGCTGTGGACTGAAAGGGAGTGCTGGCCCATACACAGGCCTATTCTATCCACATTTTAGGGCAACAGAGCTGGGGATGCGGTTGTAGTCAGTTTTGAACATCGATGCACCCCAATTTGCCCTCCACTCACCTTGGCCACACACCAGATATGACCCCAGCAGCCATGGTGTACAATGAAAAGTGTGCAACAGATCAGGCCCAACGCCATGGAGTGGCACGGAGTGCTGGCCCATACACAGGCCGATTCTATCCACATCTTAGGGCAGCAGAGCTGGGGATGCGGATGTAGTCAGTTTTGAACATTGATGCACCCCAATCTGCCCTCCACTCACCCTGGCCACACACCAGAGATGACCCCAGCAGCCGTGGTGTACAATGAAAAGTGTGCAACAGATCAGGCCCAACGCCGTGGAGTGATACGGAGTGCTGGCCCATACACAGGCCTATTCTATCCACATCTTAGGGCAACAGAACTGGGGATGCGGGTGTAGCAAGTTTTGAACATTGATGCACCCCAATTTGCCCTCCAATCACCTTGGCCACACACAAGAGACGACCCCAGCAGCAATGGTGTACAATGAAAAGTGTGCAACAGCTCAGGCCCAACTCCATGGAGTGAAACGGAGTGCTGGCCCATACACAGGCCTATTCTATCCATATCTCAGGGCAACAGAACTGGGGATGCGGGTGGAGTCAGTTTTGAACATTGATGCACCCCAATTTGCCCTCCACTCACCTTGGCTACACACAAGAGATGACCCCAGCAGCCATGGTGTACAATGAAAAGTGTGCAACAGCTCAGGCCCAACGCCATGGGGTGAAACGGAGTGCTTGTCCATACACAGGCCTATTCTAGCCACATCTTAGGGCAACAGAACTGGGGATGCGGTTGGAGTCAGTTTTGAACATTGATGCACCCCAATCTGCCCTCCACTCACCTGGGCCACACACCAGAGATGACCCCAGCAGCCATGGTGTACAATGAAAAGTGTGCAACAGCTCAGGCCCAACGCCATGGAGTGAAACGGAGTGCTGGCCCATACACAGGCCTATTCTATCCACATCTTAGGGCAACAGAACTGGGGATGCGGGTGTAGTCAGTTTTGAACATTGATGCACCCCAATTTGCCCTCCACTCACCTTGCCCACACACCAGAGATGACCCCAGCAGCCGTGGTGTACAATGAAAAGTGTGCAACAGCTCAGGCCCCACGCCATGGAGTGAAACGGAGTGCTGGCCGATACACAGGCCTATTCTATCCACATCTTAGGGCAACAGAACTGGGGATGCGGGTGGAGTCAGTTTTGTGGCACCCCAATTTGCCCTCCACGACCCAAGCATGCATGGTGTACAATGGAAAGTGTGCAATAGCTCAGGCCCAACGCCATGAAGTGAAACGGAGTGCTGGCCCATACACAGGGCCATTGTATCCGAATCTTAGCGCAACAGCCCTCAGGTTGCGGGTGGAGGCAGTGTCGAACATTGATGCACCCAAGTTTGCCCTCCAATCACCTGGGCCACACACCAGAGATGACCCCAGCCGCCATGGTGTACAATGGAAAGTGTGCAATAGATCAGGCCCAACGCCGTAAAGTGAAACGGAGTGCTGGGCCATACACAGGCCCATTCTATCCACATCTTAGGGCAACAGAACTGGGGATGCGGGTGGGGTCAGTTTTGAGCATTGATGCACCCCAATTTGCCCCCCAATCACCTGGGCCACACACCCGAGATGACCCCAGCAGGCATATTGTGCAATGAAAGGTGTGCAACAGACGAGGCCCAACGCCGTGGATTGAAACGGAGTGCTGGCCCATAGACGGGCCGTTTCCATCCACATCTTAAAGCAACAGAACTGGGAATGCGGGTGTAGTCAGTTTTAAACATTGATACACCCCAAGATGCCCTCCACAAACCTGGGCCAGACACCAGAGATGACCCCAGCAGGCATGGTGTACAATGGAAAGTGTGCACCAGATCAGGCCCAACGCCGTGGAGTGAAACGGAGTGCTGGCGAAAACAGTGGCCGTTTCTATCCACATCCTAAAGCAACAGAACTGGGGATAGAGGTGTAGTCAGTTTTGAACATTGGCGCACCCCGATTTGCCCTCCACTCAGACACTAGAGATGAGCCCAGCAGGCATGGTGTACAATGGAAAGTGTGTAACAGATCAGGCCCAACGCCGTCGAGTGAAACGGAGTGCTGGCCCATACACAGGGCTATTGTATCCAAATCTTAGCGCAACAGCCCTCAGGATCGGGTTGGAGTCAGTTTCGAACATTGATGCACCCCAATTTGCCCTCCACTCACCTGGGCCAAACACCAGAGACGACCCCAGCAGCCATGGTGTACAATGAAAAGTATGCAACAGATCAGGCCCAACGCCGTGGAGTGAAATGGAGTGCTGGCCCATACACAGGCCTATTCTATCCACATCGTAGGGCAAAAGAACTGAGGATGCGGGTGGACTCAGTTTTGAACATTGATGCACCCCAATTTGCCCTCCACTCACCTGGGCCACACACCAGAGATGACCCCAGCAGGCATGGGCAAAGTGTTTGCACTGCGTGCGCACTGCGTGCACATTGCAGCGAAACCCACCCCATGCCACCTCTGTATACCACTGCAAAGCAACAAAGCCAACAGGACACACATTGAACCACTACCAACCCGGTACTTTGATGTACCTGTGAACATCTCATTTAGTGTTGTAGAGTACCACTATGCAGTTGCAACCACTGTAACCCTTGTAAGCGCCATCGTGATTACCTACTTCATAATCAAAGAACTGTCCGTGCATTCGCGAAGGACCACGTTGATCCCAAATCGTAACATCCGCCGACTTTCCAGGCATAAGATCACATATCCATACTACATTCCCAAGGTTGTCCACGGCCACCGTTACCTTATAAACATGGCCTGTGTACTTGGGATTCAAGAGTACATCACATATACACATCATCCGAACAATTTGAGCGAGACATATAGGCACAGTTGTCCCAACTTGGAATTTGCCGAAGAAAACAGAGGTATTGGAAGGTCCTCCTGGGACAACAAACCTTCCGCGCCATACTTCATGCAGAATTCCTCCGCTATAACACAATCAACACCAATGAGGTTGACATGTTTATAGAGTTGTGAATATACTTCCCAAGGCTCCTTGGAGCACCCAACGGAGCACTGATCAATCCACCAAGCCACATCTTTGGGGTCAAGGTCAGCGTGTGGGAGTCCACATAATCCACCATCCATCTACAACGAGGAACATGCAAAAAAAAGGGGGGGGGTGAAAATGGGTACAAATGGGTGAAAATAGGTGATAATGAATGACAATTCAAATTTGTCATATCCTGAATGCATAAGAAGCTTAAAAAAATCTACTATTGAACAACAAACCTCCGCAAAAGGGCCAAAAATAGGGTTCAGGTAGTTACCGACATACAAAACTTTGCACCGCGTGCGCACTGCGTGGGCACTGCGTGCGCACTGCGTGCATGGCATTCCCATGGTGTACCATGGAAAGTGTGCAACAGATCAGGCCCAACGCCGTGGGGTGAAACGGAGTGCTGGCCCATACACAGGCCATTCTATCCACATCTTAGGGCAACAGAACTGGGGATGCGACAGGAGTCAGTTTTGAACATTGATGCACCCCAATTTGCCGTCCAGTCACCTGGGCCACACACCAGAAATAACCCCAGCAGGCACGGTGTACAATGAAAGGTGTGCAACAGATCAGGCCCGACGCCGTGGAGTGAAACGGAGTGCTGGCCCATGCACAGGCCTATTCTATCCACATCGTAGCGCAACAGAACTGGGGATGCGGGTGGGGTCAGTTTTGAACATTGATGCACCCCAATTTGCCCTCCACTCACCTGGGCCACACACCAGAGATGACCCCAGCAGGCATGGTGTACAATGGAAAGTGTGCAACAGATCAGGCCCAACGCCCTGGATTGAAATGGAGTGCTGGCCCATACACAGGCCTAATCTATCCACATCTTAGGGCAACAGAACGGGGGATGCGGGTGGAGTCAGGTTTGAACACTAATGCACCCCAATTTGCCCTCCACTCACCTGGGCCACACACCAGAGATGACCCCAGCAGGCATGGTGTACAATGGAAAGTGTGCAACAGATCAGGCCCAACGCCGTGGGGTGAAACGGAGTGCTGGCCCATACACAGGCCTATCCTATCCACATCTTAGGGCAACAGAACGTGGCATGCGGGTGGAGTCAGCTTTGAAGATTAATGCACACCAATTTGCCCTCCACTCACGTGGGCCACACACCAGAGATGACCCCAGCAGGCATGGTGTACAATGGAAAGTGTGCAACAGATCAGGCCCAACGCCGTGGGGTGAAACGGAGTGCTGGCCCATACACAGGCCTATTCTATACACATCTTAGGGCAACATAACTGGGGACGCGGGTGGAGTCAGCTTTGAACATTGATGCACCCAAATTCGCCCTCCACTCACCTGGGCCACACACCAGAGATGACCCCAACAGGCATCGTGTACAATGGAAAGTGTGCAACAGATGAGGCCCAACGCCGTGGAGTGAAATGGAGTGCTGGCCTATACGGAGGCCTATTCTATCCACATCTTAGGGCAACAGAACTGGGAATGCGGGTGGAGTCAGCTTTGAACATTAATGCACCCCAATTTGCCCTCCACTCACCTGCGTCACACACCACAGATGACCCCAGCAGGCATGGTGGAAAATGGAAAGTGTGCAACAGATCAGGCCCAACGCCGTGGAGTGAAACTGAGTGCTGGCCCATACACAGGACTATTCTATCAACATCGTAGGGCAACAGAGCTGGGGATGCGGCTGGAGTCAGTTTCGAACATTGATGCACCGCAATTTGCCCTCCAATCACCTGGGCCACACACCAGAGATGACCCCAGCAGGCATGGTGTACAATGGAAAGTGTGCAACGGATCAGGCCGTACGCCGTGGAGTGAAACCGAGTGCTGGCGAAAACAGTGGCCGTTTCTATCCACATCCTAAAGCAACAGAACTGGGGATAGAGGTGTAGTCAGTTTTGAACATTGGCGCACCCCGATTTGCCCTCCACTCAGACACTAGAGATGAGCCCAGCAGGCATGGTGTACAATGGAAAGTGTGTAACAGATCAGGCCCAACGCCGTCGAGTGAAACGGAGTGCTGGCCCATACACAGGGCTATTGTATCCAAATCTTAGCGCAACAGCCCTCAGGATCGGGTTGGAGTCAGTTTCGAACATTGATGCACCCCAATTTGCCCTCCACTCACCTGGGCCAAACACCAGAGACGACCCCAGCAGCCATGGTGTACAATGAAAAGTATGCAACAGATCAGGCCCAACGCCGTGGAGTGAAATGGAGTGCTGGCCCATACACAGGCCTATTCTATCCACATCGTAGGGCAAAAGAACTGAGGATGCGGGTGGACTCAGTTTTGAACATTGATGCACCCCAATTTGCCCTCCACTCACCTGGGCCACACACCAGAGATGACCCCAGCAGGCATGGGCAAAGTGTTTGCACTGCGTGCGCACTGCGTGCACATTGCAGCGAAACCCACCCCATGCCACCTCTGTATAACACTGCAAAGCAACAAAGCCAACAGGACACACATTGAACCACTACCAACCCGGTACTTTGATGTACCTGTGAACATCTCATTTAGTGTTGTAGAGTACCACTATGCAGTTGCAACCACTGTAACCCTTGTAAGCGCCATCGTGATTACCTACTTCATAATCAAAGAACTGTCCGTGCATTCGCGAAGGACCACGTTGATCCCAAATCGTAACATCCGCCGACTTTCCAGGCATAAGATCACATATCCATACTACATTCCCAAGGTTGTCCACGGCCACCGTTACCTTATAAACATGGCCTGTGTACTTGGGATTCAAGAGTACATCACATATACACATCATCCGAACAATTTGAGCGAGACATATAGGCACAGTTGTCCCAACTTGGAATTTGCCGAAGAAAACAGAGGTATTGGAAGGTCCTCCTGGGACAACAAACCTTCCGCGCCATACTTCATGCAGAATTCCTCCGCTATAACACAATCAACACCAATGAGGTTGACATGTTTATAGAGTTGTGAATATACTTCCCAAGGCTCCTTGGAGCACCCAACGGAGCACTGATCAATCCACCAAGCCACATCTTTGGGGTCAAGGTCAGCGTGTGGGAGTCCACATAATCCACCATCCATCTACAACGAGGAACATGCAAAAAAAAGGGGGGGGGTGAAAATGGGTACAAATGGGTGAAAATAGGTGATAATGAATGACAATTCAAATTTGTCATATCCTGAATGCATAAGAAGCTTAAAAAAATCTACTATTGAACAACAAACCTCCGCAAAAGGGCCAAAAATAGGGTTCAGGTAGTTACCGACATACAAAACTTTGCACCGCGTGCGCACTGCGTGGGCACTGCGTGCGCACTGCGTGCATGGCATTCCCATGGTGTACCATGGAAAGTGTGCAACAGATCAGGCCCAACGCCGTGGGGTGAAACGGAGTGCTGGCCCATACACAGGCCATTCTATCCACATCTTAGGGCAACAGAACTGGGGATGCGACAGAAGTCAGTTTTGAACATTGATGCACCCCAATTTGCCGTCCAGTCACCTGGGCCACACACCAGAAATAACCCCAGCAGGCACGGTGTACAATGAAAGGTGTGCAACAGATCAGGCCCGACGCCGTGGAGTGAAACGGAGTGCTGGCCCATGCACAGGCCTATTCTATCCACATCGTAGCGCAACAGAACTGGGGATGCGGGTGGGGTCAGTTTTGAACATTGATGCACCCCAATTTGCCCTCCACTCACCTGGGCCACACACCAGAGATGACCCCAGCAGGCATGGTGTACAATGGAAAGTGTGCAACAGATCAGGCCCAACGCCCTGGATTGAAATGGAGTGCTGGCCCATACACAGGCCTAATCTATCCACATCTTAGGGCAACAGAACGGGGGATGCGGGTGGAGTCAGGTTTGAACACTAATGCACCCCAATTTGCCCTCCACTCACCTGGGCCACACACCAGAGATGACCCCAGCAGGCATGGTGTACAATGGAAAGTGTGCAACAGATCAGGCCCAACGCCGTGGGGTGAAACGGAGTGCTGGCCCATACACAGGCCTATCCTATCCACATCTTAGGGCAACAGAACGTGGCATGCGGGTGGAGTCAGCTTTGAAGATTAATGCACACCAATTTGCCCTCCACTCACGTGGGCCACACACCAGAGATGACCCCAGCAGGCATGGTGTACAATGGAAAGTGTGCAACAGATCAGGCCCAACGCCGTGGGGTGAAACGGAGTGCTGGCCCATACACAGGCCTATTCTATACACATCTTAGGGCAACATAACTGGGGACGCGGGTGGAGTCAGCTTTGAACATTGATGCACCCAAATTCGCCCTCCACTCACCTGGGCCACACACCAGAGATGACCCCAACAGGCATCGTGTACAATGGAAAGTGTGCAACAGATGAGGCCCAACGCCGTGGAGTGAAATGGAGTGCTGGCCTATACGGAGGCCTATTCTATCCACATCTTAGGGCAACAGAACTGGGAATGCGGGTGGAGTCAGCTTTGAACATTAATGCACCCCAATTTGCCCTCCACTCACCTGCGTCACACACCACAGATGACCCCAGCAGGCATGGTGGAAAATGGAAAGTGTGCAACAGATCAGGCCCAACGCCGTGGAGTGAAACTGAGTGCTGGCCCATACACAGGACTATTCTATCAACATCGTAGGGCAACAGAGCTGGGGATGCGGCTGGAGTCAGTTTCGAACATTGATGCACCGCAATTTGCCCTCCAATCACCTGGGCCACACACCAGAGATGACCCCAGCAGGCATGGTGTACAATGGAAAGTGTGCAACGGATCAGGCCGTACGCCGTGGAGTGAAACCGAGTGCTGGCCCATACACAGGCCTATTCTATCCACATCTTAGGGCAACAGAACTGGGGATGCGGGTGGAGTCAGTTTTGAACATTAATGCACCCCAATTTGCCCTCCACTCACCTGCGCCACACACCACAGATGACCCCAGCAGGCATGGTGTACAATGGAAAGTGTGCAACAGATCAGGCCCACGCCGTGGAGTGAAATGGCATGCTGGCCCATACACAGGCCTATTCTATCCACATCGTAGGGCAACAGAGCTGGGGATGCGGGTGGAGTCAGTTTTGAAACTTGATGCACCCCAATTTGCCCTCCACTCACCTGGGCCACACACCAGAGATGACCCCAGCAGGCATGGTGTACAATGGAAAGTGTGCAACAGATCAGGCCCAACGCCCTGGAGTGAAACGGAGTGCTGGCCCATACTCAGGCCTATTCTATCCACATCTTAGAACAACAGAACTGGGGATGCGGGGGGAGTCAGTTTTGAACATTGATGCACCCCGATTTGCCCTCCACTCACCTGGGCCACACACAAGAGATGACCCCAGCAGGCATGGTGTACAATGGAAAGTGTGTAACAGATCAGGCCCAGCGCCGTGGAGTGAAACGGAGTGCTGGCCCATACACAGGCCTATTCTATCCACATCTTAGGGCAACAGAACTGGGGATGCGGGTGGAGTCAGTTTTGAACATTGATGCACCCCAATTATCCCAGCACTCAACTGGGCCACACACCAGAGATGACCCCAGCAGCCATGGTGTACAATGGAAAGTGTGCAACAGATCAGGCCCAACGCCGTGGAGTGAAACGGAGTGCTGGCCCATACACAGGCTTGTTCTATCCACATATTAGGGCAACAGAACTGGGGACGCGGGTGTAGTCAGGTTTGAACATTGATGCACCCCAATTTGCCCTCCACTCACCTGGGCCACACACCAGAGATGACCCCAGCAGGCATGGTGTACAATGAAAAGTGTGCAACAGATCAGGCCCAACGCCATGGAGTGAAACGGAGTGCTGGCCCATACACAGGCCTATTCTATCCACATCTTAGGGCAACAGAACTGGGGATGCGGGTGCAGTCAGTTTTGAACATGGATGCACCCCAATTAGCCCTCCACTCACCTGGGCCACACACCAGAGATGACCCCAGCAGGCATGGTGTACAATGGAAAGTGTGCAACAGATCAGGCCCAACGCCGTGGAGTGAAACGGAGTGCTGGCCCATACACAGGCCTATTCTATCCACATCTTAGGGCAACAGAACTGGGGATGCGGGTGGAGTCAGCTTTGAACATTGATGCACCCCAATTTGCCCTCCACTCACCTGGGCCACACACCAGAGATGACCCCAGCAGGCATGGTGTACAATGGAAAGTGTGCAACAGATCAGGCCCAACGCCGTGGAGTGAAACGGAGTGCTGGCCCATACACAGGCCTATTCTATCCACATCTTAGGGCAACAGAACTGGGGATGCGGGTGGAGTCAGTTTTGAACATCAATGCACCCCAATTTGCCCTCCACTCACCTGGGCCACACACCAGAGATGACCCCAGCAGGCATGGTGTACAATGGAATGTGTGCAACAGATCAGGCCCAACGCCATGGAGTGAAACGGAGTGCTGGCCCATACACAGGCGTATTCTATCCACATCGTAGGGCAACAGAACTGGGGATGCGGGTGTAGTCAGGTTTGAACATTGATGCACCCCAATTTGCCCTGCCCTCACCTGCGCCACACACCAGAGATGACCCCAGCAGGCATGGTGTACAATGGAAAGTGTGCAACAGCTCAGGCCCAACGCCGTGGAGTGAAACGGAGTGGTGGCCCATACACAGGCCTATTCTATCCGGATCCTAGAGCAACAGAGCTGGGGATGCGGGGGCAGTCAGTTTTCAACATTGATGCAACCCAATTTGCCCTGCCCTCACCTGCGCCACACACCAGAGATGACCCCAGCAGGCATGGTGTACAATGGAAAGTGTGCAACAGATCTGGCCCAACGCCGTGGAGTGAAACGGAGTGGTGGCCCATACACAGGCCTATTCTATCCGGATCCTAGAGCAACAGAGCTGGGGATGCGGGTGTAGTCAGGTTTGAACATTGATGCACCCCAATTTGCCCTCCACTCACCTGGGCCACACACCAGAACATGACCCCAGCAGGCATGGTGTACAATGGAAAGTGTGCAACAGATCTGGCCGACCGCCGTGGAGTGAAACGGAGTGCTGGCCCATACACAGTCCTATTATATCCACATCTTAGGGCAACAGAACTGGGGATGGGGCTGGAGTCAGTTTTGAACATCAATGCACCCCAATTTGCCCTCCACTCACCTGGGCCACACACCAGAGATGACCCCAGCAGGCATGGTGTACAATGGAAAGTGTCCAACAGATCAGGCCCAACGCCGTGGAGTGAAACGGAGTGCTGGCCCATCCACAGGCCATTCTATCCACATCGTAGGGCAACAGAACTGGGGACGCGGGTGGAGTCAGTTTCGAACATTGATGCACCTCAATTTGCCCTCCACTCACCTGGGCCACACACCAGAGATGACCCCAGCAGGCATGGTGTACATTGGAAAGTTTGCAACAGATCAGGCCCAACGCCGTGGAGTGGACCAGAGTGCTGGCCCATACACAGGCCTATTCTATCCACATCTTAGGGCAACAGAACGTGGGATGCGGGTGTAGTCAGTTTTGAACATTA
This sequence comes from Eutreptiella sp. 'Long Island Sound 2002', assembly GCA_964036045.1. Lineage (NCBI taxonomy): Eukaryota > Euglenozoa > Euglenophyceae > Eutreptiales > Eutreptiaceae > Eutreptiella > Eutreptiella sp. 'Long Island Sound 2002'. The sequence goes on from OZ038389.1 coordinate 28,258,281, forward strand.
CTGCACCCCAACTCGCCCTCCACTCACCTGGGCCAGACACCAGAGATAACCCAAGGAGGCGTGGTGTACAATGGAAAGTGTGCAACAGATCTGGCCCAACGCCATGGAGTGAAACGGAGTGCTGGCCCATACACAGGCCTATTCTATTGACATCTTAGGGCAACAGAACTGGGGATGCGGGTGTAGTCAGCTTTGAAAATTGATGCACCGCAATTTGCCCTCCAATCAGCCGGGCCAAACACCAGAGATGATCCCAGCAGGCATGGTGTAAAATGAAAAGTGTGCAACAGATCAGGCCCAACGCCGTGGAGTGAAACGGAGTGCTGGCCCATACACAGGCCTATTCTATCCACATCTTAGGGCAACAGAACTGGGGATGCGGGTGGAGTCAGTTTTGAACATTGATGCACCCCAATTCGCCCTCCACTCACCTGGGCCACACACCAGAGATGACCCCAGCAGGCATGGTGTACAATGGAAAGTGTGCAACAGATCAGGCCCAACGCTGTGGCGTGGACCGGAGTGCTGGCCCATACACAGGCCTATTCTATCCACATCTTAGGGCAACAGAACTGGGGATACCGGTGGAGTCAGTTTTGAACATTGATGCACCCCAATTCGCCCTCCACTCACCTGGGCCACAGGCTAAGTGTTTGCACTGCGTGCGCACTGCGTGTGCACTGCGTGCATATTGCGCGCACAGAGGCTAGGATACTCACCCAAGAATACCTGTCACCTGTTTACTAGGGGGAAGACTGAAAGGTGTCAATACCATGGGGTTGGCCAGGTGTCCATCGATACTTCTGGTTGTAGTTATCACCAACAGCATCGTCGAAGAAGAACTGTCCGGTCCTGATGTCGACTCGCTACCATCGAGTATCGGCGATCGAGAGCCTTCGAGCGATGACGACCACGTTGACTTCTTTGCGGTTGTGGACGTGGCCATACCGATCGATGATCTTGAGCAACTCGGTTCGAGAATCACCTTGAAGTCGACCAAGGTTTTGGTGCACATACTATATGTCGGGAAGAGCACTCTGCAGGGCGAATCGAACTGCCTCTACGGATACCTGGCTCGCTGCAGTGTCGACAATGACGACGTCGGGATCTGGGTCGTGTCGACGGTGTACACTTTGCCGATGGGCCTCTTCTAGGGGGAAATGGTTGACAATTCAAATATGCCACATCCTAAATGCTTGGGAAGCGAAAAAAAACCGGGTACGGAACCAAAAGCTTGTGAAAGGGGGCCAAAACTAGGGTTCGAGTATTTGCCGACATCCAAAACTTCGCACTGCGTGCGCACTGCGTGCATGGCATTCCCACACACCAGAGATGACCCCAGCAGGCATGGTGTACAATGGAAAGTGTGCAACAGATCAGGCCCAACGCCGTGGAGTGAAACCGAGTGCTGGCCCATACACAGGCCTATTCTATCCACATCTTAGGGCAACAGAACTGGGGATGCGGTGGGAGTCAGTTTTGAACATTGATGCACCCCAATTTGCCCTCCGCTCACCTGGGCCACACACCAGAGATGACCCCAGCAGGCATGGTGTACAATGGAAAGTGTGCAACAGAAGAGGCCCAACGCCGTGGAGTGGACCGTAGTGCTGGCCCATACACAGGCCTATTCTATCCACATCTTAGGGCAACAGAACTGGGGATGCGGGTGGAGTCAGTTTTGAACATTAATGCACCCCAATTTGCCCTCCACTCACCTGGGCCACACACCAGAGATGACCCCAGCAGGCATGGTGTACAATGGAAAGTGTGCAACAGATCAGGCCCAACGCCGTGGAGTGAAACGGAGTGCTGGCCCATACACAGGCCTATTCTATCCACATCCTGGAGCAACAGAACTAAGGATGCGGCTGGAGTCAGTTTCGAACATTGATGCACCGCAATTAGCCCCCCAATCACCTGGGCCACACACCAGAGATGACCCCAGCAGGCATGGTGTACAATGGAAAGTGTGCAACAGAAGAGGCCCAACGCCGTGGAGTGGACCGTAGTGCTGGCCCATACACAGGCCTATTCTATCCACATCTTAGGGCAACAGAACTGGGGATGCGGGTGGAGTCAGTTTTGAACATTAATGCACCCCAATTTGCCCTCCACTCACCTGGGCCACACACCAGAGATGACCCCAGCAGGCATGGTGTACAATGGAAAGTGTGCAACAGATCAGGCTCAACGCCGTGCAGTGAAACGGAGTGCTGGCCCATACAAAGGCCTATTCTATCCACATCCTGGAGCAACAGAACTAAGAATGCGGCTGGAGTCAGTTTCGAACATTGATGCACCGCAATTAGCCCCCCAATCCCCTGGGCCACACACCAGAGATGACCCCAGCAGGCATGGTGTACAATGGAAAGTGTGCAACAGATCAGGCTCAACGCCGTGGAGTGAAACCGAGTGCTGGCCCAAACACAGGCCTATTCTATCCACATCTTAGGGCAACCGAACTGGGGATGGGGTGGAGTCAGTTTTGAACATTAATGCACCCCAATTTGCCCTCCACTCACCTGGGCCACACACCAGAGATAACCCCAGCAGGCATGGTGTACAATGGAAAGTGTGCAACAGATCAGGCCCAACGCCGTGGAGTGGACCGCATTGCTGGCCCATACACAGGCCTATTCTTTCCACATCTTAGGGCAACAGAACTGGGGATGCGGGTGGAGTCAGTTTCGAACATTAATGCACCCCAATTTGCCCTCCACTCACCTGGGCCACACACCAGAGATGACCCCAGCAGGCATGGTGTACAATGGAAAGTGTGCAACAGATCAGGCCCAACGCCGTGGAGTGGACCGGGGTGCTGGCCCATACACAGGCCTATTCTATCCACATCTTAGGGCAACAGAACTGGGGATGCGGGTGTAGTAAGCTTTGAACATCAATGCACCCCAATTTGCCCGCCACGTACCTGGGCCACACACCAGAGATGACCCCAGCAGGCATGGTGTACAATGGAAAGTGTGCAACAGATCAGGCCCAACGCCGTGGAGTGGACCGGAGTGCTGGCCCATACACAGGCCTATTCTATCCACATCTTAGGGCAACAGAACGTGGGATGCGGGTGTAGTCAGTTTTGAACATTGATGCACCCCAATTTGCCCTCCACTCACCTGGGCCAGACACCAGAGATAACCCAAGGAGGCGTGGTGTACAATGGAAAGTGTGCAACAGATCTGGCCCAACGCCATGGAGTGAAATGGAGTGCTGGCCCATACACAGGCCTATTCTATTGACATCTTAGGGCAACAGAACTGGGGATGCGGGTGTAGTCAGCTTTGAAAATTGATGCACCGCAATTTGCCCTCCAATCAGCCGGGCCAAACACCAGAGATGATCCCAGCAGGCATGGTGTAAAATGAAAAGTGTGCAACAGATCAGGCCCAACGCCGTGGAGTGAAACGGAGTGCTGGCCCATACACAGGCCTATTCTATCCACATCTTAGGGCAACAGAACTGGGGATGCGGGTGGAGTCAGTTTTGAACATTGATGCACCCCAATTCGCCCTCCACTCATCTGGGCCACACACCAGAGATGACCCCAGCAGGCATGGTGTACAATGGAAAGTGTGCAACAGATCAGGCCCAACGCTGTGGCGTGGACCGGAGTGCTGGCCCATACACAGGCCTATTCTATCCACATCTTAGGGCAACAGAACTGGGGATACCGGTGGAGTCAGTTTTGAACATTGATGCACCCCAATTCGCCCTCCACTCACCTGGGCCACAGGCTAAGTGTTTGCACTGCGTGCGCACTGCGTGTGCACTGCGTGCATATTGCGCGCACAGAGGCTAGGATACTCACCCAAGAATACCTGTCACCTGTTTACTAGGGGGAAGACTGAAAGGTGTCAATACCATGGGGTTGGCCAGGTGTCCATCGATACTTCTGGTTGTAGTTATCACCAACAGCATCGTCGAAGAAGAACTGTCCGGTCCTGATGTCGACTCGCTACCATCGAGTATCGGCGATCGAGAGCCTTCGAGCGATGACGACCACGTTGACTTCTTTGCGGTTGTGGACGTGGCCATACCGATCGATGATCTTGAGCAACTCGGTTCGAGAATCACCTTGAAGTCGACCAAGGTTTTGGTGCACATACTATATGTCGGGAAGAGCACTCTGCAGGGCGAATCGAACTGCCTCTACGGATACCTGGCTCGCTGCAGTGTCGACAATGACGACGTCGGGATCTGGGTCGTGTCGACGGTGTACACTTTGCCGATGGGCCTCTTCTAGGGGGAAATGGTTGACAATTCAAATATGCCACATCCTAAATGCTTGGGAAGCGAAAAAAAACCGGGTACGGAACCAAAAGCTTGTGAAAGGGGGCCAAAACTAGGGTTCGAGTATTTGCCGACATCCAAAACTTCGCACTGCGTGCGCACTGCGTGCATGGCATCCCCACACACCAGAGATGACCCCAGCAGGCATGGTGTACAATGGAAAGTGTGCAACAGATCAGGCCCAACGCCGTGGAGTGAAACGGAGTGCTGGCCCATACACAGGCCTATTCTATCCACATCTTAGGGCAACAGAACTGGGGATGCGGGTGGAGTCAGTTTTGAACATTGATGCACCCCGATTTGCCCTCCGCTCACCTGGGCCACACACCAGAGATGACCCCAGCAGGCATGGTGTACAATGGAAAGTGTGCAACAGAAGAGGCCCAACGCCGTGGAGTGGACCGTAGTGCTGGCCCATACACAGGCCTATTCTATCCACATCTTAGGGCAACAGAACTGGGGATGCGGGTGGAGTCAGTTTTGAACATTAATGCACCCCAATTTGCCCTCCACTCACCTGGGCCACACACCAGAGATGACCCCAGCAGGCATGGTGTACAATGGAAAGTGTGCAACAGATCAGGCCCAACGCCGTGGAGTGAAACGGAGTGCTGGCCCATACACAGGCCTATTCTATCCACATCCTGGAGCAACAGAACTAAGGATGCGGCTGGAGTCAGTTTCGAACATTGATGCACCGCAATTAGCCCCCCAATCACCTGGGCCACACACCAGAGATGACCCCAGCAGGCATGGTGTACAATGGAAAGTGTGCAACAGAAGAGGCCCAACGCCGTGGAGTGGACCGTAGTGCTGGCCCATACACAGGCCTATTCTATCCACATCTTAGGGCAACAGAACTGGGGATGCGGGTGGAGTCAGTTTTGAACATTAATGCACCCCGATTTGCCCTCCACTCACCTGGGCCACACACCAGAGATGACCCCAGCAGGCATGGTGTACAATGGAAAGTGTGCAACAGATCAGGCCCAACGCCGTGCAGTGAAACGGAGTGCTGGCCCATACAAAGGCCTATTCTATCCACATCCTGGAGCAACAGAACTAAGGATGCGGCTGGAGTCAGTTTCGAACATTGATGCACCGCAATTAGCCCCCCAATCCCCTGGGCCACACACCAGAGATGACCCCAGCAGGCATGGTGTGCAATGGAAAGTGTGCAACAGATCAGGCTCAACGCCGTGGAGTGAAACCGAGTGCTGGCCCAAACACAGGCCTATTCTATCCACATCTTAGGGCAACCGAACTGGGGATGGGGTGGAGTCAGTTTTGAACATTAATGCACCCCAATTTGCCCTCCACTCACCTGGGCCACACACCAGAGATGACCCCAGCAGCCATGGTGTACAATGGAAAGTGTGCAACAGATCAGGCCCAACGCCGTGGAGTGGACCGCATTGCTGGCCCATACACAGGCCTATTCTTTCCACATCTTAGGGCAACAGAACTGGGGATGCGGGTGGAGTCAGTTTCGAACATTAATGCACCCCAATTTGCCCTCCACTCACCTGGGCCACACACCACAGATGACCCCAGCAGGCATGGTGTACAATGGAAAGTGTGCAACAGATCAGGCCCAACGCCGTGGAGTGGACCGGAGTGCTGGCCCATACACAGGCCTATTCTATCCACATCTTAGGGCAACAGAACTGGGGATGCGGGTGTAGTCAGCTTTGAACATCAATGCACCCCAATTTGCCCGCCACGTACCTGGGCCACACACCAGCGATGACCCCAGCAGGCATGGTGTACCATGGAAAGTGTGCAACAGATCAGGCCCAACGCCGTGGAGTGAAACCGAGTGCTGGCCCAAACACAGGCCTATTCTATCCACATCTTAGGGCAACAGAACTGGGGATGGGGGTGGAGTCAGTTTTGAACATTAATGCACCCCAATTTGCCCTCCACTCACCTGGGCCACACACCAGAGATGACCCCAGCAGGCATGGTGTACAATGGAAAGTGTGCAACAGATCAGGCTCAACGCCGTGGAGTGAAACCGAGTGCTGGCCCATACACAGGCCTATTCTATCCACATCTTAGGGCAACAGAACTGGGGATGCGGGTGGAGTCAGTTTTGAACATTAATGCACCCCAATTTGCCCTCCACTCACCTGGGCCACACACCAGAGATGACCCCAGCAGGCATGGTGTACAATGGAAAGTGTGCAACAGAAGAGGCCCAACGCCGTGGAGTGGACCGGAGTGCTGGCCCATACACAGGCCTATTTTATCCACATCTTAGGGCAACAGAACTGGGGATGCGGGTGGAGTTAGTTTTGAACATTAATGCACCCCAATTCGCCCTCCACTCACCTGGGCCACACACCAGAGATGACCCCAGCAGGCATGGTGTACAATGGAAAGTGTGCAACAGCTCAGGCCCAACGCCATGGAGTGAAACGGAGTGCTGGCGCATACACAGGCCTATTCTATCCACATCCCAGAGCAACAGAACTGGGGATGCGGGTGGAGTCAGTTTTGAACATTACTGCACCCTAATTTGCCCTCTACTCACATGCGCCACACACCAGAGATGACCCCAGCAGGCATGGCGTACAAGGGAAAGTGTGCAACACCTCAGGCCCAACGCCATGAAATGAAACCGAGTGCTGGCACATACACAGGCCTCTTCTATCCACATCTTAGGGCAACAGAACTGGGGATGCGGGTGGAGTCAGCTTTGAACATTACTGCACCCTAATTTACCCTCCACTCACATGCGCGACACACCAGAGATGACCCCAGCAGGCATGGTGTACAATCGAAAGTGTGCACCAGATCAGGCCCAACGCCGTGGAGTGAAACGGAGTGCTGGCCCATACACAGGCCTATTCTATCCACATCTTAGGGCAACAGAACTGGGGATGCGGGTTGAGTCAGTTTTGAACATTGATGCACCCCGATTTGCCCTCCACTCACGTGGGCCACACACCAGAGATGACCCAAGTAGGCATGGTGTACAATGGAAAGTGTGCAACAGATTAGGCTCAAAGCCGTGAAGTGAAAACGCAGTGCTGGCCCATACACAGGCCTTCTCTATGCACATCATAGGGCAACAGAACTGGGGATGCGGGTGGAGTCAGTTTTGAACATTAATGCACTCCCATTTGCCCTCCACTCACCTGGGCCACACACCAGAGATGACCCCAGCAGGCATGGTGTACAATGGAACGTGTGCAGCAGATCAGGCCCAACGCCGTGGAGTGAAACGGAGTGCTGGCCCATACACAGGCCTATTCTATCCGCATCTTAGGGCAACAGATTGTGGGATGCGGGTGGAGCCAGTTTTGAACATTGATGCACCCGAATCTGCCCTCCACTCACCTGGGCCACACACCAGAGATGACGCCAGCAGGCATTGTGTACAATGGAAAGTGTGCAACAGATCAGGCCCAACGCCATGGAGTGAAACCGAGTGCTGGCCCATACACAGCCCTATTCTATCCACATCCTAGAGCAACAGAACTGGGGATGCGGGTGGAGTCAGTTTCGAACATGGATGCACCGCGATTTGCCCTCCACTCACCTGGGCCACACACCAGAGATGACCCCAGCAGGCATGGTGTACAATGGAAAGTGTGCAACAGATCAGGCCCAACGCCGTGGAGTGAAACCGAGTGCTGGCCCATACACAGGCCTATTCTATCCACATCTTAGGGCAACAGAACTGGGGATGCGGGTGGAGTCAGTTTTGAACATTAATGCACCCCAATTTGCCCTCCACTCACCTGGGCCACACACCAGAGATGACCCCAGCAGGCATGGTGTACAATGAAAAGTGTGCAACAGCTCAGGCCCAACGCCATGGAGTGAAACGGAGTGCTGGCCCATACACAGGCCTATTCTATCCACATCTTCGGACAACAGAACTGGGGATGCGGGTGGAGTCAGCTTTGAACGTTAATGCACCCCGATTCGCCCTCCACTCACCTGGGCTACACAGCAGAGATGATCCCAGCACGCATGGTGTACAATGGAAAGTGTGCAACAGCTCGGGCCCAACGCCGTGGAGTGAAGCGGAGTGCTGGCCCATACAGAGGCCTATTCTATCCACATCGTAGGGCAACAGAACTGGGGATGCGGGTGGTGTCAGTTTTGAACATTGATGCACCCCAATTTGCCCTCCACTCACCTCGGCCACACACCAGAGATGACCCCAGCAGCCATGGTGTACAATGGAAAGTGTGCAACAGATCTGGCCGACCGCCGTGGAGTGAAACGGAGTGCTGGCCCATACACAGGCCTATTCTATCCACATCTTAGGGCAACAGAACTGGGGATGCGGGTGGAGTCAGCTTTGAACATTAATGCATCCCAATTTGCCCTCCACTCACCTTCGCCACACACCAGAGATGACCCCAGCAGGCATGGTGTACAATGAAAAGTGTGCAACAGCTCAGGCCCAACGCCATGGAGTGAAACGGAGTGCTGGCCCATACACAGGCCTATTCTATCCACATCTTAGGGCAACAGAACTGGGGATGCGGGTGGAGTCAGTTTTGAACAATGATGCACCAAAATTTGCCCCCCAATCACTTGGGCCGCACACCAGAGATGACCCCAGCAGCCACGGTGTACAATGGAAAGTGTGCAACAGCTCAGGCCCAACGCCGTGGAGTGAAACGGAGTGCTGGCCCATACACAGGCCTATTCTATCCAGATTGTAGGGTAATAGAACGTGGGATGCGGGTGGAGTCAGGTTTGAAACTTGATGCACCCCAATTCGCCCTCCACTCACCTGGGCCAAACACCAGAGATGACCCCAGCAGGCATGGTGTACAATGGAAAGTGTGCAACAGCTCAGGCCCAACGCCGTGGAGTGAAACGGAGTGCTGGCCCATACACAGGCCTATTCTATCCACATCTTAGGGGAACAGAACTGGGGATGCGGGTGGAGTCAGTTTTGAACATCGATGCACCCCGATTTGCCCTCGACTCACCTGGGCCACACACCAGGGATGACCCGAGCAGGCATGGTGTACAATGGAAAGTATGCAACAGCTCAGGCCCAACGCCGCGGAGTGAAACGGAGTGCTGGCCCATACACAGGCCTATTCTATCCACATCGTAGGGCAACAGAACGTGGGATGCGGGTGGAGTCAGTTTTGAACATTAATGCACCCAAATTTGCCCTTCACTCACCTGGGCCACACACCAGAGATGACCCCAGCAGCCATGGTGTACAATGGGAAGTGTGCAACAAATCAGGCCCAAGGCCGTGGAGTGAGACGGAGTGCTGGCCCATACACAGGCCTCTTCTATCCGCATCTTAGGGCAACAGAACTGGGGATGCGGGTGGAGTCAGTTTTGAACATTGATGCACCCCGATTCGCCCTCCACTCACCTGGGCCACACACCAGAGATGACCCCAGCAGGCATCGTGGAAAATGGAAAGTGTGCAACAGATCAGGCCCAACGCCGTGGAGTGAAACGGAGTGCTGGCCCATACACAGGCCTATTCTATCACCATCGTAGGGCAACAGAGCTGGGGATGCGGGTGGAGTCATTTTTGAAACTTGATGCACCCCAATTCGCCCTCCACTCACCTGGGCTACACAGCAGAGATGATCCCAGCAGGCATGGTGTACAATGGAAAGTGTGCAACAGCTCAGGCCCACCGCCGTGGAGTGAAACGGAGTGCTGGCCCATACACAGGCCTATTCTATCCACATCTTAGGGCAACAGAACTGGGGATGCGGGTGGAGTCAGTTTTGATCATTGATGCACCGCAATTTGCCCTCCACTCAGCTGGGCCACACACCAGAGATGACCCGAGCAGCCACGGTGTACAATGGAAAGTGTGCAACAGCTCACGCCCAACGCCGTGGAGTGAAACGGAGTGCTGGCCCATACACAGGCCTATTCCATCCACATTGTAGGGCAACAGAACGTGGGATGCGGGGGGAGTCAGTTTTGAACATTAATGCACCCCAATTTGCCCTTCACTCACCTGGGCCACACACCAGAGATGACCCCAGCAGGCATGGTGTACAATGGAAAGTGTGCAACAGCTCAGCCCGAACGCCGTGGACTGAAACCGAGTGCTGGCCCATACACAGGCCTATTCTATCCACATCTTAGGGCAACAGAGCTGGGGATGCAGGTGGAGTCAGTTTTACACATTAATGCACGCCACTCACCTGGGCCACACAGCAGAGATGATCCCAGCAGGCATGGTGTACAATCGAGAGTGTGCAACAGATCAGGCCCAACGCCGTGGAGTGCAACGGAGTGCTGGCCCATACACAGGCCTATTCTATCCACATCCTAGGGCAAAAGAACTGGGGATGCGGGGGGAGTCAGTTTTAAACATTAATGCACGCCAATTTGCCCTCCACTCACCTGGGCTACACAGCAGAGATGATCCCAGCAGGCATGGTGTACAATGGAAAGTGTGCAACAGCTCGGGCCCAACGCCATGGAATGAAACGGACTGCTGGCCCATACACAGGCCTATTCTATCCACATTGTAGGTCAACAGAACTGGGGATGCGGGTGGAGTCAGGTTTGAACATTAATGCACCCCGATTTGCCCTCCACTCACCTGGGCCACACACCAGAGATGACCCCAGCAGGCATGGTGTACAATGGAAAGTGTGCAACAGATCAGGCCCAACGCCGTTGAGTGAAACGGAGTGCTGGCCCATACACAGGCCTATTCTATCCGCATCTTAGGGCAACAGAACTGAGGATGCGGGTGGAGTCAGTTTTGAACATTGATGCACCCTGATTTGGCCTCAACTCACCTGGGCCAAACACCAGAGATGACCCCAGCAGGCATGGTGTACAATGGAAGATGTGCAACAGCTCAGGCCCAACGCCATGGAGTGAAACGGAGCGCTGGCCCATACACAGGCCTATTCTATCCACATCTTGGGGCGACAGAACTGGGGATGCGGGTGGAGTCAGTTTTGAACTTTTGATGCACCCCCATTTGCCCTCCACTCACCTGGGGCAAACACCAGAGATGACCCCAGCAGGCATGGTGTACAATGGAAAGTGTGCAACAGATCAGGCCCAACGCCATGGAGTGAAACCGAGTGCTGGCCCATACGAAGGCCTATTCTATCCACATCTCAGGGCAACAGAACGTGGGATGCGGGTGGAGTCAGCTTTGAACATTAATGCACCCCAATTTGCCCTCCACTCACCTGGGCCAAACAGCAGAGATGACCCCAGCAGGCATGGTGTACAATGGAAAGTGTGCAACAGATCAGGCCCAACGCCATGGAGTGAAACGGAATGCTGGCCCATACACAGGCCTATTTTATCCACATCTTAGGGCAACAGAACTGGGGATGCGGGTGGAGTCAGTTTTGAACATTGATGCACCCCAATTTGCCCTCCACTCACCTGGGCCACACAGCAGAGATGACCCCAGCAGGCATGGTGTACAATGGAAAGTGTGCAACAGATCAGGCCCAACGCCGTGGAGTTAAACGGAGTGCTGGCGCATACACAGGCCTATTCTATCCACATCTTAGGGCGACAGACCTGGGGATGCGGGTGGAGTCAGTTTTGAACATTGATGCACCCCGATTTGCCCTCCACTCACGTGGGCCACACACCAGAGACGACCCCAGCAGGCATGGTGTACAATGGAAAGTGTGCAACAGATCAGGCCCAACGCCATGGAGTGAAACGGAGTGCTGGCCCATACACAGGCCTATTGTGTCCATATTGGAGGGCAACAGAACGTGGGAAGCGGGTGGAGCCAGTTTTGAACATTGATGCACCCCCACTGGCCTCCACTCACCTGGGCTACACAGAAGAGATGATCCGAGCAGGCATGGTGTGCAATCCAAAGTGTGCAACAGATCAGGCCCCACGCCGTGGAGTGAAACGGAGTGCTGGCCCATACAGAGGCCTATTCTATCCACATCTTAGGGCAACAGAACTGGGGATGCGGGGGGAGTCAGTTTTGAACATTGATGCACCCCAATTTGCCCTCCACTCACCCGGGCCACACACCAGAGATGACCCCAGCAGCCACGGTGTACAATGGAAAGTGTGCAACAGATCAGGCCCAACGCCATGGAGCGAAACGGAGTGCTGGCCCATACACAGGCCTATTGTGTCCATATTGTAGGGCAACAGAACGTGGGAAGCGGGTGGACTCAGTTTTGAACATTGATGCACCCCAACATGGCCTCCACTCGCTCCGGCGACACACCAGAGATGACCCCAACAGGCATCGTGTACAATGGAAAGTGTGCAACAGATCAGGCCCAACGCCGTGAGTGAAACGGAGTGCTGGCCCATACACAGGCCTATTCTATCCATATTGTAGGGCAACAGAACGTGGGATGCGGGAGGAGTCAGTTTTGAACATTAATGCACCACCCCAATTTGCCGTCCACTCACCTGGGCCACACAGCAGAGATGACCCCAGCAGCCATGGTGTACAATGGAAAGTGTGCAACAGATCAGGCCCAACGCCGTTGAGTTAAACGGAGTGCTGGCGCATACACAGGCCTATTCTATCCACATCTTAGGGCGACAGAACTGGGGATGCGGGTGGAGTCAGTTTTGAACATTGATGCACCCCCACTGGCCTCCACTCACCTGGGCTACACAGAAGAGATGATCCCAGCAGGCATGGTGTACAATGGAAAGTGTGCAACAGCTCAGGCCCAACGCCATGGAGTGAAACGGAGTCCTGGCCCATACAGAGGCCTATTCTATCCACATCTTAGGGCAACAGAATGTGGGATGCGGGTGGAGTCAGCTTTGAACATTAATGCACCTCAATTTGCCCTCCACTCACCTCGGCCACACACCAGAGATGACACCAGCAGGCATGGTGTACAATGGAAAGTGTGCAACAGATCAGCCCCAACGCCATGGAGTGAAACGGAGTGCTGGCCCATACAGAGGCCTATTCTATCCACATCTTAGGGCAACAGAACTGGGGATGCGGGGGGAGTCAGTTTTGAACATTGATGCACCCCAATTTGCCCTCCACTCACCTCGGCCACACACCAGAGATGACCCCAGCAGCCACGGTGTACAATGGAAAGTGTGCAACAGCTCAGGCCCAACGCCATGGAGTGAAACGGAGTCCTGGCCCATACACAGGCCTATTCTGTCCATATTGTAGGGCAGCAGAACGTGGGAAGCGGGTGGAGTCAGTTTTGAACATTGATGCTCCCCAACATGGCCTCCACTCGCCCCGGCGACACACCAGAGATGACCCCAACAGGCATGGTGTACAATGGAAAGTGTGCAACAGATCAGGCCCAACGCCGTGAGTGAAACGGAGTGCTGGCCCATACACAGGCCTCTTCCATCCACATTGTAGGGCAACAGAACGTGGGATGCGGGAGGAGTCAGTTTTGAACATTAATGCACCACCCCAATTTGCCGTCCACTCACCTCGGCCACACACCAGAGATGACCCCAGCAGCCATGGTGTACAATGGAAAGTGTGCAACAGATCAGGCCCAAGGCCGTGGAGTGGAACGAAGTGCTGGCCCATACACAGGCGTATTCTATCCACATCTTAGGGCAACAGATCTGGGGATGCGGGTGGAGTCAGGGTTGAACATTGATGCACCCCAACATGCCCTCCACTCGCCCCGGCCACACACCGGAGATGACCCCAGCAGCCATGGTGTACAATGGAAAGTGTGCAACAGATCAGGCCCAGCGCCGTGGCCTGGAACGAAGTGCTGGCCCATACACAGGCCTATTCTATCCCCATTATAGGGCAACAGAACTGGGGATGCGGGTGGAGTCAGGGTTGAACATTGATGCACCCCAACATGCCCTCCACTCGCCCAAACCACACACCAGAGATGACCCCAGCAGGCATGGTGTACAATGGAAAGTGTGCAACAGATCAGGCCCAACGCTGTGGCGTGGACCGGAGTGCTGGCCCATACACAGGCCAATTCTATCCACATCTCAGGGCAACAGAACTGGGGATGCGGGGGGAGTCAGTTTTGAACATTGATGCACCCCAATTTGCCCTCCACTCACCTGGGCCACACACCAGAGATGACCCCAGCAGCCACGGTGTACAATGGAAAGTGTGCAACAGCTCAGGCCCAACGCCATGGAGTGAAACGGAGTCCTGGCCCATACACAGGCCTATTCTGTCCATATTGTAGGGCAGCAGAACGTGGGAAGCGGGTGGAGTCAGTTTTGAACATTGATGCTCCCCAACATGGCCTCCACTCGCCCCGGCGACACACCAGAGATGACCCCAACAGGCATGGTGTACAATGGAAAGTGTGCAACAGATCAGGCCCAACGCCGTGAGTGAAACGGAGTGCTGGCCCATACACAGGCCTATTCTATCCACATTGTAGGGCAACAGAACGTGGGATGCGGGAGGAGTCAGTTTTGAACATTAATGCACCACCCCAATTTGCCGTCCACTCACCTCGGCCACACACCACAGATGACCCCAGCAGCCATGGTGTACAATGGAAAGTGTGCAACAGATCAGGCCCAAGGCCGTGGAGTGGAACGAAGTGCTGGCCCATACACAGGCGTATTCTATCCACATCTTAGGGCAACAGATCTGGGGATGCGGGTGGAGTCAGGGTTGAACATTGATGCACCCCAACATGCCCTCCAATCGCCCCGGCCACACACCGGAGATGACCCCAGCAGCCATGGTGTACAATGGAAAGTGTGCAACAGATCAGGCCCAGCGCCGTGGCCTGGAACGAAGTGCTGGCCCATACACAGGCCTATTCTATCCACATCTTAGGGCAACAGAACTGGGGATGCGGGTGGAGTCAGGGTTGAACATTGATGCACCCCAACATGCCCTCCACCCGCCCAAACCACACACCAGAGATGACCCCAGCAGGCATGGTCTACAATGGAAAGTGTGCAACAGATCAGGCCCAACGCTGTGGCGTGGACCGGAGTGCTGGCCCATACACAGGCCAATTCTATCCACATCTTAGGGCAACAGAACTGGGGATGCGGGTGGAGTCAGTTTTGAACATTAATGCACCCCAACGTGCCCTCCATTCACCTGGGCCACACACCAGAGATGACCCCAGCAGGCATGGTGTACAATGGAAAGTGTGCAACAGATCAGGCCCAGCGCCGTGGCCTGGAACGAAGTGCTGGCCCATACACAGGCCTATTCTATCCCCATTATAGGGCAACAGAACTGGGGATGCGGGTGGAGTCAGGGTTGAACATTGATGCACCCCAACATGCCCTCCACTCGCCCAAACCACACACCAGAGATGACCCCAGCAGGCATGGTATACAATGGAAAGTGTGCAACAGATCAGGCCCAACGCCGTGGAGTGAAACCGAGTGCTGGCCCATACACAGGCCTATTCTATCCACATCGCAGGGCAACAGAACTGGGGATGCGGGTGGAGTCAGTTTTGAACATTGATGCAACCCAACGTGCCCTCCACTCACCTGGGCCACACACCAGAGATGACCCCAGCAGGCATGGTGTACAATGGAAAGTGTGCAACAGATCTGGCCCAACGCCGTGGAGTGAAACCGAGTGCTGGCCCATACACAGGCCTATTCTATCCACATTGTAGGGCAACAGAACTGGGGATGCGGGTGGAGTCAGTTTTGAACATTGATGTACCCCAACGTGCCCTCCACTCACCTGGGCCACACACCAGAGATGACCCCAGCAGGCATGGTGTACAATGGAAACTGTGCAACAGATCAGGCCCAACCACATGGAGTGAAACCGAGTGCTGGCCCATACACAGGCCTATTCTATCCACATCGTAGGGCAACAGAACTGGGGATGCGGGTGGAGTCAGTTTTGCACATTAATGCACCCCAATTTGCCCTCCACTCACCTGGACCACAGACCAGAGATGACCCCAGCAGGCATGGTGTACAATGGAAGGTGTGCAACAGATCAGGCCCAACGCCCTGGAGTGAAACGGAGTGCTGGCCCATACACAGGCCTATTCTATCCGCATCTTAGGGCAACAGATTGTGGGATGCGGGTGGAGTCAGTTTTGAACACTAATGCACCCCAATATGCCCTCCACTCACCTGGACCACACACCAGAGATGACCCCAGCAGGCATGGTGTACAATGGAAAGTGTGCAACAGATCAGTGCCAACGCCGTGAAGTGAAACGGAGTGCTGTCCCATACACAGGCCTATTCTATCCACATCTTAGGGCAACAGAACTGGGGATGCGGCTGGAGTCAGTTTTGAACATTGATGCACCCCCATTTGCCCTCCACTCACCTGGGTTACACAGCAGAGATGACCCCAGCAGGCATGGTGTACAATGGAAAGTGTGCAACAGCTGAGGCCCAACGCCGTGGAGTGAAACGGATTGCTGGCCCATACACAGGCCTAATCTTTCCGCATCTTAGTGCAACAGAACGTGGGATGCGGTTGGCGTCAGTTTTGAACATTGATGCACCCCGATTTGCCCTCCACTCACCTGGGCCAAATACCAGAGATGACCCCAGCAGGCATGGTGTACAATGGAAAGTGTGCAACCGATCAGGCCCAACGCCGTGGAGTGAAACGGAGTGCTGGCCCATACACAGGCCTATTCTATCCACATCCTAGGGCAACAGAACTGGGGATGCGGGTGGAGTCAGTTTTGAACATTAATGCACCCCAATTTGCCCTCCACTCACCTGGGCCACACACAATAGACGACCCCAGCAGGCATGGTGTACAATGGAAAGTGTGCAACAGATCAGGCCCAACGCCGTGGAGTGAAACGGAGTGCTGGCCCATACACAGGCCTATTCTATCCACATCCTAGAGCAACAGATCTGGTGATGCGGCTGGAGTCAGTTTCGAACATTGATGCACCGCAATTTGCCCTCCAATCACCTGGGCCAAACACCAGAGATGATCCCAGCAGGCATGGTGTAAAATGGAAAGTGTGCAACAGATCAGGCCCAACGGCGTGGAGTGGACCGGAGTGCTGGCCCATACACAGGCCTATTCTATCCACATTGTAGGGCAACAGAACTGGGGATGCGGGTGGAGTCAGTTTTGAACATTAATGCACCACGATTTGCCCTCCACTCACCTGGGCCACACACCAGAGATGACCCCAGCAGGCATGGTGTACAATGGAAAGTGTGCAACACATCAGGCCCAACGCCGTGGAGTGAAACGGAGTGCTGGCCCATACACAGGCCTATTCTATCCACATTGTAGGGCAACAGAACGTGGGATGCGGGTGGTGTCAGTTTTGAACATTAATGCACCACCCCAATTTGCCGTCCACTCACCTGGGCCACACACCAGAGATGACCCCAGCAGGCATGGTGTACAATGGAAAGTGTGCAACAGATCGGGCCCAACGCCGTGGAGTGAAACCGAGTGCTGGCCCATACACAGGCCTATTCTATCCACATTGTAGGGCAACAGAACGTGGGATGCGGGTGGAGTCAGTTTTGAACATTGATGCACCCCAATTTGCCCTCCACTCACCTGGGCTACACACAATAGACGACCCCGGCACGCATGGTGTACAATGGAAAGTGTGCAACAGATCAGGCCCAACGCCGTGGAGTGAAACGGAGTGCTGGCCCATACACAGGCCTATTCTATCCACATTGTAGGGCAACAGAACGTGGGAAGCGGGTGGAGTCAGTTTTGAACATTGATGCACCCCAATGTGCCCTCCACTCACCTGGGCCACACACAATAGACGACCCCAGCAGGCATGGTGTACAATGGAAAGTGTGCAACAGATCAGTTCCAACGCCCTGGAGTGAAACGGAGTGCTGGCCCATACACAGGCCTATTCTATCCACATCTTAGGGCAACAGAACGTGGGATGCGGGTGGAGTCAGTTTTGAACATTAATGCACCACCCCAATTTGCCGTCCACTCACCTGGGCCACACACCAGAGATGACCCCAGCAGCCATGGTGTACAATGGAAACTGTGCAACAGATCGGGCCCAACGCCGTGGAGTGAAACGGAGTGCTGGCCCATACACAGGCCTCTTCTATCCACATTGTAGGGCAACAGAACGTGGGATGCGGGTGGAGTCAGTTTTGAACATTAATGCACCCCAATTTGCCCTCCACTCACCTGGGCCACACACCAGAGATGACCCCAGCAGGCATGGTGTACAATGGAAAGTGTGCAACAGATCAGGCCCAACGCCGTGGAGTGAAACCGATTGCTGGCCCATACACAGGCCTATTCTATCCGCATCTTAGGGCAGCAGAACTGGGGATGCGGGTGGAGTCATTTTTGAACATCAATGCACCCCAACGTGCCCTCCACTCACCTGGGCCACAAACCAGAGATGACCCCAGCAGGCATGGTGTACAATGAAAAGTGTGCAACAGCTCAGGCCCAACGCCATGGAGTGAAACGGAGTGCTGGCCCATACACAGGCCTATTCTATCCACATCTTAGGGCAACAGAACTGGGGATGCGGGTGCAGTCAGTTTTGAACATTGATGCACCCCAGTTTGCCCTCCACTCACATGGGCCATACACCAGAGATGACCCCAGCAGGCATGGTGTACAATGGAAAGTGTGCAACAGATCAGGCCCAGCGCCGTGGAGTGAAACGGAGTGCTGGCCCATACACAGGCCTCTTCTATCCACATCTTAGGGCAACAGAACTGGGGATGCGGGTGGAGTCGGTGTTAAATATTCAAGCACCCCAATTTGCCCTCCCCTCACCTGTGCCACACACCAGAGATGACCCCAGCAGGCATGGTGTACAATGCAAAGTGTGCAACAGATCAGGCCCCAGGCCGTGGAGTGAAACCGAGTGCTGGCCCATACACAGGCCTATTCTATCCACATCTTAGGGCAACAGAACTGGGGATGCGGGTGGAGTCAGTTTTGACCATTGATGCACGCCGATTTGCCCTCCACTCACCTGGGCCACACACCAGAGATGACCCCAGCAGGCATGGTGTACAATGGAAAGTGTGCAATAGATCAGGCCCAGCGCCGTGTAGTGAAACGGAGTGCTGGCCCATACACAGGCCTCTTCTATCCACATCTTAGGGCAACAGAACTGGGGATGCGGGTGGAGTCGGTGTTAAATATTCAAGCACCCCAATTTGCCCTCCCCTCACCTGTGCCACACACCAGGGATGACCACAGCAGGCATGGTGTACAATGCAAAGTGTGCAACAGATCAGGCCCCAGGCCGTGGAGTGAAACCGAGTGCTGGCCCATACACAGGCCTATTCTATCCACATCTTAGGGCAACAGAACTGGGGATGCGGGTGGAGTCAGTTTTGACCATTGATGCACGCCGATTTGCCCTCCACTCACCTGGGCCACACACCAGAGATGACCCCAGCAGGCATGGTGTACAATGGAAAGTGTGCACCAGATCAGGCCCAACGCCATGGAGTGAAACCGAGTGCTGGCCCATACACAGGCCTTTTCTATCCACATGTTAGGGCAACAGAACTGGGAATGCGGGTGGAGTCAGTTTTGAAAATTCATGCACCCCAATTTGCCCTCCACTCACCTGGGCCAAATACCAGAGATGACCCCAGCAGGCATGGTGTACAATGGAAAGTGATCAACAGATCAGGCCCAACGCCGTGGAGTGAAACGGAGTGCTGGCCCATACACAGGCCTATTCTATCCACATTTTAGGGCAACAGAACTGGGGATGCGGGTGGAGTCGGTTTTGAACATTGATGCACCCCAATTTGCCCTCCACTCACCTGGGCGAAATACCAGAGATGATCCCAGCAGGCATGGTGTACAATGGAAAGTGTGCAACAGATCAGGCCCAACGCCGTGGAGTGAAACGGAGTGCTGGCCCATATACAGGCCTATTATATCCACATCTTAGGGCAACAGCACTGGGAATGCGGGTGGAGTCAGTTTTGAACATTGATGCACCCCAATTTGCCCTCCACTCACCTGGGCCACACACCAGAGATGACCCCAGCAGGCATGGTGTACAATGGAATTTGTGCACCAGATCAGGCCCAACGCCATGGAGTGAAACGGAGTGCTGGCCCATACACAGGCCTATTCTATCCACATCTTAGGGCAACAGAACTGGGAATGCGGGTGGAGTCAGTTTCGAACATTGATGCACCCCAATTTGCCCTCCACACACCTGGGCCACACACCAGAGATGACCCCAGCAGGCATGGTGTACAATGCAAAGTGTGCAACAGCTCAGGCCCCAGGCCGTGGAGTGAAACCGAGTGCTGGCCCATACACAGGCCTATTCTATCCATATCTTAGGGCAACAGCACTGGGAATGCGGGTGGAGTCAGTTTTGAACATTGATGCACCCCAATTTGCCCTCCACTCACCTGGGCCACACACCAGAGATGACCCCAGCAGGCATGGTGTACAATGGAATTTGTGCACCAGATCAGGCCCAACGCCATGGAGTGAAACGGAGTGCTGGCCCATACACAGGCCTATTCTATCCACATCTTAGGGCAACAGAACTGGGAATGCGGGTGGAGTCAGTTTCGAACATTGATGCACCCCAATTTGCCCTCCACTCACCTGGGCCACACACCAGAGATGACCCCAGCAGGCATGGTGTACAATGGAAAGTGTGCAACAGATCAGGCCCAACGCCGTGGAGTGAAACCGAGTGCTGGCCCATACACAGGCCTATTCTATCCACATCTTAGGGCAACAGAACTGGGGATGCGGGTGGAGTCAGTTTTGAACATTGATGCACCCCAATTTGCCCTCCACTCACCTGGGCGAAATACCAGAGATGACCCCAGCAGGCATGGTGTACAAGTGAAAATGTGCAACGGATCAGGCCCAACGCCGTGGAGTGAAACGGAGTGCTGGCCCATACACAGGCCTATTCTATCCACATCTTAGGGCAACAGAACTGGGAATGTGGGTGGAGTCAGTTTCGAACCTTGATGCACCCCGATTCGCCCTCCACTCACCTCGGCCAAATACCAGAGATGACCCCAGTAGGTATGGTGTACAATGCAAAGTGTGCAACAGATCAGGCCCAACGCCGTGGAGTGAAACGGAGTGCTGGCCCATACACAGGCCTCTTCCATCCACATCCTAGGGCAACAGAACTGGGAATGTGGGTGGAGTCAGTTTCGAACCTTGATGCACCCCGATTCGCCCTCCACTCACCTCGGCCAAATACCAGAGATGACCCCAGTAGGTATGGTGTACAATGGAAAGTGTGCTACAGATCAGGCCCACCGCCGTGGAGTGAAACGGAGTGCTGGCCCATACACAGGCCTATTCTATCCACATCTTAGGGCAACAGAACTGGGGATGCGGGTGGAGTCAGTTTTGAACAGTGATGCACCCCAATTTGCCCTCCACTCACCTGGGCCAAATACCAGAGATGACCCCAGCAGGCATGGTGTAGAATGGAAAGTGTGCAACAGATCAGGCCCAACGCCGTGGAGTGAAACGGAGTGCTGGCCCATACACAGGCCTATTCTATCCACATCTTAGGGCAACAGAACTGGGAATGCGGGTGGAGTCAGTTTCGAACATTGATGCACTTCATCTCGCCCTCCACTCACCTGGGCCAAATACCAGAGATGACCCCAGCAGGCATGCTGTACGATTGAAAATGTGCAACGGATCAGGCCCAACGCCGTGGAGTGAAACCGAGTGCTGGCCCATACACAGGCCTATTCTATCCACATCTTAGGGCAACAGACCTGGGGATGCGGGTGGATACAGTGTTGAATATTGATGCACCCCAATTTGCCCTCCAATCACCTGGGCCAAATACCAGAGATGATCCCAGCAGGCATGGTGTACAATGGAAAGTGTGCAACAGATCAGGCCCATCGCCGTGGAGTGAAACGGAGTGCTGGCCCATACACAGGCCCATTCTATCCACATCGTAGGGCAACATAACTGGGGATGCGGGTGGAGTCAGTTTTGAATATTAAAGCACCCCAATTTGCCCTCCACTCACCTGGGCCAAATACCAGAGATGACCCCAGCAGGCATGGCGTACAATGGAAAGTGTGCAACAGATCAGGCCCAACACCGTGGAGCGAAACGGAGTGCTGGCCCATACACAGGCCTATTCTATCTACATCTTAGGGCAACAGAACTGGGAATGCGGGTGGAGTCAGTTTTGAACATTGATACACCCCAATTAGCCCTCCACTCACCTGGGCCACACACCGGAGATGACCGCAACAGGCATGGTGTACAATGGAAAATGTGCAACAGATCAGGCCCAACGCCGTGGATTGAAACCGAGTGCTGGCCCATACACAGGCCTATCCTGTCCACATCTTAGGGGAACAGAACTGGGGATGCGGGTGGAGTCAGTTTTGAACATTCATGCACCCCAATTTGCCCTCCACCCACCTGGGCCACACACCAGAGATGACCCCAGCAGGCATGGTGTACAATGGAAAGTGTGCAACAGATCAGGCCCAACGCCGTGGATTGAAACCGAGTGCTGGCCCATACACAGGCCTATTCTGTCCACATCTTAGGGCAACAGAACTGGGGATGCGGGTGGAGTCAGTTTTGAACATTGATGCACCCCAATTTGCCCTCCACTCACCTGGGCCACACACCAGAGATGACCCCAGCAGGCATGGTGTACAATGGAAAGTGTGCAACAGATCAGGCCCAACGCCGTGGATGGAAACCGAGTGCTGGCCCATACACAGGCCTATTCTGTCCACATCTTAGGGCAACAGAACTGGGGAGGCGGGTGGAGTCAGTTTTGAACATTGATGCACCCCAAAAACCCCCCACTCACCTGGGCCACACACCAGAGATGACCCCAGCAGGCATGGTGTACAATGGAAAGTGTGCAACAGATCGGGCCCAACGCCGTGGATTGAAACGGAGTGCTGGCCCATACACAGGCCTATTCTATCCACATCTTAGGGCAACAGAACTGGGGATGCGGGTGGAGCCAGTTTTGAACATTGATGCACCCCAATTTGCCCTCCACTCACCTGGGCCACACACCAGAGATGACCCCAGCAGGCATGGTGTACAATGGAAAGTGTGCAACAGATCAGGCCCAACGCCGTGGAGTGAAACGGAGTGCTGGCCCATACACAGGCCTATTCTATCCACATCTTAGGGCAACAGAACTGGGGATGCGGCTGGAGTCAGTTTTGAACATTGATGCACCCCAATCTGCCCTCCACTCACCTGGGCCACACACCAGAGATGACCCCAGCATGCATGGTGTACAATGGAAAATGTGCAACAGATCAGGCCAAACGCCGTGGAGTGAAACGGAGAGCTGGCCAATATACAGGCCTATTCTATCCACATCTTAGGGCAACAGAACTGGGAATGCGGGTGGAGTCAGTTGTGAACATTGATGCACCCCAATTTGCCCTCCACTCACCTGGGCCACACACCAGAGATGACCCGAGCAGGCATGGTGTACAATGGAAAATGTGCAACGCATCAGGCCCAACGCCGTGGAATGAAACGGAATGCTGGCCCATACACAGGCCTATTCTATCCACATCTTAAGCCAACAGAACTGGGGATGCGGGTGTAGTCAGTTTTGAACATTGATGCCCCCCAATTAGCCCTCCACTCACCTTGGCCACACACCAGAGACGACCCCAGCAGCCATGGTGTACAATGAAAAGTGTGCAACAGCTCAGGCCCAACGCCATGGAGTGAAACGGAGTGCTGGCCCATACACAGGCCTATTCTATCCACATCGTAGGGCAACAGAACTGGGGATGCGGGTGTAGTCAGTTGTGAACTTTGATGCACCCCGATTTGCCCTCCACTCACCTTGGCCACACACCAGAGATGACCCCGGCAGCCATGGTGTACAAGGAAAAGTGTGCAACAGCTCAGGCCCAACGCCATGGAGTGAAACGGAGTGCTGGCCCATACACAGGCCTATTCTATCCACATCTTAGGGCAACAGAACTGGGGATGCAGGTGTAGTCAGTTGTGAACATTGTTGCACCCCAAACTCGTCCTCCACTCACCTTGGCCACACACCAGAGACGACCCCAGCAGGCATGGTGTACAATGAAAAGTGTGCAACAGCTCAGGCCCAACGCCATGGAGTGAAACGAAGTGCTGGCCCATACACAGGCGTATTCCATCCACATCTGAGGGCAACAGAACTGGGGATGCGGGTGTAGTCAGGTGTGAACATTGATGCTCCTCAACTTGCCCTCCAATCACCTTGGCCACACACCAGAGATGACCCCCGCAGGCATGGTGTACAACGGAAAGTGTGCAACAGCTCAGGCCCAACGCCATGGAGTGAAACGGAGTGCTGGCCCATACACAGGCCTATTCTATCCACATCCTAGGGCAAGAGAACTGGGGATGCGGGTGTAGTGAGTTTTGAACATTGATGCACCCCAACTTTCCCTCCACTCACCTTGGCCACACACCAGAGATGACCCCAGCAGCCATGGTGTACAATGAAAAGTGTGCAACAGCTCAGGCCTAACGCCATGGAGTGAAACGGAGTGCTGGCCCATACACAGGCCTATTCTATCCATATCTTAGGGAAACAGAACTGGGGATGCGGGTGTAGTCAGCTTTGAACATTGATGCACCCAAATGTGCCCTCCACTCACCTTGACCACACACCAGAGATGACCCCAGCAGCCATGGTGTACAATGAAAAGTGTGCAATAGCTCAGGCCCAACGCTATGGAGTGAAACGGAGTGCTGGCCCATACACAGGCCTATTCTATCCACATCTTAGGGCAACAGAATTGGGGATGCGGTGTAGTCAGTTTTAAACATTGCTGCACCCTAATCTGCCCTCCACTCACATTGGCCGCACACCAGAGATGACCCCAGTAGCAATGTTGTACAATGAGAAGTGTGCAACAGCTCAGGCCCAACGCCATGGAGTGAAACGGAGTGCTGGCCCATACACAGGCCTATTCTATCCATATCTTAGGGCGACAGAACTGGGGATGCAGGTGTAGTCAGTTGTGAACATTGTTGCACCCCAATTCGTCCTCCACTCACCTTGGTCACACACCAGAGACGACCCCAGCAGGCATGGTGTACAATGAAAAGTGTGCAACAGCTCAGGCCCAATGCCATGGAGTGAAACGGAGTGCTGGCCCATACACAGGCCTATTCTATCCACATATTAGGGCAACAGAACTGGGGATGCGGGTGTAGTCAGTTTTGAACATTGATGCACCCCAATTTGCCCTCCACTCACCTTGGCCACACACCAGAGACGACCCAAGCAGGCATGTTGTACAATGAAAAGTGTGCAACAGCTCAGTCCCAACGCCATGGAGTGAAACGAAGTGCTGGCCCATACACAGGCCTATTCTATCCACATCTTAAGCCAACAGAACTGGGGATGCGGGTGGAGTCAGTTTTGAACATTGATGCCCCCCAATTAGCCCTCCACTCACCTTGGCCACACACCAGAGACGACCCCAGCAGCCATGGTGTACAATGAAAAGTGTGCAACAGCTCAGGCCCAACGCCATGGAGTGAAACGGAGTGCTGGCCCATACACAGGCCTATTCTATCGACATCGTAGGGCAACAGAACTGGGGATGCGGGTGTAGTCAGTTTTGAACTTTGATGCACCCCGATTTGCCCTCCACTCACCTTGGCCACACACCAGAGATGACCCCGGCAGCCATGGTGTACAATGAAAAGTGTGCAACAGCTCAGGCCCAACGCCATGGAGTGAAACGGAGTGCTGGCCCATACACAGGCCTATTCTATCCACATCTGAAGCCAACAGAACTGGGGATGCGGGTGTAATCAGGTGTGAACATTGATGCACCCCAATTCGTCCTCCACTCACCTTGGCCACACACCAGAGACGACCCCAGCAGCCATGGTGTACAAGGAAAAGTGTGCAACAGCTCAGGCCCAACGCCATGGAGTGAAACGGAGTGCTGGCCCATACACAGGCCTATTCTATCCACATCGTAGGGCAACAGAACTGGGGATGCAGGTGTAGTCAGTTGTGAACATTGTTGCACCCCAATTCGTCCTCCACTCACCTTGGCCACACACCAGAGACGACCCCAGCAGGCATGGTGTACAATGAAAAGTGTGCAACAGCTCAGGCCCAACGCCATGGAGTGAAACGAAGTGCTGGCCCATACACAGGCGTATTCTATCCACATCTGAGGGCAGGAGAACTGGGGATGCGGGTGCAGTCAGTTTTGAACATTGATGCTCCTCAACTTGCCCTCCAATCACCTTGGCCACACACCAGAGATGACCCCCGCAGGCATGGTGTACAACGGAAAGTGTGCAACAGCTCAGGCCCAACGCCATGGAGTGAAACGGAGTGCTGGCCCATACACAGGCCTATTCTATCCACATCTGAAGCCAACAGAACTGGGGATGCGGGTGTAGTCAGGTGTGAACATTGATGCATCCCAATTTGCCCCCCACTCACCTTGGCCACACACCAGAGATGACCCCGGCAGGCATGGTGTACAATGAAAAGTGTGCAACAGCTCAGGCCCAACGCCATGGAGTGAAACGGAGTGCTGGCCCATACACAGGCCTATTCTATCCACATCCTAGGGCAAGAGAACTGGGGATGCGGGTGTAGACAGTTGTGAACTTTGATGCACCCCAATTTGCCCTCCACTCACCTTGGCCACACACCAGAGATGACCCCGGCAGCCATGGTGTACCAGGAAAAGTGTGCAACAGCTCAGGCCCAACGCCATGGAGTGAAACGGAGTGCTGGCCCATAAACAGGCCTATTCTATCCACATCGTAGGGCAAGAGAACTGTGGATGCGGGTGTAGTCAGTTTTGAACATTGATGCACCCCAATTTGCCCTCCACTCACCTTGGCCACACACCAGAGATGACCCCAGCAGCCATGGTGTACAATGAAAAGTGTGCAACAGCTCAGGCCCAACGCCATGGAGTGAAACGGAGTGCTGGCCCATACACAGGCCTATTTTATCCACATCTTAGGGCAACAGAACTGGGAATGCGGGTGTAGTCAGTTTTGAACATTGATGCACCCAAATGTGCCCTCCACTCACCTTGACCACACACCAGAGATGACCCCAGCAGCCATGGTGTACAATGAAAAGTGTGCAATAGCTCAGGCCCAACGCTATGGAGTGACACGGAGTGCTGGCCCATACACAGGCCTATTCTATCCACATCTTAGGGCAACAGAACTGGGGATGCGGGTGTAGTCAGTTTAGAACATTGATGCACCCCAATTTGCCCTCCACTCACCTTGGCCACACACCAGACACGACCCCAGCAGCCATGGTGTACAATGAAAAGTTTGCAACAGCCCAGGCCCAACGCCATGGAGTGAAACGGAGTGCTGGCCCATACACAGGCCTATTCTATCCACATCTTAGGGCAACAGAACTGGGGATGCGGGTGTAGTCAGTTTTGAACATTGATGCACCCAAATGTGCCCTCCACTCACCTTGGCCACACACCAGAGGTGACCCCAGCAGGCATGGTGTACAATGGAAAGTGTGCAACAGATCAGGCCCAATGCCATGGAGTGAAACGGAGTGATGGCCCATACACAGGCCTCGTCTATCCACATCCTAGGGCAACAGAACTGGGGATGCGGGTGGAGTCAGTTTTGAACATTGATGCACCCCAATTTGCCCTCCACTCACCTTGGCCACACACCAGAGACGACCCAAGCAGGCATGGTGTACAAAGAAAAGTGTGCAACAGCTCAGGCCCAACGCCATGGAGTGAAACGGAGTGCTGGCCCATACACAGGCCTATTCTATCCACATCTTAGGGCAACAGAACTGGGGATGCGGGTGTAGTCAGTTTTGAACATTGATGCACCCCAATTCGCCCTCCACTCACCTTGGCCACACACCAGAGATGACCCCAGCAGCCATGTTGTACAATGAAAAGTGTGCAACAGCTCAGGCCCAACGCCATGGAGTGAGACGGAGTGCTGGCCCATACACAGGCCTATTCTACTCACATCGTAGGGCAACAGAAATGGAGATGCGGGTGTAGTCAGTTTTGAACATTGATGCACCCCAATTCGCCCTCCACTCACCTTGGCCACACACCAGAGATGACCCCAGCAGCAATGTTGTACAATGAAAAGTGTGCAACAGCTCAGGCCCAACGCCATGGAGTGAGACGGAGTGCCGGCCCATACACAGGCCTATTCTACTCACATCGTAGGGCAACAGAACTGGAGATGAGGGTGTAGTCAGTTTTGACCATTGATGCACCCCAATTTGCCCTCCACTCACCTGGGCCACACGCCAGAGATGACCCCAGCAGGCATGGTGTACACTGAAAAGTGTGCAACAGATCAGGCCCAACGCCATGGAGTGAAACGGAGTGCTGGCCCATACACAGGCCTATTCTATCCACATCTTAGGGCAACAGATTGTGGGATGCGGGTGGAGTCAGTTTTGAACGTTGATGCCCCCCAGTTTGCCCTCCACTCACCTGGGCCACACACCAGAGACGACCCCAGCAGCCATGGTGTACAATCCAAAGTGTGCAACAGCTCAGGCCCAACGCCATGGAGTGAAACGGAGTGCTGGCCCATACACAGGCGTATCGTATCCACATCTTAGGGCAACAGAACTGGGGATGCGGGTGTAGTCAGTTTTGAACATTGATGCCCCCCAGTTTGCCCTCCACTCACCTTGGCCACACACCAGAGATGACCCCAGCAGGCATGGTGTACAATGAAAAGTGTGCAACAGCTCAGGCCCAACGCCATGGAGTGAAACGGAGTCATGGCCCATACACAGGCCTGTTCTATCCACATCTTAGGGCAACAGAACTGGAGATGCGGGTGTAGTCAGTTTTGAACATTGATGCACCTCAATTTGTCCTCCACTCACCTTGGCGACACACCAGAGACGACCCCAGCAGCCATGGTGTACAATGAAAAGTGTGCAACAGATCAGGCCCAACGCCATGGAGTGAAACGGAGTGCTGGCCCATACACAGGCCTATTCTATCCACATGTTAGGGCAACAGAGCTGGAGATGCGGGTGTAGTCAGTTTTGAACATTGATGCACCCCAATGTGCCCTCCACTCACCTTGGCCACACACGAGAGATGACCCCAGCAGCAATGTTGTACAACGAAAGGCCTGCAACAGCTCAGGCCCAACGCCATGGAGTGAAACGGAGTGATGGCCCATAGACAGGCCTATTCTATCCACATGTTAGGGCAACAGAACTGGAGATGCGGGTGTAGTCAGTTTTGAACATTGATGCACCCCAATTTGCCCTCCACTCACCTTGGCCATACACCAGAGCCGACCCCAGCAGCCATGGTGTACAATGAAAAGTGTGCAACAGCTCAGGCCCAACGTCATGGAGTGAAACGGAGTGCTGGCCCATACACAGGCGTATTCCATCCACATCTTAGGGCAACAGAGCTGGAGATGCGGGTGTAGTCAGTTTTGAACATTGATGCACCCCAATTTGCCCTCCACTCACCTTGGCCACACACCAAACATGACCCCAGCAGCCATGGTGTACAATCCAAAGTGTGCAACAGCTCAGGCCCAACGCCATGGAGTGAAACGGAGTGCTGGCCCATACACAGGCCTATTCTATCCACATCTTAGGGCAACAGAGCTGGAGATGCGGGTGTAGTCAGTTTTGAACATTGATGCACCCAAATGTGCCCTCCACTCACCTTGACCACACACCAGAGATGACCCCAGCAGCCATGGTGTACAATGAAAAGTGTGCAATAGCTCAGGCCCAACGCCATGGAGTGAAACGGAGTGCTGGCCCATACACAGGCCTATTCTATCCACATCTTAGGGCAACAGAACTGGGGATGCGGGTGTAGTCAGTTTAGAACATTGATGCTCCCCAATTTGCCCTCCACTCACCTTGGCCACACACCAGACACGACCCCAGCAGCCATGGTGTACAATGAAAAGTTTGCAACAGCCCAGGCCCAACGCCATGGTGTGAAACGGAGTGCTGGCCCATACACAGGCCTCTTCTATCCACATCCTAGGGCAACAGAACTGGGGATGCGGGTGTAGTCAGTTTTGAACATTGATGCACCCCAATTTGCCCTCCACTCACCTTGGCCACACACCAGAGACGACCCAAGCCGGCATGGTGTACAAAGAAAAGTGTGCAACAGCTCAGGCCCAACGCCATGGAGTGAAACGGAGTGCTGGCCCATACACAGGCCTATTCTATCCCCATATTAGGGCAACAGAAATGGGGATGCGGGTGTAGTCAGTTTGGAACATTGATGCAGCCCAATTTGCCCTCCACTCACCTTGGCCACACACCAGAGATGACCCCAGCAGCAATGTTGTACAATGGAAAGTGTGCAACAGATCAGGCCCAACGCCATGGAGTGAAACGGGGTGCTGGCCCATACACAGGCCTATTCTACTCACATCGTAGGGCAACAGAACTGGAGATGCGGGTGTAGTCAGTTTTGAACATTCATGCACCCCAATTTGCCCTCCACTCACCTTGGCCACACACCAGAGATGACCCCGGCAGCCATGGTGTACAATGAAAAGTGTGCAACAGCTCAGGCCCAACGCCATGGAGTGAAACGGAGTGCTGGCCCATACACAGGCGTATTCTATCCACATCTTAGGGCAACAGTACTGGGGATGCGGGTGGAGTCAGTTTTGAACATTGATGCCCCCCAGTTTGCCCTCCACTCACCTGGGCCACACACCAGAGATGACCCCAGCAGCCATGGTGTACAATCTAAGTGTGCAACAGCTCAGGCCCAACGCCATGGAGTGAAACGGAGTGCTGGCCCATACACAGGCGTATTGTATCCACATCTTAGGGCAACAGAACTGGGGATGCGGGTGTAGTCAGTTTTGAACATTGATGCCGCCCAGTTTGCCCTCCACTCACCTTGGCCACACACCAGAGATGACCCCAGCAGGCATGGTGTACAAAGAAAAGTGTGCAACAGCTCAGGCCCAACGCCATGGAGTGAAACGGAGTGATGGCCCATACACAGGCCTATTCTATCCACATCTTAGGGCAACAGAACAGGAGATGCGGGTGTAGTCCGTTTTGAACATTGATGCACCTCAATTTGCGCTCCACTCACCTTGGTCACACACCAGAGACGACCCCAGCAGCCATGGTGTACAATGAAAAGTGTGCAACAGCTCAGGCCCAACGCCATGGAGTGAAACGGAGTGCTGGCCCATACACAGGCCTATTCTATCCACATGTTAGGGCAACAGAACTGGAGATGCGGGTGTAGTCAGTTTTGAACATTGATGCACCCCAATTTGCCCTCCACTCACCTTGGCCATACACCAGAGCCGACCCCAGCAGCCATGGTGTACAATGAAAAGTATGCAACAGCTCAGGCCCAACGTCATGGAGTGAAACGGAGTGCTGGCCCATACACAGGCGTATTCCATCCACATCTTAGGGCAACAGAGCTGGAGATGCGGGTGTAGTCAGTTTTGAACATTGATGCACCCCAATTTGCCCTCCACTCACCTTGGCCACACACCAGAGATGACCCCAGCAGCCATGGTGTACAATGAAAAGTGTGCAACAGCTCAGGCCCAACGCCAAGGAGTGAAACGGAGTGCTGGCCCATACACAGGCCTATTCTATCCACATCTTAGGGCAACAGAGCTGGAGATGCGGGTGTAGTCAGTTTTGAACATTGATGCACCCGAATCTGCCCTCCACTCACCTTGGCCACACACCAGAGATGACCCCAGCAGCCATGGTGTACAATGAAAAGTGTGCAACACCTCAGGCCCAGCGCCATGGAGTGAAACGGAGTGCTGGCCCATACACAGGCCTATTCCATCCACATATTAGGGTAACAGAACTGGGGATGCGGGTGTAGTCCGTTTTGAACATTGATGCACCCCAATTTGCCCTCCACTCACCTTGGCCACACACCAGAGATGACCCCAGCAGGCATGGTGAACATTGAAAAGTGTGCAACAGCTCAGGCCCAACGCCATGGAGTGAAACGGAGTGCTGGCCCATACACAGGCGTATTCTATTCACATCTTAGGGCAACAGAACTGGGGATGCGGGTGTAGTCAGGTTTGAACATTGATGCACCCCAATTTGCCCTCCACTCACCTTGGCCACACACCAGAGACCAGAGACGACCCCAGCAGGCATGGTGTACAAAGAAAAGTGTGCAACAGCTCAGGCCCGACGCCATGGAGTGAAACGGAGTGCTGGCCCATACACAGGCCTATTCTATCCACATATTAGGGCAACAGAAATGGGGATGCGGGTGTAGTCAGTTTTGAACATTGATGCACCCCAGTTTGCCCTCCACTCACCTTGGCCACACACCAGAGACGACCCCAGCAGGCATGGTGTACAATGAAAAGTGTGCAACAGCTCAGGCCCAACGCCATGGAGTGAAACGGAGTGCTGGCCCATACACAGGCGTATTCTATCCACATATTAGGGTAACAGAACTGGGGATGCGGGTGTAGTCAGTTTTGAACATTGATGCACCCCAATTTGCCCTCCACTCACCTTGCCCACACACCAGGGATGACCCCAGCAGCCATGGTGTACATTGAAAAGTGTGCAACAGCTCAGGCCCAACGCCATGGAGTGAAACGGAGTGCTGGCCCATACACAGGCGTATTCTATTCACATCTTAGGGCAACAGAACTGGGGATGCGGGTGTAGTCAGTTTTGAACATTGATACACCCCAATTTGCCCTCCACTCACCTTGGCCACACACCAGAGACGACCCCAGCAGGCATGGTGTACAATGGAAAGTGTGCAACAGCTCAGGCCCGACG
Source organism: Eutreptiella sp. 'Long Island Sound 2002' (assembly GCA_964036045.1). Classification (NCBI taxonomy): domain Eukaryota; phylum Euglenozoa; class Euglenophyceae; order Eutreptiales; family Eutreptiaceae; genus Eutreptiella; species Eutreptiella sp. 'Long Island Sound 2002'. The sequence continues at coordinate 28,291,259 of OZ038389.1, forward strand.
CCATGGAGTGAAACGGAGTGCTGGCCCATACACAGGCCTATTCTATCCACATATTAGGGCAACAGAAATGGGGATGCGGGTGTAGTCAGTTTTGAACATTAATGCACCCCAATTTGCCCTCCACTCACCTTGGCCACACACCAGAGACGACCCCAGCAGGCATGGTGTACAATGAAAAGTGTGCAACAGCTCAGGCCCAACGCCATGGAGTGAAACGGAGTGCTGGCCCATACACAGGCCTATTCTATCCACATCTTAGGGCAACAGAACTGGGGATGCGGGTGTAGGCAGTTTTGAACATTGATGCAACTCAATTTGCCCTCCACTCACCTTGGCCACACACCAGAGACGACCCCAGCAGCCATGGTGTACAATGAAAAGTGTGCAACAGCTCAGGCCCTACGCCATGGAGTGAAACGGAGTGCTGGCCCATACACACGCCTATTATATCCACATGTTAGGGCAACAGAACTGGAGATGCGGGTGTAGTCAGTTTTGAACATTGATGCAACTCAATTTGCCCTCCACTCACCTTGGCCACACACCAGAGATGACCCCAGCAGCCATGGTGAACATTGAAAAGTGTGCAACAGCTCAGGCCCAGCGCCATGGAGTGAAACGGAGTGCTGGCCCATACACAGGCCTATTCTATCCACATATTAGGGTAACAGAACTGGGGATGCGGGTGTAGTCAGTTTTGAACATTGATGCACCCCAATTTGCCCTCCACTCACCTTGGCCACACACCAGAGACGACCCCAGCAGGCATGGTGTACAATGGAAAGTGTGCAACAGCTCAGAACCGACGCCATGGAGTGAAACGGAGTGCTGGCCTATACACAGGCCTATTCTATCCGCATATTAGGGCAACAGAGATGGGGATGCGGGTGTAGTCAGTTTTGAACATTCATGCACCCCAATTTGCCCTCCACTCACCTTGGCCACACACCAGAGACGACCCCAGCAGGCATGGTGTACAATGAAAAGTGTGCAACAGCTCAGGCCCAACGCCATGGAGTGAAACGGATTGCTGGCCCATACACAGGCCTATTCTTTCCACATCTTAGGGCAACAGAGCTGGGGATGCGGGTGTAGTCAGTTTTGAACATTGATGCAACTCAATTTGCCCTCCACTCACCTTGGCCACACACCAGAGACGACCCCAGCAGCCATGGTGTACAAAGAAAAGTGTGCAACAGCTCAGGCCCAACGCCATGGAGTGGGCGGAGTGCTGGCCCATACACAGGCCTATTCCATCCACATGTTAGGGCAACAGAACTGGAGATGCGAATGTAGTCAGTTTTGAACATTGATGCACCCCAATTTACCCTCCACTCACCTTGGCCACACACCAGAGATGACCCCAGCAGCCATGGTGATCATTGAAAAGTGTGCAACAGCTCAGGCCCAACGCCATGGAGTGAAACGGAGTGCTGGCCCATACACAGGCGTATTCTATTCACATCTTAGGGCAACAGAACTGGGGATGCGGGTGTAGTCAGTTTTGAACATTGGTGCACCCCAATTTGCCCTCCACTCACCTTGGCCACACACCAGAGACGACCCCAGCAGGCATGGTGTACAAAGAAAAGTGTGCAACAGCTCAGGCCCAACGCCATGGAGTGAAACGGAGTGCTGGCCCATACACAGGCCTATTCTATCCACATATTAGGGCAACAGAAATGGGGATGCGGGTGTAGTCAGTTTTGAACATTAATGCACCCCAATTTGCCCTCCACTCACCTTGGCCACAGACCAGAGATGACCCCAGCAGCAATGTTGTACAACGAAAGGCCTGTAACAGCTCAGGCCAAACGTCATGGAGTGAATCGGAGTGCTGGCCCATACACAGGCCTATTCTACTCACATCGTAGGGCAACAGAACTGGAGATGCGGGTGTAGTCAGCTTTGAACATTGATGCACCCCAAATTGGCCCTCCACTCACCTTGGCCACACACCAGAGATGACCCCAGCAGCCATGGTGTACAATGGAAAGTGTGCAAAAGATCAGGCCCAACGCCGTGGGGTGAAACGGAGTGCTGGCCCATACACAGGCGTATTCTATCCACATCTTAGGGCAGCAGAACTGGGGATGCGGGTGTAGTCAGTTTTGAACATTGATGCCCCCCAGTTTGCCCTCCACTCACCTTCGCCAGACACGAGAGATGACCCCAGCAGCCATGGTGTACAATGAAAAGTGTGCAACAGCTCAGGCCCAGCGCCATGGAGTGAAACGGAGTGCTGGCCCATACACAGGCCTATTCTATCCACATATTAGGGTAACAGAACTGGGATGCGGGTGTAGTCAGTTTTGAACATGGATGCACCCCAATTTGCCCTCCACTCACCTTGGCCACACACCAGAGATGACCGCAGCAGCCATGGTGTACAATGGAAAGTGTGCAACAGCTCAGGCCCGACGCCATGGAATGAAACGGAGTGCTGGCCCATACACAGGCGTATTCTATCCACATATTAGGGTAAGAGAACTGGGGATGCGGGTGGAGTCAGTTTTGAACATTGATGGACCTCAATGTGCCCTCCACTCACCTGGGCCACACACGAGAGATGACCCCAGCAGCCATGGTGTACAATAAAAAGCGTGGAACAGATCAGGCCCAACGCCGTGGGGTGAAACGGAGTGCTGGCCCATACACAGGCCTATTCTATACACATATCAGGGTAACAGAACTGGGGATGCGGGTGTAGTCAGTTTTGAACATTGATGCACCCCAATTTGCCCTCCACTCACCTTGGCCACACACCAGAGATGACCCCAGCATGCATGGTGTACAATGAAAAGTGTGCAACAGCTCAGGCCCAACGCCATGGAGTGAAACGGATTGATGGCCCATACACAGGCCTATTCTATCCACATCTTAGGGCAACAGAACTGGGGATGCGGGTGTAGTCAGTTTTGAACATTGATGCACCCCAATTTGCCCTCCACTCACCTTGGCCACACACCAGACATGATGCCAGCAGCAATGGTGTACAATCCAAAGTGTGCAACAGCTCAAGCCCAACGCCATGGAGTGAGACGGAGTGCTGGCCCATACACAGGCGTATTCTATCCACATCTTAGGGCAACAGAACTGGGGATGCGGGTGGAGTCAGGTTTGAACATTGATGCACCCCAATTTGCCCTCCACTCACCTTGGCCACACACCAGAGATGACCCCAGCAGCCATGGTGTACAATGAAAAGTGTCCAACAGCTCAGGCCCAACGCCATGGAGTGAAACGGAGTGCTGGCCGATACACAGGCGTATTCTATCCACATCTTGGGGGAGGAGAAATGCGGATGCGGGTGTAGTCAGGTTTGAACATTGATGCACCCCAATTTGCCCTCCACTCACCTTGGCCACACACCAGAGATGACCCCAGCAGCCATGGTGTACAATCCAAAGTGTGCAACAGCTCAGGCCCAACGCCATGGAGTGAAACGGAGTGCTGGCCCATACACAGGCCTATTCTATCCACATCTTAGGCCAACAGAACTGGGGATGCGGGGGGAGTCAGTTTTGAACATTGATGCACCCCAATTCGCCCTCCACTCACCTTGGCCACACGCCAGAGATGACCCCAGCAGCCATGGTGTACAATGAAAAGTGTGCAACAGCTCAGGCCCAACGCCATGGAGTGAAACCGAGTGCTGGCCCATACACAGTCCTGTTCCATCCACATCTTAGGGCAACAGAACTGGGGATGCGGGTGGAGTCAGATTTGAACAGTAATGCACCCCAATTTGCCTTCCACTCACCTGGGCCACACACCAGAGATGACCCCAGCAGGCATGGTGTGCAACGGAGAGTGTGCAACAGATCAGGCCCAACGCCGTGGAGTGTAACGGAGTGCCGGCCCATACAGAGTCCTATTCTGTCCAAATCGTAGGGCAACAGAACTGGGGATGCGGGTGGAGTCAGTTTTGAACATTGATGCACCCCAATCAGCCTTCCACTCACCTGGGCCACACACCAGAGATGACCCCAGCAGGCATGGTGTACAATGGAATGTGTGCAACAGATCGGGCCCAACGCCGTGGAGTGAAACGGGGTGCTGGCCCATACACAGGCCTATTCTATCCACATTTTAGGGCAACAGAACTGGGGATGCGGGTGGAGTCAGTTTTGAACATTGATGCACCCCTATTTGCTCTCCACTCACCTGGGCCACACACCAGAGATGACCCCAGCGGGCATGGTGTACAATGGAATGTGTGCAACAGATCAGGCCTAACGCCCTGAAGTGAAACGGAGTGCTGGCCAATACACAGGCCTATTCTATCCACATCTTAGGGCAACAGACGTGGGGATGCGGGTGGAGTCAGTTTTGAACATTGATGCACCCCAATCAGCCTTCCACTCACCTGGGCCACACACCAGAGATGACCCCAGCAGGCATGGTGTACAATGGAAAGTGTGCAACAGATCAGGCCCAACGCCGTGGAGTGAAACGGAGTGCCGGCCCATACACAGGCCTATTCGATCCACATCTTAGGGCAACAGAACTGCGGATGCGAGTGGAGTCAGCTTTGAACATTGATGCACCCCAGTTTGCCCTCCACTCACCTGGGCCACACACCAGAGTTGACCCCAGCAGGCATGGTGTGCAACGGAGAGTGTGCAACAAATCAGGCCTAACGCCGTGGAGTGAAACGGAGTGCTGGCCCATACACAGGCCTATTCTATCCACATTTCAGGGCAACAGAACTGGGGATGCGGGTGGAGTCAGTTTTGAACATTGATGCACCGCAATTTGCCCTCCACTCACCTGGGCCACACACCAGGGATGACCCCAGCAGCCATGGGGTACAACGAAAAGTGTGCAACAGATCAGGCCCAACGCCATGGAGTGAAACGGAGTGTTGGCCCATACACAGGCCTATTCCATCCACATCTTAGGGCAACAGAACTGGGGATGCGGGTGGAGTCAGTTTCGAACATTAATGCACCTTAATTTGCCCTCCACTCACCCAGACCACACACCAGAGATGACCCCAGCAGGCATGGTGTACAATGGAAAGTGTGCAACAGATCAGGCCCAGCGCCGTGGAGTGAAACGGAGTGCTGGCCCATACACAGGCCTCTTCTATCCACATCTTAGGGCAACAGAACTGGGGATGCGGGTGGAGTCGGTGTTAAATATTGAAGCACCCCAATTTGCCCTCCCCTCACCTGTGCCACACACCAGAGATGACCCCAGCAGGCATGGTGTACAATGCAAAGTGTGCAACAGATCAGGCCCCAGGCCGTGGAGTGAAACCGAGTGCTGGCCCATACACAGGCCTATTCTATCCACATCTTAGGGCAACAGAACTGGTGATGCGGGTGGAGTCAGTTTTGACCATTGATGCACGCCGATTTGCCCTCCACTCACCTGGGCCACACACCAGAGATGACCCCAGCAGGCATGGTGTACAATGGAAAGTGTGCACCAGATCAGGCCCAACGCCATGGAGTGAAACCGAGTGCTGGCCCATACACAGGCCTATTCTATCCACATGTTAGGGGAACAGAACTGGGAATGCGGGTGGAGTCAGTTTTGAAAATTCATGCACCCCAATTTGCCCTCCACTCACCTGGGCCAAATACCAGAGATGACCCCAGCAGGCATGGTGTACAATGGAAAGTGATCAACAGATCAGGCCCAACGCCGTGGAGTGAAACGGAGTGCTGGCCCATACACAGGCCTATTCTATCCACATTTTAGGGAAACAGAACTGGGGATGCGGGTGGAGTCGGTTTTGAACATTGATGCACCCCAATTTGCCCTCCACTCACCTAGGCCACACACCAGAGATGATCCCAGCAGGCATGGTGTACAATGGAAAGTGTGCAACAGATCAGGCCCAACGCGGTGGAGTGAAACGGAGTGCTGGCCCATACACAGGCCTATTATATCCACATCTTAGGGCAACAGCACTGGGAATGCGGGTGGAGTCAGTTTTGAACATTGATGCACCCCAATTTGCCCTCCACTCACCTGGGCCACACACCAGAGATGACCCCAGCAGGCATGGTGTACAATGGAATTTGTGCACCAGATCAGGCCCAACGCCATGGAGTGAAACGGAGTGCTGGCCCATACACAGGCCTATTCTATCCACATCTTAGGGCAACAGAACTGGGAATGCGGGTGGAGTCAGTTTCGAACATTGATGCACCCCAATTTGCCCTCCACACACCTGGGCCACACACCAGAGATGACCCCAGCAGGCATGGTGTACAATGCAAAGTGTGCAACAGATCAGGCCCCAGGCCGTGGAGTGAAACGGAGTGCTGGCCCATACACAGGCCTATTCTATCCATATCTTAGGGCAACAGCACTGGGAATGCGGGTGGAGTCAGTTTTGAACATTGATGCACCCCAATTTGCCCTCCACTCACCTGGGCGAAATACCAGAGATGACCCCAGCAGGCATGGTGTACAAGTGAAATTGTGCAACGGATCAGGCCCAACGCCGTGGAGTGAAACGGAGTGCTGGCCCATACACAGGCCTATTCTATCCACATCTTAGGGCAACAGAACTGGGAATGTGGGTGGAGTCAGTTTCGAACCTTGATGCACCCCGATTCGCCCTCCACTCACCTCGGCCAAATACCAGAGATGACCCCAGTAGGTATGGTGTACAATGCAAAGTGTGCAACAGATCAGGCCCAACGCCGTGGAGTGAAACGGAGTGCTGGCCCATACACAGGCCTATTCCATCCACATCCTAGGGCAACAGAACTGGGAATGTGGGTGGAGTCAGTTTCGAACCTTGATGCACCCCGATTCGCCCTCCACTCACCTCGGCCAAATACCAGAGATGACCCCAGTAGGTATGGTGTACAATGGAAAGTGTGCTACAGATCAGGCCCACCGCCGTGGAGTGAAACCGAGTGCTGGCCCATACACAGGCCTATTCTATCCACATCTTAGGGCAACAGAACTGGGGATGCGGGTGGAGTCAGTTTTGAACAGTGATGCACCCCAATTTGCCCTCCACTCACCTGGGCCAAATACCAGAGATGACCCCAGCAGGCACGGTGTACAATGGAAAGTGTGCAACAGATCAGGCCCAACGCCGTCGAGTGAAACGGAGTGCTGGCCCATACACAGGCCTATTCTATCCACATCTTAGGGCAACAGAACTGGGAATGCGGGTGGAGTCAGTTTCGAACATTGATGCACTTCATCTCGCCCTCCACTCACCTGGGCCAAATACCAGAGATGACCCCAGCAGGCATGGTGTACGATTGAAAATGTGCAACGGATCAGGGCCACCGCCGTGGAGTGAAACCGAGTGCTGGCCCATACACAGGCCTATTCTATCCACATCTTAGGGCAACAGACCTGGGGATGCGGGTGGATACAGTGTTGAATATTAATGCACCCCAATTTGCCCTCCAATCACCTGGGCCAAATACCAGAGATGATCCCAGCAGGCATGGTGTACAATGGAAAGTGTGCAACAGATCAGGCCTATCGCCGTGGAGTGAAACGGAGTGCTGGCCCATACACAGGCCCATTCTATCCACATCGTAGGGCAACATAACTGGGGATGCGGGTGGAGTCAGTTTTGAATATTAAAGCACCCCAATTTGCCCTCCACTCACCTGGGCCAAATACCAGAGATGACCCCAGCAGGCATGGCGTACAATGGAAAGTGTGCAACAGATCAGGCCCAACACCGTGGAGCGAAACGGAGTGCTGGCCCATACACAGGCCTATTCTATCTACATCTTAGGGCAACAGAACTGGGAATGCGGGTGGAGTCAGTTTTGAACATTGATACACCCCAATTAGCCCTCCACTCACCTGGGCCACACACCGGAGATGACCGCAACAGGCATGGTGTACAATGGAAAATGTGCAACAGATCAGGCCCAACGCCGTGGATTGAAACCGAGTGCTGGCCCATACACAGGCCTATCCTGTCCACATCTTAGGGGAACAGAACTGGGGATGCGGGTGGAGTCAGTTTTGAACATTCATGCACCCCAATTTGCCCTCCACCCACCTGGGCCACACACCAGAGATGACCCCAGCAGGCATGGTGTACAATGGAAAGTGTGCAACAGATCAGGCCCTACGCCGTGGATTGAAACCGAGTGCTGGCCCATACACAGGCCTATTCTGTCCACATCTTAGGGCAACAGAACTGGGGATGCGGGTGGAGTCAGTTTTGAACATTGATGCACCCCAATTTGCCCTCCACTCACCTGGGCCACACACCAGAGATGACCCCAGCAGGCATGGTGTACAATGGAAAGTGTGCAACAGATCAGGCCCAACGCCGTGGATGGAAACCGAGTGCTGGCCCATACACAGGCCTATTCTGTCCACATCTTAGGGCAACAGAACTGGGGAGGCGGGTGGAGTCAGTTTTGAACATTGATGCACCCCAAAAACCCCCCACTCACCTGGGCCACACACCAGAGATGACCCCAGCAGGCATGGTGTACAATGGAAAGTGTGCAACAGATCGGGCCCAACGCCGTGGATTGAAACGGAGTGCTGGCCCATACACAGGCCTATTCTATCCACATCTTAGGGCAACAGAACTGGGGATGCGGGTGGAGCCAGTTTTGAACATTGATGCACCCCAATTTGCCCTCCACTCACCTGGGCCACACACCAGAGATGACCCCAGCAGGCATGGTGTACAATGGAAAGTGTGCAACAGATCAGGCCCAACGCCGTGGAGTGAAACGGAGTGCTGGCTCATACACAGGCCTATTCTATCCACATCTCAGGGAAACAGAACTGGGGAGGCGGGTGGAGTCAGTTTTGAACATTGATGCACCCCAATTTGCCCTCCACTCACCTGGGCCACACACCAGAGATGACCCCAGCAGGCATGGTGTACAATGGAAAGTGTGCAACAGATCAGGCCCCACGCCGTGGAGTGAAACGGAGTGCTGGCCCATACACAGGCCTATTCTATCCACATCTTAGGGCAACCGAACTGGGGATGCGGCTGGAGTCAGTTTTGAACATTGATGCACCCCAATCTGCCCTCCACTCACCTGGGCCACACACCAGAGATGACCCCAGCATGCATGGTGTACAATGGAAAATGTGCAACAGATCAGGCCCAACGCCGTGGAGTGAAACGGAGAGCTGGCCAATATACAGGCCTATTCTATCCACATCTTAGGGCAACAGAACTGGGAATGCGGGTGGAGTCAGTTTTGAACATTGATGCACCCCAATTTGCCCTCCACTCACCTGGGCCACACACCAGAGATGACCCGAGCAGGCATGGTGTACAATGGAAAATGTGCAACGCATCAGGCCAAACGCCGTGGAATGAAACGGAATGCTGGCCCATACACAGGCCTATTCTATCCACATCTTAAGCCAACAGAACTGGGGATGCGGGTGTAGTCAGTTTTGAACATTGATGCCCCCCAATTAGCCCTCCACTCACCTTGGCCACACACCAGAGACGACCCCAGCAGCCATGGTGTACAATGAAAAGTGTGCAACAGCTCAGGCCCAACGCCATGGAGTGAAACGGAGTGCTGGCCCATACACAGGCCTATTCTATCCACATCGTAGGGCAACAGAACTGGGGATGCGGGTGTAGTCAGTTGTGAACTTGGATGCACCCTGATTTGCCCTCCACTCACCTTGGCCACACACCAGAGATGACCCCGGCAGCCATGGTGTACAAGGAAAAGTGTGCAACAGCTCAGGCCCAACGCCATGGAGTGAAACGGAGTGCTGGCCCATACACAGGCCTATTCTATCCACATCTTAGGGCAACAGAACTGGGGATGCAGGTGTAGTCAGTTGTGAACATTGTTGCACCCCAATTCGTCCTCCACTCACCTTGGCCACACACCAGAGACGACCCCAGCAGGCATGGTGTTCAATGAAAAGTGTGCAACAGCTCAGGCCCAACGCCATGGAGTGAAACGAAGTGCTGGCCCATACACAGGCGTATTCCATCCACATCTGAGGGCAACAGAACTGGGGATGCGGGTGTAGTCAGGTGTGAACATTGATGCTCCTCAACTTGCCTCCAATCACCTTGGCCACACACCAGATATGACCCCCGCAGGCATGGTGTACAACGGAAAGTGTGCAACAGCTCAGGCCCAACGCCATGGAGTGAAACGGAGTGCTGGCCCATACACAGGCCTATTCTATCCACATCCTAGGGCAAGAGAACTGGGGATGCGGGTGTAGTGAGTTTTGAACATTGATGCACCCCAACTTTCCCTCCACTCACCTTGGCCACACACCAGAGATGACCCCAGCAGCCATGGTGTACAATGAAAAGTGTGCAACAGCTCAGGCCTAACGCCATGGAGTGAAACGGAGTGCTGGCCCATACACAGGCCTATTCTATCAATATCTTAGGGCAACAGAACTGGGGATGCGGGTGTAGTCAGCTTTGAACATTGATGCACCCAAATGTGCCCTCCACTCACCTTGACCACACACCAGAGATGACCCCAGCAGCCATGGTGTACAATGAAAAGTGTGCAATAGCTCAGGCCCAACGCTATGGAGTGAAACGGAGTGCTGGCCCATACACAGGCCTATTCTATCCACATCTTAGGGCAACAGAACTGGGGATGCGGGTGTAGTCAGTTTTAAACATTGATGCACCCCAATTTGCCCTCCACTCACATTGGCCGCACACCAGAGATGACCCCAGTAGCAATGTTGTACAATGAGAAGTGTGCAACAGCTCAGGCCCAACGCCATGGAGTGAAACGGAGTGCTGGCCCATACACAGGCCTATTCTATCCATATCTTAGGGCAACAGAACTGGGGATGCAGGTGTAGTCAGTTGTGAACATTGTTGCACCCCAATTCGTCCTCCACTCACCTTGGTCACACACCAGAGACGACCCCAGCAGGCATGGTGTACAATGAAAAGTGTGCAACAGCTCAGGCCCAACGCCATGGAGTGAAACGGAGTGCTGGCCCATACACAGGCCTATTCTATCCACATATTAGGGCAACAGAACTGGGGATGCGGGTGTAGTCAGTTTTGAACATTGATGCCCCCCAATTTGCCCTCCACTCACCTTGGCCACACACCAGAGACGACCCCAGCAGGCATGTTGTACAATGAAAAGTGTGCAACAGCTCAGGCCCAACGCCATGGAGTGAAACGAAGTGCTGGCCCATACACAGGCCTATTCTATCCACATCTTAAGCCAACAGAACTGGGGATGCGGGTGTAGTCAGTTTTGAACATTGATGCCCCCCAATTAGCCCTCCACTCACCTTGGCCACACACCAGAGACGACCCCAGCAGCCATGGTGTACAATGAAAAGTGTGCAACAGCTCAGGCCCAACGCCATGGAGTGAAACGGAGTGCTGGCCCATACACAGGCCTATTCTATCCACATCGTAGGGCAACAGAACTGGGGATGCGGGTGTAGTCAGTTTTGAACTTTGATGCACCCCGATTTGCCCTCCACTCACCTTGGCCACACACCAGAGATGACCCCGGCAGCCATGGTGTACAATGAAAAGTGTGCAACAGCTCAGGCCCAACGCCATGGAGTGAAACGGAGTGCTGGCCCATACACAGGCCTATTCTATCCACATCTGAAGCCAACAGAACTGGGGATGCGGGTGTAATCAGGTGTGAACATTGATGCACCCCAATTCGTCCTCCACTCACCTTGGCCACACACCAGAGACGACCCCAGCAGCCATGGTGTACAATAAAAAGTGTGCAACAGCTCAGGCCCAACGCCATGGAGTGAAACGGAGTGCTGGCCCATACACAGGCCTATTCTATCCACATCTGAGGGCAAGAGAACTGGGGATGCGGGTGCAGTCAGTTTTGAACATTGATGCTCCTCAACGTGCCCTCCAATCACCTTGGCCACACACCAGAGATGACCCCCGCAGGCATGGTGTACAACGGAAAGTGTGCAACAGCTCAGGCCCAACGCCATGGAGTGAAACGGAGTGCTGGCCCATACACAGGCCTATTCTATCCACATCTGAAGCCAACAGAACTGGGGATGCGGGTGTAGTCAGGTGTGAACATTGATGCATCCCAATTTGCCCCCCACTCACCTTGGCCACACACCAGAGATGACCCCGGCAGGCATGGTGTACAATGAAAAGTGTGCAACAGATCAGGCCCAACGCCATGGAGTGAAACGGAGTGCTGGCCCATACACAGGCCTATTCTATCCACATCTGAAGCCAACAGAACTGGGGATGCGGGTGTAGTCAGGTGTGAACATTGATGCATCCCAATTTGCCCCCCACTCACCTTGGCCACACACCAGAGATGACCCCGGCAGGCATGGTGTACAATAAAAAGTGTGCAACAGCTCAGGCCCAACGCCATGGAGTGAAACGGAGTCCTGGCCCATACACAGGCCTATTCTATCCACATCCTAGGGCAAGAGAACTGGGGATGCGGGTGGAGTCAGTTTTGAACATTGATGCACCCCAACTTGCCCTCCACTCACCTTGGCCACACACCAGAGACGACCCCAGCAGCAATGTTGTACAATGAAAAGTGTGCAACAGCTCAGGCCCAACGCCATGGAGTGAAACGGAGTGCTGACCCATACACAGACCTATTCTATCCACATCTTAAGCCAACAGAACTGGGGATGCGGGTGTAGTCAGTGTTGAACATTGATGCCCCCCAATTTGCCCTCCACTCACCTTGGCCACACACCAGAGACGACCCCAGCAGCCATGGTGTACAATGAAAAGTGTGCAACAGCTCAGGCCCGACGCCCACGAGTGAAACGGAGTGCTGGCCCATACACAGGCCTATTCTATCCACATCCTAGGGCAAGAGAACTGGGGATGCGGGTGTAGACAGTTGTGAACTTTGATGCACCCCAATTTGCCCTCCACTCACCTTGACCACACACCAGAGATGACCCCAGCAGCCATGGTGTACAATGAAAAGTGTGCAATAGCTCAGGCCCAACGCTATGGAGTGAAACGGAGTGCTGGCCCATACACAGGCCTATTCTATCCACATCTTAGGGCAACAGAACTGGGGATGCGGGTGTAGTCAGTTTAGAACATTGATGCACCCCAATTTGCCCTCCACTCACCTTGGCCACACACCAGACACGACCCCAGCAGCCATGGTGTACAATGAAAAGTTTGCAACAGCCCAGGCCCAACGCCATGGAGTGAAACGGAGTGCTGGCCCATACACAGGCCTATTCTATCCACATCTTAGGGCAACAGAACTGGGGATGCGGGTGTAGTCAGTTTTGAACATTGATGCACCCAAATGTGCCCTCCACTCACCTTGGCCACACACCAGAGATGACCCCAGCAGGCATGGTGTACAATGGAAAGTGTGCAACAGATCAGGCCCAACGCCATGGAGTGAAACGGAGTGATGGCCCATACACAGGCCTCGTCTATCCACATCCTAGGGCAACAGAACTGGGGATGCGGGTGGAGTCAGTTTTGAACATTGATGCACCCCAATTTGCCCTCCACTCACCTTGGCCACACACCAGAGACGACCCAAGCAGGCATGGTGTACAAAGAAAAGTGTGCAACAGCTCAGGCCCAACGCCATGGAGTGAAACGGAGTGCTGGCCCATACACAGGCCTATTCTATCCACATCTTAGGGCAACAGAACTGAGGATGCGGGTGTAGTCAGTTTTGAACATTGATGCACCCCAATTCGCCCTCCACTCACCTTGGCCACACACCAGAGATGACCCCAGCAGCCATGGTGTACAATGAAAAGTGTGCAACAGCTCAGGCCCAACGCCATGGAGTGAAACGGAGTGCTGGCCCATACACAGGCCTATTCTACTCACATCGTACGGCAACAGAACTGGAGATGCGGGTGTAGTCAGTTTTGAACATTGATGCACCCCAATTCGCCCTCCACTCACCTTGGCAACACACCAGAGATGACCCAAGCAGCCATGTTGTACAATGAAAAGTGTGCAACAGCTCAGGCCCAACGCCATGGAGTGAGACGGAGTGCTGGCCCATACACAGGCCTATTCTACTCACATCGTAGGGCAACAGAAATGGAGATGCGGGTGTAGTCAGTTTTGACCATTGATGCACCCCAATTTGCCCTCCACTCACCTGGGCCACACGCCAGAGATGACCCCAGCAGGCATGGTGTACACTGAAAAGTGTGCAACAGATCAGGCCCAACGCCATGGAGTGAAACGGAGTGCTGGCCCATACACAGGCCTATTCTATCCACATCTTAGGGCAACAGTACTGGGGATGCGGGTGGAGTCAGTTTTGAACGTTGATGCCCCCCAGTTTGCCCTCCACTCACCTGGGCCACACACCAGAGACGACCCCAGCAGCCATGGTGTACAATCCAAAGTGTGCAACAGCTCAGGCCCAACGCCATGGAGTGAAGCGGAGTGCTGGCCCATACACAGGCGTATCGTATCCACATCTTAGGGCAACAGAACTGGGGATGCGGGTGTAGTCAGTTTTGAACATTGATGCCCCCCAGTTTGCCCTCCACTCACCTTGGCCACACACCAGAGATGACCCCAGCAGCCATGGTGTACAATGAAAAGTGTGCAACAGCTCAGGCCCAACGCCATGGAGTGAAACGGAGTCATGGCCCATACACAGGCCTGTTCTATCCACATCTTAGGGCAACAGAACTGGAGATGCGGGTGTAGTCAGCTTTGAACATTGATGCACCTCAATTTGTCCTCCACTCACCTTGGCCACACACCAGAGACGACCCCAGCAGCCATGGTGTACAATGAAAAGTGTGCAACAGATCAGGCCCAACGCCATGGAGTGAAACGGAGTGATGGCCCATACACAGGCCTATTCTATCCACATGTTAGGGCAACAGAACTGGAGATGCGGGTGTAGTCCGTTTTGAACATTGATGCACTCCCATTTGCCCTCCACTCACCTTGGTCACACACCAGAGACGACCCCAGCAGCCATGGTGTACAATGAAAAGTGTGCAACAGCTCAGGCCCAACGCCATGGAGTGAAACGGAGTGCTGGCCCATACACAGGCCTATTCTTTCCACATGTTAGGGCAACAGAACTGGAGATGCGGGTGTAGTCAGTTTTGAACATTGATGCACCCCAATTTGCCCTCCACGCACCTTGGCCATACACCAGAGCCGACCCCAGCAGCCATGGTGTACAATGAAAAGTATGCAACAGCTCAGGCCCAACGTCATGGAGTGAAACGGAGTGCTGGCCCATACACAGGCGTATTCCATCCACATCTTAGGGCAACAGAGCTGGGGATGCGGGTGTAGTCAGTTTTGAACATTGATGCACCCCAATTTGCCCTCCACTCACCTTGGCCACACACCAGAGATGACCCCAGCAGCCATGGTGTACAATGAAAAGTGTGCAACAGCTCAGGCCCAACGCCAAGGAGTGAAACGGAGTGCTGGCCCATACACAGGCCTATTCTATCCACATCTTAGGGCAACAGAGCTGGAGATGCGGGTGTAGTCAGTTTTGAACATTGATGCACCCGAATCTGCCCTCCACTCACCTTGGTCACACACCAGAGATGACCCCAGCAGCCATGGTGTACAATGAAAAGTGTGCAACACCTCAGGCCCAGCGCCATGGAGTGAAACGGAGTGCTGGCCCATACACAGGCCTATTCTATCCACATATTAGGGTAACAGAACTGGGGATGCGGGTGTAGTCCGTTTTGAACATTGATGCACCCCAATTTGCCCTCCACTCACCTTGGCCACACACCAGAGATGACCCCAGCAGGCATGGTGAACATTGAAAAGTGTGCAACAGCTCAGGCCCAACGCCATGGAGTGAAACGGAGTGCTGGCCCATACACAGGCGTATTCTATCCACATATTAGGGTAACAGAACTGGGGATGCGGGTGTAGTCAGTTTTGAACATTGATGCACCCCAATTTGCCCTCCACTCACCTTGCCCACACACCAGAGATGACCCCAGCAGCCATGGTGAACATTGAAAAGTGTGCAACAGCTCGGGCCCAACGCCATGGAGTGAAACGGAGTGCTGGCCCATACACAGGCCTATTCTATTCACATCTTAGGGCAACAGAACTGGGGATGCGGGTGTAGTCAGTTTTGAACATTGATGCACCCCAATTTGCCCTCCACTCACCTTGGCCACACACCAGAGACGACCCCAGCAGGCATGGTGTACAAAGAAAAGTGTGCAACAGCTCAGGCCCGACGCCATGGAGTGAAACGGAGTGCTGGCCCATACACAGGCCTATTCTATCCACATATTAGGGCAACAGAAATGGGGATGCGGGTGTAGTCAGTTTTGAACATTGATGCACCCCAGTTTGCCCTCCACTCACCTTGGCCACACACCAGAGACGACCCCAGCAGGCATGGTGTACAATGAAAAGTGTGAAACAGCTCAGGCCCAACGCCATGGAGTGAAACGGAGTGCTGGCCCATACACAGGCGTATTCTATCCACATATTAGGGTAACAGAACTGGGGATGCGGGTGTAGTCAGTTTTGAACATTGATGCACCCCAATTTGCCCTCCACTCACCTTGCCCACACACCAGAGATGACCCCAGCAGCCATGGTGAACATTGAAAAGTGTGCAACAGCTCAGGCCCAACGCCATGGAGTGAAACGGAGTGCTGGCCCATACACAGGCGTATTCTATTCACATCTTAGGGCAACAGAACTGGGGATGCGGGTGTAGTCAGTTTTGAACATTGATGCACCCCAATTTGCCCTCCACTCACCTTGGCCACACACCAGAGACGACCCCAGCAGGCATGGTGTACAATGGAAAGTGTGCAACAGCTCAGGCCCGACGCCATGGAGTGAAACGGAGTGCTGGCGCATACACAGGCCTATTCTATCCACATATTAGGGCAACAGAAATGGGGATGCGGGTGTAGTCAGTTTTGAACATTAATGCACCCCAATTTGCCCTCCACTCACCTTGGCCACACACCAGAGACGACCCCAGCAGGCATGGTGTACAATGAAAAGTGTGCAACAGCTCAGGCCCAACGCCATGGAGTGAAACGGAGTGCTGGCCCATACACAGGCCTATTCTATCCACATCTTAGGGCAACAGAACTGGGGATGCGGGTGTAGTCAGTTTTGAACATTGATGCAACTCAATTTGCCCTCCACTCACCTTGGCCACACACCAGAGACGACCCCAGCAGCCATGGTGTACAATGAAAAGTGTGCAACAGCTCAGGCCCAACGCCATGGAGTGAAACGGAGTGCTGGCCCATACACACGCCTATTATATCCACATGTTAGGGCAACAGAACTGGAGATGCGGGTGTAGTCAGTTTTGAACATTGATGCACCCCAATTTGCCCTCCACTCACCTTGGCCACACACCAGAGATGACCCCAGCAGCCATGGTGAACATTGAAAAGTGTGCAACAGCTCAGGCCCAGCGCCATGGAGTGAAACGGAGTGCTGGCCCATACACAGGCCTATTCTATCCACATATTAGGGTA
This sequence comes from Eutreptiella sp. 'Long Island Sound 2002', assembly GCA_964036045.1. Lineage (NCBI taxonomy): Eukaryota > Euglenozoa > Euglenophyceae > Eutreptiales > Eutreptiaceae > Eutreptiella > Eutreptiella sp. 'Long Island Sound 2002'. The sequence continues at coordinate 28,308,689 of OZ038389.1, forward strand.
ACAGAACTGGGGATGCGGGTGTAGTCAGTTTTGAACATTGATGCACCCCAATTTGCCCTCCACTCACCTTGGCCACACACCAGAGACGACCCCAGCAGGCATGGTGTACAATGGAAAGTGTGCAACAGCTCAGACCCGACGCCATGGAGTGAAACGGAGTGCTGGCCTATACACAGGCCTATTCTATCCGCATATTAGGGCAACAGAAATGGGGATGCGGGTGTAGTCAGTTTTGAACATTCATGCACCCCAATTCGCCCTCCACTCACCTTGGCCACACACCAGAGACGACCCCAGCAGGCATGGTGTACAATGAAAAGTGTGCAACAGCTCAGGCCCAACGCCATGGAGTGAAACGGAGTGCTGGCCCATACACAGGCCTATTCTTTCCACATCTTAGGGCAACAGAGCTGGGGATGCGGGTGTAGTCAGTTTTGAACATTGATGCAACTCAATTTGCCCTCCACTCACCTTGGCCACACACCAGAGACGACCCCAGCAGCCATGGTGTACAAAGAAAAGTGTGCAACAGCTCAGGCCCAACGCCATGGAGTGAAACGGAGTGCTGGCCCATACACAGGCCTATTCCATCCACATGTTAGGGCAACAGAACTGGAGATGCGAATGTAGTCAGTTTTGAACATTGATGCACCCCAATTTGCCCTCCACTCACCTTGGCCACACACCAGAGACGACCCCAGCAGCCATGGTGTACAAAGAAAAGTGTGCAACAGCTCAGGCCCAACGCCATGGAGTGAAACGGAGTGCTGGCCCATACACAGGCGTATTCTATTCACATCTTAGGGCAACAGAACTGGGGATGCGGGTGTAGTCAGTTTTGAACATTGATGCACCCCAATTTGCCCTCCACTCACCTTGGCCACACACCAGAGACGACCCCAGCAGCCATGGTGTACAAAGAAAAGTGTGCAACAGCTCAGGCCCAACGCCATGGAGTGAAACGGAGTGCTGGCCCATACACAGGCCTATTCGATCCACATATTAGGGCAACAGAAATGGGGATGCGGGTGTAGTCAGTTTTGAACATTAATGCACCCCAATTTGCCCTCCACTCACCTTGGCCACAGACCAGAGATGACCCCAGCAGCAATGTTGTACAACGAAAGGCCTGTAACAGCTCAGGCCAAACGTCATGGAGTGAATCGGAGTGCTGGCCCATACACAGGCCTATTCTACTCACATCGTAGGGCAACAGAACTGGAGATGCGGGTGTAGGCAGCTTTGAACATTGATGCACCCCAAATTGGCCCTCCACTCACCTTGGCCACACACCAGAGATGACCCCAGCAGCCATGGTGTACAATGGAAAGTGTGCAAAAGATCAGGCCCAACGCGGTGGGGTGAAACGGAGTGCTGGCCCATACACAGGCGTATTCTATCCACGTCTTAGGGCAACAGAACTGGGGATGCGGGTGTAGTCAGTTTTGAACATTGATGCCCCCCAGTTTGCCCTCCACTCACCTTCGCCAGACACGAGAGATGACCCCAGCAGCCATGGTGTACAATGAAAAGTGTGCAACAGCTCAGGCCCAGCGCCATGGAGTGAAACGGAGTGCTGGCCCATACACAGGCCTATTCTATCCACATATTAGGGTAACAGAACTGGGATGCGGGTGTAGTCCGTTTTGAACATTGATGCACCCCAATTTGCCCTCCACTCACCTTGGCCACACACCAGAGATGACCCCAGCAGCCATGGTGTACAATGGAAAGTGTGCAACAGCTCAGGCCCGACGCCATGGAATGAAACGGAGTGCTGGCCCATACACAGGCGTATTCTATCCACATATTAGGGTAACAGAACTGGGGATGCGGGTGGAGTCAGTTTTGAACATTGATGCACCTCAATTTGCCCTCCACTCACCTGGGCCACACACGAGAGATGACCCCAGCAGCCATGGTGTACAATAAAAAGCGTGGAACAGATCAGGCCCAACGCCGTGGGGTGAAACGGAGTGCTGGCCCATACACAGGCCTATTCTATACACATATCAGGGTAACAGAACTGGGGATGCGGGTGTAGTCAGTTTTGAACATTGATGCACCCCAATTTGCCCTCCACTCACCTTGGCCACACACCAGAGATGACCCCAGCATGCATGGTGTACAATGAAAAGTGTGCAACAGCTCAGGCCCAACGCCATGGAGTGAAACGGATTGATGGCCCATACACAGGCCTATTCTATCCACATCTTAGGGCAACAGAACTGGGGATGCGGGTGTAGTCAGTTTTGAACATTGATGCACCCCAATTTGCCCTCCACTCACCTTGGCCACACACCAGACATGACCCCAGCAGCCATGGTGTACAATCCAAAGTGTGCAACAGCTCAAGCCCAACGCCATGGAGTGAGACGGAGTGCTGGCCCATACACAGGCGTATTCTATCCACATCTTAGGGCAACAGAACTGGGGATGCGGCTGGAGTCAGGTTTGAACATTGATGCACCCCAATTTGCCCTCCACTCACCTTGGCCACACACCAGAGATGACCCCAGCAGCCATGGTGTACAATGAAAAGTGTCCAACAGCTCAGGCCCAACGCCATGGAGTGAAACGGAGTGCTGGCCCATACACAGGCGTATTCTATCCACATCTTGGGGGAGGAGAAATGCGGATGCGGGTGTAGTCAGGTTTGAACATTGATGCACCCCAATTTGCCCTCCACTCACCTTGGCCACACACCAGAGATGACCCCAGCAGCCATGGTGTACAATCCAAAGTGTGCAACAGCTCAGGCCCAACGCCATGGAGTGAAACGGAGTGCTGGCCCATACACAGGCCTATTCTATCCACATCTTAGGCCAACAGAACTGGGGATGCGGGGGGAGTCAGTTTTGAACATTGATGCACCCCAATTTGCCCTCCACTCACCTTGGCCACACGCCAGAGATGACCCCAGCAGCCATGGTGTACAATGAAAAGTGTGCAACAGCTCAGGCCCAACGCCATGGAGTGAAACGGAGTGTTGGCCCATACACAGTCCTATTCCATCCACATCTTAGGGCAACAGAACTGGGGATGCGGGTGGAGTCAGATTTGAACAGTAATGCACCCCAATTTGCCTTCCACTCACCTGGGCCACACACCAGAGATGACCCCAGAAGGCATGGTGTGCAACGGAGAGTGTGCAACAGATCAGGCCCAACGCCGTGGAGTGTAACGGAGTGCCGGCCCATACAGAGTCCTATTCTGTCCAAATCGTAGGGCAACAGAACTGGGGATGCGGGTGGAGTCAGTTTTGAACATTGATGCACCCCAATCAGCCTTCCACTCACCTGGGCCACACACCAGAGATGACCCCAGCAGGCATGGTGTACAATGGAATGTGTGCAACAGATCGGGCCCAACGCCGTGGAGTGAAACGGGGTGCTGGCCCATACACAGGCCTATTCTATCCACATTTTAGGGCAACAGAACTGGGGATGCGGGTGGAGTCAGTTTTGAACATTGATGCACCCCTATTTGCTCTCCACTCACCTGGGCCACACACCAGAGATGACCCCAGCGGGCATGGTGTACAATGGAATGTGTGCAACAGATCAGGCCTAACGCCCTGAAGTGAAACGGAGTGCTGGCCAATACACAGGCCTATTCTATCCACATCTTAGGGCAACAGAACTGGGGATGCGGGTGGAGTCAGTTTTGAACATTGATGCACCCCAATCAGCCTTCCACTCACCTGGGTCACACACCAGAGATGACCCCAGCAGGCATGGTGTACAATGGAAAGTGTGCAACAGATCAGGCCCAACGCCGTGGAGTGAAACGGAGTGCCGGCCCATACACAGGCCTATTCGATCCACATCTTAGGGCAACAGAACTGCGGATGCGAGTGGAGTCAGCTTTGAACATTGATGCACCCCAGTTTGCCCTCCACTCACCTGGGCCACACACCAGAGCTGACCCCAGCAGGCATGGTGTACACTGGAAAGTGTGCAACAAATCAGGCCTAACGCCGTGGAGTGAAACGGAGTGCTGGCCCATACACAGGCCTATTCTATCCACATTTCAGGGCAACAGAACTGGGGATGCGGGTGGAGTCAGTTTTGAACATTGATGCACCGCAATTTGCCCTCCACTCACCTGGGCCACACACCAGGGATGACCCCAGCAGCCATGGGGTACAACGAAAAGTGTGCAACAGATCAGGCCCAACGCCATGGAGTGAAACGGAGTGTTGGCCCATACACAGGCCTATTATATCCACATCTTAGGGCAACAGAACTGGGGATGCGGGTGGAGTCAGATTTGAACAGTAATGCACCCCAATTTGCCCTCCACTCACCTGGGCCACACGCCAGAGATGACCCCAGCAGCCATGGTGTACAATGAAAAGTGTGCAACAGCTCAGGCCCAACGCCATGGAGTGAAACGGAGTGTTGGCCCATACACAGTCCTATTCCATCCACATCTTAGGGCAACAGAACTGGGGATGCGGGTGGAGTCAGATTTGAACAGTAATGCACCCCAATTTGCCTTCCACTCACCTGGGCCACACACCAGAGATGACCCCAGCAGGCATGGTGTGCAACGGAGAGTGTGCAACAGATCAGGCCCAACGCCGTGGAGTGTAACGGAGTGCCGGCCCATACAGAGTCCTATTCTGTCCAAATCGTAGGGCAACAGAACTGGGGATGCGGGTGGAGTCAGTTTTGAACATTGATGCACCCCAATCAGCCTTCCACTCACCTGGGCCACACACCAGAGATGACCCCAGCAGGCATGGTGTACAATGGAATGTGTGCAACAGATCGGGCCCAACGCCGTGGAGTGAAACGGGGTGCTGGCCCATACACAGGCCTATTCTATCCACATTTTAGGGCAACAGAACTGGGGATGCGGGTGGAGTCAGTTTTGAACATTGATGCACCCCTATTTGCTCTCCACTCACCTGGGCCACACACCAGAGATGACCCCAGCGGGCATGGTGTACAATGGAATGTGTGCAACAGATCAGGCCTAACGCCCTGAAGTGAAACGGAGTGCTGGCCAATACACAGGCCTATTCTATCCACATCTTAGGGCAACAGAACTGGGGATGCGGGTGGAGTCAGTTTTGAACATTGATGCACCCCAATCAGCCTTCCACTCACCTGGGTCACACACCAGAGATGACCCCAGCAGGCATGGTGTACAATGGAAAGTGTGCAACAGATCAGGCCCAACGCCGTGGAGTGAAACGGAGTGCCGGCCCATACACAGGCCTATTCGATCCACATCTTAGGGCAACAGAACTGCGGGTGCGAGTGGAGTCAGCTTTGAACATTGATGCACCCCAGTTTGCCCTCCACTCACCTGGGCCACACACCAGAGCTGACCCCAGCAGGCATGGTGTACACTGGAAAGTGTGCAACAAATCAGGCCTAACGCCGTGGAGTGAAACGGAGTGCTGGCCCATACACAGGCCTATTCTATCCACATTTCAGGGCAACAGAACTGGGGATGCGGGTGGAGTCAGTTTTGAACATTGATGCACCGCAATTTGCCCTCCACTCACCTGGGCCACACACCAGGGATGACCCCAGGCAGCCATGGGGTACAACGAAAAGTGTGCAACAGATCAGGCCCAACGCCATGGAGTGAAACGGAGTGTTGGCCCATACACAGGCCTATTCTATCCACATCTTAGGGCAACAGAACTGGGGATGCGGGTGGAGTCAGATTTGAACAGTAATGCACCCCAATTTGCCCTCCACTCACCTGGGCCACACACCAGAGATGACCCCAGCAGGCATGGTGTGCAACGGAGAGTGTGCAACAGATCAGGCCCAACGCCGTGGAGTGTAACGGAGTGCTGGCCCATACAGAGTCCTATTCTGTCCAAATCGTAGGGCAACAGAACTGGGGATGCGGGTGGAGTCAGTTTTGAACATTGATGCACCCCAATCAGCCTTCCACTCACCTGGGCCACACACCAGAGATGACCCCAGCAGGCATGGTGTACAATGGAATGTGTGCAACAGATCGGGCCCAACGCCGTGGAGTGAAACGGGGTGCTGGCCCATACACAGGCCTATTCTATCCACATTTTAGGGCAACAGAACTGGGGATGCGGGTGGAGTCAGTTTTGAACATTGATGCACCCCTATTTGCTCTCCACTCACCTGGGCCACACACCAGAGATGACCCCAGCGGGCATGGTGTACAATGGAATGTGTGCAACAGATCAGGCCTAACGCCCTGAAGTGAAACGGAGTGCTGGCCAATACACAGGCCTATTCTATCCACATCTTAGGGCAACAGAACTGGGGATGCGAGTGGAGTCAGTTTTGAACATTGATGCACCCCAATTTGCCCTCCACTCACCTGGGCCACACACCAGAGATGACCCCAGCAGGCATGGTGTACAATGGAAAGTGTGCAGCACATCAGGCCCAACGCCGTGGAGTGAACGGAGTGCTAGCCCATACACAGGCCTATTCTAGCCACAACTTAGGGCAACAGTACTGGGGATGCGGGTGGAGTCAGTTTGCAACATTGATGCACCCCAATTTGCTCTCCCCTCACCCGGGCCACACACCAGAGATGACCCCAGCAGGCATGGTGTACAATGGAAGGTGTGCAACAGATCAGGCCTAACGCCGTGGAGTGAAACGGAGTGCCGGCCCATACACAGGCCTATTCGATCCACATCTTAGGGCAACAGAACTGCGGATGCGAGTGGAGTCAGCTTTGAACATTGATGCACCCCAGTTTGCCCTCCACTCACCTGGGCCACACACCAGAGTTGACCCCAGCAGGCATGGTGTACACTGGAAAGTGTGCAACAGATCAGGCCTAACGCCGTGGAGTGAAACGGAGTGCTGGCCCATACACAGGCATATTCTATCCACATTTCAGGGCAACAGAACTGGGGATGCGGGTGGAGTCAGTTTTGAACATTGATGCACCGCAATTTGCCCTCCACTCACCTGGGCCACACACCAGGGATGACCCCAGCAGCCATGGGGTACAACGAAAAGTGTGCAACAGATCAGGCCCACCGCCATGGAGTGAAACGGAGTGCTGGCCCATACACAGACCTATTCTGTCCACATCGTAGGGCAACAGAGCCGGGGACGCGGGTGGAGTCAGGTTTTACCATTGATGCACCCCAATTTGCCGTCCACTCACCTGGGCCACACACCAGACATGACCCCAGCAGGCATGGTGTACAATGGAAAGTGTGCAACCGATCAGGCCCAACACCGTGGAGTGAAACGGAGTGCTGGCCCATACACAGGCCTATTCTATCCACATCTCAGGGCAACAGAACTGTGGATGCGGGTGGAGTCAGTTTTGAACATTGATGCACCCCAGTTTGCTCTCCACTCTCCTGGGCCACACACCAGAGATGACCCCAGCAGGCATGGTGTACAATGGAAAGTGTGCAACAGATCAGGCCCAACGCCGTGGAGTCAAACGGAGTGCTGGCCCATACACAGGCCTATTCTATCCACATCTTAGGGCAACAGAAGTGGGGATGCGGGTGGAGTCAGTTTTGAACATTGATGCACCCCAATTTGCCCTCCACTCACAAGGGCCACACACCAGAGATGACCCCAGCAGGCATGGTGTACAATGGAAGGTGTGCAACAGATCAGGCCCAGCCCCGTGGAGTGAAACGGAGTGCTGGCCCATACACAGACCTATTCTATCCACATCGTAGGGCAGCAGATCTGGGGATGCGGGTGGAGTCAGTTTTGAACATTGATGCACCCGAATTCGCCCTCCACTCACCTGAACCACACACCAGAGATGATCCCAGCAGGCATGGTGTACAATGGAAAGTGTGCAACAGATCAGGCCCGGCACCGTGGAGTGAAACGGAGTGCTGGCCCATACACAGGCCTATTCTATCCACATGTTTGGGCAACAAATCTGAGGATGCGGGTGGAGTCAGTTTTGAACATTGATGCACCCCAATTTGCCCTCCACTCACCTGGGCCACACACCAGGGATGACCCCAGCAGGCATGGTGTACACTGGAAAGTGTGCAACAGATCAGGTCCAACGCTGTGGAGTGAAACGTAGTGCTGGCCCATACACAGGCCTATTCTATCCACATCTCAGGGCAACAGAACTGGGGATGGGGGTGGAGTCAGTTTTGAACATTGATGCACCCCAATTTGCCCTCCACTCACCTGGGCCACACACCAGAGAAGATCCCAGCAGGCATGGTGTACAATGGAAAGTGTGCAACAGATCAGGCCCAACGCCGTGGAGTGAAACGGAGTGCTGGCCCATACAAAGGCCTGTTCTATCCACATCTTAGGGCAACAGAACTGGGGATGCGGATGGAGTCAGCTTTGAACATTAATGCACTCAATTTGCCCTCCACTGGCCTGGACCACGGACCAGAGATGACCCCAGCAGGCATGGTGTACAATGGAAAGTGTGCAACAGATCAGGCCCCACGCCGTGGAGTGAAAGGGAGTGCTGGCCCATACACAGGCCTATTCGATTCGCATCTTAGGGCAACAGAACTGGGGATGCGGGTGGAGTCAGTTTTGAAGATTGGTGCACCCCAATTTGCCCTCCACTCACCTGGGCCGGTCACCAGAGATGACCCCAGCAGGCATGGTGTACAATGGAAAGCGTGCAACAGATCAGGCCCAACGCCGTGGAGTGAAACGGAGTGCTGGCCCATACACAGGCTTATTCTATCCGCATCTTAGGGCAACAGAACTGGGGATGCGGGTGGAGTCAGTTTTGAACATTGATGCACCGCAATTTGCCCTCCACTCACCTGGGCTGAACACCAGAGATGACCCCAGCAGCCATGGTGTACAATGGAAAGTGTGCAACAGATCAGGCCCAACGCCGTGGAGTGAAACGGAGTGCTGGCCCATACACAGGCCCATTCTATCCACATCGTAGGGCAACAGAACTGGTGATGCGGGTGGAGTCAGTTTTGAACATTCATGCACCCCAATCTGCCCTCCACTCACCTGGGCCACACACAAGAGATGGTCCCAGCAGGCATGGTGTACACTGGAAGGTGTGCAACAGATCAGGCACAACGCCGTGGAGTGAAACGGAGTGCCGGCCCATACACAGGCCTATTCCATCCACATCTTAGGGCAACAGAACTGGGAATGCGGGTGAAGCCAGTTTTGAACATTGATGCACCCCAAATTGGCCCTCCACTCACCTGGGCCACACACCAGAGATGACCCCAGCAGGCATGGTGTACAATGGAAAGTGTGCAACAGATCAGGCCCAACGCCGTGGAGTGAAACGGAGTGCTGGCCCATACACAGACCTTGTGTATCCGGATCTTAGGGCAACAGAGCTGGGGATGCGCGTGGAGTCAGCTTTGAAAATTAATGCACCCAAATTCGTCCTCCGGTCACCTGGGTCACACACTAGAGATGACCCCAGCAGGCAGGGTGTACAATGGAAAGTGTGCAACAGATCAGGCCCAACGCCGCGGAGTGAACACGCCGCGGAGTCCACTTCCTTGGGCAACAGAACTGTGGATGCGGGTGGAGTCAGTTTTGAACAATGATGCACCGCAATTTGCCCTCCACTCACCTGGGCCACACACCAGAGATGACCCCAGCAGCCATGGTGTACAATGAAAAGTGTGCAACAGATCAGGCACAACGCCGTGGAGTGAAACGGAGTGCTGGCCCATACACAGGCCTATTCTATCCACATAGTAGGGCAACAGAACTGGGGATGTGGGTGGAGTCAGTTTTGAACATTGATGCACCCCAATTCGCCGTCCACTCACCTGGGCCACACACCTGAGATGACCCCAGCAGGCATGGTGTACAATGGAAAGTGTGCAACAGATCAGGCTTAACGCGGTGGGGTGAAACGGAGTGCCGGCCCATACAAAGGCCTATTCTATCCACATCTTAGGGCAACAGAACTGGGGATGCGGGTGGAGTCAGTTTTGAACATTGATGCACCCCGATTTGCCCTCCACTCACCTGGGCCACACGCCAGAGATGACCCCAGCAGGCATGGTGTACAACGGAAGGTGTGCAACAGATCAGGCCCAACGCCGTTGAGTGAAACGGAGTGCTGGCCCATACACAGACCTATTCTATCCACATCTTAGGGCAACAGAACTGGGGATGCGGGTGGAGTCAGTTTTGAACATTGATGCACCCCAATTTGCCCTCCACTCACCTCGGCCACACACAAGAGATGGTCCCAGCAGGCATGGTGTACACTGGAAGGTGTGCAACAGATCAGGCCCAACGCCGTGGAGTGAAACGGAGTGCTGGCCCTTACACAGACCTATTCTATCCACATCGTAGCGCAACCGAGCTGGGGATGTGGGTGGAGTCAGTTTTGAACATTGATGCACCCCAATTTTCCCTCCACTCACCTGGGCCACACACCAGAGATGACCCCAGCAAGCATGGTGTACAATGGAAACTGTGCAACAGATCAGGCCCAACGCCATGGAGTGAAACGGAGTGCTGGCCCATACACAGGCCTATTCTATCCACATCTTAGGGCAACAGAACTGGGGTTGCGGGTGGAGTCAGTTTTGAACATTGATGCACCCCGATTTGCCCTCCACTCACCTGGCCCACACACCAGAGATGACCCCAGCAGGCATGGTGTACAACGGAAGGTGTGCAACAGATCAGGCGCAACGCCGTGGAGTGAAACGGAGTGCTGGCCCATACACAGACCTTTTCTATCCACATCTTAGGGCAACAGAACTGGGGATGCGGGTGGTGTCAGTTTTGAACATTGATGCACCCCGATTTGCCCTCCACTCACCTGGGCCACACGCCAGAGATGACCCCAGCAGGCATGGTGTACAACGGAAGGTGTGCAACAGATCAGGCACAACGCCGTGGAGTGAAACGGAGTGCTGGCCCATACACAGACCTATTCTATCCACATCTTAGGGCAGCAGATCTGGGGATACGGGTGGAGTCAGTTTTTAACATTGATGCACCCCAATTTGCCCTCCACTCACCTGGGCCACACACCAGAGATGGTACCAGCAGGCATGATGTACAATGGAAAGTGTGCAACAGATCAGGCCCAACGCCGTGGAGTGAAACGGAGTGCTGGTTCATATACAGGCCTATTCTATCCACATCGTAAGGCAACAGAACTGGGGATGCGGGTGGAGTCAGTTTTGAACATTCATGCACCCCAATTTGCCCTCCACTCACCTGGGCGACACACCAGAGATGACCGCAGCAGGCATGGTGGACAATGGAAAGTGTGCAGCAGATCAGGCCTAACGCCGTGGAGTGAAACCGAGTGCTGGCCCATCCACAGGCCTATTCTATCCACATCCTTGGGCAACAGAACTGGGGATGCGGGTGGAGTCAGTTTTGAACATTGATGCACCCCAATTTGCCCTCCACTCACCTGGGCCACACACCAGAGATCATCCCAGCAGGCATGGTGGACAATGGAAAGTGTGCAACAGATCAGGCCCAACGCCGTGGAGTGAAACGGAGTGCTGGCCCATACACAGACCTAATCTATCCACATCTTAGGGCAACAGAACTGGGGATGCGGGTGGAGGCAGTTTTGAACATTCATGCACCCCAATCTGCCGTCCACTCACCTGGGCCACACACCAGAGATGACCCCAGAAGGCATGGTGTACAATGGGAAGTGTGCAAGAGATCAGGCCCAACACCGTGGAGTGAAACGGAGTGCCGGCCGATACACAGACCCATTCCATCCACATCTTAGGGCAACAGAGCTGGGGATGCGGGTGGAGTCAGGTTTGAAAATTAATGCACCCAAATTTGCCCTCCACTCACCTGGGCCACACACCAGAGATGACCCCAGCAGGCATGGTGTACAATGGAAAGTGTGCAACAGATCAGGCCGAACGCCGTGGAGTGAAAGGGAGTGCTGGCTCATACACAGGCCTATTCTATCCACATATTAGGGCAACAGAACTGGGGATGCGGGTGGAGCCAGTTTTGAACATTGATGCACCCCAATTTGCCCTCCACTCACCTGGGCCACACACCAGAGATGGCCCGAGCAGGCATGGTGTACAATGGAAAGTGTGCAACAGATCAGGCCCAACGCCGTGGAGTGAAACGGAGTGCTGGCCCATACACAGGCCTATTGCATCCACATCGTAGGGCAACAGAGCTGGGGAGGCGGGTGGAGTCAGTTCTGAACATTAATGCACCCCAATTTGCCCTCCATTCACCTGGGCCACACACCAGACATGACCCCAGCAGGCATGGTGTACAATGAAAAGTGTGCAACAGATCACGCCCAACGCCGTGGAGTGAAACGGAGTGCTGGCCCATACACAGGCCTATTCTATCCACATCGTAGGGCAACAGAGCTGGGGAGGCGGGTGCAGTGAGTTTTGAACATTGATGCACCCCAATTTGCCCTCCACTCACCTGGGTCACACACCAGAGATGACCCCAGCAGGCATGGTGTACAATGGAAAGTGTGCAACAGATCAGGCCCAACGCCGTGGAGTGAAACGGAGTGCTGGCCCATACACAGGCCTATTCCATCCACATCTTAGGGCGACAGAACTGGGGATGCGGGTGGAGTCATTTTTTACATTGATGCACCCCAATTTAGCCTCCACTCACCTGGGCCACACACCAGAGATGACCCCAGCAGGCATGGTGTACAATGGAAAGTGTGCAACAGATCAGGCCGAACGCCGTCGAGTGAAAGGGAGTGCTGGCCCATACACAGGCCTATTCTATCCACATCTTAGGGCAACAGAACTGGGGATGCGGGTGGTGCCAGTTTTGAACATTGATGCATCCCAATTTGCCGTCCACTCACCTGGGCCACACACCAGAGATGGCCCCAGCAGGCATGGTGTACAATGGAAAGTGTGCAACAGATCAGGGGCAACGCCGTGGAGTGAAACGGAGTGCTGGCCCATACACAGGCCTATTCTATCCACATCTTAGGGCAACAGAACTGAGGATGCGGGTGGTGTCAGTTTTGAAAATTGGTGCACCCCAATTTGCCCTCCACTCAAGTGGGCCACACACCGGAGATGACCCCAGCAGGCATGGTGTACAATGGAAGGGGTGCAACAGATCAGGTCCAACGCCTTGGAGTGAAACGGAGTGCTGGCCCATACACAGGCCTATTCTCTCCACATCTTAGGGCAACAGAACTGGGGATGCGGGTGGAGTCAGGTATTACCATTGATGCACCCCAATTTGCCGTCCACTCACCTGGGCCACACACCAGAGATGACCCCAGCAGGCATGGTGTACAATGGAAAGTGTGCCAGAGATCAGGCCCAACACCGTGGAGTGAAACGGTGTGCTGGCCCATACACAGACCCATTCTATCCATATCTTAGGGCAACAGATCTGGGGATGCGGGTGGAGTCAGGTTTGAACATTAATGCACCCAAATTTGCCCTCCACTCACCTGGGCGACACACCAGAGATGACCCCAGCAGGCATGGTGTACAATGGAAAGTGTGCAACAGATCAGGCGCAACGCCGTGGAGTGAAACGGAGTGCTGGCCCATACACAGACCTATTCTATCCACATCCTAGGGCAACAGAACTGGGGATGCGGGTGGTGTCAGTTTTGAACATTGATGCACCCCGATTTGCCCTCCACCCACCTCGGCCACACACAAGAGATGGTCCCAGCAGGCATGGTGTACACTGGAAGGTGTGCAACAGATCAGGCCCAACGCCGTGGAGTGAAACGGAGTGCTGGCCCATACACAAACCTATTGTATCCACATCTTAGGGCAGCAGATCTGGGGATACGGGTGGAGTCAGTTTTGGACATTGATGCACCCCGATTCGCCCTCCACTCACCTGGGCCACACACCAGAGATGGTCCCAGCAGGCATGATGTACAATGGAAAGTGTGCAACAGATCAGGCCCAACGCCGTTGAGAGAAACGGAGTGCTCGTTCATACACAGGCCTATTCTATCCACATCGTAAGGCAACAGAACTGGGGATGCGGGTGGAGTCAGTTGTGAACATTAATGCACCCCAATTTGCCCTCCACTCACCTGGGCGACACACCAGAGATGACCGCAGCAGGCATGGTGGACAATGGAAAGTGTGCAGCAGATCAGGCCCAACGCCGTGGAGTGAAACGGAGTGCTGGCCCATCCACAGGCCTATTCTATCCACATCCTTGGGCAACAGAACTGGGGATGCGGGTGGAGTCAGTTTTGAACATTGATGCACCCCAATTTGCCCTCCACTCACCTGGGCCACACACCAGAGATCATCCCAGCAGGCATGGTGGACAATGGAAAGTGTGCAACAGATCAGGCCCAACGCCGTGGAGTGAAACGGAGTGTTGGTACATACACAGACCCAATCTATCCACATCTTAGGGCAACAGAACTGGGGATGCGGGTGGAGGCAGTTTTGAACATTAATGCACCCCAATTTGCCGTCCACTCACCTGGGCCACACACCAGAGATGACCCCAGCAGGCATGGTGTACAATGGGAAGTGTGCAAGAGATCAGGCCCAACACCGTGGAGTGAAACGGAGTGCTGGCCGATACACAGACCCATTCCATCCACATCTTAGGGCAACAGAGCTGGGGATGCAGGTGGAGTCAGGTTTGAACATTAATGCACCCAAATTTGCCCTCCACTCACCTGGGCCACACACCAGAGATGACCCCAGCAGGCATGGTGTACAATGGAAAGTGTGCAACAGATCAGGCCCAACGCCGTGGAGTTAAAGGGAGTGCTGGCCCATACACAGGCCTATTCTATCCACATCTTAGGGCAACAGAACTCGGGATGCGGGTGGAGTCAGGTTTGAACATTAATGCACCCAAATTTGCCCTCCACTCACCTTGGCCACACACCAGAGATGACCCCAGCAGGCATGGTGTACAATGGAAAGTGTGCAACAGATCAGGCCTAACGCCGTGGAGTGAAACGAAGTGCTGGCCCATACAGAGGCCTATTCTATCCACATCTTAGCGCAACAGAACTGGGGGTGCGGATGGTGTCAGTTTTGAACACTGATGCACCGCAATTTGCCCTCCACTCACCTGGGCCACACACCAGAGATGATCCCAGCAGGCATGGTGTACTATGGAAAGTGTGCAACGGATCAGGTCCAACGCTGTGGAATGAAACAGGAGTGCTGGCCCATACACAGGCCTATTCGATCCACATCTTAGGGCAACAGAACTGGGGATGCGGGTGGAGTCAGTTTTGAACATTGATGCACCCCAATTTGCCCTCCACTCACCTGGGCCACACACCAGAGATGACCCCAGCAGGCCCGGTGCACAATGGAAAGTGTGCAACAGATCAGGCCCAACGCCGTGGAGTGAAACGGAGTGCTGGCCCATACAAAGGCCTATTCTATCCACATCTTAGGGCAACAGAACTGGGGATGCGGGTGGAGTGAGTTTTGACCATTCATGCACCCCAGTTTGCCCTCCACTCACCCCGGCCACACACCAGAGTTGACCCCAGCAGGCATGGTGTACAATGGAAAGTGTGCAACAGATCAGGCCCAACGCCGTGGGGTGAAACGGAGTGCTGGCCCATACACGGGCCTATTCTATCCACATCTTAGGGCAACAGAGCTGGGGAAGCGGGTGGAGTCAGTTTAGACCATTGATGGACCCCAATTTGCCCTCTACTCACCTGGGCCACAAACCCAGAGATGACCCCAGCAGGCATGGTGTACAATGGAAAGTGTGCAACAGATCAGGCCCAACGCCGTGGAGTGGAACGGGGTGCTGGCCCATACACAGGCCTACTCGATCCACATCTTAGGGCAACAGATCTGGGGATGCGGGTGGAGTCAGTTTTGAACATTGATGCACCGCAATTTGCTCTCCCCTCACCTGGGCCACACACCAGAGATGACCCCAGCAGGCATGGTGTACAATGGAAAGTGTGCAACAGATCAGGCCTAACGCCCTGGAGTGAAACGGAGTGCTGCCCCATACACAGGCCTATTCTATCCACATCGTAGGGCAACAGAACTGGGGATGCGGGTGGAGTCAGTTTTGAACATGGATGCACCCCAATTTACCCTCCACTCACCTGGGCCACACACCAGAGATGACCCCAGCAGGCATGGTGTACAATGAAAAAAATGTGCAACAGATCAGGCCCAACGCCGTGGAGTGAACCGGGATGCTGGCCCATACACGGGCCTATTCGATCCACATCTTAGGGCAACAGAACTGGGGATGCGGGTGGAGTCAGTTTTGAACATTGATGCACCCCAATTTGCTCTCCCCTCACCTGGGCCACACACCAGAGATGACCCCAGCAGGCATGGTGTACAATGGAAAGTGTGCAACAGATCAGGCCCAACGCCGTGGAGTGAAACGGGGTGCTGGCCCATACACAGGCCTATTCGATCCACACTTCAGGGCAACAGAACTCGGGATGCGGGTGGAGTCAGCTTTGAAGATTGATGCACCCCAATTTGCCCTCCACTGACCTGGGCCACAAACCAGAGATGACCCCAGCAGGCATGGTGTACACTGGAAAGTGTGCGACAGATCAGGCCCACCGCCATGGAGTGAAACGGAGTGCTGGCCCATACACAGGCCTGGTTTAGCCACATCTTAGGGCAACAGAACTGGGGATGCGGCCGGAGTGAGTTTTGACCATTAATGCACCCCAATTTGCCCTCCACTTACCTGGGCCACACACGAGAGATGACCCCAGCAGGCATGGTGTACAATTGGAAGTGTGCAACAGATCAGGCCCAACGCCCTGGAGTGAAACGGAGTGCTGGCCCATACACAGGCCTATTCTATCCGAATCGTACGGGAACAGAACTGGGGATGCGGGTGGAGTCAGTTTTGAACATGGATGCACCCCAATTTGCCCTCCATTCACCTGGGCCACAGAAAAGTGTGCGACAGATCAGGCCCAAAGCCGTGGAGTGAAACGGAGTGCTGGCCCATACACAGGCCTATTCTATCCACATCGTAGGGCAACAAATCTGGGGATGCGGGTGGAGTCAGTTGGGAACATTGATGCGCCCCAATTTGCCCTCCACTCACCTGGGCCAAACACCAGAGATGACCCCAGCAGGCATGGTGTACAATGGAAAGTGTGCAACAGATCAGGCCCAACGCCGTGGAGTGAAACGGAGTGCTGGCCCATACACAGGCCTATTCTATCCATATCGTAGGGCAACAGAGCTGGTGAGGCGGGTGGAGTCAGTTTTGAACATGGATGCACCCCAATTTGCCCTCCACTCACCTGGGCCCCGCACCAGAGATGGCCCCAGCAGGCATGGTGTACAATGGAAAGTGTGCAACAGATCACGCCCAACGCCGTGGAGTGAAACGGAGTGCTGGCCCATACACAGACCTATTCTATCCACATCTTAGGGCAACAGAACTGGGGATGCGGGTGGAGTCAGTTTTGAACATTGATGCACCCCAATTTGCCGTCCACTCACCTGGGCCACACACCGGAGATGACCCCAGCAGGCATGGTGTCCAATGGAAGGTGTGCAACAGATCAGGCCCAACGCCGTGGAGTGAAACGGAGTGCCGGCCCATACACAGGCCTATTCTATCCACATCTTGGGGGAACAGAACTGGGGATGCGGGTGGAGTCAGTTTTGAACATTGATGCACCCCAATTTGACCTCCACTCACCTGGGCCACACACCGGAGATGACCCCAGCAGGCATGGTGTACAATGGAAAGTGTGCAACAGATCAGGCCCAACGCTGTGGAATGAAACAGGAGTGCTGGCCCATTATCAGGCCAATTTGCCCTCCAGTCACCCCGGCCACACACCAGAGATGACCCCAGCAGGCATGGTGTACAACGGAGAGTGTGCAACAGATCACGCCGAACGCCGTGGAGTGAAAGGGAGTGCTGGCCCATACAGAGGCCTATTCTGTCCACATCGTTGGGCAACAGAACTGGGGATGCGGGTGGAGTCAGTTTTGAACATTGATGCACCCCAATTTGCCCTCCACTCACCTGGGCCACAAACCAGAGATGACCCCAGCAGGCATGGTGTACACTGGAAAGTGTGCGACAGATCAGGCCCAACGCCCTGGAGTGAAACGGAGTGCTGGCCCATACAGAGGCCTATTCTATCCACATCGTAGGGCAACAGAGCTTGGGAGGCGGATGAAGTCAGTTTTGAACATTGATGCACCCCAATTTGCCCTCCACTCACCTGGGCCACACACCAGAGATGACCCCAGCAGGCATGGTGTACAATGGAAAGTGTGCAACAGATCAGGCCCAACGCCGTGGAGTGAAACGGAGTGCTGGCCCATACACAGGCCTATTCGATCCCACTTCTTAGGGCAACAGAACTGGGGATGCGGGTGGAGTCAGCTCTGAACATTGATGCACCCCAAAGTGCCCTCCACTCACCTGGTCCACACACCAGAGATGACCCCAGCAGGCATGGTGTACACTGGAAAGTGTGCAACAGATCAGGCCAAACGCCATGCAGTGAAACGGAGTGCTGGCCCATACACAGGCCTATTCTAGCCACATCCTAGGGCAACAGAACTGGGGATGCGGGTGGAGTCAGTTTTGAACATTGATGCAGCCCAATTTGCCCTCCACTGACCTGGGCCAAACACAAGAGATGACCCCAGCAGGCATGGTGTACAATGGAAAGTGTGCAACAGATCAGGCCCAACGCCGTGGAGTGAAACGGAGTGCTGGCCCGTACACAGGCCTATTCTATCCACATCGTAGGACAACAGAGCTGGAGACGCGGGTGGAGTCAGCTTTGAACATTGATGCACCCCAATTTGCCCTCCACTCACCTGGGCCAAACACCAGAGATGACCCCAGCAGGCATGGTGTACAATGGAAAGTGTGCAACAGATCAGGCCCAACGCCGTGGAGTGAAACGGGGTGCTGGCCCATACAGAGACCTGGTCTATCCACATCGTAGGGCAACAGAACTGGGGATGCGGGTGGAGTCATTTTTGAACATTGATGCACCCCCATTTGCCCTCCACTCACCTGGGCCACACACCAGAGATGACCCCAGCAGGCATGGTGTACTATGGAAAGTGTGCAACAGATCAGGCCCAACGCCCTGGAGTGAAACGGAGAGCTGGCCCATACACAGACCTGGTCTATCCACATCGTAGGGCAACAGAACTGGGTATGCGGGTGGAGTCAGTTCTGAACATTGATGCACCCCAATTTGCCCTTCACTCACCTACTCACCTGGGCCACACACCAGAGATGACCCCAGCAGGCATGGTGTACACTGGAAAGTGTGCAACAGATCAGGCCCAACGCCATGGAGTGAAACGGAGTGCCGGCCCATACACAGACCTCTTCTATCCACATCTTAGGGCAACAGAACTGGGGATGCGGGTGGAGTCAGTTTTGAACATTGATGCACCTCAATTTGCCCTTCACTCACCTACTCACCTGGGCCACACACCAGAGATGACCCCAGCAGGCATGGTGTACACTGGAAAGTGTGCAACAGATCAGGCCCAACGCCGTGGAGTGAAACGGAGTGCTGGCCCATAAACAGGCCTATCGTATCCATATCTTAGGGCAAGAGAACTGGAGATGCGGGTGGAGTCAGTTTTGAACATTGATGCACCCCAATTTGCCCTCCACTCACCTGGGCCACACACCACAGATGACCCCAGCAGGCATGGTGTACTGTGGAAAGTGTGTAACGGATCATGCCCAACGCCGTGGAGTGAAACGGAGTGCTGGCCCATACACAGGCCTATTCTATCCACATCGTAGGGCAACAGAACTGGGGATGCGGGTGGAGTCAGTTTGGAACATTGATGCACCCAAATTTGCCCTCCACTCACCTGGGCCACACACCAGAGATGACCCCAGCAGGCATGGTGTACACTGGAAAGTGTGCAACAGATCAGGCCCAACGCCGTGGAGTGAAACGGAGTGCTGGCCCATACACAGACCTATTCTATCCACATCTTAGGGCAACAGAATTGGGGATGCGGGTGGAGTCAGTTTTGAACATTGATGCACCCCAATTTTCCCTCCACTCACCTGGGCCACACACCAGAGATGACCCCAGCAGGCATGGTGTACAATGGAAAGTGTGCAACAGATCAGGTCCAACGCTGTGGAGTGAAACGGAGTGCTGGCCCATACACAGACCCAATGTATCCACATCGTAAAGCAACAGAGCTGGGGATGCGGGTGGAGTCAGGTTTTACCATTGATGCACCCCAATTTGCCCTCCACTCACCTGGGCCACACACCAGAGATGACCCCAGCAGGCATGGTGTCCAATGGAAGGTGTGCAACAGATCAGGCCCCACGCCGTGGAGTGAAACGGAGTGCTGGCCCATACACAGACCTGGTCTATCCACATCGTAGGGCAACAGAACTGGGGATGCGGGTGGAGTCAGTTCAGAACATTGATGCACCCCAATTTGCCCTTCACTCACCTACTCACCTGGGCCACACACCAGAGATGACCCCAGCAGGCATGGTGTACACTGGAAAGTGTGCAGCAGATCAGGCCCAACGCCCTCGAGTGAAACAGAGTGCCGGCCCATACACAGACCTATTCTATCCACATCTTAGGGCAACAGAACTGGGGATGCGGGTGGAGTCAGTTTTGAACATTGATGCACCCCGATTTGCCCTTCACTCACCTAATCACCTGGGCCACACACCAGAGATGACCCCAGCAGGCATGCTGTACACTGGAAAGTGTGCAACAGATCAGGCCCAACGCCGTGGGGTGAATCGGAGTGCTGGCCCATACACAGGCCTATTATATCCATACCCTAGGGCAACAGAGCTGGGGATGCGGGTGGAGTCAGTTTGGAACATTGATGCACCCCAATTTGCTCTCCACTCACCTGGGCCACACACCAGAGATGACCCCAGCAGGCATGGTGTACACTGGAAAGTGTGCAACAGATCAGGCCCAACGCCGTGGAGTGAAACGGAGTGCTGGCCCATACACAGGCCTATTCTATCCACATCTTAGGGCAACAGAACTGGGGATGCGGGCGGAGTCAGTTTTGAACATGAATGCACCCAAATTTGCCGTCCACTCACCTGGGCCACACACGGGAGATGACCCCAGCAGGCATGGTGTACAATGGAGAGTGTGCAACAGATCAGGCCCAACGCCCTGGAGTGAAACGGAGTGCTGGCCCATACACAGACCTATTCTATCCACATCGTAGGGCAACAGGACTGGGGATGCGGGTGTAGTCAGTTTTGAACATTGATGCACCCCAATTTGCCCTCCACTCACCTGGGCCACACACCAGAGATGACCCCAGCAGGCATGGTGTACAATGGAAAGTGTGCAACAGATCAGGCCCAACGCCGTGGAGTGAAACGGAGTGCTGGCCCATACACAGACCTATTCTATCGACATCCTAGGGCAACAGAACTGGGGATGCGGATGGAGTCAGTTTTGAACATTGATGCACCCCAATGTGCGCTCCACTCACCTGGGCCACACACCAGAGATGACCCCAGCAGGCATGGTGTAGAATGGAAACTGTGCAACAGATCAGGCCCCACGCCGTGGAGTGAGACGGAGTGCTGTCCGATACACAGGCCTATTCTATCCACATCTTAGGGCAACAAATCTGGGGATGCGGGTGGAGTCAGTTTAGAACATGGATGCACCCCAATTTGCCCTCCACTCACCTGGGCCACACACCAGAGATGACCCCAGCAGGCATGGTGTACAATGGAAAGTGTGCAACAGATCAGGCCCAACGCCGTGGGGTGAAACGGAGTGCTGGCCCATACACAGACCCATTCTATCCATATCGTAGGGCAACAGAACTGGGGATGCGGGTGGAGTCAGTTTTGAACATGAATGCACCCCACTTTGCCGTCCACTCACCTGGGCCACACACCAGAGATGACCCCAGCAGGCATGGTGTACAATGGAAAGTGTGCAACAGATCAGGCCCAACGCCGTGGAGTGAAACGGAGTGCTGGCCCATACACAGACCTATTCTATCCACATCGTAGGGCAACAGGACTGGGGATGCGGGTGGAGTCAGTTTTGAACATTGATGCACCCCAATTTGCCCTCCACTCACCGGGGCCACACACCAGAGATGACCCCAGCAGCCATGGTGTACTATGGAAAGTGTGCAACAGATCAGGCCCAACGCCGTGGAGTGAAACGGAGTGCTGGCCCATACACAGACCTATTCGATCCACATCTTAGGGCAACAAATCTGAGGATGCGGGTGGAGTCAGTTGTGAACATTGATGCACCCCAATTTGCCCTCCACTCACCTGGGCCACATACCAGAGATGACCCCAGCAGGCATGGTGTACAATGGAAAGTGTGCAACAGATCAGGCCCAACGCCGTGGAGTGAAAGGGAGTGCTGGCCCATACACAGGCCTTTTCTAACCACACCTTAGGGCAACAGAGCTGGGGATGCGGGTGGAGTCAGTTTTGAACATTAATGCACCCCAATTTGCCCTCCACTCACCTGGGCCACATACCAGAGATGACCCCAGCAGGCATGGTGTACAATGGAAGGTGTGCAACAGATCAGGCCCAACGCCGTGGAGTAAAACGGAGTGCTGGCTCATACACAGGCCTATTCTATCCAGATCTTAGGGCAACAAATCTGGGGATGCGGCTGGAGTCAGTTGTGAACATTGATGCACCCCAATTTGCCCTCCACTCCCCTGGGCCACATACCAGAGATGACCCCAGCAGGCATGGTGGACACTGGAAAGTGTGCAACAGATCAGGCCCAATGCCGTGGAGTGAAACGGAGTGCTGGCCCATACACACCCCTGGTCCATCCACATCGTAGGGCAACAGAGCTGGGGATGCGGGTGGAGTCAGTTTTGAACATTCATGCACCCCAATTTGCCCTCCACTAGCCTGGGCCACACACCAGAGATGACCCCAGCAGGCATGTTGTACAATGGAAAGTGTGGAACAGATCAGGCCCAACGCCGTGGAGTGAAACGGGGTGCTGGCCCATACACAGGCCTATTCTATCCACATCTTTGGGGAATAGAACTGGAGATGCGGGTGGAGTCATTTTTGAACATTGATGCACCCAAATTTGCCCTCCACTCACCTGGGCCACACACCAGAGATGACCCCAGCAGGCATGGTGTACAATGGAAAGTGTGCAACAGATCAGGCCCAACGCCGTGGAGTGAAACGGAGGGCTGGCCCATACAAGAGCCTTTTCTATCAACACCGTTGGGAAACCAGAGCTGGGGATGCGGGTGGAGTCAGTTTTGAACATTGATGCACCCCATTTTGCCCTCCACTCACCTGGGCGACATACCAGAGATGACCCCAGCAGGCATGGTGTACAATGGAAAGTGTGCAACAGATCAGGCCCAACGCCGCGGAGTGAAACGGAGTGCTGGCCCATACAAAGGCCTATTCTATCAACATCGTTGGGAAACCAGAGCTGGGGATGCGGGTGGAGTCAGTTTTGAACATTGATGCACCCCAATTTGATGCGGGTGGACTCAGTTTTGAACATTGATGCACCCCAATTTGCCCTCCACTCACCTGGGCCACACACCAGAGATGACCCCAGCAGGCATGGTGTACAATGGAAAGTGTGCATCAGATCAGGCCCAACGCCGTGGAGTGAAACGGAGTGCTGGCCCATACAAAGGCCTATTCTATCAACATCGTTGGGAAACCAGAGCTGGGGATGCGGGTGGAGTCAGTTTTGAACATTGATGCAGCCCAATTTGCCCTCCACTCACCTGGGCCACACACCAGAGATGACCCCAGCAGGCATGGTGTACTATGGAAAGTGTGCAACAGATCACGTCCAACGCTGTGGAATAAAACAGGAGTGCTGGCCCATATACAGACCTATTCTATCCACATATTAGGGCAACAGAACTGGGGATGCGGCTGGAGTCAGTTTTGAACATTGATGCACCCCAATTTGCCCTCCACTCACCTGGGCCACACACCAGAGATGACCCCAGCAGGCATGGTGTACAATGGAAAGTGTGCAACAGATCAGGCCCAACGCCGTGGAGTGAACCGGAGTGCTGGCCCATACACAGACCTATTCTATCCACACCTTAGGGGAACAGAACTGGGGATGCGGGTGGAGTCAGTTGTGAACATTGATGCACCCCAATTCGCCCTCCACTCACCTGGGCCACATACCAGAGATGACCCCAGCAGGCATGGTGTACACTGGAAAGTGTGCAACAGATCAGGCCCAATGCCGTGGAGTGAAACGGAGTGCTGGCCCATACACACCCCCGGTCCATCCACATCGTGGGGCAACAGAGCTGGGGATGCGGGTGGAGTCAGTTTTGAACATTGATGCACCCCAATTTGCCCTCCACTCACCTGGGCCACATACCAGAGATGACCCCAGCAGGCATGGTGTACAATGGAAAGTGTGCAACAGATCAGGCCCAACGCCGTGGAGTGAAACGGAGTGCTGGCCCATACAAGAGCCTTTTCTATCAACATCGTTGGGAAACCAGAGCTGGGGATACGGGTGGAGTCAGTTTTGAACATTGATGCACCCGAATTTGCCCTCCACTCATCTGGGCCACACACCAGAGATGACCCCAGCAGGCATGGTGTACAATGGAAAGTGTGCAACAGATCAGGCCCAACACCGTGGAGTGAAACGGAGTGCTGGCCCATACACAGGCCTATTCTATCCACATCTTAGGGCAACAGAGCTGGGTATGCGGCTGGAGTCAGGTTTGAACATTGATGCACCCCAATTTGCCCTCCACTCACCTGGGCCACATACCAGAGATGACCCCAGCAGGCATGGTGTACAATGGAAAGTGTGCAACAGATCAGGCCCAACGCCGCGGAGTGAAACGGAGTGCTGGCCCATACAAAGGCCTGTTCTATCAACATCGTTGGGAAACCAGAGCTGGGGATGCGGGTGCAGTCAGTTTTGAACATTGATGCACCCCAATCTGATGCGGGTGGAGTCAGTTTTGAACATTGATGCACCCCAATTTGCCCTCCACTCACCTGGGCCACACACCAGAGATGACCCCAGTAGGCATGGTGTACAATGGAAAGTGTGCATCAGATCAGGCCCAACGCCGTGGAGTGAAACGGAGTGCTGGCCCATACAAAGGCCTATTCTATCAACATCGTTGGGAAACCAGAGCTGGGGATGCGGGTGGAGTCAGCCTTGAACATTGATGCAGCCCAATGTGCCCTCCACTCACCTGGGCCACACACCAGAGATGACCCCAGCAGGCATGGTGTACTATGGAAAGTGTGCAACAGATCAGGTCCAACGCTGTGGAATGAAACAGGAGTGCTGGCCCATATACAGACCTATTCTATCCACATCTTAGGGGAACAGAACCGGGGATGCGGGTGGAGTCAGTTGTGAACATTGATGCAGCCCGATTCGCCCTCCACTCACCCGGGCCACATACCAGAGATGACCCCAGCAGGCATGGTGTACACTGGAAAGTGTGCAACAGATCAGGCCCAATGCCGTGGAGTGAAACGGAGTGCTGGCCCATACACACCCCCGGTCCATCCGCATCGTGGGGCAACAGAGCTGGGGTTCCGGTGGAGTCAGTTTTGAACATTGATGCACCCCAATTTGCCCTCCACTCACCTGGGCCACATACCAGAGATGACCCCAGCAGGCATGGTGTACAATGGAAAGTGTGCAACAGATCAGGCCCAAGGCCGTGGAGGAAAACGGAGTGCTGGCCCATACAGAGGCCTATTCTATCCACATCTTAGGGCAACAGAACTGGGGATGCGGGTGGAGTCAGTTTTGAACATTGATGCACCCCAATTTGCCCTCCACTCACCTGGGCCACACACCAGAGATGACCCCAGCAGGCATGGTGTACAATGGAAAGTGTGCAACAGATCAGGCCCAACGCCGTGGAGTGAAACGGAGTGCTGGCCCATACACAGACCTATTCTATCCACATCTTAGGGGAACAGAACTGGGGATGCGGGTGGAGTCAGTTTTGAACATTGATGCACCCCAATTTGCCCTCCACTCACCTGGGCCACACACCAGAGATGACCCCAGCAGGCATGGTGTACAATGGAAAGTGTGCAACAGATCAGGCCCAACGCCGTGGAGTGAAACGGAGTGCTGGCCCATACAAAGGCCTATTCTATCAACATCGTTGGGAAACCAGAGCTGGGGATGCGGGTGGAGTCAGTTTTGAACATTGATGCACCCCAATTTGCCCTCCACTCACCTGGGCCACACACCAGAGATGACCCCAGCAGGCATGGTGTACAATGGAAAGTGTGCAACAGATCAGGCCCAACGCCGTGGAGTGAAACGGAGTGCTGGCCCATACACAGACCTATTCTATCCACATCTTAGGGCAACAGAACTGGGGACGCGGGTGGAGTCAGTTTTGAACATTGATGCACCCCAATTGGCCCTCCACTCACCTGGGCCACACACCAGAGATGACCCCAGCAGGCATGGTGTACAATGGAAAGTGTGCTACAGATCAGGCCCAACGCCGTGGAGTGAAACGGGGTGCTGGCCCATATAAAGGCCTATTCTATCAACATCGTTGGGAAACCAGAGCTGGGGATGCGGGTGGAGTCAGTTTTGAACATTGATGCAGCCCAATTTGCGCTCCACTCACCTGGGCCACACACCAGAGATGACCCCAGCAGGCATGGTGTACTATGGAAAGTGTGCAACAGATCAGGCCCAACGCTGTGGAATGAAACAGGAGTGCTGGCCCATATACAGACCTATTCTATCCACATCTTAGGGCAACTGAGCTGGGGATGCGGGTGGAGTCAGTTTTGAACATTGATGCACCCCAATTTGCTCTCCCCTCATCTGGGCCACGCACCAGAAATGACCCGGGCGGGCATGGTGTACAATGGAAAGTGTGCAACAGATCAGGCCCAACGCCCTGGAGTGAAACGGAGTGCTGGCCCATACACAGACCTATTCTATCCACATCTTAGGGGAACAGAACTGGGGATGCGGGTGGAGTCAGTTTCGAACATTGATGCAGCCCAATTTGCCCTCCACTCACCTGGGCCACACACCAGAGATGACCCCAGCAGGCATGGTGTACAATGGAAAGTGTGCAACAGATCAGGCTGAACGCCGTGGGGTGAAACGGAGTGCTGGCCCATACACAGACCTATTCTATCCATATCGTAGGGCAACAGAGCTGGGGATGCGGGTGGAGTCAGTTTTGAACATGAATGCACCCCAATTTGCTGTCCACTCACCTGGGCCACACACCAGAGATGACCCCAGAAGGCATGGTGTACAATGGAAAGTGTGCAACAGATCAGGTCCAACGCCCTGGAGTGAAACGGAGTGCTGGCCCATACACAGACCTATTCTATCCACATCGTAGGGCAACAGGACTGGGGATGCGGGTGGAGTCAGTTTTGAACATTGATGCACCCCAATTGGCCCTCCACTCACCAGGGCCACACACCAGAGATGACCCCAGCAGCCATGCCGTACAATGGAAAGTGTGCAACAGATCAGGCCCAACGCCGTGGAGTGAAACGGAGTGCTGGCCCATACACAGACCTATTCTATCCATATCGTAGGGCAACAGAACTGGGGATGCGGGTGGAGTCAGTTTTGAACATGAATGCACCCCAATTTGCTGTCCACTCACCTGGGCCACACACCAGAGATGACCCCAGCAGGCATGGTGTACACTGGAAAGTGTGCAACAGATCAGGTCCAACGCCCTGGAGTGAAACGAAGTGCTGGCCCATACACAGACCTATTCTATCCACATCGTAGGGCAACAGGACTGGGGATGCGGGTGGAGTCAGTTTTGAACATTGATGCACCCCAATTTGCCCTCCACTCACCAGGGCCACACACCAGAGATGACCCCAGCAGCCATGGTGTACTATGGAAAGTGTGCAACAGATCAGGTCCAACGCCCTGGAGTGAAACGGAGTGCTGGCCCATACACAGACCTATTATATCCACATCGTAGGGCAACAGAACTGGAGATGCGGGTGGAGTCAGTTTTGAACATTGATGCACCCCAATTTGCGCTCCACTCACCTGGGCCACACACCAGAGATGACCCCAGCAGGCATGGTGTACAATTGAAAGTGTGCAACAGATCAGGCCCCACGCCGAGGAGTGAAACGGAGGGCTGGCTCATACACAGGCCTATTCTATCCACATCTTAGGGCAACAGAACTGGGGATGCGGGTGGGGTCAGTTTTGAACATTAATGCACCCCAATTTGCTCTCCCCTCATCTGGGCCACGCACCAGAAATGACCCGGGCGGGCATGGTGTACAATGGAAAGTGTGCAACAGATCAGGCCCAACGCCCTGGAGTGAAACGGAGTGCTGGCCCATACACAGACCTATTCTATCCACATATTAGGGGAACAGAACTGGGGATGCGGGTGGAGTCAGTTTCGAACATTGATGCAGCCCAATTTGCCCTCCACTCACCTGGGCCACACACCAGAGATGACCCCAGCAGGCATGGTGTACAATGGAAAGTGTGCAACAGATCAGGCTGAACGCCGTGGAGTGAAACGGAGTGCTGGCCCATACACAGACCTATTCTATCCATATCGTAGGGCAACAGAGCTGGGGATGCGGGTGGAGTCAGTTTTGAACATGAATGCACCCCAATTTGCTGTCCACTCACCTGGGCCACACACCAGAGATGACCCCAGCAGGCATGGTGTACAATGGAAAGTGTGCAACAGATCAGGTCCAACGCCCTGGAGTGAAACGGAGTGCTGGCCCATACACAGACCTATTCTATCCACATCGTAGGGCAACAGGACTGGGGATGCGGGTGGAGTCAGTTTTGAACATTGATGCACCCCAATTGGCCCTCCACTCACCAGGGCCACACACCAGAGATGACCCCAGCAGCCATGGTGTACAATGGAAAGTGTGCAACAGATCAGGCCCAACGCCGTGGAGTGAAACGGAGTGCTGGCCCATACACAGACCTATTCTATCCATATCGTAGGGCAACAGAACTGGGGATGCGGGTGGAGTCAGTTTTGAACATGAATGCACCCCAATTTGCTGTCCACTCACCTGGGCCACACACCAGAGATGACCCCAGCAGGCATGGTGTACACTGGAAAGTGTGCAACAGATCAGGTCCAACGCCCTGGAGTGAAACGAAGTGCTGGCCCATACACAGACCTATTCTATCCACATCGTAGGGCAACAGGACTGGGGATGCGGGTGGAGTCAGTTTTGAACATTGATGCACCCCAATTTGCCCTCCACTCACCAGGGCCACACACCAGAGATGACCCCAGCAGCCATGGTGTACTATGGAAAGTGTGCAACAGATCAGGTCCAACGCCCTGGAGTGAAACGGAGTGCTGGCCCATACACAGACCTATTCTATCCACATCGTAGGGCAACAGAACTGGGGATGCGGGTGGAGTCAGTTTTGAACATTGATGCACCCCAATTTGCGCTCCACTCACCTGGGCCACACACCAGAGATGACCCCAGCAGGCATGGTGTACAATGGAAAGTGTGCAACAGATCAGGCCCCACGCCGAGGAGTGAAACGGAGGGCTGGCTCATACACAGGCCTTTTCTATCCACATCTTAGGGCAACAGAACTGGGGATGCGGGTGGAGTCAGATTTGAACATTGATGCACCCCAATTTGCCCTCCACTCACCTGGGCCACACCAGAGGTGACCCCAGCAGGCATGGTGTACAATGGAAAATGTGCAACAGATCAGGCCCAACGCCGTGGAGTGAAACGGAGTGCTGTCCCATACACAGGCCTATTCTATCCACATCTTAGGGCAACAAATCTGGGGATGCGGGTGGAGTCAGTTGTGAACATTGATGCACCCCAATTTGCCCTCCGCTCACCTGGGCCACATACAAGAGATGACCCCAGCAGGCATGGTGTACAATGGAAAGTGTGCAACAGATCAGGCCCAACGCCGTGGAGTGAAACGGAGTGCTGGCCCATACACAGGCCTATTCTATCCACATCTTAGGGCAACAGAGCTGGGGATGCGCGTGGAGTCAGGTTTGAACATTGATGCACCCCAATTTGCCCTCCACTCACCTGGGCACACACACCAGAGATGACCCCAGCAGGCATGGTGTACAATGGAATGTCTGCAACAGATCAGGCCCAACGCCCTGGAGTGAAACGGAGTGCTGGCCCATACACAGGCCTATTCTGTCCACATCGTAGGGCAACAGAGCTGGGGATGCGGGTGGAGTCAGTTTTGAACATTGATGCACCCCAATTTGCCCTCCACTCACCTGGGCCACACACCAGAGATGACCCCAGCAGGCATGGTGTACAATGCAAGGTGTGCAAAAGATCAGGCCCAACGCCGTGGAGTGAAACGGAGTGCTGGCTCATACAGAGGCCTATTCTATCCACATCGTAGGGCAACAAATCTGGGGATGCGGGTGGAGTCAGTTGTGAACATTGATGCACCCCAATTTGCCCTCCACTCCCCTGGGCCACATACCAGAGATGACCCCAGCAGGCATGCTGTACTATGGAAAGTGTGCAACAGATCAGGCCCAATGCCGTGGAGTGAAACGGAGTGCTGGCCCATACACAGGCCTATTCCATCCACATCGTAGGGCAACAGAGCTGGGGATGCGGGTGGTGTCAGTTTTGAACATTGATGCACCCCTATTTGCCCTCCATTCACCTGGGCCACACACCAGAGATGACCCCAGCAGGCATGGTGTACAATGGAAAGTGTGGAACAGATCAGGCCCAATGCCGAGGAGTGAAACGAAGTGCTGGCCCATACACAGGCCTATTCCATCCACATCGTAGGGCAACAGAGCTGGGGATGCGGTCGGTGTCAGTTTTGAACATTGATGCACCCCAATTTGCCCTCCACTCACCTGGGCCACACACCAGAGATGACCCCAGCAGGCATGGTGTACACTGGAAAGTGTGCAACAGATCAGGCCCAACGCCGTGGAGTGAAACGGAGTGCTGGCCCATACACAGGCCTATTCTATCCACATCGTAGGGCAACAGAACTGGGAATGCGGGTGGAATCAGTTGTGAACATTGATGCACCCCAATTTGCCCTCCACTCACCTGGGCCACACACCAGAGATGACCCCAGCAGGCATGGTGTACAATGGAAAGTGTGGAACAGATCAGGCCCAACGCCGTGGGGTGAAACGGAGTGCTGGCCCATACACAGGCCTATTCTATCCACATCTTGGGGGAACAGAACTGGAGATGCGGGTGGAGTCAGTTTTGAACATTGATGCACCCCAATTTGCCCTCCACTCACCTGGGCCACATACCAGAGATGACCCCAGCAGGCATGGTGTACAATGGAAAGTGTGCAACAGATCAGGCCCAACGACGTGGAGTGAAACGGAGTGCTGGCCCATACAAAGGCCTATTCTATCAACATCGTTGGGAAACCAGAGCTGAGGATGCGGGTGGAGTCAGTTTTGAACATTGATGCAGCCCAATTTGCCCTCCACTCACCTGGGCCACACACCAGAGATGACCCCAGCAGGCATGGTGTACAATGGAATGTGTGCAACAGATCAGGCCCAACGCCGTGGAGTGAAACGGAGTGCTGGCCCATACACAGGCCTATTCTGTCCACATCGTAGGGCAACAGAACTGGGGATGCGGGTGGAGTCAGTTTTGAACATTGATGCACCCCAATTTGCCCTCCACTCACCTGGGCCACACACCAGAGATGACCCCAGCAGGCATGGTGTACAATGGAATGTGTGCAACAGATCAGGCCCAACGCCGTGGAGTGAAACGGGGTGCTGGCCCATACACAGGCCTATTCTATCCACATCTTAGGGCAACCGAACTGGGGATGCGGGTGGAGTCAGTTTTGAACATTGATGCACCCCAATTTGCCCTCCACTCACGTGGGCCACACACCAGAGATGACCCCAGCAGGCATGGTGTACAATGGAATGTGTGCAACAGATCAGGCCCAACGCCGTGGAGTGAAACGGAGTGCTGGCCCATACACAGGCCTATTCTATCCACATCTTAGGGCAACCGAACTGGGGATGCGGGTGGAGTCAGTTTTGAACATTGATGCACCCCAATTTGCCCTCCACTCACCTGGGCCACACACCAGAGATGACCCCAGCAGGCATGGTGTACAATGGAATGTGTGCAACAGATCAGGCCCAACGCCGTGGAGTGAAACGGAGTGCTGGCCCATACACAGGCCTATTCTATCCACATCGTAGGGCAACAGAACTGGGGATGCGGGTGGAGTCAGTTTTGAACATTGATGCACCCCAATTTGCCCTCCACTCACCTGGGCCACACACCAGAGATGACCCCAGCAGGCATGGTGTACAATGGAAAGTGTGCAACAGATCAGGCTGAACGCCGTGGAGTGAAACGGAGTGCTGGCCCATACAAAGGCCTATTCTATCAAAATCGTAGGGCAACAGAGCTGGGGATGCGGGTGGAGTCAGTTTTGAACATTGATGCACCCCAATTTGCCCTCCACTCATCTGGGCCACACACCAGAAATGACCCGGGCGGGCATGGTGTACAATGGAATGTGTGCAACAGATCAGGCCCAACGCCCTGGAGTGAAACGGAGTGCTGGCCCATACACAGACCTATTCTATCCACATCGTAGGGCAACAGAACTGGGGATGCGGGTGGAGTCAGTTTTGAACATTGATGCACCCAAATCTGCCCTCCACTCACCTGGGCCACACACCAGAGATGACCCCAGCAGGCATGGTGTACAATGGAATGTGTGCAACAGATCAGGCCCAACGCCGTGGAGTGAACCGGAGTGCTGGCCCATACACAGGCCTATTCTCTCCACATCTTAGGGCAACAGAACTGGGGATGCGGGTGGGGTCAGTTTTGAACATTGATGCACCCCAATTTGCCCTCCACTCACCTGGGCCACACACCAGAGATGACCGCAGCAGGCATGGTGTACAATGGAAGGTGTGCAACAGATCAGGCCCAACGCCGTGGGGTGAAACGGAGTGCTGGCCCATACACAGGCCTATTCTATCCACATCTTGGGGGAACAGAACTGGAGATGCGGGTGGAGTCAGTTTTGAACATTGATGCACCCCAATTTGCCCTCCACTCACCTGGGCCACATACGAGAGATGACCCCAGCAGGCATGGTGTACAATGGAAAGTGTGCAACAGATCAGGCCCAACGCCGTGGAGTGAAACGGAGTGCTGGCCCATACACAGAGCTATTCTATCAACATCGTTGGGGAACCAGAGCTGAGGATGCGGGTGGAGTCAGTTTTGAACATTGATGCAGCCCAATTTGCCCTCCACTCACCTGGGCCACACACCAGAGATGACTCCAGCAGGCATGGTGTACTATGGAAAGTGTGCAACAGATCAGGTCCAACGCTGTGGAATGAAACAGGAGTGCTGGCCCATATACAGACCCATTCTATCCACATCTTAGGGCAACAGAACTGGGGATGCGGGTGGAGTCAGCTTTGAACATTGATGCACCCCAATTTGCGCTCCACTCACCTGGGCCACACACCAGAGATGACCCCAGCAGGCATGGTGTACAATGGAAAGTGTGCAACAGATCAGGCCCAACGCCGTGGAGTGAAACGGAGTGCTGGCCCATACACAGGCCTATTCTGTCCACATCGTAGGGCAACAGAGCTGGGGATGCGGGTGGAGTCAGTTTTGAACATTGATGCACCCCAATTTGCCCTCCACTCACCTGGGCCACACACCAGAGATGACCCCAGCAGGCATGGTGTACACTGGAAAGTGTGCAACAGATCAGGCCCAACGCCGTGGAGTGAAACGGAGTGCTGGCCCATACACAGGCCTATTCTATCCACATCGTAGGGCAACAGAGCTGGGGATGCGGCTGGAGTCAGTTTTGAACATTGATGCACCCCTATTTGCCCTCCACTCATCTGGGCCACACACCAGAAATGACCCCAGCAGGCATGGTGTACAATGGAATGTGTGCAACAGATCAGGCCCAACGCCCTGGAGTGAAACGGAGTGCTGGCCCACACACAGACCTATTCTATCCACATCGTAGGGCAACAGAGCTGGGGATGCGGGTGGAGTCAGTTTTGAACATTGATGCACCCAAATCTGCCCTCCACTCACCTGGGCCACACACCAGAGATGACCCCAGCAGGCATGGTGGACAATGGAATGTGTGCAACAGATCAGGCCCAACGCCGTGGAGTGAAACGGAGTGCTGGCCCATACACAGGCCTATTCTATCCACATCTTAGGGCAACAGAACTGGGGATGCGGGTGTGGTCAGTTTTGAACATTGATGCACCCCAATTTGCCCTCCACTCACCTGGGCCACACACCAGAGATGACCCCAGCAGGCATGGTGTACAATGGAAGGTGTGCAACAGATCAGGCCCAACGCCGTGGAGTGAACCGGAGTGCTGGCCCATACACAGGCCTATTCTCTCCACATCTTAGGGCAACAGAAGTGGGGATGCGGGTGGAGTCAGTTTTGAACATTGATGCACCCCAATTTGCCCTCTACTCACCTGGGCCACACACCAGAGATGACCCCAGCAGGCATGGTGTACAATGGAAAGTGTGCAACAGATCAGGCCCAACGCCGTGTAGTGAAACGGAGTGCTGCGCCCATAGACAGGCCTATTCTATCCATATCGTTGGGAAACCAGAGCTGGGGATGCGGGTGGAGTCAGTTTTGAACATTGATGCACCCCAATTTGCCCTCCACTCACCTGGGCCACACACCAGAGATGACCCCAGCAGGCATGGTGTACTATGGAAAGTGTGCAACAGATCAGGTCCAACGCTGTGGAATGAAACAGGACTGCTGGCCCATATACAGACCTATTCTATCCACATCTTAGGGCAACAGAAGTGGAGATGCGGGTGGAGTCAGTTTTGAACATTGATGCACCCCAGTTTGCCCTCCACTCACCTGGGCCACACACCAGAGATGACCCCAGCAGGCATGGTGTACAATGGAAAGTGTGCAACAGATCAGGCCCAACGCCGTGGAGTGAAACGGAGTGCTGGCCCATACACAGGCCTATTCTATCCAAATCGTAGGGCAACAGAGCTGGGGATGCGGGTGGAGTCAGTTTTGAACATTGATACACCCCAATTCGCTCTCCCCTCATCTGGGCCACACACCAGAAATGACCCGGGCGGGCATGGTGTACAATGGAAAGTGTGCAACAGATCAGGCCAAACGCCGTGGAGTGAAACGGAGTGCTGGCCCATACACAGACCTATTCGATCCACATCGTAGGGCAACAGAACTGGGGATGCGGGTGGAGTCAGTTTTGAACATTGATGCACCCAAATCTGCTCTCCACTCACCTGGGCCACACCCCAGAGATGACCCCAGCAGCCATGGCGTACTATGGAAAGTGTGCAACAGATCAGGCCCAACGCCGTGGAGTGAAACGGAGTGCTGGCCCATACACAGACCTATTCTATCCACATCTTAGGGGAACAGAACTGGGGATGCG
This sequence comes from Eutreptiella sp. 'Long Island Sound 2002', assembly GCA_964036045.1. Lineage (NCBI taxonomy): Eukaryota > Euglenozoa > Euglenophyceae > Eutreptiales > Eutreptiaceae > Eutreptiella > Eutreptiella sp. 'Long Island Sound 2002'. The sequence goes on from OZ038389.1 coordinate 28,344,066, forward strand.
GGTGGAGTCAGTTTTGAACATTGATGCACCCCAATTTGCCCTCCACTCACCTGGGCCACACACCAGAGATCCCCCCAGCAGGCATGGTGTACAATGGAAAGTGTGCAACAGATCAGGCCGAACGCCGTGGAGTGAAACGGAGTGCTGGCCCATACACAGATCTGGTCTATCCACATCGTAGGGCAACAGAACTGGGGATGCGGGTGGAGTCAGTTTTGAACATTAATGCACCCCAGTTTGCTCTCAACTCACCTGGGCCACACACCAGAGATGACCCCAGCAGGCATGGTGTACACTGGAAAGTGTGCAACAGATCAGGCCCAACGCCGTGGAGTGAAACGGAGTGCTGGCCCATACACAGGCCTATTCCATCCACATCTTAGGGCAACGGAACTGGGAATGCGGGTGGAGTCAGTTTTGAACATTGATGCACCCCAATTTGCCCTCCACTCACCTGGGCCACACACCAGAGATGAGCCCAGCAGGCATGGTGTACACTGGAAAGTGTGCAACAGATCAGGCCCAACGCCGTGGAGTGAAACGGAGTGCCGGCCCATACACAGGCCTGTTCTATCCACATCTTAGGTCAACAGAACTGGGAATGCGGTTGGAGTCAGTTTTGAACATTCATGCACCCCAATTTGCCCTCCACTCACCTGGGCCACACACCAGAGATGACCCCAGCAGGCATGGTGTACAATGGAAAGTGTGCAACAGATCAGGCCCAACGCCGTGGAGTGAAACGGGGTGCTGGCCCATACACAGGCCTATTCTATCCACATCTTAGGGCAACAGAACTGGGGATGTGGGTGGAGTCAGCTTTGAACATTAATGCACCCAAATTTGCTCTCCACTCACCTGGCCCCACACCAGAGATGACCCCAGCAGGCATGGTGTACAATGGAAAGTGTGCAACAGATCAGGCCCAACGCCGTGGAGTGAAACGGGGTGCTGGCCCATACACAGGCCTATTCTATCCACATCTTAGGGCAACAGAAGTGGGGATGCGGGTGGAGTCAGTTTCGAACATTGATGCACCCCTATTTGCTCTCCACTCACCTGGGTCACACACCAGAGATGACCCCAGCAGGCATGGTGTACAATGGAAAGTGTGCAACAGATCAGGCCCAACGCCGTGGAGTGAAACGGAGTGCTGGCCCATACACAGGCCTATTCTATCCACATCTTAGGGCAACAGAACTGGGGATGCGGGTGGAGTCAGTTTTGAACATTGATGCACCCCAATTTGCTCTCCACTCACCTGGGCCACACACCAGAGATGACCCCAGCAGGCATGGTGTACAATGGAAAGTGTGCAACAGATCAGGCCCAACGCCGTGGAATGAAACGGAGTGCTGGCCCATACACAGACCTGGTCTATCCACATCTTAGGGCAACAGAAGTGGGGATGCGGGTGGAGTCAGTTTTGAACATTGATGCACCCCAATTTGCCCTCCACTCACCTGGGCCACACACCAGAGATGACCCCAGCAGGCATGGTGTACAATGGAAAGTGTGCAACAGATCAGGCCCAACGCCGTGGAGTGAAACGGGGTGCTGGCCCATACACAGGCCTATTCTATCCATATCGTAGGGCAACAGAGCTGGGGATGCGGGTGGAGTCAGTTTTGAACATTGATGCACCCCTATTTGCTCTCCACTCACCTGGGCCACACACCAGAGATGAGCCCAGCAGGCATGGTGTACACTGGAAAGTGTGCAACAGATCAGGCCCAACGCCGTGGAGTGAAACGGAGTGCCGGCCCATACACAGGCCTGTTCTATCCACATCTTAGGTCAACAGAACTGGGAATGCGGTTGGAGTCAGTTTTGAACATTCATGCACCCCAATTTGCCCTCCACTCACCTGGGCCACACACCAGAGATGACCCCAGCAGGCATGGTGTACAATGGAAAGTGTGCAACAGATCAGGCCCAACGCCGTGGAGTGAAACGGGGTGCTGGCCCATACACAGGCCTATTCTATCCACATCTTAGGGCAACAGAACTGGGGATGCGGGTGGAGTCAGCTTTGAACATTAATGCACCCAAATTTGCTCTCCACTCACCTGGCCCCACACCAGAGATGACCCCAGCAGGCATGGTGTACAATGGAAAGTGTGCAACAGATCAGGCCCAACGCCGTGGAATGAAACGGAGTGCTGGCCCATACACAGACCTGGTCTATCCACATCTTAGGGCAACAGAAGTGGGGATGCGGGTGGAGTCAGTTTTGAACATTGATGCACCCCAATTTGCCCTCCACTCACCTGGGCCACACACCAGAGATGACCCCAGCAGGCATGGTGTACAATGGAAAGTGTGCAACAGATCAGGCCCAACGCCGTGGAGTGAAACGGGGTGCTGGCCCATACACAGGCCTATTCTATCCATATCGTAGGGCAACAGAGCTGGGGATGCGGGTGGAGTCAGTTTTGAACATTGATGCACCCCTATTTGCTCTCCACTCACCTGGGCCACACACCAGAGATGACCCCAGCAGGCATGGTGTACACTGGAAAGTGTGCAACAGATCAGGCCCAACGCCGTGGAGTGAAACGGAGTGCTGGCCCATACACAGGCCTATTCTATCCACATCTTAGGGCAACAGAACTGGGGATGCGGGTGGAGTCAGTTTTGAACATTGATGCACCCCAATTTGCTCTCCACTCACCTGGGCCACACACCAGAGATGACCCCAGCAGCCATGGTGTACTATGGAAAGTGTGCAACAGATCAGGCCCAACGCCGTGGAATGAAACGGAGTGCTGGCCCATACACAGACCTGGTCTATCCACATCGTAGGGCAACAGAAGTGGGGATGCGGGTGGAGTCAGTTTTGAACATTGATGCACCCCAATTTGCCCTCCACTCACCTGGGCCACACACCAGAGATGACCCCAGCAGCCATGGTGTACACTGGAAAGTGTGCAACAGATCAGGCCCAACGCCGTGGAGTGAAACGGAGTGCTGGCCCATACACAGACCTATTCTATCCACATCGTAGGGCAAACGAAGCCGGGATGCGGGTGGAGTCAGTTTTGAACATTGATGCACCCCAATTTGCCCTCCACTCACCTGGGTCACACACCAGAGATGACCCCAGCAGCCATGGTGTACACTGGAAAGTGTGCAACAGATCAGGCCCAACGCCGTGGAGTGAAACGGAGTGCTGGCCCATACAAAGGCCTGTTCTATCCACATCTTAGGGCAACAGAGCTGGGGATGCGGGTGGAGTCAGGTTTGAACATTGATGCACCCCAATTTGCCCTCCACTCACCTGGGCCACACACCAGAGATGACCCCAGCAGGCATGGTGTACACTGGAAAGTGTGCAACAGATCAGGCCCAACGCCGTGGAGTGAAACGGAGTGCTGGCCCATACACAGGCCTATTCTATCCACATCTTAGGGCAACAGAACTGGGGATGCGGGTGGAGTCAGTTTTGAACATTGATGCACCCCAATTTGCCCTCCACTCACCTGGGCCACACACCAGAGATGACCCCAGCAGCCATGGTATACACTGGAAAGTGTGCAACAGATCAGGCCCAACGCCGTGGAGTGAAACGGAGTGCCGGCCCATACACAGGCCTATTCTATCCACATCTTAGGGCAACAGAAGTGGGGATGCGGGTGGAGTCAGTTTTGAACACTGATGCACCCCAATTTGCCCTCCACTCACCTGGGCCACACACCAGAGATGACCCCAGCAGGCATGGTGTACACTGGAAAGTGTGCAACAGATCAGGCCCAACGCCGTGGAGTGAAACGGAGTGCCGGTCCATACACAGGCCTATTCTATCCACATCTTAGGGCAACAGAAGTGGGGATGCGGGTGGAGTCAGTTTTGAAGATTGATGCCCCCCAATTCGCTCTCCACTCACCTGGGCCACACACCAGAGATGACCCCAGCAGGCATGGTGTACACTGGAAAGTGTGCAACAGATCAGGCCCAACGCCGTGGAGTGAAACGGAGTGCCGGCCCATACACAGGCCTATTACATCCATATCTTAGGGCAACAGAACTGGGGATGCGGGTGGAGTCAGATTTGAACATTGATGCACCCCAATTTGCTCTCCACTCACCTGGGCCCCACACCAGAGATGACCCCAGCAGGCATGGTGTACACCGGAAAGTGTGCAACAGATCAGGCCCAACGCCCTGGAGTGAAACGGAGTGCCGGCCCATACACAGGCCTATTCTATCCACATCTTAGGGCAACAGAACCGGGGATGCGGGTGGAGTCAGTTTTGAACATTGATGCACCCCAATTTGCCATCCACTCACCTGGGCCACACACCAGAGATGACCCCAGCAGGCATGGTGTACACTGGAAAGTGTGCAACAGATCAGGCCCAACGCCGTGGAGTGAAACGGAGTGCTGGCCCATACACAGACCTGGTCTATCCACATCGTAGGGCAACAGAAGTGGGGATGCGGGTGGAGTCAGTTTTGAACATTGATGCACCCCAATTTGCCCTCCACTCACCTGGGCCACACACCAGAGATGACCCCAGCAGGCATGGTGTACACTGGAAGGTGTGCAACAGATCAGGCCCAACGCCGTGGAGTGAAACGGAGTGCCGGCCCATACACAGGCCTATTCTATCCACATCTTAGGGCAACAGAACTGGGGATGCGGTTAGAGTCAGTTTTGAACATTGATGCAGCCCAATTCGCTCTCCACTCACCTGGGCCACACACCAGAGATGACCCCAGCAGGCATGGTGTACACTGGAAAGTGTGCAATAGATCAGGCCCAACGCCGTGGAGTGAAACGGGGTGCTGGCCCATACACAGGCCTATTCTATCCACATCGTAGGGCAACTGAGCTGGGGATGCGGGTGGAGTCAGCTTTGAACATTGATGCCCCCCAATTTGCTCTCCACTCACCTGGGCCCGACACCAGAGATGACCCCAGCAGGCATGGTGTACACTGGAAAGTGTGCAACAGATCAGGCCCAACGCCGTGGAGTGAAACGGAGTGCCGGCCCATACACAGGCCTCTTCTATCCACATCTTAGGGCAACAGAACCGGGGATGCGGGTGGAGTCAGTTTTGAACATTGATGCACCCCAATTTGCCCTCCACTCACCTGGGCCACACACCAGAGATGACCCCAGCAGGCATGGTGTACACTGGAAAGTGTGCAACAGATCAGGCCCAACGCCGTGGAGTGAAACGGAGTGCTGGCCCATACACAGGCCTATTCTATCCACATCACAGGGCAACAGAACTGGGGATGCGGGTGGAGTCAGTTTTGAACATTGATGCACCCCAATTTGCCCTCCACTCACCTGGGCCACACACCAGAGATGACCCCAGCAGGCATGGTGTACACTGGAAAGTGTGCAACAGATCAGGCCCAACGCCGTGGAGTGAAACGGAGTGCCGGCCCATACACAGGCCTATTCTATCCACATCTTAGGGCAACAGAACTGAGGATGCCGGTGGAGTCAGTTTTGAACATTGATGCACCTCAATTTGCCCTCCACTCACCTGGGCCACATACCAGAGATGACCCCAGCAGGCATGGTGTACACTGGAAAGTGTGCTACAGATCAGGCCCAACGCCGTGGAGTGAAACGGAGTGCTGGCCCATACACAGACTTATTCTATCCACATCGTAGGGCAACAGAACTGGGGATGCGGGTGGAGTCAGCTTTCAACATTGATGCACCCCAATTTGCCCTCCACTCACCTGGGCCACACACCAGAGATGACCCCAGCAGGCATGGTGTGCACTGGAAAGTGTGCAACAGATCAGGCGCAACGCCCTGGAGTGAAACGGAGTGCCGGCCCATACACAGGCCTATTCTATCCACATCTTAGGGCAACAGAACGGGGGATGCGGGTGGAGTCAGTTTTGAACATTGATGCACCCCAATTTGCCCTCCACTCACCTGGGCCACACACCAGAGATTACCCCAGCAGGCATGGTGTACACTGGAAAGTGTGCAACAGATCAGGCCCAACGCCGTGGAGTGAAACGGAGTGCTGGCCCATACACAGACCTGGTCTATCCAAATCGTAGGGCAACAGAAGTGGGGATGCGGGTGGAGTCAGTTTTGAACATTGATGCACCCCAATTTGCCCTCCACTCACCTGGGCCACACACCAGAGATGACCCCAGCAGGCATGGTGTACACTGGAAAGTGTGCAACAGATCAGGCCCAACGCCGTGGAGTGAAACGGAGTGCCGGTCCATACACAGGCCTATTCTATCCACATCTTAGGGCAACAGAACTGGGGATGCGGGTGGAGTCAGTTTTGAACATTGAAGCACCCCAGTGTGCCCTCCACTCACCTGGGCCACACCCCAGAGATGACCCCAGCAGCCATGGTGTACAATGGAAAGTGTGCAACAGATCAGGCCCAACGCCGTGGAGTGAAACGGAGTGCTGGCCCATACACAGATCTATTCTATCCACATCGTAGGGCAACAGAGCTGGGGATGCGGGTGGAGTCAGTTTTGAACATTGATGCACTCCTATTTGCCCTCCACTCACCTGGGCCGCACACCAGAGATGACCCCAGCAGGCATGGTGTACAATGGAAAGTGTGCAACAGATCAGGCCCAACGCCGTGGAGTGAAACGGAGTGCTGGCCCATACACAGACCTATTCTATCCACATCGCAGGGCAACAGAACTGGGGATGCGGGTGGGGTCAGTTTTGAACATTGATGCACCCCAATTTGCCCTCCACTCACCTGGGCCACACACCAGAGATGACCCCAGCAGGCATGGTGTACACTGGAAAGTGTGCAACAGATCAGGGCCAACGCGGTGGAGTGAAACGGAGTGCTGGCCCATACACAGGCCCATTCTATCCACATCGTAGGGCGACAGAACTGGGGATGCGGGTGGAGTCAGCTTTGAACATTAATGCACCCCAATTTGCCCTCCACTCACCTGGGCCACACACCAGAGATGACCCCAGCAGGCATGGTGTACAATGGAAAGTGTGCAACAGATCAGGCCCAACGCCGTGGAATGAAACGGAGTGCTGGCCCATACACAGACCTATTCTATCCACATCGTAGGGCAACAGAACTGCGGATGCGGGTGGAGTCAGCTTTGAACATTAATGCACCCCAATTTGCCGTCCACTCACCTGGGCCACACACCAGAGATGACCCCAGCAGGCATGGTGTACAATGGAAAGTGTGCAACAGATCAGGCCCAACGCCCTGGAGTGAAACGGAGTGCTGGACCATACACAGAGCTATTCTATCCACATCGTAGGGCAACAGGACTGGGGATGTGGGTGGAGTCAGTTTTGAACATTGATGCACCCCAATTTGCCCTCCACTCACCTGCGCCACACACCAGAGATGACCCAAGCAGGCATGGTGTACAATGGAAAGTGTGCAACAGATCAGGCCCAACGCCGTGGAGTGAAACGGGGTGCTGGCCCATACACAGGCCTATTCTATCCACATCTTAGGGCAACAGAACTGGGGATGCGGCCGGAGTCAGTTTTGAACATTGATGCACCCCAATTTGCCCTCCACTCACCTGGGCCACACACCAGAGATGACCCCAGCGGGCATGGTGTAGAATGGAAAGTGTGCAACAGATCAGGCCCAACGCCGTGGAGTGAAACGGAGTGCTGCCCCATACACAGGCCTATTCTATCCACATCGTAGGGCAACAGAACTGGGGATGCGGGTGGAGTCAGGTTTGAACATGGATGCACCCCTATTTGCCCTCCACTCACCTGGGCCACACACCAGAGATGACCCCAGCAGGCATGGTGTACAATGGAAAGTGTGCAATAGATCAGGCCCAACACCGTGGAGTGAAACGGAGGGCTGGCCCATACACAGACCTATTCTATCCACATCGTAGGGCAACAGAGCTGGGGATGCGGGTGGAGTCACCTTTGAACATTGATGCACCCCAATTTGCCCTCTACTCACCTGGGCCACACACCAGAGATGACCCCAGCGGGCATGGTGTACAATGGAAAGTGTGCAACAGATCAGGCCCAACGCCGTGGAGTGAAACGGAGTGCTGGCCCATACACAGGCCTATTCTATCCACATCTTAGGGCAACAGAACTGGGGATGCGGGTGGAGTCAGGTTTGAACATGGATGCACCCCTATTTGCCCTCCACTCACCTGGGCCACATACCAGAGATGACCCCAGCAGGCATGGTGTACAATGGAAAGTGTGCAACAGATCAGGCCCAACGCCGCGGAGTGAAACGGAGTGCTGGCCCATACAAAGGCCTATTCTATCAACATCGTTGGGAAACCAGAGCTGGGGATGCGGGTGGAGTCAGTTTTGAACATTGATGCACCCCAATTTGATGCGGGTGGACTCAGTTTTGAACATTGATGCACCCCAATTTGCCCTCCACTCACCTGGGCCACACACCAGAGATGACCCCAGCAGGCATGGTGTACAATGGAAAGTGTGCATCAGATCAGGCCCAACGCCGTGGAGTGAAACGGAGTGCTGGCCCATACAAAGGCCTATTCTATCAACATCGTTGGGAAACCAGAGCTGGGGATGCGGGTGGAGTCAGTTTTGAACATTGATGCAGCCCAATTTGCCCTCCACTCACCTGGGCCACACACCAGAGATGACCCCAGCAGGCATGGTGTACAATGGAAAGTGTGCAACAGATCAGGCCCAACGCCGTGGAGTGAAACGGAGTGCTGGCCCATACACAGACCTATTCTATCCACATCTTAGGGGAACAGAACTGGGGATGCGGGTGGAGTCAGTTGTGAACATTGATGCCCCCCAATTCGCCCTCCACTCACCTGGGCCACATACCAGAGATGACCCCAGCAGGCATGGTGTACACTGGAAAGTGTGCAACAGATCAGGCCCAATGCCGTGGAGTGAAACGGAGTGCTGGCCCATACACACCCCCGGTCCATCCACATCGTAGGGCAACAGAGCTGGGGATGCGGGTGGAGTCAGTTGTGAACATTGATGCACCCCAATTTGCCCTCCACTCACCTGGGCCACATACCAGAGATGACCCCAGCAGGCATGGTGTACAATGGAAAGTGTGCAACAGATCAGGCCCAACGCCGTGGAGTGAAACGGAGTGCTGGCCCATACAAAGGCCTTTTCTATCAACATCGTTGGGAAACCAGAGCTGGGGATGCGGGTGGAGTCAGTTTTGAACATTGATGCACCCGAATTTGCCCTCCACTGACCTGGGCCACACACCAGAGATGACCCCAGCAGGCATGGTGTACAATCGAAAGTGTGCAACAGATCAGGCCCAACGCCGCGGAGTGAAACGGAGTGCTGGCCCATACAAAGGCCTGTTCTATCAACATCGTTGGGAAACCAGAGCTGGGGATGCGGGTGGAGTCAGTTTTGACCATTGATGCACCCCAATCTGATGCGGGTGGAGTCAGTTTTGAACATTGATGCACCCCAATTTGCCCTCCACTCACCTGGGCCACACACCAGAGATGACCCCAGCAGGCATGGTGTACAATGGAAAGTGTGCATCAGATCAGGCCCAACGCCGTGGAGTGAAACGGAGTGCTGGCCCATACAAAGGCCTATTCTATCAACATCGTTGGGAAACCAGAGCTGGGGATGCGGGTGGAGTCAGCCTTGAACATTGATGCAGCCCAATGTGCCCTCCACTGACCTGGGCCACACACCAGAGATGACCCCAGCAGGCATGGTGTACTATGGAAAGTGTGCAACAGATCAGGTCCAACGCTGTGGAATGAAACAGGAGTGCTGGCCCATATACAGACCTATTCTATCCACATCTTTGGGCAACAGAACTTGGGATGCGGGTGGAGTCAGTTTTGAACATTGATGCACCCCAATTTGCCCTCCACTCACCTGGGCCACACACCAGAGATGACCCCAGCAGGCATGGTGTACAATGGAAAGTGTGCAACAGATCAGACCCAACGCCGTGGAGTGAAACGGAGTGCTGGCCCATACACAGACCTATTCTATCCACATCTTAGGGGAACAGAACTGGGGATGCGGGTGGAGTCAGTTTTGAACATTGATGCACCCCAATTTGCCCTCCACTCACCTGGGCCACACACCAGAGATGACCCCAGCAGGCATGGTGTACAATGGAAAGTGTGCAACAGATCAGGCCCAACGCCGTGGGGTGAAACGGAGTGCTGGCCCATACAAAGGCCTATTCTATCAACATCGTTGGGAAACCAGAGCTGGGGATGCGGGTGGAGTCAGTTTTGAACATTGATGCACCCCAATTTGCCCTCCACTCACCTGGGCCACACACCAGAGATGACCCCAGCAGGCATGGTGTACAATGGAAAGTGTGCAAGAGATCAGGCCCAACGCCGTGGAGTGAAACGGAGTGCTGGCCCATACACAGACCTATTCTATCCACATCTTAGGGCAACAGAACTGGGGACGCGGGTGGAGTCAGTTTTGAACATTGATGCACCCCAATTGGCCCTCCACTCACCTGGGCCACACACCAGAGATGACCCCAGCAGGCATGGTGTACAATGGAAAGTGTGCTACAGATCAGGCCCAACGCCGTGGGGTGAAACGGAGTGCTGGCCCATATAAAGGCCTATTCTATCAACATCGTTGGGAAACCAGAGCTGGGGATGCGGGTGGAGTCAGTTTTGAACATTGATGCAGCCCAATTTGCGCTCCAGTCACCTGGGCCACACACCAGAGATGACCCCAGCAGGCATGGTGTACTATGGAAAGTGTGCAACAGATCAGGCCCAACGCTGTGGAATGAAACAGGAGTGCTGGCCCATATACAGACCTATTCTCTCCACATCGTAGGGCAACTGAGCTGGGGATGCGGGTGGAGTCAGTTTTGAACATTGATGCACCCCAATTTGCTCTCCCCTCATCTGGGCCACGCACCAGAAATGACCCGGGCGGGCATGGTGTACAATGGATAGTGTGCAACAGAGCAGGCCCAACGCCCTGGAGTGAAACGGAGTGCTGGCCCATACACAGACCTATTCTATCCACATATTAGGGGAACAGAACTGGGGATGCGGGTGGAGTCAGTTTCGAACATTGATGCAGCCCAATTTGCCCTCCACTCACCTGGGCCACACACCAGAGATGACCCCAGCAGGCATGGTGTACACTGGAAAGTGTGCAACAGATCAGGTCCAACGCCCTGGAGTGAAACGGAGTGCTGGCCCATACACAGACCTATTCTATCCACATCTTAGGGCAACAGGACTGGGGATGCGGGTGGAGTCAGTTTCGAACATTGATGCAGCCCAATTGGCCCTCCACTCACCTGGGCCACACACCAGAGATGACCCCAGCAGCCATGGTGTACAATGGAAAGTGTGCAACAGATCAGGCCCAACGCCGTGGAGTGAAACGGAGTGCTGGCCCATACACAGACCTATTCTATCCATATCGTAGGGCAACAGAACTGGGGATGCGGGTGGAGTCAGTTTTGAACATGAATGCACCCCAATTTGCTGTCCACTCACCTGGGCCACACACCAGAGATGACCCCAGCAGGCATGGTGTACACTGGAAAGTGTGCAACAGATCAGGTCCAACGCCCTGGAGTGAAACGAAGTGCTGGCCCATACACAGACCTGATCTATCCACATCGTAGGGCAACAGAACTGGGGATGCGGGTGGAGTCAGTTTTGAACATTGATGCACCCGAATTTGCCCTCCACTCACCTGGGCCACACACCAGAGATGACCCCAGCAGGCATGGTGTACAATGGAAAGTGTGCAACAGATCAGGCCCCACGCCGAGGAGTGAAACGGAGGGCTGGCTCATACACAGGCCTATTCTATCCACATCTTAGGGCAACAGAACTGGGGATGCGGGTGGAGTCAGATTTGAACATTGATGCACCCCAATTTGCCCTCCACTCACCTGGGCCACACCAGAGGTGACCCCAGCAGGCATGGTGTACAATGGAAAATGTGCAACAGATCAGGCCCAACGCGGTGGAGTGAAACGGAGTGCTGTCCCATACACAGGCCTATTCTATCCACATCTTAGGGCAACAAATCTGGGGATGCGGGTGGAGTCAGTTTTGAACATTGATGCACCCCAATTTGCCCTCCGCTCACCTGGGCCACATACAAGAGATGACCCCAGCAGGCATGGTGTACAATGGAAAGTGTGCAACAGATCAGGCCCAACGCCGTGGAGTGAAACGGAGTGCTGGCCCATACACAGGCCTATTCTATCCACATCTTAGGGCAACAGAGCTGGGGATGCGCGTGGAGTCAGATTTGAACATTGATGCACCCCAATTTGCCCTCCACTCACCTGGGCACACACACCAGAGATGACCCCAGCAGGCATGGTGTACAATGGAATGTGTGCAACAGATCAGGCCCAACGCCCTGGAGTGAAACGGAGTGCTGGCCCATACACAGACCTGTTCTATCCACATCGTAGGGGAACAGAGCTGGGGATGCGGGTGGTGTCAGTTTTGAACATTGATGCACCCCAATTTGCCCTCCACTCACCTGGGCCACACACCAGAGATGACCCCAGCAGGCATGGTGTACTATGGAAAGTGTGCAACAGATCAGGCCCAACACCGTGGAGTGAAACGGAGTGCTGGCCCATACACAGGCCTATTCCATCCACATCGTAGGGCAACAGAGCTGGGGATGCGGGTGGTGTCAGTTTTGAACATTGATGCACCCCTATTTGCCCTCCATTCACCTGGGCCACACACCAGAGATGACCCCAGCAGGCATGGTGTACAATGGAAAGTGTGGAACAGATCAGGCCCAATGCCGTGGAGTGAAACGGAGTGCTGGCCCATACACAGGCCTATTCCATCCACATCGTAGGGCAACAGAGCTGGGGATGCGGGTGGTGTCAGTTTTGAACATTGATGCACCCCAATTTGCCCTCCACCCACCTGGGCCACATACCAGAGATGACCCCAGCAGGCATGGTGTACACTGGAAAGTGTGCAACAGATTAGGCCCAACGCCGTGGAGTGAAACGGAGTGCTGGCCCATACACAGGCCTATTCTATCCACATCGTAGGGCAACAGAACTGGGGATGCGGGTGGAGTCAGTTTTGAACATTGATCCACCCCTATTTGCCCTCCACTCACCTTGGCAACACACCAGAGATGACCCCAGCAGGCATGGTGTACAATGGAAAGTGTGGAACAGATCAGGCCCAACGCCGTGGGGTGAAACGGAGTGCTGGCCCATACACAGGCCTATTCTATCCACATCTTTGGGCAACAGAACTGGAGATGCGGGTGGAGTCAGTTTTGAACATTGATGCACCCCAAATTGCCCTCCACTCACCTGGGCCACATACCAGAGATGACCCCAGCAGGCATGGTGTACAATGGAAAGTGTGCAACAGATCAGGCCCAACGCCGTGGAGTGAAACGGAGTGCTGGCCCGTACAAAGGCCTATTCTATCAACATCGTTGGGAAACCAGAGCTGAGGATGCGGGTGGAGTCAGTTTTGAACATTGATGCAGCCCAATTTGCCCTCCACTCACCTGGGCCACACACCAGAGATGACTCCAGCAGGCATGGTGTACAATGGAAAGTGTGCAACAGATCAGGTCCAACGCTGTGGAATGAAACAGGAGTGCTGGCCCATATACAGACCTATTCTATCCACATCTTAGGGCAACAGAACTGGGGATGCGGGTGGAGTCAGCTTTGAACATTGATGCACCCCAATTTGCCCTCCACTCACCTGGGTCACACACCAGAGATGACCCCAGCAGGCATGGTGTACAATGGAAAGTGTGCAACAGATCAGGCCCAACGCCGTGGAGTGAAACGGAGTGCTGGCCCATACACAGGCCTATTCTATCCACATCGTAGGGCAACAGAACTGGGGATGCGGGTGGAGTCAGTTTTGAACATTGATGCACCCCAATTTGCCCTCCACTCACCTGGGCCACACACCAGAGATGACCCCAGCAGGCATGGTGTACACTGGAAAGTGTGCAACAGATCAGGCCCAACGCCGTGGAGTGAAACGGAGTGCTGGCCCATACACAGGCCTATTCTATCAAAATCGTAGGGCAACAGAGCTGGGGATGCGGGTGGAGTCAGTTTTGAACATTGATGCACCCCAATTTGCCCTCCACTCATCTGGGCCACACACCAGAAATGACCCGGGCGGGCATGGTGTACAATGGAATGTGTGCAACAGATCAGGCCCAACGCCCTGGAGTGAAACGGAGTGCTGGCCCATACACAGACCTATTCTATCCACATCGTAGGGCAACAGAACTGGGGATGCGGGTGGAGTCAGTTTTGAACATTGATGCAACCAAATCTGCCCTCCACTCACCTGGGCCACACACCAGAGATGACCCCAGCAGGCATGGTGGACAATGGAATGTGTGCAACAGATCAGGCCCAACGCCGTGGAGTGAACGGGAGTGCTGGCCCATACACAGGCCTATTCTCTCCACATCTTAGGGCAACAGAACTGGGGATGCGGGTGGGGTCAGTTTTGAACATTGATGCACCCCAATTTGCCCTCCACTCACCTGGGCCACACACCAGAGATGACCCCAGCAGGCATGGTGTACAATGGAAGGTGTGCAACAGATCAGGCCCAACGCCGTGGAGTGAAACGGAGTGCTGGCCCATACACAGGCCTATTCTATCCACATCTTGGGGGAACAGAACTGGAGATGCGGGTGGAGTCAGTTTTGAACATTGATGCACCCCAATTTGCCCTCCACTCACCTGGGCCACATACCAGAGATGACCCCAGCAGGCATGGTGTACAATGGAAAGCGTGCAACAGATCAGGCCCAACGCCGTGGAGTGAAACGGAGTGCTGGCCCATACACAGGCCTATTCTATCAACATCGTTGGGAAACCAGAGCTGAGGATGCGGGTGGAGTCAGTTTTGAACATTGATCCACCCCTATTTGCCCTCCACTCACCTGGGCCACACACCAGAGATGACTCCAGCAGGCATGGTGTACAATGGAAAGTGTGCAACAGATCAGGTCCAACGCTGTGGAATGAAACAGGAGTGCTGGCCCATATACAGACCCATTCTATCCACATCTTAGGGCAACAGAACTGGGGATGCGGGTGGAGTCAGCTTTGAACATTGATGCACCCCAATTTGCCCTCCACTCACCTGGGCCACACACCAGGGATGACCCCAGCAGGCATGGTGTACAATGGAAAGTGTGCAACAGATCAGGCCCAACGCCGTGGAGTGAAACGGAGTGCTGGCCCATACACAGGCCTATTCTGTCCACATCGTAGGGCAACAGAACTGGGGATGCGGGTGGAGTCAGTTTTGAACATTGATGCACCCCAATTTGCCCTCCACTCACCTGGGCCACACACCAGAGATGACCCCAGCAGGCATGGTGTACACTGGAAAGTGTGCAACAGATCAGGCCCAACGCCGTGGAGTGAAACGGAGTGCTGGCCCATACACAGGCCTATTCTATCAAAATCGTAGGGCAACAGAGCTGGGGATGCGGCTGGAGTCAGTTTTGAACATTGATGCACCCCTATTTGCCCTCCACTCATCTGGGCCACACACCAGAAATGACCCCAGCAGGCATGGTGTACAATGGAATGTGTGCAACAGATCAGGCCCAACGCCCTGGAGTGAAACGGAGTGCTGGCCCATACACAGACCTATTCTATCCACATCGTAGGGCAACAGAGCTGGGGATGCGGGTGGAGTCAGTTTTGAACATTGATGCACCCAAATCTGCCCTCCACTCACCTGGGCCACACACCAGAGATGACCCCAGCAGGCATGTTGGACAATGGAATGTGTGCAACAGATCAGGCCCAACGCCGTGGAGTGAAACGGAGTGCTGGCCCATACACAGGCCTAATCTTTCCACATCTTAGGGCAACAGAACTGGGGATGCGGGTGTGGTCAGTGTTGAACATTGATGCACCCCAATTTGCCCTCCACTCACCTGGGCCACACACCAGAGATGACCCCAGCAGGCATGGTGTACAATGGAAGGTGTGCAACAGATCGGGCCCAACGCCGTGGAGTGAACCGGAGTGCTGGCCCATACACAGGCCTATTCTATCCACATCTTAGGGCAACACAAGTGGGGATGCGGGTGGAGTCAGTTTTGAACATTGATGCACCCCAATTTGCCCTCTACTCACCTGGGCCACACACCAGAGATGACCCCAGCAGTCATGGTGTACTATGGAAAGTGTGCAACAGATCAGGTCCAACGCTGTGGAATGAAACAGGACTGCTGGCCCATACACAGACCTGTTGTATCCACATCTTAGGGCAACAGAAGTGGGGATGCGGGTGGAGTCAGTTTTGAACATTGATGCACCCCAGTTTGTCCTCCCCTCATCTGGGCCACACACCAGAAATGACCCGGGCGGGCATGGTGTACAATGGAAAGTGTGCAACAGATCAGGCCAAACGCCGTGTAGTGAAACGGAGTGCTGGCCCATACACAGACCTATTCGATCCACATCGTAGGGCAACAGAACTGGGGATGCGGGTGGAGTCAGTTTTGAACATTGATGCACCCAAATCTGCCCTCCACTCACCTGGGCCACACCCCAGAGATGACCCCAGCAGCCATGGTGTACAATGGAAAGTGTGCAACAGATCAGGCCCAACGCCGTGGAGTGAAACGGAGTGCTGGCCCATACACAGACCTGGTCTATCCACATCGTAGGGCAACAGAAGTGGGGATGCGGGTAGAGTCAGTTTTGAACATTAATGCACCCCAGTTTGCTCTCCACTCACCTGGGCCACACACCAGAGATGACCCCAGCAGGCATGGTGTACACTGGAAAGTGTGCAACAGATCAGGCCCAACGCCGTGGAGTGAAACGGAGTGCTGGCCCATACACAGGCCTATTCTATCCACATCTTAGGGCAACGGAACTGGGAATGCGGGTGGAGTCAGTTTTGAACATTGATGCACCCCAATTTGCCCTCCATTCACCCGGGCCACACACCAGAGATGACCCCAGCAGGCATGGTGTACAATGGAAAGTGTGCAACAGATAAGGCCGAACGCCGTGGAGTGAAACGGAGTGCTGGCCCATACACAGATCTGGTCTATCCACATCGTAGGGCAACAGAACTGGGGATGCGGGTAGAGTCAGTTTTGAACATTAATGCACCCCAGTTTGCTCTCCACTCACCTGGGCCACACACCAGAGATGACCCCAGCAGGCATGGTGTACACTGGAAAGTGTGCAACAGATCAGGCCCAACGCCGTGGAGTGAAACGGAGTGCTGGCCCATACACAGGCCTATTCTCTCCACATCTTGGGGCAACGGAACTGGGAATGCGGGTGGAGTCAGTTTTGAACATTGATGCACCCCAATTTGCCCTCCATTCACCCGGGCCACACACCAGAGATGACCCCAGCAGGCATGGTGTACAATGGAAAGTGTGCAACAGATCAGGCCCAACGCCGTGGAGTGAAACGGAGTGCTGGCCCATACACAGGCCTATTCTATCCACATCTTAGGGCAACGGAACTGGGAATGCGGGTGGAGTCAGTTTTGAACATTGATGCACCCCAATTTGCCCTCGACTCACCTGGGCCACACACCAGAGATGGCCCCAGCAGGCATGGTGTACAATGGAAAGTGTGCAACAGATCAGGCCCAACGCCGTGGAGTGAAACGGGGTGCTGGCCCATACACAGGCCTGCTCTATCCACATCTTAGGGCAACAGAAGTGGGGATGCGGGTGGAGTCAGTTTCGAACACTGATGCACCCCAATTGGCCCTCCACTCACCTGGGCCACACACCAGAGATGAGCCCAGCAGGCATGGTGTACACTGGAAAGTGTGCAACAGATCAGGCCCAACGCCGTGGAGTGAAACGGAGTGCCGGCCCATACACAGGCCTGTTCTATCTACATCTTAGGTCAACAGAACTGGGAATGCGGGTGGAGTCAGTTTTGAACATTGATGCACCCCAATTTGCCCTCCACTCACCTGGGCCACACACCAGAGATGACCCCAGCAGGCATGGTGTACAATGGAAAGTGTGCAACAGATCAGGCCCAACGCCGTGGAGTGAAACGGGGTGCTGGCCCATACACAGGCCTATTCTATCCACATCTTAGGGCAACAGAACTGGGGATGCGGGTGGAGTCAGCTTTGAACATTAATGCACCCCAATTTGCTCTCCACTCACCTGGGCCACATACCAGAGATGACCCCAGCAGGCATGGTGTACAATGGAAAGTGTGCAACAGATCAGGCCCAACGCCGTGGAGTGAAACGGGGTGCTGGCCCATACACAGGCCTATTCTATCCACATCTTAGGGCAACAGAAGTGGGGATGCGGGTGGAGTCAGTTTCGAACATTGATGCACCCCTATTTGCTCTCCACTCACCTGGGTCACACACCAGAGATGACCCCAGCAGGCATGGTGTACAATGGAAAGTGTGCAACAGATCAGGCCCAACGCCGTGGAGTGAAACGGAGTGCTGGCCCATACACAGGCCTATTCTATTCACATCTTAGGGCAACAGAACTGGGGATGCGGGTGGAGTCAGTTTTGAACATTGATGCACCCCAATTTGCTCTCCACTCACCTGGGCCACACACCAGAGATGACCCCAGCAGGCATGGTGTACAATGGAAAGTGTGCAACAGATCAGGCCCAACGCCGTGGAATGAAACGGAGTGCTGGCCCATACACAGACCTGGTCTATCCACATCGTAGGGCAACAGAAGTGGGGATGCGGGTGGAGTCAGTTTTGAACATTGATGCACCCCAGTTTGCCCTCCACTCACCTGGGCCACACACCAGAGATGACCCCAGCAGGCATGGTGTACAATGGAAAGTGTGCAACAGATCAGGCCCAACGCCGTGGAGTGAAACGGGGTGCTGGCCCATACACAGGCCTATTCTATCCACATCGTAGGGCAACAGAGCTGGGGATGCGGGTGGAGTCAGTTTTGAACATTGATGCACCCCTATTTGCTCTCCACTCACCTGGGCCACACACCAGAGATGACCCCAGCAGGCATGGTGTACACTGGAAAGTGTGCAACAGATCAGGCCCAACGCCGTGGAGTGAAACGGAGTGCTGGCCCATACACAGGCCCATTCTATCCACATCTTAGGGCAACAGAACTGGGGATGCGGGTGGAGTCAGTTTTGAACATTGATGCACCCCAATTTGCTCTCCACTCACCTGGGCCACACACCAGAGATGACCCCAGCAGGCATGGTGTACAATGGAAAGTGTGCCACAGATCAGGCGCAACGCCGTGGAGTGAAACGGAGTGCTGGCCCATACACAGACCTGGTCTATCCACATCGTAGGGCAACAGAAGTGGGGATGCGGGTGGAGTCAGTTTTGAACATTGATGCACCCCAATTTGCCCTCCACTCACCTGGGCCACACACCAGAGATGACCCCAGCAGGCATGATGTACACTGGAAAGTGTGCAACCGATCAGGCCCAACGCCGTGGAGTGAAACGGAGTGCCGGCCCATACACAGACCTATTCTATCCACATCTTAGGGCAACAGAACTGGGGATGCGGGTGGAGTCAGTTTTGAACATTGATGCACCTCAATTTGCCCTCCATTCACCCGGGCCACATACCAGAGATGACCCCAGCAGGCATGGTGTACACTGGAAAGTGTGCAACAGATCAGGGCCAACGCCGTGGAGTGAAACGGAGTGCTGGCCCATACAAAGGCCTGTTCTATCCACATCGTAGGGCAACAGAAGTGAGGATGCGGGTGGAGTCAGGTTTGAACATTGATGCACCCCAATTTGCCCTCCACTCACCTGGGTCACACACCAGAGATGACCCCAGCAGGCATGGTGTACACTGGAAAGTGTGCAACAGATCAGGCCCAACGCCGTGGAGTGAAACGGAGTGCTGGCCCATACAAAGGCCTGTTCTATCCACATCTTAGGGCAACAGAGCTGGGGATGCGGGTGGAGTCAGGTTTGAACATTGATGCACCCCAATTTGCCCTCCACTCACCTGGGCCACACACCAGAGATGACCCCAGCAGGCATGGTCTACACTGGAAAGTGTGCAACAGATCAGGCCCAACGCCGTGGAGTGAAACGGAGTGCTGGCCCATACACAGGCCTATTCTATCCACATCTTAGGGCAACACAAGTGGGGATGCGGGTGGAGTCAGTTTTGAACATTGATGCACCCCAATTTGCCCTCCACTCACCTGGGCCACACACCAGAGATGACCCCAGCAGCCATGGTATACACTGGAAAGTGTGCAACAGATCAGGCCCAACGCCGTGGAGTGAAACGGAGTGCCGGCCCATACACAGGCCTATTCTATCCACATCTTAGGGCAACAGAAGTGGGGATGCGGGTGGAGTCAGTTTTGAACAGTGATGCACCCCAATTTGCCCTCCACTCACCTGGGCCACACACCAGAGATGACCCCAGCAGGCATGGTGTACACTGGAAAGTGTGCAACAGATCAGGCCCAACGCCGTGGAGTGAAACGGAGTGCCGGTCCATACACAGGCCTATTCTATCCACATCTTAGGGCAACAGAACTGGGGATGCGGGTGGAGTCAGTTTTGAAGATTGATGCACCCCAATTCGCTCTCCACTCACCTGGGCCACACACCAGAGATGACCCCAGCAGGCATGGTGTACACTGGAAAGTGTGCAACAGATCAGGCCCAACGCCGTGGAGTGAAAGGGAGTGCCGGCCCATACACAGGCCTATTACATCCAAATCTTAGGGCAACAGAACTGGGGATGCGGGTGGAGTCAGTTTTGAACAGTGATGCACCCCAATTTGCCCTCCACTCACCTGGGCCACACACCAGAGATGACCCCAGCAGGCATGGTGTACACTGGAAAGTGTGCAACAGATCAGGCCCAACGCCGTGGAGTGAAAGGGAGTGCCGGCCCATACACAGGCCTATTACATCCAAATCTTAGGGCAACAGAACTGGGGATGCGGGTGGTGTCAGCTTTGAACATTGATGCACCCCAATTTGCTCTCCACTCACCTGGGCCCCACACCAGAGATGACCCCAGCAGGCATGGTGTACACCGGAAAGTGTGCAACAGATCAGGCCCAACGCCCTGGAGTGAAACGGAGTGCCGGCCCATACACAGGCCTATTCTATCCACATCTTAGGGCAACAGAACCGGGGATGCGGGTGGAGTCAGTTTTGAACATTGATGCACCCCAATTCGCCCTCCACTCACCTGGGCCACACACCAGAGATGACCCCAGCAGGCATGGTGTACACTGGAAAGTGTGCAACAGATCAGGCCCAACGCCGTGGAGTGAAACGGAGTGCTGGCCCATACACAGACCTGGTCTATCCACATCGTAGGGCAACAGAAGTGGGGATGCGGGTGGAGTCAGTTTTGAACATTGATGCACCCCGATTTGCCCTCCACTCACCTGGGCCACACACCAGAGATGACCCCAGCAGGCATGGTGTACACTGGAAGGTGTGCAACAGATCAGGCCCAACGCCGTGGAGTGAAACGGAGTGCCGGCCCATACACAGGCCTATTCTATCAACATCTTAGGGCAACAGAACTCAGGATGCGGTTGGAGTCAGTTTTGAACATTAATGCACCCCAATTCGCTCTCCACTCACCTGGGCCACACACCAGAGATGACCCCAGCAGGCATGGTGTACACTGGAAAGTCTGCAATAGATCAGGCCCAACGCCGTGGAGTGAAACGGGGTGCTGGCCCATACACAGGCCTATTCTATCCACATCGTAGGGCAACTGAGCTGGGGATGCGGGTGGAGTCAGCTTTGAACATCAATGCACCGCAATTTGCTCTCCACTCACCTGGGCCCGACACCACAGATGACCCCAGCAGGCATGGTGTACACTGGAAAGTGTGCAACAGATCAGGCCCAACGCCCTGGAGTGAAACGGAGTGCCGGCCCATACACAGGCCTATTCTATCCACATCTTGGGGGAACAGAACCGGGGATGCGGGTGGAGTCAGTTTTGAACATTGATGCACCCCAATTTGCCCTCCACTCACCTGGGCCACACACCAGAGATGACCCCAGCAGGCATGGTGTACACTGGAAAGTGTGCAACAGATCAGGCCCAACGCCGTGGAGTGAAACGGAGTGCCGGCCCATACACAGGCCTATTCTATCCACATCTTAGGGCAACAGAACTGGGGATGCCGGGGGAGTCAGTTTTGAACATTGATGCACCTCAATTTGCCCTCCACTCACCTGGGCCACATACCAGAGATGACCCCAGCAGGCATGGTGTACACTGGAAAGTGTGCAACAGATCAGGCCCAACGCCGTGGAGTGAAACGGAGTGCTGGCCCATACACAGACCTATTCTATCCACATCGTAGGGCAACAGAACTGGGGATGCGGGTGGAGTCAGCTTTGAACATTGATGCCCCCCTATTTGCTCTCCACTCACCTGGGCCCGACACCAGAGATGACCCCAGCAGGCATGGTGTGCACTGGAAAGTGTGCAACAGATCAGGCCCAACGCCCTGGAGTGAAACGGAGTGCCGGCCCATACACAGGCCTCTTCTATCCACATCTTAGGGCAACAGAACGGGGGATGCGGGTGGAGTCAGTTTTGAACATTGATGCACCCCAGTTTGCCCTCCACTCACCTGGGCCACACACCAGAGATGACCCCAGCAGGCATGGTGTACACTGGAAAGTGTGCAACAGATCAGGCCCAACGCCGTGGAGTGAAACGGAGTGCTGGCCCATACACAGACCTGGTCTATCCACATCGTAGGGCAACAGAAGTGGGGATGCGGGTGGAGTCAGTTTTGAACATTGATGCACCCCTATTTGCCCTCCACTCACCTGGGCCACACACCAGAGATGACCCCAGCAGGCATGGTGTACACTGGAAAGTGTGCAACAGATCAGGCCCAACGCCGGGGAGTGAAACGGAGTGCCGGTCCATACACAGGCCTATTCTATTCACATCTTAGGGCAACAGAACTGGGGATGCGGGTGGAGTCAGTTTTGAACATTGAAGCACCCCAGTGTGCCCTCCACTCACCTGGGCCACACACCAGAGATGACCCCAGCAGGCATGGTGTACAATGGAAAGTGTGCAACAGATCAGGCCCAACGCCGTGGAGTGAAACGGAGTGCTGGCCCATACACAGACCTATTCTATCCACATCGTAGGGCAACAGAGCTGGGGATGCGGGTGGAGTCAGTTTTGAACATTGATGCACCCCTATTTGCCCTCCACTCACCTGGGCCGCACACCAGAGATGACCCCAGCAGGGATGGTGTACAATGGAAAGTGTGCAACAGATCAGGCCCAACGCCGTGGAGTGAAACGGAGTGCTGGCCCATACACAGGCCTATTCTATCCACATCGCAGGGCAACAGAACTGGGGATGCGGGTGGGGTCAGTTTTGAACATTGATGCACCCCAATTTGCCCTCCACTCACCTGGGCCAAATACCAGAGATGATCCCAGCAGGCATGGTGTACACTGGAAAGTGTGCAACAGATCAGAGCCAACGCGGTGGAGTGAAACGGAGTGCTGGCCCATACACAGACCTATTCTATCCACATCGTAGGGCGACAGAACTGGGGATGCGGGTGGAGTCAGCTTTGAACATTAATGCACCCCAATTTGCCCTCCACTCACCTGGGCCACACACCAGAGATGACCCCAGCAGGCATGGTGTACAATGGAAAGTGTGCAACAGATCAGGCCCAACGCCGTGGAATGAAACGGAGTGCTGGCCCATACACAGGCCTATTCTATCCACATCGTAGGGCAACAGAGCTGGGGATGCGGGTGGAGTCAGTTGTGAACATTGATGCATCCCAATTTGCCGTCCACTCACCTGGGCCACACACCAGAGATGACCCCAGCAGGCATGGTGTACAACGGAAAGTGTGCAACAGATCAGGCCCAACGCCCTGGAGTGAAACGGAGTGCTGGACCATACACAGAGCTATTCTATCCACATCTTAGGGCAACAGAACTCGGGATGTGGGTGGAGTCAGTTTTGAACATTGATGCACCCCAATTTGCCCTCCACTCACCTGCGCCACACACCAGAGATGACCCAAGCAGGCATGGTGTACAATGGAAAGTGTGCGACAGATCAGGCCCAACGCCGTGGAGTGGTACGGAGTGCTGGCCCATACACAGGCCTATTCTATCCACATCTTAGGGCAACAGAACTGGGGATGCGGCCGGAGTCAGTTTTGAACATTGATGCACCCCAATTTGCCCTCCACTCACCTGGGCCACACACCAGAGATGACCCCAGCACGCATGGTGTACAATGGAAAGTGTGCAACAGATCAGGCCCAACGCCGTGGAGTGAAACGGAGTGCTGGCCCATACACAGGCCTATTCTATCCACATCTTAGGGCAACAGAACTGGGGATGCGGGTGGAGTCAGGTTTGAACATGGATGCACCCCTATTTGCCCTCCACTCACCTGGGCCACACACCAGAGATGACCCCAGCAGGCATGGTGTACAATGGAAAGTGCGCAACAGATCAGGCCCAACGCCGTGGAGTGAAACGGAGTGCTGGCCCATACACAGACCTATTCTATCCACATCGTAGGGCAACAGAGCTGGGGATGCGGGTGGAGTCAGCTTTGAACATTGATGCACCCCAGTTTGCCCTCCACTCACCTGGGCCACACACCAGAGATGACCCCAGCAGGCATGGTGTACAATGGAAAGTGTGCAACAGATCAGGCCCAACACCGTGGAGTGAAACGGAGTGCTGGCCCATACACAGACCTATTCTATCCACATCGTAGAACAACAGAACTTGGGATGCGGGTGGAGTCAGTTTTGAACATTGATGCACCCTAATCTGCCCTCCACTCACCTGGGCCACACACCAGAGATGACCCCAGCGGGCATGGTGTACAATGGAAAGTGTGCAACAGATCAGGCCCAACGCCGTGGAGTGAAACGGAGTGCTGGCCCATACACAGACCTATTCTATCCACATCGTAGGGGGACAGAGCTGGGGATGCGGGTGGAGTCAGCTTTGAACATTGATGCACCGCAATTTGCCCTCCACTCACCTGGGCCACACACCAGAGATGACCCCAGCAGGCATGGTGTACAATGGAAAGTGTGCAACAGATCAGGCCAAACGTCGTGGAGTGAAACGGAGTGCTGGCCCATACACAGACCTATTCTATCCACATCGTAGGGCAACAGAGCTGGGGATGCGGGTGGAGTCAGCTTTGAACATTGATGCACCCCAGTTTGCCCTCCACTCACCTGGGCCACACACCAGAGATGACCCCAGCAGGCATGGTGTACAATGGAAAGTGTGCAACAGATCAGGCCCAACACCGTGGAGTGAAACGGAGTGCTGGCCCATACAGAGACCTATTCTATCCACATCGTAGGGCAACAGAACTTGGGATGCGGGTGGAGTCAGTTTTGAACATTGATGCACCCCAATTTGCCCTCCACTCACCTGGGCCACACACCAGAGATGACCCCAGCAGGCATGGTGTACAATGTAATGTGGGCAACAGATCAGGCCCAACGCCCTTGAGTGAAACGGAGTGCTGGCCCATACACAGGCCTATTCTATCCACATCTTAGGGCAACAGAACTGGGGATGCGGGTGGAGTCAGTTTTGAACATTAATGCACCACAATTTGCCCTCCACTCACCTGGGCCACACACCAGAGATGACCCCAGCAGCCATGGTGTACTATGGAAAGTGTGCAACAGATCAGGCCAAACGCCGTGGAGTGAAACGGAGTGCTGGCCCATACACAGGCCTATTCTATCCACATCGCAGGGCAACAGAACTGGGGATGCGGGTGGAGTCAGTTTTGAACATCAATGCACCGCAATTTGCCCTCCACTCACCTGGGCCACACACCAGAGATGACCCCAGCAGGCATGGTGTACAATGGGAAGTGTGCAACAGATCAGGCCCAACGCCGTGGAGTGAAACGGAGTGCTGGCCCATACACAGACCTATTCTATCCACATCGTAGGGCAACAGAACTTGGGATGTGGCTGGAGTCAGTTTTGAACATTGATGCACCACAATTTGCCCTCCACTCACCTGCGCCACACACCAGAGATGACCCAAGCAGGCATGGTGTACTATGGAAAGTGTGCAACAGATCAGGCCCAACGCCATTGAGTGAAACGGAGTGCTGGCCCATACACAGGCCTATTCTCTCCACATCTTAGGGCGGCAGAATTGGGGATGCGGGTGGAGTCAGTTTTGAACATTGATGCACCCCAATTTGCCCTCCACTCTCCTGGGCCACACACCAGAGATGACCCCAGCAGGCATGGTGTACAATGGAAAGTGTGCAACAGATCAGGCCCAACGCCGTGGAGTGAAACGGAGTGCTGGCCCATACACAGGCCTGCTCTTTCCACATCTTAGGGCAACAAAACTGGGGATGCTGGTGGTGTCAGTTTTGAACATGGATGCACCCCTATTTGCCCTCCACTCACCTGGGCCACACACCAGAGATGACCCCAGCAGGCATGGTGTACAATGGAAAGTGTGCAATAGATCAGGCCCAACGCCGTGGAGTGAAACGGAGTGCTGGCCCATACACAGGCCTATTCTATCCACATCTTAGGGCAACAGAACTGGGGATGCGGGTGGAGTCAGTTTTGAACATTGATGCACCGCAATTTGCCCTCCACTCACCTGGGCCACACACCAGAGATGACCCCAACAGGCATGGTGTACACTGGAAAGTGTGCAACAGATCAGGCCAAACGCCGTGGAGTGAAACGGAGTGCTGGCCCATACACAGACCTATTCTATCCACATCGTAGGGCAACAGAACTGGGGATGCGGGTGGAGTCAGTTTTGAACATTGATGCACCCCAGTGTGCCCTCCACTCACCTGGGCCACACACCAGATGTGACCCCAGCAGGCATGGTGTACAATGGAAAGTGTGCAACAGATCAGGCCCAACGCCCTGGAGTGAAACGGGGTGTTGGCCTATACACAGACCTATTCTATCCACATCGTAGGGCAACAGAACTGGGGATGCGGTTGCAGTCAGGTTTGAACATTGATGCACCCCAGTGTGCCCTCCACTCACCTGGGCCACACACCAGAGATGACCCCAGCAGGCATGGTGTACAATGGAATGTGTGCAACAGATCAGGCCCAACGCCCTGGAGTGAAACGGAGTGCTGGCCCATACACAGACCTGTTCTATCCACATCTTAGGGCAACAGAACTGGGGATGCGGGTGGAGTCAGTTTTGAACATTAATGCACCCCAATTTGCCCTCCACTCACCTGGGCCACACACCAGAGATGACCCCAGCAGGCATGGTGTACACTGGAAAGTGTGCAACAGATCAGGCCCAACGCCGTGGAGTGAAACGGAGTGCTCGCACATACACAGACCTATTCTATCCACATCGTAGGGCAACAGAGCTGGGGATGCGGGTGGAGTCAGTTTTGAACATTGATGCACCCCAATTTGCCCTCCACTCACCTGGGCCACACACCAGAGATGACCCCAGCAGGCATGGTGTACAATGGAAAGTGTGCAACAGATCAGGCCCAACGCCCTGGAGTGAAACGGAGTGCTGGCCTATACACAGGCCTATTCTATCCACATCGTAGGGCAACAGAACTGGGGATGCGGGTGGAGTCAGTTTTGAACGTTGATGCACCCCAGTTTGCCCTCCACTCACCTGGGTCACACACCAGAGATGACCCCAGCAGGCATGGTGTACAATGGAAAGTGTGCAACAGATCAGGCCCAACGCCGTGGAGTGAAACGGAGTGTTGGCCTATACACAGACCTATTCTATCCACATCGTAGGGCAACAGAACTGGGGATGCGGGTGGAGTCAGGTTTGAACATTGATGCACCCCAGTTTGCCCTCCACTCACCTGGGCCACACACCAGAGATGACCCCAGCAGGCATGGTGTACACTGGAAAGTGTGCAACAGATCAGGCCCAACGCCGTGGAGTGAAACGGAGTGCTCGCCCATACACAGGCCTATTCTATCCACATCGTAGGGCAACAGAGCTGGGGATGCGGGTGGAGTCAGTTTTGAACATTGATGCACCCCAATTCGCCCTCCACTCACCTGGGCCACACACCAGAGATGACCCCAGCAGGCATGGTGTACACTGGAAAGTGTGCAACAGATCAGGCCCAACGCCGTGGAGTGAAACGGAGTGCTGGCCCATACACAGGCCTGGTCTATCCACATCTTAGGGCGACAGAACTGGGGATGCGGGTGGAGTCAGTTTTGAACATTGATGCACCCCAGTTTGCCCTCCACTCACCTGGGCCACACACCAGAGATGACCCCAGCAGGCATGGTGTACAATGGAAAGTGTGCAACAGATCAGGCCTAACGCCGTGGAGTGAAACGGAGTGCTGGCCCATACACAGACCTATTCTATCCACATCGTAGGGCAACAGAGCTGGGGATGCGGGTGGAGTCAGTTTTGAACATTAATGCACCCCAATTTGCCCTCCACTCACCTGGGCCACACACCAGAGATGACCCCAGCAGGCATGGTGTACAATGGAAAGTGTGGAACAGATCAGGCCCAACGCCGTGGAGTGAAACGGAGTGCTGGACCATACACAGACCTATTCGGTTCACATCTTAGGGCAACAGAACTGGGGATGCGGGTGGAGTCAGCTTTGAACATTGATGCACCCCAATTTGCCCTCCACTCACCTGGGCCACACACCAGAGATGACCCCAGCAGGCATGGTGTACCATGGAAAGTGTGCAACAGATCAGGCCCAACGCCGTGGAGTGAAACGGAGTGCTGGCCCATACACAGACCTATTCTATCCACATCTTAGGGCAACAGAACTGCGGATGCTGGTGGAGTCAGTTTTGAACATGGATGCACCCCTGTTTGCCCTCCACTCACCTGGGCCACACACCAGAGATGACCCCAGCAGGCATGGTGTACAATGGAAAGTGTGCAACAGATCAGGCCCAACGCCCTGGAGTGAAACGGGGTGCTGGCCCATACACAGGCCTATTCTATCCACATCTTAGGGCGACAGAACTGGGGATGCGGGTGGAGTCAGTTTTGAGCATTGATGCACCGCAATTTGCCCTCCACTCACCTGGGCCACACACCAGAGATGACCCCAGCAGGCATGGTGTACAATGGAAAGTGTGCAACAGATCAGGCCCAACGCCCTGGAGTGAAACGGAGTGCTGGCCTATACACAGACCTATTCTATCCACATCGTAGGGCAACAGAACTGGGGATGCGGGTGGAGTCAGGTTGGAACATTGATGCACCCCAATTTGCCCTCCACTCACCTGGGCAACACACCAGAGATGACCCCAGCAGGCATGGTGTACAATGAAAAGTGTGCAACAGATCAGGCCCAGCGCCGTGGAGTGAAACGGAGTGCTGGCCCATACACAGACCTATTCTATCCACATCGTAGGGCAACAGAGCTGGGGATGCGGGGGGAGTCAGTTTTGAACATTAATGCACCCCAATTTGCCCTCCACTCACCTGGGCCACACACCAGAGATGACCCCAGCAGGCATGGTGTACAATGCAAAGTGTGCAACAGATCAGGCCCAAAGCCCTGGAGTGAAACGGAGTGCTGGCCTATACACAGACCTATTATATCCACATCGTAGGGCAACAGAACTGAGGATGCGGCTGGAGTCAGTTTTGAACATTGATGCACCCCAGTTTGCTCTCTACTCACCTGGGCCACACACCAGAGATGACCCCAGCAGGCATTGTGTACAATGGAAAGTGTGCAACAGATCAGGCCCAAAGCCCTGGAGTGAAACGGAGTGCTGGCCTATACACAGACCTATTCTATCCACACCTTAGGGCAACAGAACTGGGGATGCGGGTGTATTCAGTTTTGAACATTAATGCACCCCAATTAGCCCCCCACTCACCTGGGCAACACACCAGAGATGACCCCAGCAGGCATGGTGTACAATGTAAAGTGTGCAACAGATCAGGCCCAACGCCGTGGA
The DNA here is from genome assembly GCA_964036045.1 of Eutreptiella sp. 'Long Island Sound 2002'. Lineage (NCBI taxonomy): Eukaryota > Euglenozoa > Euglenophyceae > Eutreptiales > Eutreptiaceae > Eutreptiella > Eutreptiella sp. 'Long Island Sound 2002'. Next base: position 28,373,988 of record OZ038389.1, read on the forward strand.
GTGAAACGGAGTGCTGGCCCATACACAGGCCTATTCTATCCACATCAAGGGGGAACAGAACTGGAGATGCGGGGGGAGTCAGTTTTGAACATTGATGCACCCCAATTTGCCCTCCACTCACCTGGGCCACATACCAGAGATGACCCCAGCAGGCATGGTGTACAATGGAAAGTGTGCAACAGATCAGGCCCAACGCCGTGGAGTGAGACGGAGTGCTGGCCCATACAAAGGCCTATTCCATCAACATCGTTGGGAAACCAGAGCTGGGGATGCGGGTGGAGTCAGTTTTGAACATTGGTGCACCCCAATTTGCCCTCCACTCACCTGGGCCACACATCAGAGATGATTCCAGCAGGCATGGTGTACACTGGAAAGTGTGCAACAGATCAGGTCCAACGCTGTGAAATGAAACAGGAGTGCTGGCCCATATACAGACCTATTCTATCCACATCTTGGGGCAACAGAACTGGGGATGCGGGTGGAGTCAGTGTGGAACATTGATGCACCCTAATTTGCCCTCCACTCACCTGGGCCACACACCAGAGATGACCCCAGCAGGCATGGTGTACAATGGAAAGTGTGCAACAGATCAGGCCCAACGCCGTGGAGTGAAACGGAGTGCTGGCCCATACACAGGCCTATTCTATCCACATCGTAGGGCAACAGAGCTGGGGATGCGGGTGGAGTCAGCTTTGAACATTAATGCACTCCAATTTGCCCTCCACTCACCTCGGCCACACACCAGAGATGACCCCAGCAGGCATGGTGTACAATGGAAAGTGTGCAACAGATCAGGCCCAACGCCCTGGAGTGAAACGGAGTGCTGGACCATACACAGACCTATTCTATCCACATCGTAGGGCAACAGAACTTGGGATGTGGGTGGAGTCAGTTTTGAACATTAATGCACCCCAATTTGCTCTCCACTCACCTGGGCCACACCAGAGATGACCCCAGCAGGCATGGTGTACAATGGAAAGTGTGCAACAGATCAGGCCCAACGCCGTGGAGTGAAACGGAGTGCTGGCCCATACACAGGCCTATTCTATCCACATCTTAGGGCAACAGAACTGGGGATGCAGGTGGAGTCAGTTTTGAAAATTGATGCCCCCCAATTTGCCCTCCACTCACCTGGGCCACACACCAGAGATGACCCCAGCAGGCATGGTGTACCATGGAAAGTGTGCAACAGATCAGGCCCAACGCCGTGGAGTGAAACGGAGTGCTGGCCCATACACAGGCCTATTCTATCCACATCGTAGGGCAACCGAACTGGGGATGCTGGTGGAGTCAGTTTTGAACATGGATGCACCCCAATTTGCCCTCCACTCACCTTGGCCACACACCAGAGATGACCCCAGCAGGCATGGTGTACAATTCAAAGTGTGCAACAGATCAGGCCCAACGCCGTGGAGTGAAACGGAGTGCTGGCCTATACACAGACCTGTTTCTATCCACATCGTAGGGCAACAGAACTGGGGATGCGGGTGGAGTCAGTTTTGAACATTAATGCACCCCAATTAGCCCTCCACTCACCTGGGCCACACACCAGAGATGACCCCAGCAGGCATGGTGTACAATGGATGGTGTGCAACAGATCAGGCCCAACGCCCTGGAGTGAAACGGAGTGCTGGCCCATACACAGACCTATTCTATCCACATCGTAGGGCAACAGAACTGGGGATGCGGGTGGAGTCAGTTTTGAACATTAATGCAGCCCAATTAGCCCTCCACTCACCTGGGCCACATACCAGAGATGACCCCAGCAGGCATGGTGTACAATGGAAAATGTGCAACAGATCAGGCCCAACGTCGTGGAGTGAGACGGAGTGCTGGCCCATACACAGGCCTATTCTATCCACATCGTAGGGCAACAGAGCTGGGGATGCGGTCGGAGTCAGTTTTGAACATTGATGCACCCCAATTTGCCCTCCACTCACCTGGGCCACACACCAGAGATGATCCCAGCAGGCATGGTGTACACTGGAAAGTGTGCAACAGATCAGGCCCAACACCGTGGAGTGAAACAGGAGTGCTGGACCATATACAGACCTATTCTATCCACATCTTAGGGCAACAGAACTGGGGATGCGGGTGGAGTCAGTTTTGAACATTGATGCACCCCAATTTGCCCTCCACTCACCTGGGCCACATACCACAGATGACCCCAGCAGGCATGGTGTACAATGGAAAGTGTGCAGCAGATCAGACCCAACGCCGTGGAGTGAAACGGAGTGCTGGCCCATACACAGGCCTATTCTGTCCACATCGTAGGGCAACAGAACTGGGGATGCGGGTGGAGTCAGTTTTGAACATTCATGCACCCCAATTTGCCCTCCACTCACCTAGGCCACACACCAGAGATGACCCCAGCAGGCATGGTGTACACTGGAAAGTGTGCAACAGATCAGGCCCAACGCCGTGGGGTGAAACTGAGTGCTGGCCCATACACAGGCCTATTCTACCCAAATCTTAGGGCAACAGGGCTGGGGATGCGGGTGGAGTCAGGTTTGAACATTGATGCACCCCAATTTGCTCTCCCCTCACCTGGGCCACACACCAGAAATGACCCCAGCAGGCATGGTGTACAATGGAAAGTGTGCAACAGATCAGGCCCAACGCCCTGGAGTGAAACGGAGTGCTGGCCCATACACAGACCTATTCTATCCACATCGTAGGGCAACAGAACTGGGGATGCGGGTGGAGTCAGTTTTGAACATTGCTGCACCCAAATTTGCCCTCCACTCACCTGGGCCACACACCAGAGATGACCCCAGCAGGCATGGTGTACACTGGAAAGTGTGCAACAGATCAGGCCCAACGCCGTGGAGTGAAACGGAGTGCTGGCCCATACACAGACCTATTCTATCCACATCGTAGGGCAACAGAACTGGGGATGCGGGTGGAGTCAGTTTTGAACATGGATGCACCCCAATTAGCCCTCCACTCACCTGGGCCACACACCAGAGATGACCCCAGCAGGCATGGTGTACAATGGAATGTGTGCAACAGATCAGGCCCAACGCCGTGGAGTGAAACGGAGTGCTGGCCCATACACAGGCCTATTCTATCCACATCTTAGGGCAACAGAACTGGGGATGCGGGTGGAGTCAGTTTTGAACATTAATGCACCCCAATTAGCCCTCCACTCACCTGGGCCACACACCAGAGATGACCCCAGCAGGCATGGTGTACAATGGAAAGTGTGCAACAGATCAGGCCCAACGCCGTGGAGTGAAACGGGGTGCTGGCCCATACACAGGCCTATTCTATCCACATCTTGGGGGAACAAAACTGGAGATGCGGGTGGAGTCAGTTTTGAACATTAATGCACCCCAATTTGCCCTCCACTCACCTGGGCCACATACCAGAGATGACCCCAGCAGGCATGGTGTACTATGGAAAGTGTGCAACAGATCAGGCCCAACGCCGTGGAGTGAAACGGAGTGCTGGCCAATACACAGGCCTATTCTATCCACATCTTAGGGCAACAGAACTGGGGATGCGGGTGGAGTCAGTTTTGAACATTGATGCACCCCGATTTGCCCTCCACTCACCTGGGCCACACACCAGAGATGACCCCAGCAGGCATGGTGTACAATGGAAAGTGTGCAACAGATCAGGCCCAACGCCGTGGAGTGAAACGGGGTGCTGGCCCATACACAGGCCTATTCTATCCACATCTTGGGGGAACAAAACTGGAGATGCGGGTGGAGTCAGTTTTGAACATTAATGCTCCCCAATTTGCCCTCCACTCACCTGGGCCACATACCAGAGATGACCCCAGCAGGCATGGTGTACTATGGAAAGTGTGCAACAGATCAGGCCCAACGCCGTGGAGTGAAACGGAGTGCTGGCCAATACACAGGCCTATTCTCTCCACATCTTAGGGCAACAGAACTGGGGATGCGGGTGGAGTCAGTTTTGAACATTGATGCACCCCGATTTGCCCTCCACTCACCTGGGCAACACACCAGAGATGACCCCAGCAGGCATGGTGTACAATGAAAAGTGTGCAACAGATCAGGCCCAACGCCGTGGTGTGAAACAGGAGTGCTGGCCCATACACAGGCCTATTCTATCCACATCTTAGGGCGGCAGAACTGGGGATGCGGGTGGAGTCAGTTTTGAACATTGATGCACCCCAATTCGCCCTCCACTCACCTGGGCCACACACCAGAGATGACCCCAGCAGGCATAGTGTACAATGGAAAGTGTGCAACAGATCAGGCCCAACGCCGTGGGGTGAAACGGAGTGCTGGCCCATACACAGGCCTATTCTATCCACATCGTAGGGCAACAGAACTGGGGATGCGGGTGGAGTCAGTTTTGAACATTCATGCACCCCAATTTGCCCTCCACTCACCTAGGCCACACACCAGAGATGACCCCAGCAGGCATGGTGTACACTGGAAAGTGTGCAACAGATCAGGCCCAACGCCGTGGGGTGAAACTGAGTGCTGGCCCATACACAGGCCTATTCTATCCAAATCTTAGGGCAACAGAGCTGGGGATGCGGGTGGAGTCAGTTTTGAACATTGATGCACCCCAATTTTCCCTCCACTCACCTGGGCCACACACCAGAGATGATCCCAGCAGGCATGGTGTACACTGGAAAGTGTGCAACAGATCAGGCCCAACGCCGTGGAGTGAAATGGAGTGCCGGCCAATACACAGGCCTATTCTATTCACATCTTAGGGCAACAGAACTGGGGATGCGGGTGGAGTCAGCTTTCAACATTGATGCACCCCAATTTGCCCTCCATTTACCCGGGCCACACACCAGAGATGACCCCAGCAGGCATGGTGTACAATGGAAAGTGTGCAACAGATCAGGTCCAACGCTGTGGAGTGAAACAGAGTCCTGGCCCATACAGAGGCCTATTCTATCCAGATCGTAGGGCAACAGATTTTGGGATGTGGGTGTAGTCAGCTTTGAACATTCATGCACCCCTATTTGCCCTCCACTCACCTGGGCCACGCACCAGAGATGATCCCAGCAGGCATGGTGTACACTGGAAAGTGTGCAACAGATCAGGCCCAACACCGTGGAGTGAAACAGGAGTGCTGGCACATATACAGACCTATTGTACCCACATCTTAGGGCAACAGAACTGGGGATGCGGGTGGAGTCAGTTTTGAACATTGATGCACCCCAATTTGCCCTCCACTCACCTGGGCCACACACCAGAGATGACCCCAGCAGGCATGGTGTACAATGGAAAGTGTGCAACAGATCAGGCCCAACGCCCTGGAGTGAAACGGAGTGCTGGCCCATACACAGACCTATTCTATCCACATCCTTGGGAAATCAGAGCTGGGGATGCGGTCGGAGTCAGTTTTGAACATTGATGCACCCCAATTTGCACTCCACTCACCTGGGCCACACACCAGAGATGACCCCAGCAGGCATGGTGTACACTGGAAAGTGTGCAACAGATCAGGCCCAACGCCGTGGAGTGAAATGGAGTGCCGGCCCATACACAGGCCTATTCTATTCACATCTTAGGGCAACAGAACTGGGGATGCGGGTGGAGTCAGCTTTCAACATTGATGCACCCCAATTTGCCCTCCATTTACCCGGGCCACACACCAGAGATGACCCCAGCAGGCATGGTGTACAATGGAAAGTGTGCAACAGATCAGGTCCAACGCTGTGGAGTGAAACCGAGTGCTGGCCCATACACAGGCCTATTCTATCCAGATTGTAGGGCAACAGAACTGGGGATGCGGGTGGAGTCAGTTTTGAAAATTGATGCACCCCTATTTGCCCTCCACTCACCTGGGCCACGCACCAGAGATGACCCCAGCAGGCATGGTGTACAATGGAAAGTGTGCAACAGATCAGGCCCAACGCCGTGGAGTGAAACGGAGTGCTGCCCCATACACAGGCCTATTCTATCCACATCCTTGGGCAACAGAACTGGGGATGCGGGTGGAGTCAGTTTTGAACATGGATGCACCCCTATTTGCCCTCCACTCACCTGGGCCACACACCAGAGATGACCCCAGCAGGCATGGTGTACAATGGAAAGTGTGCAACAGATCAGGCCCAACGCCGTGGAGTGAAACCGAGTGCTGGCCCATACACAGGCCTATTCTATCCAGATTGTAGGGCAACAGAACTGGGGATGCGGGTGGATTCAGTTTTGAAAATTGATGCACCCCAATTTGCCCTCCACTCTCCTGGGCCACACACCAGAGATGACCCCAGCAGGCATGGTGTACAATGGAAAGTGTGCAACAGATCAGGCCCAACGCCGTGGAGTGAAACGGAGTGCTGGCCCATACACAGGCCTCTTCTATCCACATCTTAGGGCAACAGAACTGCGGATGCTGGTGGAGTCAGTTTTGAACATGGATGCACCCCAATTTGCCCTCCACTCACCTGGGCCACATACCAGAGATGACCCCAGCAGGCATGGTGTACAATGGAAAATGTGCAACAGATCAGGCCCAACGTCGTGGAGTGAGACGGAGTGCTGGCCCATACACAGGCCTATTCTATCCACATCGTAGGGCAACAGAGCTGGGGATGCGGCCGGAGTCAGTTTTGAACATTGATGCACCCCAATTTGCCCTCCACTCACCTGGGCCACACACCAGAGATGATCCCAGCAGGCATGGTGTACACTGGAAAGTGTGCAACAGATCAGGCCCAACACCGTGGAGTGAAACAGGAGTGCTGGCCCATATACAGACCTATTCTATCCACATCTTAGGGCAACAGAACTGGGGATGCGGGTGGAGTCAGTTTTGAACATTGATGCACCCCAATTTGCCCTCCACTCACCTGGGCCACATACCACAGATGACCCCAGCAGGCATGGTGTACAATGGAAAGTGTGCAACAGATCAGACCCAACGCCGTGGAGTGAAACGGAGTGCTGGCCCATACACAGGCCTATTCTGTCCACATCGTAGGGCAACAGAACTGGGGATGCGGGTGGAGTCAGTTTTGAACATTCATGCACCCCAATTTGCCCTCCACTCACCTAGGCCACACACCAGAGATGACCCCAGCAGGCATGGTGTACACTGGAAAGTGTGCAACAGATCAGGCCCAACGCCGTGGGGTGAAACTGAGTGCTGGCCCATACACAGGCCTATTCTATCCAAATCTTAGGGCAACAGAGCTGGGGATGCGGGTGGAGTCAGGTTTGAACATTGATGCACCCCAATTTGCTCTCCCCTCACCTGGGCCACACACCAGAAATGACCCCAGCAGGCATGGTGTACAATGGAAAGTGTGCAACAGATCAGGCCCAACGCCCTGGAGTGAAACGGAGTGCTGGCCCATACACAGACCTATTCTATCCACATCGTAGGGCAAGAGAACTGGGGATGCGGGTGGGGTCAGTTTTGAACATTGCTGCACCCAAATTTGCCCTCCACTCACCTGGGCCACACACCAGAGATGACCCCAGCAGGCATGGTGTACACTGGAAAGTGTGCAACTGATCAGGCCCAACGCCGTGGAGTGAAATGGATTGCCGGCCCATACACAGGCCTATTCTATTCACATCGTAGGGCAACAGAACTAGGGATGCGGGTGGAGTCAGTTTTGAACATTGATGCACCCCAATTTGCCCTCCATTTACCCGGGCCACACACCAGAGATGACCCCAGCAGGCATGGTGTACAATGAAAAGTGTGCAACAGATCAGGCCCAACGCCGTGGAGTGAAACGGAGTGCTGGCCCATACACAGACCTATTCTATCCACATCTTAGGGCAACAGAGCTGGGGATGCGGGTGGAGTCAGGTTTTACCATTCATGCACCCCAATTTGCCCTCCACTCACCTGGGCCACACACCAGAGATGACCCCAGCAGGCATGGTGTACACTGGAAAGTGTGCAACAGATCAGGCCCAACGCCGTGGGGTGAAACGGAGTGCTGGCCCATACACAGGCCTATTCTATCCACATCTTGGGGGAACAGAACTGGAGATGCGGGTGGAGTCAGTTTTGAACATTGATGCACCCCAATTTGCCCTCCACTCACCTGGGCCACACACCAGAGATGACCCCAGCAGGCATGGTGTACAATGGAAAGTGTGCAACAGATCAGGCCCAACGCCGTGGAGTGAGACGGAGTGCTGGCCCATACAAAGGCCTATTCTATCAACATCGTTGGGAAACCAGAGCTGGGGATGCGGGTGGAGTCAGTTTTGAACATTGGTGCACCCCAATTTGCCCTCCACTCACCTGGGCCACACACCAGAGATGATTCCAGCAGGCATGGTGTACTATGGAAAGTGTGCAACAGATCAGGTCCAACGCTGTGAAATGAAACAGGAGTGCTGGCCCATATACAGACCTATTCTATCCACATCTTAGGGCAACAGAACTGGGGATGCGGGTGGAGTCAGTTTTGAACATTGATGCACCCTAATTTGCCCTCCACTCACCTGGGCCACACACCAGACATGACCCCAGCAGGCATGGTGTACAATGGAAAGTGTGCAACAGATCAGGCCCAACGCCGTGGAGTGAAACGGAGTGCTGGCCCATACACAGGCCTATTCTATCCACATCGTACGGCAACAGAGCTGGGGATGCGGGTGGAGTCAGCTTTGAACATTAATGCACTCCAATTTGCCCTCCACTCACCTCGGCCACACACCAGAGATGACCCCAGCAGGCATGGTGTACAATGGAAAGTGTGCAACAGATCAGGCCCAACGCCCTGGAGTGAAACGGAGTGCTGGACCATACACAGACCTATTCTATCCACATCGTAGGGCAACAGAACTTGGGATGTGGGTGGAGTCAGTTTTGAACATTAATGCACCCTAATTTGCCCTCCACTCACCTGGGCCACACCAGAGATGACCCTAGCAGGCATGGTGTACAATGGAAAGTGTGCAACAGATCAGGCCCAACGCCGTGGAGTGAAACGGAGTGCTGGCTCATACACAGGCCTATTCTATCCACATTGTAGGGCAACAGAACTGGGGATGCGGGTGGAGTCAGTTTTGAAAATTGATGCACCCCAATTTGCCCTCCACTCTCCTGGGCCACACACCAGAGATGACCCCAGCAGGCATGGTGTACAATGGAAAGTGTGCAACAGATCAGGCCCAACGCCGTGGAGTGAAACGGAGTGCTGGCCCATACACAGGCCTCTTCTATCCACATCGTAGGGCAACAGATCTGCGGATGCTGGTGGAGTCAGTTTGGAACATGGATGCACCCCAATTTGCCCTCCACTCACCTTGGCCACACACCAGAGATGACCCCAGCAGGCATGGTGTACAATGGAAAGTGTGCAACAGATCAGGCCCAACGCCGTGGAGTGAAACGGAGTGCTGGCCCATACACAGACCTATTCTATCCACATCGTAGGGCAACAGAGCTGGGGATGCGGGTGGAGTCAGTTTTGAACATTAATGCACCCCAATTAGCCCTCCACTCACCTGGGCCACACACCAGAGATGACCCCAGCAGGCATGGTGTACACTGCAAAGTGTGCAACTGATCAGGCCCAACGCCCTGGAGTGAAACGGAGTGCTGGCCTATACACAGACCTGTTTCTATCCACATCGTAGGGCAACAGAGCTGGGGATGCGGGTGGAGTCAGTTTTGAACATTAATGCACCCCAATTAGCCATCCACTCACCTGGGCCACACACCAGAGATGACCCCAGCAGGCATGGTGTACAATGGAAAGTGTGCAACAGATCAGGCCCAACGCCGTGGAGTGAAACGGAGTGCTGGCCCATACACAGACCTATTCTATCCACATCGTAGGGCAACAGAACTGGGGATGCGGGTGGAGTCAGTTTTGAACATTAATGCACCCCAATTAGCCCTCCACTCACCTGGGCCACACACCAGAGATGACCCCAGCAGGCATGGTGTACAATGGAATGTGTGCAACAGATCAGGCCCAACGCCGTGGAGTGAAACGGAGTGCTGGCCCATACACAGGCCTATTCTATCCACATCTTAGGGCAACAGAACTGGGGATGCGGGTGGAGTCAGTTTTGAACATTAATGCACCCCAATTAGCCCTCCACTCACCTGGGCCACACACCAGAGATGACCCCAGCAGGCATGGTGTACAATGGAAAGTGTGCAACAGATCAGGCCCAACGCCGTGGAGTGAAACGGGGTGCTGGCCCATACACAGGCCTATTCTATCCACATCTTGGGGGAACAAAACTGGAGATGCGGGTGGAGTCAGTTTTGAACATTAATGCACCCCAATTTGCCCTCCACTCACCTGGGCCACATACCAGAGATGACCCCAGCAGGCATGGTGTACTATGGAAAGTGTGCAACAGATCAGGCCCAACGCCGTGGAGTGAAACGGAGTGCTGGCCCATACACAGGCCTATTCTATCCACATTGTAGGGCAACAGAACTGGGGATGCGGGTGGAGTCAGTTTTGAAAATTGATGCACCCCAATTTGCCCTCCACTCTCCTGGGCCACACACCAGAGATGACCCCAGCAGGCATGGTGTACAATGGAAAGTGTGCAACAGATCAGGCCCAACGCCGTGGAGTGAAACGGAGTGCTGGCCCATACACAGGCCTCTTCTATCCACATCGTAGGGCAACAGAACTGCGGATGCTGGTGGAGTCAGTTTTGAACATGGATGCACCCCAATTTGCCCTCCACTCACCTTGGCCACACACCAGAGATGACCCCAGCAGGCATGGTGTACAATGGAAAGTGTGCAACAGATCAGGCCCAACGCCGTGGAGTGAAACGGAGTGCTGGCCCATACACAGACCTATTCTATCCACATCGTAGGGCAACAGAGCTGGGGATGCGGGTGGAGTCAGTTTTGAACATTAATGCACCCCAATTAGCCCTCCACTCACCTGGGCCACACACCAGAGATGACCCCAGCAGGCATGGTGTACACTGGAAAGTGTGCAACTGATCAGGCCCAACGCCCTGGAGTGAAACGGAGTGCTGGCCTATACACAGACCTGTTTCTATCCACATCGTAGGGCAACAGAGCTGGGGATGCGGGTGGAGTCAGTTTTGAACATTAATGCACCCCAATTAGCCATCCACTCACCTGGGCCACACACCAGAGATGACCCCAGCAGGCATGGTGTACAATGGAAAGTGTGCAACAGATCAGGCCCAACGCCGTGGAGTGAAACGGAGTGCTGGCCCATACACAGACCTATTCTATCCACATTGTAGGGCAACAGAACTGGGGATGCGGGTGGAGTCAGTTTTGAACATTAATGCACCCCAATTAGCCCTCCACTCACCTGGGCCACACACCAGAGATGACCCCAGCAGGCATGGTGTACAATGGAATGTGTGCAACAGATCAGGCCCAACGCCGTGGAGTGAAACGGAGTGCTGGCCCATACACAGGCCTATTCTATCCACATCTTAGGGCAACAGAACTGGGGATGCGGGTGGAGTCAGTTTTGAACATTAATGCACCCCAATTAGCCCTCCACTCACCTGGGCCACACACCAGAGATGACCCCAGCAGGCATGGTGTACAATGGAAAGTGTGCAACAGATCAGGCCCAACGCCGTGGAGTGAAACGGGGTGCTGGCCCATACACAGGCCTATTCTATCCACATCTTGGGGGAACAAAACTGGAGATGCGGGTGGAGTCAGTTTTGAACATTAATGCACCCCAATTTGCCCTCCACTCCCCTGGGCCACATACCAGAGATGACCCCAGCAGGCATGGTGTACTATGGAAAGTGTGCAACAGATCAGGCCCAACGCCGTGGAGTGAAACGGAGTGCTGGCCAATACACAGGCCTATTCTCTCCACATCTTAGGGCAACAGAACTGGGGATGCGGGTGGAGTCAGTTTTGAACATTGATGCACCCCGATTTGCCCTCCACTCACCTGGGCCACACACCAGAGATGACCCCAGCAGGCATGGTGTACAATGGAAAGTGTGCAACAGATCAGGCCCAACGCCGTGGAGTGAAACGGGGTGCTGGCCCATACACAGGCCTATTCTATCCACATCTTGGGGGAACAAAACTGGAGATGCGGGTGGAGTCAGTTTTGAACATTAATGCACCCCAATTTGCCCTCCACTCACCTGGGCCACATACCAGAGATGACCCCAGCAGGCATGGTGTACTATGGAAAGTGTGCAACAGATCAGGCCCAACGCCGTGGAGTGAAACGGAGTGCTGGCCAATACACAGGCCTATTCTCTCCACATCGTAGGGCAACAGAACTGGGGATGCGGGTGGAGTCAGTTTTGAACATTGATGCACCCCAATTAGCCCTCCACTCACCTGGGCCACACACCAGAGATGACCCCAGCAGGCATGGTGTACAATGAAAAGTGTGCAACAGATCAGGCCCAACGCCGTGGAGTGAAACGGAGTGCTGGCCCATACACAGGCCTATTCTATCCACATCTTAGGGCAACAGAACTGGGGATGCGGGTGGAGTCAGTTTTGAACATTGATGCACCCCGATTTGCCCTCCACTCACCTGGGCCACACACCAGAGATGACCCCAGCAGGCATGGTGTACAATGGAAAGTGTGCAACAGATCAGGCCCAACGCCGTGGAGTGAAACGGGGTGCTGGCCCATACACAGGCCTATTCTATCCACATCTTGGGGGAACAAAACTGGAGATGCGGGTGGAGTCAGTTTTGAACATTAATGCACCCCAATTTGCCCTCCACTCACCTGGGCCACATACCAGAGATGACCCCAGCAGGCATGGTGTACTATGGAAAGTGTGCAACAGATCAGGCCCAACGCCGTGGAGTGAAACGGAGTGCTGGCCAATACACAGGCCTATTCTCTCCACATCTTAGGGCAACAGAACTGGGGATGCGGGTGGAGTCAGTTTTGAACATTGATGCACCCCGATTTGCCCTCCACTCACCTGGGCCACACACCAGAGATGACCCCAGCAGGCATGGTGTACAATGAAAAGTGTGCAACAGATCAGGCCCAACGCCGTGGAGTGAAACAGGAGTGCTGGCCCATACACAGGCCTATTCTATCCACATCTTAGGGCAACAGAACTGGGGATGCGGGTGGAGTCAGTTTTGAACATTGATGCACCCCAATTCGCCCTCCACTCACCTGGGCCACACACCAGAGATGACCCCAGCAGGAATGGTGTACAATGGAAAGTGTGCAACAGATCAGGCCCAACGCCGTGGGGTGAAACGGAGTGCTGGCCCATACACAGGCCTATTCTATCCACATCGTAGGGCAACAGAACTGGGGATGCGGGTGGAGTCAGTTTTGAACATTGATGCACCCCAATTTGCCCTCCACTCACCTAGGCCACACACCAGAGATGACCCCAGCAGGCATGGTGTACACTGGAAAGTGTGCAACAGATCAGGCCCAACGCCGTGGGGTGAAACTGAGTGCTGGCCCATACACAGGCCTATTCTATCCAAATCTTAGGGCAACAGAGCTGGGGATGCGGGTGGAGTCAGTTTTGAACATTGATGCACCCCAATTTTCCCTCCACTCACCTGGGCCACACACCAGAGATGATCCCAGCAGGCATGGTGTACACTGGAAAGTGTGCAACAGATCAGGCCCAACGCCGTGGAGTGAAATGGAGTGCCGGCCCATACACAGGCCTATTCTATTCACATCTTAGGGCAACAGAACTGGGGATGCGGGTGGAGTCAGCTTTCAACATTGATGCACCCCAATTTGCCCTCCATTTACCCGGGCCACACACCAGAGATGACCCCAGCAGGCATGGTGTACAATGGAAAGTGTGCAACAGATCAGGTCCAACGCTGTGGAGTGAAACAGAGTCCTGGCCCATACACAGGCCTATTCTATCCAGATCGTAGGGCAACAGATTTTGGGATGTGGGTGTAGTCAGCTTTGAACATTCATGCACCCCTATTTGCCCTCCACTCACCTGGGCCACGCACCAGAGATGATCCCAGCAGGCATGGTGTACACTGGAAAGTGTGCAACAGATCAGGCCCAACACCGTGGAGTGAAACAGGAGTGCTGGCCCATATACAGACCTATCCTATCCACATCTTAGGGCAACAGAACTGGGGATGCGGGTGGAGTCAGTTTTGAACATTGATGCACCCCAATTTGCCCTCCACTCACCTGGGCCACACACCAGAGATGACCCCAGCAGGCATGGTGTACAATGGAAAGTGTGCAACAGATCAGGCCCAACGCCCTGGAGTGAAACGGAGTGCTGGCCCATACACAGACCTATTCTATCCACATCCTTGGGAAATCAGAGCTGGGGATGCGGTCGGAGTCAGTTTTGAACATTGATGCACCCCAATTTGCACTCCACTCACCTGGGCCACACACCAGAGATGACCCCAGCAGGCATGGTGTACACTGGAAAGTGTGCAACAGATCAGGCCCAACGCCGTGGAGTGAAATGGAGTGCCGGCCCATACACAGGCCTATTCTATTCACATCTTAGGGCAACAGAACTGGGGATGCGGGTGGAGTCAGCTTTCAACATTGATGCACCCCAATTTGCCCTCCATTTACCCGGGCCACACACCAGAGATGACCCCAGCAGGCATGGTGTACAATGGAAAGTGTGCAACAGATCAGGTCCAACGCTGTGGAGTGAAACAGAGTCCTGGCCCATACACAGGACTATTCTATCCACATCGTAGGGCAACAGAACTTGGGATGTGGGTGTAGTCAGCTTTGAACATTCATGCACCCCTATTTGCCCTCCACTCACCTGGGCCACGCACCAGAGATGACCCCAGCAGGCGTGGTGTACAATGGAAAGTGTGCAACAGATCAGGCCCAACGCCGTGGAGTGAAACGGAGTGCTGGCCCATACACAGGCCTATTCTATCCACATCCTTGGGCAACAGAACTGGGGATGCGGGTGGAGTCAGTTTTGAACATGGATGCACCCTAATTTGCCCTCCACTCACCTGGGCCACACACCAGAGATGACCCCAGCGGGCATGGTGTACAATGGAAAGTGTGCAACAGATCAGGCCCAACGCCGTGGAGTGAAACGGAGTGCTGCCCCATACACAGGCCTATTCTATCCACATCCTTGGGCAACAGAACTGCGGATGCGGGTGGAGTCAGTTTTGAACATGGATGCACCCCTATTTGCCCTCCACTCACCTGGGCCACACACCAGAGATGACCCCAGCAGGCATGGTGTACAATGGAAAGTGTGCAACAGATCAGGCCCAACGCCGTGGAGTGAAACGGAGTGCTGGCCCATACACAGGCCTATTCTATCCACATCTTAGGGCAACAGAACTGGGGATGCGGGTGGAGTCAGTTTTGAACATTGATGCACCCCAATTCGCCCTCCACTCACCTGGGCCACACACCAGAGATGACCCCAGCAGGCATGGTGTACAATGGAAAGTGTCCAACAGATCAGGCCCAACGCCGTGGAGTGAAACGGAGTGCTGGCCCATACACAGGCCTATTCTATCCACATCGTAGGGCAACAGAACTTGGGATGTGGGTGGAGTCAGTTTTGAACATTCATGCACCCCAATTTGCCCTCCACTCACCTGGGCCACACACCAGAGATGACCCAAGCAGGCATGGTGTACAATGGAAAGTGTGCAACAGATCAGGCCCAACGCCGTGGAGTGAAACGGAGTGCTGGCCAATACACAGGCCTATTCTCTCCACATCTTAGGGCAACAGAACTGGGGATGCGGGTGGAGTCAGTTTTGAACATTGATGCACCCCGATTTGCCCTCCACTCACCTGGGCCACACACCAGAGATGACCCCAGCAGGCATGGTGTACAATGGAAAGTGTGCAACAGATCAGGCCCAACGCCGTGGAGTGAAACGGAGTGCTGGCCCATACACAGGCCTATTCTCTCCACATTCTTGGGCAACAGAACTGGGGATGCGGGTGGAGTCAGTTTTGAACATTGATGCACCCCAATTCGCCCTCCACTCACCTGGGCCACACACAAGAGATGACCCCAGCAGGCATGGTGTACAATGGAAAGTGTGCAACAGATCAGGCCCAACGCCGTGGAGTGAAACGGAGTGCTGGCCCATACACAGGCCTATTCTCTCCACATCCTTGGGCAACAGAACTGGGGATGCGGGTGGAGTCAGTTTTGAACATTGATGCACCCCTATTTGCCCTCCACTCTCCTGGGCCACACACCAGAGATGACCCCAGCAGGCATGGTGTACAATGGAAAGTGTGCAACAGATCAGGCCCAACGCCGTGCAGTGAAACGGAGTGCTGGCCCATACACAGGCCTATTCTATCCACATCGTAGGGCAACAGAACTTGGGATGTGGGTGAAGTCAGTTTTGAACATTGATGCACCCCAATTTGCCCTCCACTCACCTGGGCCCCACACCAGAGATGACCCAAGCAGGCATGGTGTACTATGGAAAGTGTGCAACAGATCAGGCCCAACGCCGTGGAGTGAAACGGAGTGCTGGCCAATACACAGGCCTATTCTCTCCACATCTTAGGGCAACAGAACTGGGGATGCGGGTGGAGTCAGTTTTGAACATTGATGCACCCCGATTTGCCCTCCACTCACCTGGGCCACACACCAGAGATGACCCCAGCAGGCATGGTGTACAATGAAAGGTGTGCAACAGATCAGGCCCAACGCCGTGGAGTGAAACGGAGTGCTGGCCCATACACAGGCCTATTCTATCCAGATCTTAGGGCAACAGAACTGGGGATGCGGGTGGAGTCAGTTTTGAACATTGATGCACCCCGATTTGCCCTCCACTCACCTGGGCCACACACCAGAGATGACCCCAGCAGGCATGGTGTACAATGAAAAGTGTGCAACAGCTCAGGCCCAACGCCGTGGAGTGGAACGGAGTGCTGGCCCATACACAGGCCTATTCTATCCACATCTTAGGGCAACAGAACTGGGGATGCGGGTGGAGTCAGTTTTGAACATTGATGCACCCCAATTCGCCCTCCACTCACCTGGGCCACACACCAGAGATGACCCCAGCAGGCATGGTGTACAATGGAAAGTGTGCAACAGATCAGGCCCAACGCCGTGGAGTGAAACGGAGTGCTGGCCCATACACAGGCCTATTCTATCCACATCGTAGGGCAACAGAACTTGGGATTTGGGTGGAGTCAGCTTTGAACATTCATGCACCCCAATTTCCCCTCCACTCACCTCGGCCACACACCAGAGATGACCCAAGCAGGCATGGAGTACAATGGAAAGTGTGCAACAGATCAGGCCCAACGCCGTGGAGTGAAACGGAGTGCTGGCCAATACACAGGCCTATTCTCTCCACATCTTAGGGCAACAGAACTGGGGATGCGGGTGGAGTCAGTTTTGAACATTGATGCACCCCGATTTGCCCTCCACTCACCTGGGCCACACACCAGAGATGACCCCAGCAGGCATGGTGTACAATGAAAAGTGTGCAACAGATCAGGCCCAACGCCGTGGAGTGAAACGGAGTGCTGGCCCATACACAGGCCTATTCTCTCCACATTCTTGGGCAACAGAACTGGGGATGCGGGTGGAGTCAGTTTTGAACATTGATGCACCCCAATTCGCCCTCCACTCACCTGGGCCACACACAAGAGATGACCCCAGCAGGCATGGTGTACAATGGAAAGTGTGCAACAGATCAGGCCCAACGCCGTGGAGTGAAACGGACTGCTGGCCCATACACAGGCCTATTCTCTCCACATCCTTGGGCAACAGAACTGGGGATGCGGGTGGAGTCAGTTTTGAACATTGATGCACCCCTATTTGCCCTCCACTCTCCTGGGCCACACACCAGAGATGACCCCAGCAGGCATGGTGTACAATGGAAAGTGTGCAACAGATCAGGCCCAACGCCGTGCAGTGAAACGGAGTGCTGGCCCATACACAGGCCTATTCTATCCACATCGTAGGGCAACAGAACTTGGGATGTGGGTGAAGTCAGTTTTGAACATGGATGCACCCTAATTTGCCCTCCACTCACCTGGGCCACACACCAGAGATGACCCCAGCGGGCATGGTGTACAATGGAAAGTGTGCAACAGATCAGGCCCAACGCCGTGGAGTGAAACGGAGTGCTGCCCCATACACAGGCCTATTCTATCCACATCCTTGGGCAACAGAACTGCGGATGCGGGTGGAGTCAGTTTTGAACATGGATGCACCCCTATTTGCCCTCCACTCACCTGGGCCACACACCAGAGATGACCCCAGCAGGCATGGTGTACAATGGAAAGTGTGCAACAGATCAGGCCCAACGCCGTGGAGTGAAACGGAGTGCTGGCCCATACACAGGCCTATTCTATCCACATCTTAGGGCAACAGAACTGGGGATGCGGGTGGAGTCAGTTTTGAACATTGATGCACCCCAATTCGCCCTCCACTCACCTGGGCCACACACCAGAGATGACCCCAGCAGGCATGGTGTACAATGGAAAGTGTCCAACAGATCAGGCCCAACGCCGTGGAGTGAAACGGAGTGCTGGCCCATACACAGGCCTATTCTATCCACATCGTAGGGCAACAGAACTTGGGATGTGGGTGGAGTCAGTTTTGAACATTCATGCACCCCAATTTGCCCTCCACTCACCTGGGCCACACACCAGAGATGACCCAAGCAGGCATGGTGTACAATGGAAAGTGTGCAACAGATCAGGCCCAACGCCGTGGAGTGAAACGGAGTGCTGGCCAATACACAGGCCTATTCTCTCCACATCTTAGGGCAACAGAACTGGGGATGCGGGTGGAGTCAGTTTTGAACATTGATGCACCCCGATTTGCCCTCCACTCACCTGGGCCACACACCAGAGATGACCCCAGCAGGCATGGTGTACAATGGAAAGTGTGCAACAGATCAGGCCCAACGCCGTGGAGTGAAACGGAGTGCTGGCCCATACACAGGCCTATTCTCTCCACATTCTTGGGCAACAGAACTGGGGATGCGGGTGGAGTCAGTTTTGAACATTGATGCACCCCAATTCGCCCTCCACTCACCTGGGCCACACACAAGAGATGACCCCAGCAGGCATGGTGTACAATGGAAAGTGTGCAACAGATCAGGCCCAACGCCGTGGAGTGAAACGGAGTGCTGGCCCATACACAGGCCTATTCTCTCCACATCCTTGGGCAACAGAACTGGGGATGCGGGTGGAGTCAGTTTTGAACATTGATGCACCCCTATTTGCCCTCCACTCTCCTGGGCCACACACCAGAGATGACCCCAGCAGGCATGGTGTACAATGGAAAGTGTGCAACAGATCAGGCCCAACGCCGTGCAGTGAAACGGAGTGCTGGCCCATACACAGGCCTATTCTATCCACATCGTAGGGCAACAGAACTTGGGATGTGGGTGAAGTCAGTTTTGAACATTGATGCACCCCAATTTGCCCTCCACTCACCTGGGCCCCACACCAGAGATGACCCAAGCAGGCATGGTGTACTATGGAAAGTGTGCAACAGATCAGGCCCAACGCCGTGGAGTGAAACGGAGTGCTGGCCAATACACAGGCCTATTCTCTCCACATCTTAGGGCAACAGAACTGGGGATGCGGGTGGAGTCAGTTTTGAACATTGATGCACCCCGATTTGCCCTCCACTCACCTGGGCCACACACCAGAGATGACCCCAGCAGGCATGGTGTACAATGAAAGGTGTGCAACAGATCAGGCCCAACGCCGTGGAGTGAAACGGAGTGCTGGCCCATACACAGGCCTATTCTATCCAGATCTTAGGGCAACAGAACTGGGGATGCGGGTGGAGTCAGTTTTGAACATTGATGCACCCCGATTTGCCCTCCACTCACCTGGGCCACACACCAGAGATGACCCCAGCAGGCATGGTGTACAATGAAAAGTGTGCAACAGCTCAGGCCCAACGCCGTGGAGTGGAACGGAGTGCTGGCCCATACACAGGCCTATTCTATCCACATCTTAGGGCAACAGAACTGGGGATGCGGGTGGAGTCAGTTTTGAACATTGATGCACCCCAATTCGCCCTCCACTCACCTGGGCCACACACCAGAGATGACCCCAGCAGGCATGGTGTACAATGGAAAGTGTGCAACAGATCAGGCCCAACGCCGTGGAGTGAAACGGAGTGCTGGCCCATACACAGGCCTAGTCTATCCACATCGTAGGGCAACAGAACTTGGGATTTGGGTGGAGTCAGTTTTGAACATTCATGCACCCCAATTTCCCCTCCACTCACCTCGGCCACACACCAGAGATGACCCAAGCAGGCATGGTGTACAATGGAAAGTGTGCAACAGATCAGGCCCAACGCCGTGGAGTGAAACGGAGTGCTGGCCAATACACAGGCCTATTCTCTCCACATCTTAGGGCAACAGAACTGGGGATGCGGGTGGAGTCAGTTTTGAACATTGATGCACCCCGATTTGCCCTCCACTCACCTGGGCCACACACCAGAGATGACCCCAGCAGGCATGGTGTACAATGAAAAGTGTGCAACAGATCAGGCCCAACGCCGTGGAGTGAAACGGAGTGCTGGCCCATACACAGGCCTATTCTCTCCACATTCTTGGGCAACAGAACTGGGGATGCGGGTGGAGTCAGTTTTGAACATTGATGCACCCCAATTCGCCCTCCACTCACCTGGGCCACACACAAGAGATGACCCCAGCAGGCATGGTGTACAATGGAAAGTGTGCAACAGATCAGGCCCAACGCCGTGGAGTGAAACGGAGTGCTGGCCCATACACAGGCCTATTCTCTCCACATCCTTGGGCAACAGAACTGGGGATGCGGGTGGAGTCAGTTTTGAACATTGATGCACCCCTATTTGCCCTCCACTCTCCTGGGCCACACACCAGAGATGACCCCAGCAGGCATGGTGTACAATGGAAAGTGTGCAACAGATCAGGCCCAACGCCGTGCAGTGAAACGGAGTGCTGGCCCATACACAGGCCTATTCTCTCCACATCTTAGGGCAACAGAACTGGGGATGCGGGTGGAGTCAGTTTTGAACATTGATGCACCCCGATTTGCCCTCCACTCACCTGGGCCACACACCAGAGATGACCCCAGCAGGCATGGTGTACAATGAAAAGTGTGCAACAGATCAGGCCCAACGCCGTGGAGTGAAACGGAATGCTGGCCCATACACAGGCCTATTCTATCCACATCTTAGGGCGGCAGAACTGGGGATGCGGGTGGAGTCAGTTTTGAACATTGATGCACCCCAATTCGCCCTCCACTCACCTGGGCCACACACCAGAGATGACCCCAGCAGGCATGGTGTACAATGGAAAGTGTGCAACAGATCAGGCCCAACGCCGTGGGGTGAAACGGAGTGCTGGCCCATACACAGGCCTATTCTATCCACATCTTAGGGCAACATAACTGGGGATGCGGGTGGAGTCAGTTTTGAACATTGATGCACCCCAATTCGCCCTCCACTCACCTGGGCCACACACCAGAGATGACCCCAGCAGGCATGGTGTACAATGGAAAGTGTGCAACAGATCAGGCCCAACGCCCTGGAGTGAAACGGAGTGCTGGCCCATACACAGACCTATTCTATCCACATCGTAGGGCAACAGAGCTGGGGATGCGGGTGGAGTCAGTTTTGGACATTAATGCACCCCAATTAGCCCTCCACTCACCTGGGCCACACACCAGAGATGACCCCAGCAGGCATGGTGTACAATGGAAAGTGTGCAACAGATCAGGCCCAACGCCGTGGGGTGAAACGGAGTGCTGGCCCATACACAGGCCTATTCTATCCACATCGTAGGGCAACAGAACTGGGGATGCGGGTGGAGTCAGTTTTGAACATTAATGCACCCCAATTTGCCCTCCACTCACCTGGGCCACACACCAGAGGTGACCCCAGCAGGCATGGTGTACAATGGAAAGTGTGCAACAGATCAGGCCCAACGCCCTGGAGTGAAACGGAGTGCTGGCCCATACACAGACCTATTCTATCGACATCGTAGGGCAACAGAACTGGGGATGCGAGTGCAGTCAGTTTTGAACATTAATGCACCCCAATTTGCCCTCCACTCACCTGGGCCACACACCAGAGATGACCCCAGCAGGCATGGTGTACAATGGAGAATGTGCAACAGATCAGGCCCAACGCCGTGGAGTGAAACGGAGTGCTGCCCCATACACAGGCCTATTCTATCCACATCCTTGGGCAACAGAACTGCGGATGCGGGTGGAGTCAGTTTTGAACATTAATGCACCCCTATTTGCCCTCCACTCACCTGGGCCACACACCAGAGATGACCCCAGCAGGCATGGTGTACAATGAAAAGTGTGCAACAGATCAGGCCCAACGCCGTGGAGTGAAACGGAGTGCTGGCCCATACACAGGCCTATTCTATCCACATCTTAGGGCAACAGAACTGGGGATGCGGGTGGAGTCAGTTTTGAACATTGATGCACCCCAATTCGCCCTCCACTCACCTGGGCCACACACCAGAGATGACCCCAGCAGGCATGGTGTACAATGGAAAGTGTGCAACAGATCAGGCCCAACGCCGTGGAGTGAAACGGAGTGCTGGCCCATACACAGGCCTATTCTCTCCACATCCTTGGGCAACAGAACTGGGGATGCGGGTGGAGTCCGTTTTGAACATTGATGCACCCCAATTCGCCCTCCACTCACCTGGGCCACACACAAGAGATGACCCCAGCAGGCATGGTGTACAATGGAAAGTGTGCAACAGATCAGGCCCAACGCCGTGGAGTGAATCGGAGTGCTGGCCCATACACAGGCCTATTCTCTCCACATCCTTGGGCAACAGAACTGGGGATGCGGGTGGAGTCAGTTTTGAACATTGATGCACCCCTATTTGCCCTCCACTCTCCTGGGCCACACACCAGAGATGACCCCAGCAGGCATGGTGTACAATGGAAAGTGTGCAACAGATCAGGCCCAACGCCGTGCAGTGAAACGGAGTGCTGGCCCATACACAGGCCTATTCTATCCACATCGTAGGGCAACAGAACTTGGGATGTGGGTGAAGTCAGTTTTGAACATTGATGCACCCCAATTTGCCCTCCACCCACCTGGGCCACACACCAGAGATGACCCAAGCAGGCATGGTGTACTATGGAAAGTGTGCAACAGATCAGGCCCAACGCCGTGGAGTGAAACGGAGTGCTGGCCAATACACAGGCCTATTCTCTCCACATCTTAGGGCAACAGAACTGGGGATGCGGGTGGAGTCAGTTTTGAACATTGATGCACCCCGATTTGCCCTCCACTCACCTGGGCCACACACCAGAGATGACCCCAGCAGGCATGGTGTACAATGAAAAGTGTGCAACAGATCGGGCCCAACGCCGTGGAGTGAAACGGAGTGCTGGCCCATACACAGGCCTATTCTATCCACATCTTAGGGCAACAGAACTGGGGATGCGGGTGGAGTCAGTTTTGAACATTGATGCACCCCAATTCGCCCTCCACTCACCTGGGCCACACACCAGAGATGACCCCAGCAGGCATGGTGTACAATGGAAAGTGTGCAACAGATCAGGCCCAACGCCCTGGAGTGAAACGGAGTGCTGGCCCATACACAGGCCTATTCTATCCACATCGTAGGGCAACAGAACTGGGGATGCGGGTGGAGTCAGTTTTGAACATTAATGCACCCCAATTTGCCCTCCACTCACCTGGGCCACACACCAGAGGTGACCCCAGCAGGCATGGTGTACAATGGAATGTGTGCAACAGATCAGGCCCAACGCCCTGGAGTGAAACGGAGTGCTGGCCCATACACAGACCTATTCTATCGACATCGTAGGGCAACAGAACTGGGGATGCGAGTGCAGTCAGTTTTGAACATTAATGCACCCCAATTTGCCCTCCACTCACCTGGGCCACACACCAGAGATGACCCCAGCAGGCATGGTGTACAATGGAGAATGTGCAACAGATCAGGCCCAACGCCCTGGAGTGAAACGGAGTGCTGCCCCATACACAGGCCTATTCTATCCACATCCTTGGGCAACAGAACTGCGGATGCGGGTGGAGTCAGTTTTGAACATGGATGCACCCCTATTTGCCCTCCACTCACCTGGGCCACACACCAGAGATGACCCCAGCAGGCATGGTGTACAATGGAAAGTGTGCAACAGATCAGGCCCAACGCCGTGGAGTGAAACGGAGTGCTCGCCCATACACAGGCCTATTCTATC
Source organism: Eutreptiella sp. 'Long Island Sound 2002' (assembly GCA_964036045.1). NCBI lineage: Eukaryota > Euglenozoa > Euglenophyceae > Eutreptiales > Eutreptiaceae > Eutreptiella > Eutreptiella sp. 'Long Island Sound 2002'. Next base: position 28,398,077 of record OZ038389.1, read on the forward strand.
CACATCTTAGGGCAACAGAACTGGGGATGCGGGTGGAGTCAGTTTTGAACATTGATGCACCCCAATTCGCCCTCCACTCACCTGGGCCACACACCAGAGATGACCCCAGCAGGCATGGTGTACAATGGAAAGTGTGCAACAGATCAGGCCCAACGCCGTGGAGTGAAACGGAGTCCTGGCCCATACACAGGCCTATTCTATCCACATCGTAGGGCAACAGAACTTGGGATGTGGGTGGAGTCAGTTTTGAACATTCATGCACCCCAATTTGCCCTCCACTCACCTGGGCCACACACCAGAGATGACCCAAGCAGGCATGGTGTACAATGGAAAGTGTGCAACAGATCAGGCCCAACGCCGTGGAGTGAAACGGAGTGCTGGCCAATACACAGGCCTATTCCCTCCACATCTTAGGGCAACAGAACTGGGGATGCGGGTGGAGTCAGCTTTGAACATTGATGCACCCGGATTTGCCCTCCACTCACCTGGGCCACACACCAGAGATGACCCCAGCAGGCATGGTGTACAATGAAAAGTGTGCAACAGATCAGGCCCAACGCCGTGGAGTGAAACGGAGTGCTGGCCCATACACAGGCCTATTCTCTCCACATCCTTGGGCAACAGAACTGGGGATGCGGGTGGAGTCAGTTTTGAACATTGATGCACCCCAATTCGCCCTCCACTCACCTGGGCCACACACAAGAGATGACCCCAGCAGGCATGGTGTACAATGGAAAGTGTGCAACAGATCAGGCCCAACGCCGTGGAGTGAAACGGAGTGCTGGCCCATACACAGGCCTATCCTCTCCACATCCTTGGGCAACAGAACTGGGGATGCGGGTGGAGTCAGTTTTGAACATTGATGCACCCCTATTTGCCCTCCACTCTCCTGGGCCACACACCAGAGATGACCCCAGCAGGCATGGTGTACAATGGAAAGTGTGCAACAGATCAGGCCCAACGCCGTGCAGTGAAACGGAGTGCTGGCCCATACACAGGCCTATTCTATCCACATCTTAGAGCAACAGAACTTGGGATGTGGGTGAAGTCAGTTTTGAACATTGATGCACCCCAATTTGCCCTCCACTCACCTGGGCCACACACCAGAGATGACCCAAGCAGGCATGGTGTACTATGGAAAGTGTGCAACAGATCAGGCTCAACGCCGTGGAGTGAAACGGAGTGCTGGCCAATGCACAGGCCTATTCTCTCCACATCTTAGGGCAACAGAACTGGGGATGCGGGTGGAGTCAGTTTTGAACATTGATGCACCCCGATTTGCCCTCCACTCACCTGGGCCACACACCAGAGATGACCCCAGCAGGCATGGTGTACAATGAAAAGTGTTCAACAGATCAGGCCCAACGCCGTGGAGTGAAACGGAGTGCTGGCCCATACACAGGCCTATTCTAGCCACATCTTAGGGCGGCAGAACTGGGGATGCCGGTGGAGTCAGTTTTGAACATTGATGCACCCCAATTCGCCCTCCACTCACCTGGGCCACACACCAGAGATGACCCCAGCAGGCATGGTGTACACTGGAAAGTGTGCAACAGATCAGGCCCAATGCCGTGGAGTGAAACGGGGTGCTGGCCCATACACAGGCCTATTCTATCCACATCCTTGGGCAACAGAACTGCGGATGCTGGTGGAGTCAGTTTTGAACATTGATGCACCCCAATTGGCCCTCCACTCACCTGGGCCACACACCAGAGATGACCCCAGCAGGCATGGTGTACAATGGAAAGTGTGCAACAGATCAGGCCCAACGCCGTGGGGTGAAACGGAGTGCTGGCCCATGCACAGGCCTATTCTATCCACATCTTAGGGCAACAGAACTGGGGATGCGGGTGGAGTCAGTTTTGAACATTGATGCACCCCAATTCGCCCTCCACTCACCTGGGCCACACACCAGAGATGACCCCAGCAGGCATGGTGTACAATGGAAAGTGTGCAACAGATCAGGCCCAACGCCGTGGGGTGAAACGGAGTGCTGGCCCATACACAGGCCTATTCTATCCACATCTTAGGGCAACAGAACTGGGGACGCGGGTGGAGTCAGTTTTGAACATTGATGCACCCCAATTCGCCCTCCACTCACCTGGGCCACACACCAGAGATGACCCCAGCAGGCATGGTGTACAATGGAAAGTGTGCAACACATCAGGCCCAACGCCGGGGAGTGAAACGGAGTGCTGGCCCATACACAGACCTATTCTATCCACATCGTAGGGCAACAGAGCTGGGGATACGGGTGGAGTCAGTTTTGGACATTAATGCACCCCAATTAGCCCTCCACTCACCTGGGCCACACACCAGAGATGACCCCAGCAGGCATGGTGTACAATGGAAAGTGTGCAACAGATCAGGCCCAACGCCGTGGGGTGAAACGGAGTGCTGGCCCATATACAGGCCTATTCTATCCACATCGTAGGGCAACAGAACTGGGGATGCGGGTGGAGTCAGTTTTGAACATTAATGCACCCCAATTTGCCCTCCACTCACCTAGGCCACACACCAGAGGTGACCCCAGCAGGCATGGTGTACAATGGAATGTGTGCAACAGATCAGGCCCAACGCCCTGGAGTGAAACGGAGTGCTGGCCCATACACAGACCTATTCTATCGACATCGTAGGGCAACAGAACTGGGGATGCGAGTGCAGTCAGTTTTGAACATTAATGCACCCCAATTTGCCCTCCACTCACCTGGGCCACACACCAGAGATGACCCAGCAGGCATGGTGTACTTTGGAAAGTGTGCAACAGATCAGGCCCGACGCCCTGGAGTGAAACGGGGTGCTGGCCCATACACAGGCCTATTCTATCCACATCTTAGGGCAACAGAACTGGGGATGGGGGTGGAGTCAGTTTTGGACATTAATGCACCCCAATTAGCCCTCCACTCACCTGGGCCACACACCAGAGATGACCCCAGCAGGCATGGTGTACAATGGAAAGTGTGCAACAGATCAGGCCCAACGCCGTGCAGTGAAACGGAGTGCTGGTCCATACACAGGCCTATTCTATCCCCATCTTAGGGCAACAGAACTGGAAATGCGGGTGGTGTCAGTTTTGAACATTAATGCACCCCAATTTGCCCTCCACTCACCTGGGCCACACACCAGAGATGACCCAGCAGGCATGGTGTACAATGGAAAGTGTGCAACAGATCAGGCCCAACGCCCTGGAGTGAAACGGAGTGCTGGCCCATAGACATGCCTATTCTATCCACATCGTAGGGCAACAGAGCTGGGGATGCGGGTGGAGTCAGTTTTGGACATTAATGCACCCCAATTAGCCCTCAACTCACCTGGGCCACACACCAGAGATGACCCCAGCAGGCATGGTGTACAATGGAAAGTGTGCAACAGATCAGGCCCAACGCCGTGCAGTGAAACGGAGTGCTGGTCCATACACAGGCCTATTATATCCCCATCTTAGGGCAACAGAACTGGGGATGCGGGTGGAGTCAGTTTTGAACATTAATGCACCCCAATTTGCCCTCCACTCACCTGGGCCACACACGAGAGATGACCCCAGCAGGCATGGTGTACAATGGAAAGTGTGCAACAGATCAGGCCCAACGCCGTGGAGTGAAACAGAGTGCTGGCCCATACACAGACCTATTCTATCCACATCTTAGGGCAACAGAACTGGGGATGCGGGTGGAGTGAGTTTTGAATATTGATGCACCCCAATTTGCCCTCCACCCACCTGGGCCACACACCAGAGATGACCCCAGCAGGCATGGTGTACAATGGAAAGTGTGCAACAGATCAGGCCCAACGCCGTGGAGTGAAACGGAGTGCTGGCCCATACAAAGGCCTATTCTATCCACATCTTAGGGCAACAGAGCTGGGGATGCGGGTGGCATCAGTTTTGAACATTGATGCACCCCAATTTGCCCTCCACTCACCTGGGCCACACACCAGAGATGACCCCAGCAGGCATGGTGTACAATGGAATGTGTGCAACAGATCAGGCCCAACGCCGTGGAGTGAAACGGAGTGCTGGCCCATACACAGACCTATTCTATCCACATCGTAGTGTAACAGAACTGGGGATGCGGGTGGAGTCAGTTTTGAACATTGATGCACCCCATTTAGCCCTCCACTCACCTGGGCCACACACCAGAGATGACCCAAGCAGGCATGGTGTACTATGGAAAGTGTGCAACAGATCAGGCCCAACGCCGTGGAGTGAAACGGAGTGCTGGCCCATACACAGACCTATTCTATCCACATCTTAGGGCAACAGAACTGGGGATGCGGGTGGAGTGAGTTTTGAATATTGATGCACCCCAATTTGCCCTCCACTCACCTGGGCCACAGACCAGAGATGACCCCAGCAGGCATGGTGTACAATGGAAAGTGTGCAACAGATCAGGCCCAACGCCGTGGAGTGAAACGGAGTGCTGGCCCATACAGAGGCCTATTCTATCCACATCTTAGGGCAACAGAACTGGAAATGCGGGTGGAGTCAGTTTTGAACATGGATGCACCCCTATTTGCCCTCCACTCACCTGGGCCACACACCAGAGATGACCCCAGCAGGCATGGTGTACAATGGAAAGTGTGCAACAGATCAGGCCCAACGCCGTGGAGTGAAACGGAGTGCTGGCCCATATACAGGCCTATTCTATCCACATCCTTGGGCAACAGAACTGCGGATGCTGGTGGAGTCAGTTTTGAACATTCATGCACCCCTATTTGCCCTCCACTCACCTGGGCCACACACCAGAGATGACCCCAGCAGGCATGGTGTACAATGGAAAGTGTGCAACAGATCAGGCCCAACGCCGTGGAGTGAAACGGAGTGCTGGCCCATACACAGGCCTATTCTATCCACATTCTTGGGCAACAGAACTGGGGATGCGGGTGCAGTCAGATTTGAATTATGATGCACCCCAATTTGCCCTCCACTCACCTGGGCCACACACCAGAGATGACCCCAGCAGGCATGGTGTACTTTGGAAAGTGTGCAACAGATCAGGCCCAACGCCCTGGAGTGAAACGGAGTGCTGGCCCATACAAAGGCCTATTCTATCCACATCGTAGGGCAACAGAACTGGGGATGCGGGTGGAGTCGGTGTTAAATATTCAAGCACCCCAATTAGCCCTCCACTCACCTGGGCCGCAAACCAGAGATGACCCCAGCAGGCATGGTGTACACTGGAAAGTGTGCAACAGATCAGGCCCAACGCCGTGGAGTGAAACGGAGTGCTGGCCCATACACAGACCTATTCTATCCACATCGTAGGGCAACAGAACTGGGGATGCGGGTGGAGTCAGTTTTGAACATGAATGCACCCCAATTTGCCCTCCACTCACCTGGGCCACACACCAGAGATGACCCCAGCAGGCATGGTGTACAATGGAAAGTGTGCAACAGATCAGGCCCAACGCCGTGGAGTGAAACAGAGTCCCGGCCCATACACAGACCTATTCTATCCACATCTTAGGGCAACAGAACTGGGGATGCGGGTGGAGTCAGTTTTGAACATTGATGCACCCTAATTTGCCCTCCACTCACCTGGGCCACACACCAGAGATGACCCCAGCAGGCATGGTGTACAATGGAATGTGTGCAACAGATCAGGCCCAACGCCATGGAGTGAAACGGAGTGCTGGCCCATACACAGTCCTCTTCTATCCACATCGTAGGGCAACAGAACTGGGGATGCTGGTGGAGTCAGTTTTGAACATTAATGCACCCCAATTTGTCCTCCACTCACCTGGGCCACACACCAGAGATGACCCCAGCAGGCATGGTGTACAATGGAAAGTGTGCAAGAGATCAGGCCCAACGCCGTGGAGTGAAACGGAGTGCTGGCCAATACACAGGCCTATTCTATCCACATCGTAGGGCAACAGAACTAGGGATGCGGGTGGAGTCAGTTTTGAACATTGATGCACCCCAATTCGCCCACCACTCACCTGGGCCACACACCAGAGATGACCCCAGCAGGCATGGTGTACAATGGAAAGTGTGCAAAAGATCAGTCCCAATGCCGTGGAGTGAAACGGAGTGCTGGCCCATACACAGACCTATTCTATCCACATCGTAGTGTAACAGAACTGGGGATGCGGGTGGAGTCAGTTTTGAACATTGATGCACCCCAATTAGCCCTCCACTCACCTGGGCCACACACCAGAGATGACCCCAGCAGGCATGGTGTACTATGGAAAGTGTGCAACAGATCAGGCCCAACGCCGTGGAGTGAAACGGAGTGCTGGCCCATACACAGACCTATTCTATCCACATCTTAGGGCAACAGAACTGGGGATGCGGGTGGAGTGAGTTTTGAATATTGATGCACCCCAATTTGCCCTCCACTCACCTGGGCCACAGACCAGAGATGACCCCAGCAGGCATGGTGTACAATGGAAAGTGTGCAACAGATCAGGCCCAACGCCGTGGAGTGAAACGGAGTGCTGGCCCATACAGAGGCCTATTCTATCCAAATCTTAGGGCAGCAGAACTGGAAATGCGGGTGGAGTCAGTTTTGAACATTGATGCACCCTAATTTGCCCTCCACTCACCTGGGCCACACACCAGAGATGACCCCAGCAGGCATGGTGTACAATGGAAAGTGTGCAACAGATCAGGCCCAACGCCGTGGAGTGAAACGGAGTGCTGGCCCATACACAGACCTATTCTATCCACATTCTTGGGCAACAGAACTGGGGATGCGGGTGCAGTCAGATTTGAATTATGATGCACCCCAATTTGCCCTCCACTCACCTGGGCCACACACCAGAGATGACCCCAGCAGGCATGGTGTACTTTGGAAAGTGTGCAACAGATCAGGCCCAACGCCCTGGAGTGAAACGGAGTGCTGGCCCATACAAAGGCCTATTCTATCCACATCGTAGGGCAACAGAACTGGGGATGCGGGTGGAGTCGGTGTTAAATATCCAAGCACCCCAATTAGCCCTCCACTCACCTGGGCCGCAAACCAGAGATGACCCCAGCAGGCATGGTGTACACTGGAAAGTGTGCAACAGATCAGGCCCAACGCCGTGGAGTGAAACGGAGTGCTGGCCCATACACAGACCTATTCTATCCACATCGTAGGGCAACAGAACTGGGGATGCGGGTGGAGTCAGTTTTGAACATGAATGCACCCCAATTTGCCCTCCACTCACCTGGGCCACACACCAGAGATGACCCCAGCAGGCATGGTGTACAATGGAAAGTGTGCAACAGATCAGGCCCAACGCCGTGGAGTGAAACAGAGTCCCGGCCCATACACAGACCTATTCTATCCACATCTTAGGGCAACAGAACTGGGGATGCGGGTGGAGTCAGTTTTGAACATTGATGCACCCTAATTTGCCCTCCACTCACCTGGGCCACACACCAGAGATGACCCCAGCAGGCATGGTGTACAATGGAATGTGTGCAACAGATCAGGCCCAACGCCGTGGAGTGAAACGGAGTGCTGGCCAATACACAGGCCTATTCTATCCACATCGTAGGGCAACAGAACTAGGGATGCGGGTGGAGTCAGTTTTGAACATTGATGCACCCCAGTTTGCCCTCCACTCACCTGGGCCACACACCAGAGATGACCCCAGCAGGGATGGTGTACAATGGAAAGTGTGCAACAGATCAGGCCCAACGCCGTGGAGTGAAACGGAGTGCTGGCCCATACACAGACCTATTATATCCACATCCTTGGGCAACAGAACTGCGGATGCTGGTGGAGTCAGTTTTGAACATTGATGCACCCCTATTTGCCCTCCACTCACCTGGGCGGCACACCAGAGATGACCCCAGCAGGCATGGTGTACAATGGAGAATGTGCAACAGATCAGGCCCAACGCCGTGGAGTGAAACGGAGTGCTGGCCCATACACAGGCCTATTATATCCACATCCTTGGGCAACAGAACTGGGGATCCGGGTGGAGTCAGTTTTGAACATTCATGCACCCCAGTTCGCCCTCCACTCACCTGGGCCAGACACCAGAGATGACCCCAGCAGGCATGGTGTACAATGGAAAGTGTGCAACAGATCAGGCCCAACGCCGTGGAGTGAAACAGAGTCCTGGCCCATACACAGACCTATTCTATCCACATCTTAGGGCGACAGAACTGGGGATGCGGGTGGAGTCAGTTTTGAACATGAATGCACCCCAATTTGCCCTCCACTCACCTGGGCCACACACCAGAGATGACCCCAGCAGGCATGGTGTACAATGGAAAGTGTGCAACAGATCAGGCCCAACGCCGTGGAGTGAAACAGAGTCCCGGCCCATACACAGACCTATTATATCCACATCTCAGGGCAACAGAACTGGGGATGCGGGTGGAGTCAGTTTTGAACATTGATGCACCCTAATTTGCCCTCCACTCACCTGGGCCACACACCAGAGATGACCCCAGCAGGCATGGTGTACAATGGAATGTGTGCAACAGATCAGGCCCAACGCCGTGGAGTGAAACGGAGTGCTGGCCAATACACAGGCCTATTCTATCCACATCGTAGGGCAACAGAACTAGGGATGCGGGTGGAGTCAGTTTTGAACATTGATGCACCCCAATTTGCCCTCCACTCACCTGGGCCACACACCAGAGATGACCCCAGCAGGGATGGTGTACAATGGAAAGTGTGCAACAGATCAGGCCCAACGCCGTGGAGTGAAACGGAGTGCTGGCCCATACACAGACCTATTATATCCACATCCTTGGGCAACAGAACTGCGGATGCTGGTGGAGTCAGTTTTGAACATTGATGCACCCCTATTTGCCCTCCACTCACCTGGGCGGCACACCAGAGATGACCCCAGCAGGCATGGTGTACAATGGAGAATGTGCAACAGATCAGGCCCAACGCCGTGGAGTGAAACGGAGTGCTGGCCCATACACAGGCCTATTATATCCACATCCTTGGGCAACAGAACTGGGGATCCGGGTGGAGTCAGTTTTGAACATTCATGCACCCCAGTTCGCCCTCCACTCACCTGGGCCAGACACCAGAGATGACCCCAGCAGGCATGGTGTACAATGGAAAGTGTGCAACAGATCAGGCCCAACGCCGTGGAGTGAAACAGAGTCCTGGCCCATACACAGACCTATTCTATCCACATCTTAGGGCGACAGAACTGGGGATGCGGGTGGAGTCAGTTTTGAACATTGATGCACCCTAATTTGCCCTCCACTCACCTGGGCCACACACCAGAGATGACCCCAGCAGGCATGGTGTACAATGGAATGTGTGCAACAGATCAGGCCCAACGCCCTGGAGTGAAACGGAGTGCTGGCCCATACACAGTCCTCTTCTATCCACATCGTAGGGCAACAGAACTGGGGGTGCTGGTGGAGTCAGTTTTGAACATTAATGCACCCCAATTTGCCCTCCACTCACCTGGGCCACAAACCAGAGATGACCCCAGCAGGCATGGTGTACAATGGAAAGTGTGCAACAGATCAGGCCCAACGCCGTGGAGTGAAACGGAGTGCTGGCCCATACACAGACCTATTCTATCCAAATCGTAGGGCAACAGAACTGGGGATGCGGGTAGAGTCAGTTTTGAACATTGATGCACCCCAATTTGCCCTCCACTCACCTGGGCCAAACACCAGAGATGACCCCAGCAGGCATGGTGTACAATGGAATGTGTGCAACAGATCAGGCCCAACGCCCTGGAGTGAAACGGAGTGCTGGCCCATACACAGTCCTCTTCTATCCACATCGTAGGGCAACAGAACTGGGGATGCGGGTAGAGTCAGTTTTGAACATTGATGCACCCCAATTCGCCCTCCACTCACCTGGGCCACACACCAGAGATGACCCCAGCAGGCATGGTGTACAATGGAAAGTGTGCAACAGATCAGGCCCAACGCCGTGGAGTGAAACGGAGTGCTGGCCCATACACAGACCTATTCCATCCACATCTTAGGGCAACAGAACTGGGGATGCGGGTGGAGTCAGTTTTGAACATTGATGCACCCTAATTTGCCCTCCACACACCTGGGCCACACACCAGAGATGACCCCAGCAGGCATGGTGTACAATGGAATGTGTGCAACAGATCAGGCCCAACGCCGTGGAGTGAAACGGAGTGCTGGCCCATACACAGGCCTCTTCTATCCACATCGTAGGGCAACAGAACTGGGGATGCGGGTGGAGTCAGTTTTGAACATTGATGCACCCCAATTTGCCCTCCACTCACCTGGGCCACACACCAGAGATGACCCCAGCAGGCATGGTGTATACTGGAAAGTGTGCAACAGATCAGGCCCAACGCCGTGGAGCGAAACGGAGTGCTGGCCAATACACAGGCCCCTTCTATCCACATCTTAGGGCAACAGAACTGGGGATGCGGGTGGAGTCAGTTTTGAACATTGATGCACCCCAATTTGCCCTCCACTCACCTGGGCCACACACCAGAGATGACCCCAGCAGGGATGGTGTACAATGGAAAGTGTGCAACAGATCAGGCCCAACGCCGTGGAGTGAAACGGAGTGCTGGCCCATACACAGACCTATTATATCCACATCCTTGGGCAACAGAACTGCGGATGCTGGTGGAGTCAGTTTTGAACATGGATGCACCCCTATTTGCCCTCCACTCACCTGCACCACACACCAGAGATGACCCCAGCAGGCATGGTGTACAATGGAAAATGTGCAACAGATCAGGCCCAACGCCGTGGAGTGAAACGGAGTGCTGGCCCATACACAGACCTGTTGTATCCACATCTTAGGGCAACAGAACTGGGGATGCGGGTGGAGTCAGTTTTGAACATTGATGCACCCCAGTTTGCCCTCCACTCACCTGGGCCAGACACCAGAGATGACCCCAGCAGGGATGGTGTACAATGGAAAGTGTGCAACAGATCAGGCCCAACGCCGTGGAGTGAAACGGAGTGCTGGCCCATACACAGACCTATTATATCCACATCCTTGGGCAACAGAACTGCGGATGCTGATGGAGTCAGTTTTGAACATGGATGCACCCCTATTTGCCCTCCACTCACCTGGGCCACACACCAGAGATGACCCCAGCAGGCATGGTGTACAATGGAAAGTGTGCAACAGATCAGGCCCAACGCCGTGGAGTGAAAAGGAGTGCTGGCCCATACACAGGCCTATTCTATCCACATCTTAGGGCAACATAACTGGGGATGCTGGTGGAGTCAGTTTTGAACATTGATGCACCCCAGTTTGCCCTCCACTCACCTGGGCCACACACCAGAGATGACCCCAGCAGGCATGGTGTACAATGGAAAATGTGCAACAGATCAGGCCCAACGCCGTGGAGTGAAACGGAGTGCTGGACCATACACAGACCTATTCTATCCACATCCTAGGGCAACAGAACTGGGGATGTGGGTGGAGTCAGTTTTGAACATTGATGCACCCCAATTTGCCCTCCACTCACCTGGGCCACACACCAGAGATGACCCAAGCAGGCATGGTGTACTATGGAAAGTGTGCAAAAGATCAGGCCCAACGCCGTGGAGTGAAACGGAGTGCTGGCCCATACACAGGCCTATTCTATCCACATCTTAGGGCAACAGAACTGGGGATGCGAGTGGAGTCAGTTTTGAACATTCATGCACCCCGATTTGCCCTCCACTCACCTGGACCACACACGAGAGATGACCCCAGCAGGCATGGTGTACAATAGAAAGTGTGCAACAGATCAGGCCCAACGCCGTGGAGTGAAACGGAGTGCTGGCCCATACACAGGCCTATTCTATTCACATCTTAGGGCAACAGAACTGGGGATGCGGGTGGAGTCAGGTTTGAACATTGATGCACCCGGATTTGCCCTCCGATCACCTGGGCCACACACCAGAGATGACCCCAGCAGGCATGGTGTACAATGGAAAGTGTGCAACAGATCAGGCCCGACGCTGTGGAGTGAAAGGGAGTGCTGGCCCATACACAGACCTATTCTACCCAGATCTTAGGGCAACAGAACTGGGGATGCGGGTGGAGTCAGGTTTGAACATCAATGCACCGCAATTTGCCCTCCACTCAGCTGGGCCACACACCAGAGATGACCCCAGCAGGCATGGTGTACAATGGAATGTGTACAACAGATCAGGCCCAACGCCCTGGAGTGAAACGGAGTGCTGGACCATACACAGACCTATTCTATCCACATCTTAGGGCAACAGAACTGGGGATGCGGGTGGAGTCAGTTTTGAACATCTATGCACCCCAACTTGCCCTCCACTCACCTGGTCCACACACGAGAGATGACCCCAGCAGGCATGGTGTACAATAGAAAGTGTGCAACAGATCAGGCCCAACGCCGTGGAGTGAAACGGGGTGCTGGCCCATACACAGGCCCATTCTATCGACATCTTAGGGCAACAGAACTGGGGATGCGGGTGGAGTCAGTTGTGAACATTGATGCACCCGGACTTGCCCTCCACTCACCTGGGCCACACACCAGAGATGACCCCAGCAGGCATGGTGTACAAAAGAAAGTGTGCAACAGATCAGGCCCAACGCCGTGCAGTGAAACGGAGTGCTGGCCCATACACAGGCCTATTCTATTCACATCTCAGGGCGACAGAACTGGGGATGCGGGTGGAGTCAGTTTTGAACATTGATGCACCCGGATTTGCCCTCCACTCACCTGGGCCACACACCAGAGATGACCCCAGCAGGCATGGTGTACAATGGAAAGTGTGCAACAGATCAGGCCCAACGCCGTGGAGTGAAACGGAGTGCTGGCCCATACACAGACCTATTGTATCCACATCTTAGGGCGACAGAACTGGGGATGTGGGTGGAGTCAGTTTTGAACATTGATGCACCCCAATTTGCCCTCGACTCACCTGGGCCACACACCAGAGATGACCCAAGCAGGCATGGTGTACTATGGAAAGTGTGCAACAGATCAGGCCCAACGCCGTGGAGTGAAACGGAGTGCTGGCCCATACATAGGCCTATTCTATCCACATCTTAGGGCGACAGAACTGGGGATGCGGGTGGAGTCAGGTTTGAACATTGATGCACCCCAATTTGCCCTCCACTCACCTGGGCCACACACCAGAGATGACCCAAGCAGGCATGGTGTACTATGGAAAGTGTGCAAAAGATCAGGCCCAACGCCGTGGAGTGAAACGGAGTGCTGGCCCATACACAGGCCTATTCTATCCACATCTTAGGGCAACAGAACTGGGGATGCGGGTGGAGTCAGTTTTGAACATCTATGCACCCCGATTTGCCCTCCACTCACCTGGAACACACACGAGAGATGACCCCAGCAGGCATGGTGTACAATAGAAAGTGTGCAACAGATCAGGCCCAACGCCGTGGAGTGAAACGGAGTGCTGGCCCATACACAGGCCTATTCTATTCACATCGTAGGGCAACAGAACTGGGGATGCGGGTGGAGTCAGGTTTGAACATTGATGCACCCAGATTTGCCCTCCACTCACCTGGGCCACACACCAGAGATGACCCCAGCAGGCATGGTGTACAATGGAAAGTGTGCAACAGATCAGGCCCGACGCTGTGGAGTGAAAGGGAGTGCTGGCCCATACACAGACCTATTCTACCCACATCTTAGGGCAACAGAACTGGGGATGCGGGTGGAGTCAGGTTTGAACATCAATGCACCGCAATTTGCCCTCCACTCACCTGGGCCACACACCAGAGATGACCCCAGCAGGCATGGTGTACAATGGAATGTGTACAACAGATCAGGCCCAACGCCCTGGAGTGAAACGGAGTGCTGGACCATACACAGACCTATTCTATCCACATCTTAGGGCAACAGAACTGGGGATGCGGGTGGAGTCAGTTTTGAACATCTATGCACCCCAACTTGCCCTCCACTCACCTGGTCCACACACGAGAGATGACCCCAGCAGGCATGGTGTACAATAGAAAGTGTGCAACAGATCAGGCCCAACGCCGTGGAGTGAAACGGAGTGCTGGCCCATACACAGGCCCATTCTATCGACATCTTAGGGCAACAGAACTGGGGATGCGGGTGGAGTCAGTTTTGAACATTGATGCACCCGGACTTGCCCTCCACTCACCTGGGCCACACACCAGAGATGACCCCAGCAGGCATGGTGTACAAAAGAAAGTGTGCAACAGATCAGGCCCAACGCCGTGCAGTGAAACGGAGTGCTGGCCCATACACAGGCCTATTCTATTCACATCTTAGGGCGACAGAACTGGGGATGCGGGTGGAGTCAGTTTTGAACATCAATGCACCCCAACTTGCCCTCCACTCACCTTGGCCACACACGAGAGATGACCCCAGCAGGCATGGTGTACAATAGAAAGTGTGCAACAGATCAGGCCCAACGCCGTGGAGTGAAACGGAGTGCTGGCCCATACACAGGCCTATTCTATTCACATCTTAGGGCGACAGAACTGGGGATGCGGGTGGAGTCAGGTTTGAACATTGATGCACCCGGATTTGCCCTCCACTCACCTGGGCCACACACCAGAGATGACCCCAGCAGGCATGGTGTACAATGGAAAGTTTGCAACAGATCAGGCCCAACGCCGTGGAGTGAAACGGAGTGCTGGCCCATACACAGGCCTATTCTATTCACATCTTAGGGCAACATATCTGGGGATGCGGGTGGAGTCAGTTTTGAACATTGATGCACCCGGATTTGCCCTCCACTCACCTGGGCCACACACCAGAGATGACCCCAGCAGGCATGGTGTGGTGTACAATGGAAAGTGTGCAACAGATCAGGCCCAACGCCGTGGAGTGAAAGGGAGTGCTGGCCCATACACAGGCCTCTTCTATTCACATCTTAGGGCAACAGATCTGGGGATGCGGGTGGAGTCAGTTTTGAACATTGATGCATCCGGATTTGCCCTCCACTCACCTGGGCCACACACCAGAGATGACCCCAGCAGGCATGGTGTACAATGGAAAGTGTGCAACAGATCAGGCCCAACGCTGTGGAGTGAGACGGAGTGCTGGCCCATACACAGACCTATTCTATCCACATCTTAGGGCAACAGAACTGGGGATGCGGGTGGAGTCAGGTTTGAACATTGATGCACCGCAATTTGCCCTCCACTCACCTGGGCCACACACCAGAGATGACCCCAGCAGGCATGGTGTACAATGGAAAGTGTGCAACAGATCAGGCCCAACGCCGTGGAGTGAAACGGAGTGCTGGCCCATACACAGGCCTATTATATCCACATCTTTGGGCGACAGAACTGGGGATGCGGGTGGAGTCAGTTTGAAACATTACTGCACCCCAATTAGCCCTCCACTCACCTGGGCCACACAACAGAGATGACCCTAGCAGGCATGGTGTACAATGGAAAGTGTGCAACACATCAGGCCCAACGCCGTGGAGTGAAACGGAGTGCTGGCCCATACACAGGCCTCCTCTATCCACATCTTAGGGCAACAGAACTGGGGATGCGGGTGGAGTCAGGTTTGAACATTGATGCACCCCAGTTTGCCCTCCACTCACCTGGGCCACACACCAGAGATGATCCGAGCAGGCATGGTGTACAATGGAAAGTGTGCAACAGATCAGGCCCAACGCCGTGGAGTGAAACGGAGTGCTGGCCCATACACAGGCCTATTCTATCCACATCTTAGGGCAATAGAACTGGGGATGCGGGTGTAGTCAGTTTAGAACATTGATGCACCCCAATTTGCCCTCCACTCACCTGGGCCACACACCAGAGATGACCCCAGCAGGCATGGTATACACTGGAAAGTGTGCAACAGATCAGGCCCAACGCCGTGGAGTGAAACGGAGTGCTGGCCAATAAACAGGCCTATTCTATCCATATCCTAGGGCAACAGAACTGGAGATGCGGATGGAGTCGGTTTTGAACATTGATGCACCCCAATTTGCCCTCCACTCACCTGGACCACACACGAGAGATGACCCAAGCAGGCACGGTGTACAATGAAAAGTGTGCAACAGATCAGGCCCAACGCCCTGGAGTGAAACGGAGTGCTGGCCCATACACATCTATTCACATCTTTGGGCAACAGATCTGGGGATGCGGGTGGAGACAGTTTTGAACAGTGATGCACCTGGATTTGCCCTCCACTCACCTGGGCCGCACACCAGAGATGACCCCAGCAGGCATGGTGTACTATGGAAAGTGTGCGACAGATCAGGCCCAAGGCCGTGGAGTGAAATGGAGTGCTGGCCCATACAGAGGCCTATTCTATTCACATCTCTGGGCAACAGAGCTGGGGATGCGGGTGGAGTCAGTTTTGAAAATGGATGCACCCCAATTTGCCCTCCACTCACCTGGGCCACACACCAGAGATGACCCAAGCAGGCATGGTGTACAATGGAAAGTGTGCAACAGATCAGGCCCAACGCCGTGGAGTGAAACGGAGTGCTGGCCCATACACAGGCCTATTCTATCCACATCTTAGGGCAACAGATCTGGGGATGCTGGTGGAGTCAGCTTTGAACACTGATGCACCTGGACTTGCCCTCCACTCACCTGGGCCACACACAAGAGATGACCCCAGCAGGCATGGTGTACAATGGAAAGTGTGCAACAGATCAGGCCCAACGCCGTGGAGTGAAACGGAGTGCTGGCCCATACACAGGCCTGTTCCATCCACATCTTATAGCAATATAACTGGGGATGCGGGTGGAGTCAGTTTTGAACATCAATGCACCCCAATTTGCCCTCGACTCACCTGGGCCACACACCAGAGATGACCCCAGTAAGCATGGTGTACTATGGAAAGTGTGCAACAGATCAGGCCCCACGCCGTGGAGTGAAACGGAGTGCTGGCCCATAAACAGACCTATTCTATCCACATCTTAGGGCAATAGAACTGAGGATGCGGGTGGAGTCAGTTTTGAACATCAAAGCACCCCAATTTGCCCTCCACTCACCTGGGCCACACACAAGAGATGACCCCAGCAGGCATGGTGTACAATGCAAGATGTGCAACAGATCAGGCCCAACGCCGTGGAGTGAAACGGAGTGCTGGCCCATACACAGGCCTATTCTATCCACATCTTAGGGCAACCAATCTGGGGATGCAGGTGGAGTCAGTTTTGAACATTGATGCACCCCAATTTGCCCTCCACTCACCTGGGCCACACACCAGAGATGACCCCAGCAGGCATGGTGTACAATGTAAAGTGTGCAACAGATCAGGCCCCACGCCGTGGAGTCAAACGGAGTGCTGGCCCATACACAGACCTATTATATCCACATCTTAGGGCAACAGAACTGGGGATGCGGGTGGAGTCAGTTTTGAACATTGATGCACCCCAATTTGCCCTCCACTCACCTGGGCCACACACCAGAGATGACCCCAGCAGGCATGGTATACACTGGAAAGTGTGCAACAGATCAGGCCCAACGCCGTGGAGTGAAACGGAGTGCTGGTCAATAAACAGGCCTATTCTATCCATATCCTAGGGCAACAGAACTGGAGATGCGGATGGAGTCGGTTTTGAACATTGATGCACCCCAATTTGCCCTCCACTCACCTGGACCACACACGAGAGATGACCCAAGCAGGCACGGTGTACAATGAAAAGTGTGCAACAGATCAGGCCCAACGCCCTGGAGTGAAACGGAGTGCTGGCCCATACACATCTATTCACATCTTTGGGCAACAGATCTGGGGATGCGGGTGGAGACAGTTTTGAACAGTGATGCACCTGGATTTGCCCTCCACTCACCTGGGCCGCACACCAGAGATGACCCCAGCAGGCATGGTGTACTATGGAAAGTGTGCAACAGATCAGGCCCAACCCCGTGGAGTGAAACGGAGTGCTGGCCCATACACAGGCCTATTCTATCCACATCTTAGGGCAACAAATCTGGGGATGCGGGTGGAGTCAGTTCTGAAGATGGATGCACCCCAATTTGCCCTCCACTCACCTGGGCCACACACCAGAGATGACCCCAGCAGGCATGGTGTACAATGGAAAGTGTGCAACAGATCAGGCCCAACGCCCTCGAGTGAAACGGAGTGCTGGCCGACACACAGGCCTATTCTAACCACATCTTACGGCAACAGATCTGGGGATGCGACTGGAGTCAGTGTTGAACATTAATGCACCCCAATTTGCCCTCCACTCACCTGGGCCACACACCAGAAATAACCCCAGCAGGCATGGTGTACAATGGAAAGTGTGCAACAGATCAGGCCCAACGCCGTGGAGTGAAACGGAGTGCTGGGCCATACACAGGCCTATTGTATCCACATCTTAGGGCAACAGAACTGGTGATGCGGGTGGATTCAGTTTTGAACATTGATGCACCGCAATTTGCCCTCCACTCACCTGGGCCACACACCAGAGATGACCCCAGCAGGCATGGTGTACAATGGAAAGTGTGCAACAGATCAGGCCCAACGCCGTGGAGTTAAACGGAGTGCTGGCCCATACACAGGCCTATTCTATCCACATCTTAGGGCAACAGAACTGGGGATGCGGGTGGAGTCAGTTTTGAACATTGATGCACCGCAATTTGCCCTCCACTCACCTGGGCCACACACCAGAGATGACCCCAGCAGGCATGGTGTACAATGGAAAGCGTGCAACAGATCAGGCCCAACGCCGCGGAGTGAAACGGAGTGCTGGCCCATACACAGACCTAATCTCTCCACATCGTAGGGCAACAGAACTGGGGATGCGGGTGGAGTCAGGTTTGAACATTGATGCACCCCAATTTGCTCTCCACTCACCTGGGCAACACACCAGAGATGACCCCAGCAGGCATGGTGTACAATGGAAAGTGTGCAACAGATCAGGCCCAACGCCGTGGAGTGAAACGGAGTGCTGGCCCATACACAGGCCTATTCCATTCACATCCTAGGGCAACAGAACTGGGGATGCGGGTGGAGTCAGTTTTGAACATTAATGCACCCCAATTAGCCGTCCACTCACCTGGGCCACACACCAGAGATGACCCCAGCAGGCATGGTGTACAATGGAAAGTGTGCAACAGATCAGGCCCAACGCCGTGGAGTTAAACGGAGTGCTGGCCCATACACAGGCCTATTCTATCCACATCTTAGGGCAACAGAACTGGGGATGCGGGTGGAGTCAGTTTTGAACATTGATGCACCGCAATTTGCCCTCCACTCACCTGGGCCACACACCAGAGATGACCCCAGCAGGCATGGTGTACAATGGAAAGCGTGCAACAGATCAGGCCCAACGCCGCGGAGTGAAACGGAGTGCTGGCCCATACACAGACCTAATCTCTCCACATCTTAGGGCAACAAATCTGGGGATGCGGGTGGAGTCAGTTTTGAAGATGGATGCACCCCAATTTGCCCTCCACTCACCTGGGCCACATACCGGAGATGACCCCAGCAGGCATGGTGTACAATGGAAAGTGTGCAACAGATCAGGCCCAACGCCGTGGAGTGAAACAGAGTGCTGGCCCATACACAGGCCTATTCCATCCACATCTTAGGGCAACAGAGTTGGGGATGCGACTGGAGTCAGTTTTGAACATTAATGCACCCCAATTTGCCCTCCACTCACCTGGGCCACACACCAGAGATGACCCCAGCAGGCATGGTGTACTATGGAAAGTGTGCAACAGATCAGGCCCAACGCCGTGGAGTGAAGCGGAGTGCTGGCCCATACACAGGCCTATTCTGTCCACATCGTAGGGCAATAGAACTGGGGATGCAGGTGGAGTCAGCTTTGAACATTCATGCACCCCAATTTGGCCTCCACTCACCTGGACCACACACCAGAGATTACCCCAGCAGGCATGGTGTACACTGCAAAGTGTGCAACAGATCAGGCCCGACGCCGTGGAGTGAAACGGAGGGCTGGCCCATACACAGGCCTATTCTATCCACATCTTAGGTCAACAAATCTTGGGATGCGGGTGGAGTCAGTTTTGAAAATGGATGCACCCCAACTTGCCCTCCACTCACCTGGACCACACACGAGAGATGACCCCAGCAGGCATGGTGTACAATGGAAAGTGTGCAACAGATCAGGCCCAACGCCGTGGAGTGAAACGGAGTGCTGGCCCATACACAGACCTATTGTATCCACATCTTAGGGCAACAGAGCTGGGGATGCGGGTGGAGTCAGTTTTGAACATTGATGCACCCCAACTTGCCCTCCACTCACCTGGGCCACACACGAGAGATGACCCCAGCAGGCATGGTGTACAATGGAAAGTGTGCAACAGATCAGGCCCCACGCCGTGGAGTGAAACGGAGTGCTGGCCCCTACAAAGGCCTATTCCATCCACATCGTAGGGCAACAGAACTGGGGATGCGGGTGGAGTCAGTTTTGAAAATGGATGCACCCCAATTTGCCCTCCACTCACCTGGGCGACATACCAGAGATGACCCCAGCAGGCATGGTGTACAATGGAAAGTGTGCAACAGATCAGGCCCAACGCCGTGGAGTGAAACGGAGTGCTGGCCCATACACAGACCTAATCTCTCCACATCTTAGGGCAACAAATCTGGGGATGCGGGTGGAGTCAGGTTTGAACATTGATGCACTCGGATGTGCCCTCCACTCACCTGGGCCACACACCAGAGATGACCCCAGCAGGCATGGTGTACACTGGAAAGTGTGCAACAGATCAGGCCCAACGCCGTGGAGTGAATCGGGGTGCTGGCCAATACACAGGCCTATTCTATCCACATCCTAGGGCAACAGAACTGGGGATGCGGGTGGAGTCAGTTTTGATCATCAATGCACCCCAATTTGCCCTCCACTCACCTGGACCACACACGAGAGATGACCCCAGCAGGCATGGTGTACAATGGAAAGTGTGCAACAGATCAGGCCCAACGCCGTGGAGTGAAACGGAGTGCTGGCCCATACACAGACCTATTCTATCCACATCTTAGGGCAACAGAGTTGGGGATGCGACTGGAGTCAGTTTTGAACATTAATGCACCCCAATTTGCCCTCCACTCACCTGGGCCACACACCAGAGATGACCCCAGCAGGCATGGTGTACAATGGAAAGTGTGCAACAGATCAGGCCGAACGCCGTGGAGTGAAACGGAGTGCTGGCCCATACACAGGCCTATTCTCTCCACATCTTAGGGCAACAGAACTGGGGATGCGGGTGGAGTCAGTTTTGAACATTGATGCACCGCAATTTGCCCTCGACTCACCTGGACCACACACGAGAGATGACCCCAGCTGGCATGGTGTACAATGGAAAGTGTGCAACAGATCAGGCCCAACGCCGTGGAGTGAAACGGAGTGCTGGCCCATACACAGGCCTATTCTATCCACATCTTAGGGCAAAAGATCTGGGGATGCGGGTGTAGTCAGTTTTGAACACTGATGCACCTGCATTTGCCCTCCACTCACCTGGGCCACACACCAGAGATGACCCCAGCAGGCATGGTGTACAATGGAAAGTGTGCAACAGATCAGGCCCAACGCCGTGGAGTGAAACGGAGTGCTGGCCCATACACAGGCCTATTCTATCCACATCGTAGGGAAACAGAACTGGTGATGCGGGTGGAGGCAGTGTTGAACATTGATGCACCCCAATCTGCCCTCCACTCACCTGGGCCACACACCAGCGATGATTCCAGCAGGCATGGTGTACAATGGAAAGTGTGCAACAGATCAGGCCCAACGCCGTGGAGGGAAACGGAGTGCTGGCCAATACACAGGCCTATTCTATCCACATCTTAGGGCAACAGAACTGGGGATGCGACTGGAGTCAGTTTTGAACATTGATGCACCGCAATTTGCCCTCCACTCACCTGGGCCACACACCAGAGATGACCCCAGCTGGCATGGTGTACAACGGAAAGTGTGCAACAGATCAGGCCCAACGCCGTGGAGTGAAACGGAGTGCTGGCCCATACACAGACCTAATCTATCCACCTCCTAGGGCAACAGAATTGGGTATGCGGGTGGAGTCAGTTTTGAACATTGATGCACCCCAATTTGCTCTCCACTCACCTGGGCCACACACCAGAGATGACCCCAGCAGGCATGGTGTACAATGGAATGTGTGCAACAGATCAGGCCCAACGCCGTGGAGTGAAACGGAGTGCTGGCCCATACTCAGGCCTATTCTATCCACATCGTAGGGCAACAGAGCTGGGGATGCGGGTGGGGTCAGTTTTGAACATTAATGCACCCCGATTTGCCCTCCACTCACCTGGGCCACACACCAGAGATGACCCCAGCAGGCATGGTGTACAATGGAAAGTGTGCAACAGATCAGGCCCAACGCCGTGGAGTGAAACGGAGTGCTGGCCCATACACAGGCCTATTGTAGCCACATCTTAGGGCAACAGAACTGGGGATGCGGGTGGAGTCAGTTTTGAACATTGATGCACCCCAATTTGCTCTCCACTCACCTGGGCCACACACCAGAGATGACCCCAGCAGGCATGGTGTACAATGGAAAGTGTGCCACAGATCAGGCCCAACGCCGTGGAGTGAATCGGAGTGCTGGCCAATACACAGGCCTATTCTATCCACATCTCAGGGCGACAGAACTGGGGATGCGGGTGGAGTCAGTTTTGAACATTGATGCAAACCAACTTGTCCTCCACTCACCTGGACCACACACGAGAGATGACCCCAGCAGGCATGGTGTACAATGGAAAGTGTGCAACAGATCAGGCCCAACGCCGTGGAGTGAAACTGAGTGCTGGGCCATACACAGGCCTATTTTATCCACATCTTAGGGCAACAGAACTGGGGATCCGGGTGGAGTCAGTTTTGAACATTGATGCACCGCAATTTGCCCTCCACTCACCTGGGCCACACACGAGAGATGACCCCAGCCGGCATGGTGTACAATGGAAAGTGTGCAACAGATCAGGCCCAACGCCGTGGAGTGAAACGGAGTGCTGACCCATACACAGGCCTATTCTATCCACATCCTAGGGCAACAGAACTGGGGATGCGGGTGGAGGCAGTTTTGAACATTCATGCACCCCAATTAGCCCTCCACTCACCTGGGCCACACACCAGAGATGACCCCAGCAGGCATGGTGTACAATGGAAAGTGTGCAACAGATCAGGCCCAACGCCGTGGAGTGAAACGGAGTGCTGGCCCATACACAGACCTATTCCATCCACATCGTAGGGCAACAGAGCTGAGGATGCGGGTGGAGTCAGCTTTGAACATTAATGCACCCCAATTTGCCCTCCACTCACTTGGGCCACACACCAGAGATGACCCCAGCAGGCATCCCGTACAATGGAAAGTGTGCAACACATCAGGCCCCACGCCGTGGAGTGAAACGGAGTGCTGGCCCATACACAGACCTAATCTATCCACATCGTAGGGCAACAGAGCTGGGGATGCGGGTGGAGTCAGTTTTGAACATTGATGCACCCCAATTTGCTCTCCACTCACCTGGGCCACACACCAGAGATGACCCCAGCAGGAATGGTGTACAATGGAAAGTGTGCAACAGATCAGGCCCAACGCCGTGGAGTGAAACGGAGTGCTGGCCCATACACAGGCCTATTCTATCCACATCGTAGGGCAACAGAACTGGGGATGCGGGTGGAGTCAGTTTTGAACATTGATGCACCGCAATTTGCCCTCCACTCACCTGGGCCACACACGAGAGATGACCCCAGCAGGCATGGTGTACAATGGAAAGTGTGCAACAGATCAGGCCCAACGCCGTGGAGTCAAACGGAGTGCTGACCCATACACAGGCCTATTCTATCCACATCCTAGGGCAACAGAACTGGGGATGCGGGTGGAGGCAGTTTTGAACATTCATGCACCCCGATTAGCCCTCCACTCACCTGGGCCACACACCAGAGATGACCCCAGCTGGCATGGTGTACAATGGAAAGTGTGCAACAGATCAGGCCCCACGCCGTGGAGTGAAACGGAGTGCTGGCCCATACACAGACCTAATCTATCCACATCGTAGGGCAACAGAACTGGGGATGCGGGTGGAGTTAGTTTTGAACATTGATGCACCCCAATTTGCTCTCCACTCACCTGGGCCACACACCAGAGATGACCCCAGCAGGAATGGTGTACAATGGAAAGTGTGCAACAGATCAGGCCCAACGCCGTGGAGTGAAACGGAGTGCTGGCCCATACACAGACCTATTCCATCCACATCTTAGGGCAACAGAGCTGAGGATGCGGGTGGAGTCAGCTTTGAACATTTATGCACCCCAATTTGCCCTCCACTCACCTGGGCCACACACCAGAGATGACCCCAGCATGGCTTGGTGTACAATGCAAAGTGTGCAACAGATCAGGCCCAACGCCGTGGAGTGAATCGGAGTGCTGGCCAATACACAGGCCTATTCTATCCACATCCTAGGGCAACAGAACTGGGGATGCGGGTGGAGTCAGTTTTGAACATTGATGCACCCCAACTTGCCCTCCACTCACCTGGACCACACACGAGAGATGACCCCAGCAGGCATGGTGTACAATGGAAAGTGTGCAACAGATCAGGCCCAACGCCGTGGAGTGAAACGGAGTGCTGGGCCATACACAGGCCTATTTTATCCACATCTTAGGGCAACAGAACTGGGGATCCGGGTGGAGTCAGTTTTGAACATTGATGCACCGCAATTTGCCCTCCACTCACCTGGGCCACACACGAGAGATGACCCCAGCAGGCATGGTGTACAATGGAAAGTGTGCAACAGATCAGGCCCAACGCCGTGGAGTGAAACGGAGTGCTGACCCATACACAGGCCTATTCTATCCACATCCTAGGGCGACAGAACTGGGGATGCTGGTGGAGCCAGTTTTGAACATTCATGCACCCCAATTAGCCCTCCACTCACCTGGGCCACACACCAGAGATGACCCCAGCTGGCATGGTGTACAATGGAAAGTGTGCAACAGATCAGGCCCAACGCCGTGGAGTGAAACAGAGTGCTGGCCCATACACAGACCTATTCCATCCACATCGTAGGGCAACAGAACTGGGGATGCGGGTGGAGTCAGTTTTGAACATTGATGCACCCCAATTTGCTCTCCACTCACCTGGGCCACACACCAGAGATGACCCCAGCAGGAATGGTGTACAATGGAAAGTGTGCAACAGATCAGGCCCAACGCCGTGGAGTGAAACGGAGTGCTGGCCCATACACAGACCTATTCCATCCACATCGTAGGGCAACAGAGCTGAGGATGCGGGTGGAGTCAGCTTTGAACATTAATGCACCCCAATTTGCCCTCCACTCACTTGGGCCACACACCAGAGATGACCCCAGCAGGCATCCCGTACAATGGAAAGTGTGCAACACATCAGGCCCAACGCCGTGGAGTGAAAGGGAGTGCTGGCCCATACACAGGCCTATTCTATCCACATCCTAGGGCAACAGAACTGGGGATGCGGGTGGAGGCAGTTTTGAACATTCATGCACCCCAATTAGCCCTCCACTCACCTGGGCCACACACCAGAGATGACCCCAGCAGGCATGGTGTACAATGGAAAGGTGCAACAGATCAGGCCCCACGCCGTGGAGTGAAACGGAGTGCTGGCCCATATACAGGCCTATTCTATCCACATCTCAGGGCAACAGAACTGGGGATGCGGGTGGAGTCAGTTTTGAACATTGATGCACCGCAATTTGCCCTCCACTCACCTAAGCCACACACCAGAGATGACCCCAGCAGGCATGGTGTACAATGGAAAGTGTGCAACAGATCAGGCCCCACGCCGTGGAGTGAAACGGAGTGCTGGCCCATACACAGACCTAATCTATCCACGTCGTAGGGCAACAGAACTGGGGATGCGGGTGGAGTCAGTTTTGAACATTAATGCACCCCAATTTGCTCTCCACTCACCTGGGCCACACACCAGAGATGACCCCAGCAGGAATGGTGTACAATGGAAAGTGTGCAACAGATCAGGCCCAACGCCGTGGAGTGAAACGGAGTGCTGGCCCATACACAGACCTATTCCATCCACATCGTAGGGCAACAGAGCTGAGGATGCGGATGGAGTCAGCTTTGAACATTAATGCACCCCAATTTGCCCTCCACTCACTTGGGCCACACACCAGAGATGACCCCAGCAGGCATCCCGTACAATGGAAAGTGTGCAACAGATCAGGCCCAACGCCGTGGAGTGAATCGGAGTGCTGGCCAATACACAGGCCTATTCTATCCACATCTTAGGACAACAAATCTGGGGATGCGGGTGGAGTCAGTTTTGAACATTGATGCACCCCAATTTGCCCTCCACTCACCTGGGCCACACACCAGAGATGACCCCAGCAGGCATGGTGTACAATGAAAAGTGTGCAACAGATCAGGCCCAACGCCGTGGAGTGAAACGGAGTGCTGGCCCATACACAGACCTATTGTATCCACATCTTGGGGCAACAGAACTGGGGATGCGGGTGGAGTCAGCTTTGAACATTGATGCACCCCAATTTGCTATCCACTCACCTGGGCCACACACCAGAGATGACCCCAGCAGGCATGGTGTACAATGGAAAGTGTGCAA
Organism: Eutreptiella sp. 'Long Island Sound 2002'; assembly: GCA_964036045.1. Taxonomy (NCBI): domain Eukaryota; phylum Euglenozoa; class Euglenophyceae; order Eutreptiales; family Eutreptiaceae; genus Eutreptiella; species Eutreptiella sp. 'Long Island Sound 2002'. The sequence goes on from OZ038389.1 coordinate 28,424,465, forward strand.
CAGATCAGGCCCAACGCCGTGGAGCGAAACGGAGTGCTGGCCCATACACAGACCTATTCCATCCACATCGTAGGGCAACAGAGCTGAGGATGCGGGTGGAGTCAGCTTTGAACATTAATGCACCCCAATTTGCACTCCACTCACTTGGGCCACACACCAGAGATGACCCCAGCAGGCATCCCGTACAATGGAAAGTGTGCAACACATCAGGCCCAACGCCGTGGAGTGAAAGGGAGTGCTGGCCCATACACAGGCCTATTTTATCCACATCCTAGGGCAACAGAACTGGGGATGCGGGTGGAGGCAGTTTTGAACATTCATGCACCCCAATTAGCCCTCCACTCACCTGGGCCACACACCAGAGATGACCCCAGCAGGCATGGTGTACAATGGAAAGTGTGCAACAGATCAGGCCCCACGCCGTGGAGTGAAACGGAGTGCTGGCCCATATACAGGCCTATTCTATCCACATCTCAGGGCAACAGAACTGGGGATGCGGGTGGAGTCAGTTTTGAACATTGATGCACCGCAATTTGCCCTCCACTCACCTAAGCCACACACCAGAGATGACCCCAGCAGGCATGGTGTACAATGGAAAGTGTGCAACAGATCAGGCCCCACGCCGTGGAGTGAAACGGAGTGCTGGCCCATACACAGACCTAATCTATCCACGTCGTAGGGCAACAGAACTGGGGATGCGGGTGGAGTCAGCTTTGAACATTAATGCACCCCAATTTGCTCTCCACTCACCTGGGCCACACACCAGAGATGACCCCAGCAGGAATGGTGTACAATGGAAAGTGTGCAACAGATCAGGCCCAACGCCGTGGAGTGAAACGGAGTGCTGGCCCATACACAGGCCTATTCTATCCACATCGTAGGGCAACAGAACTGGGGATGCGGGTGGAGTCAGTTTTGAACATTGATGCACCCCAATTTGCTCTCCACTCACCTGGGCCACACATCAGAGATGACCCCAGCAGGCATGGTGTAGAATGGAAAGTGTGCAACAGATCAGGCCCAACGCCGTGGAGTGAAACGGAGTGCTGCCCCATACACAGACCTATTCCATCCACATCGTAGGGCAACAGAGCTGAGGATGCGGGTGGAGTCAGCTTTGAACATTAATGCACCCCAATTTGCCCTCCACTCACTTGGGCCACACACCAGAGATGACCCCAGCAGGCATCCCGTACAATGGAAAGTGTGCAACAGATCAGGCCCAACGCCGTGGAGTGAATCGGAGTGCTGGCCAATACACAGGCCTATTCTATCCACATCTTAGGACAACAAATCTGGGGATGCGGGTGGAGTCAGTTTTGAACATTGATGCACCCCAATTTGCCCTCCACTCACCTGGGCCACACACCAGAGATGACCCCAGCATGGCTTGGTGTACAATGAAAAGTGTGCAACAGATCAGGCCCAACGCCGTGGAGTGAAACGGAGTGCTGGCCCATACACAGACCTATTGTATCCACATCTTAGGGCAACAGAACTGGGGATGCGGGTGGAGTCAGCTTTGAACATTGATGCACCCCAATTTGCTCTCCACTCACCTGGGCCACACACCAGAGATGACCCCAGCAGGCTTGGTGTACAATGGAAAGTGTGCAACTGATCAGGCCCAACGCCGTGGAGTGAAACGGAGTGCTGGCCCATACACAGGCCTATTCTATCCACATCTTAGGGCAACAGAACTGGGGATGCGGGTGGAGTCAGTTTTGAACATTGATGCACCCCAATTTGCCCTCCACTGACCTGGGCCACACACCAGAGATGACCCCAGCAGGCATGGTGTACACTGGAAAGTGTGCAACAGATCAGGCCCAACGCCGTGGAGTGAAACGGAGTGCTGGCCCATACACAGACCTATTGTATCCACATCTTAGGGCAACAGAACTGGGGATGCGGGTGGAGTCAGTTTTGAACATCAATGCACCCCAATTTGCCCTCCACTCACCTGGGCCACACACCAGAGATGACCCCAGCAGGCATGGTGTACAATGGAAAGTGTGCAACAGCTCAGGCCCAACGCCGTGGAGTGAAACGGAGTGCTGGCCCATACACAGACCTATTCTATCCACATCTTAGGGCAACAGAACTGGGGATGCGGGTGGAGGCAGTTTTGAACATCAAAGCACCCCAATTTGCCCTCCACTCACCTGGGCGACACACCAGAGATGACCCCAGCAGGCATGGTGTACAATGGAAAGTGTGCAACAGATCAGGCCCAACGCCGTGGAGTGAAACGGAGTGCTGTCCCATATACAGGCCTATTCTATCCACATCTTAGGACAACAGAGCTGGGGATGCGGGTGGAGTCAGTTTTGAACATCAAAGCACCCCAATTTGCCCTCCACTCACCTGGGCCACACACCAGAGATGACCCCAGCAGGCATGGTGTACAATGGAAAGTGTGCAACAGATCAGGCCCAACGCCGTGGAGTGAAACGGAGTGCTGGCCCATACACAGGCCTATTCTATCCACATCTTAGGGCAACGGAACTGGGGATGCGGGTGGAGTCAGTTTTGAACATCAAAGCACCCCAATTTGCCCTCCACTCACCTGGGCCACACACCAGAGATGACCCCAGCAGGCATGGTGTACTATGGAAAGTGTGCAACAGATCAGGCCCAAAGCCGTGGAGTGAAAGGGAGTGCTGGCCCATACACAGGCCTACTCTATCCACATTCTAGGGCAACAGAACTGGGGATGCGGGTGGAGTCAGTTTTGAACATTGATGCACCGCAATTTGCCCTCCACTCACCTGGACGACACACCAGAGATGACCCCAGCAGGCATGGTGTACTATGGAAAGTGTGCAACAGATCAGGCCCAACGCCGTGGAGTGAAACGGAGTGCTGACCCATACACAGACCTATTCTATCCACATCTTAGGGCAACAGAACTGGGGATGCGGGTGGAGTCAGCTTTGAACATTAATGCACCCCAATTTGCCCTCCCTTCACCTGGGCCACACACCAGAGATGACCCCAGCAGGCATGGTGTACAATGGAAAGTGTGCAAAAGATCAGGCCCAACGCCGTGGGGTGAACCGGAGTGCTGGCCAATACACAGACCTATTCTATCCACATCTTAGGGCAACAGAACTGGGGCTGCGGGTGGAGTCAGTTTTGAACATCAAAGCACCCCAATTTGCCCTCCACTCACCTGGGCCACACACCAGAGATGACCCCAGCAGGCATGGTGTACAATGGAAAGTGTACAACAGATCAGGCCCAACGCCGTGGAGTGAAACGGAGTGCTGGCCCATACACAGGCCTATTCTCTCCACATCTTAGGGCAACAGATCTGGGGATGCGACTGGAGTCAGTTTTGAACATGGATGCACCCCAATTAGCCCTCCACTCACCTGGGCCACACACCAGAGATGACCCCAGCAGCCATGGTGTACAATGGAAAGTGTGCAACAGATCAGGCCCAACGCCGTGGAGTGAAACGGAGTGCTGGCCCATACACAGGCCTATTCTATCCACATCTTAGAGCAGCAGATCTGGGGATGCGACTGGAGTCAGTTTTGAACATTAATGCACCCCGATTTGCCCTCCACTCACCTGGGCCACACACCAGAGATGACCCCAGCAGGCATGGTGTACAATGGAAAGTGTGCAACAGATCAGGCCCCACGCCGTGGAGTGAAACGGAGTGCTGGCCCATACACAGGCCTATTCTATCCACATCTTAGGGCAACAGAACTCGGGATGCGGGTGGAGTCAGTTTTGAACATTGATGCACCCCAATTTGCCCTCCACTCACCTGGGCCACACACCAGAGATGACCCCAGCAGGCATGGTGTACAATGCAAAGTGTGCAACAGATCAGGCCCAACGCCGTGGAGTGAAACGGAGTGCTGGCCCATACACAGGCCTATTCTATCCACATCTTTGGGCAACGGAACCGGGGATGCTGGTGGAGTCAGTTTTGAACATTGATGCACCCCAATTTGCTCTCCACTCACCTGGGCCACACACCAGAGATGACCCGAGCAGGCATGGTGTACAATGGAAAGTGTGCAACAGATCAGGCCCAACGCCGTGGAGTGAAACGGAGTGCTGGCCCATACACAGGCCTATTTTATCCACATCTTACGGCAACCGAACTGGGGATGCGGGTGGAGTCAGTTTTGCACATCAATGCACCCAAATGTGCTCTCCACTCACCTGGGCCACACACCAGAGATGACCCCAGCAGGCATGGTGTACAATGGAAAGTGTGCAACAGATCAGGCCCAACGCCGTGGAGTGAAACGGAGTGCTGGCCCATACACAGGCCTATTCTATCCACATCTTAGGGCGACAGAACTGGGGATGCGGGTGGAGTCAGTTTTGAACATTGATGCACCCCGATTTGCCCTCCACTCACCTGGGCCACACACCAGAGATGACCCCAGCAGGCATGGTGTACAATGGAAAGTGTGCAACAGATCAGGCCCAACGCCGTGGAGTGAAACGGAGTGCTGGCCCATACACAGACCTATTCTATCCACATCTTAGGGCAACAGAACTGGGGATGCGGGTGGAGTCAGTTTTGAACATTGATGCACCCCAATTAGCCCTCCACTCACCTGGGCCACACACCAGAGATGACCCCAGCATGGCTTGGTGTACAATGGAAAGTGTGCAACAGATCAGGCCCAACGCCGTGGAGTGGAACGGAGTGCTGGCCCATACACAGGCCTATTCTATCCACATCTTAGGGCAACAGAACTGGGGATGCGGGTGGAGTTAGTTTTGAACATTGATGCACCCGGATTTGCCCTCTACTCACCTGGGCCACACACGAGAGATGACCCCAGCATGGCGTGGTGTACAATGGAAAGTGTGCAACAGATCAGGCCCAACGCCGTGGAGTGAAACGGAGTGCTGGCCCATACACAGGCCTATTGTATCCACATCGTAGGGCAACAGAACTGGGGCTGCGGGTGGAGTCAGTTTTGAACATTGATGCACCCCAATTTGCCCTCCACTCACCTGGGCCACACACCAGAGATGACCCGAGCAGGCATGGTGTACAATGCAAAGTGTGCAACAGATCAGGCCCAACGTCGTGGAGTGAAAGGGAGTGCTGGCCCATACACAGGCCTATTCTATCCACATCTTAGGGCGACAGAACTGGGGATGCGGGTGGAGTCAGTTTTGAACATTGATGCACCCCAATTAGCCCTCCACTCACCTGGGCCACACACCAGAGATGACCCCAGCAGGCATGGTGTACAATGGAAAGTGTGCAACAGATCAGGCCCAACGCCGTGGAGTGAAACGGAGTGCTGGCCCATATGCAGGCCTATTCTATCCACATCTTGGGGCGACAGAACTGGGGATGCGGGTGGAGTCAGTTTTGAACATTGATGCACCCCGATTTGCCCTCCACTCACCTGGGCCACACACCAGAGATGACCCGAGCAGGCATGGTGTACAATGGAAATTGTGCAACAGATCAGGCCCAACGCCGTGGAGTGAAACGGAGTGCTGGCCCATACACAGGCCTATTCTATCCACATCTCAGGGCAACAGAGCTGGGGATGCGGGTGCAGTCAGTTTTGAACATTAATGCACCCCAATTTGCCCTCCACTCACCTGGGCCGCACACCAGAGATGACCCCAGCAGACATGGTGTACAATGGAAAGTGTGCAACAGATCAGGCCCAACGCCGTGGAGTGAAACGGAGTGCTGGCCCATACACAGGCCCATTCTATCCACATCTTAGGGCAACAGACCTGGGGCTGCGGTTGGAGTCAGTTTTGAACATTAATGCACCCCAATTAGCCCTCCACTCACCTGGGCCACACACCAGAGATGACCCCAGCAGGCATGGTGTACAATGGAAAGTGTGCAACAGATCAGGCCCAACGCCGTGGAGTGAAACGGAGTGCTGGCCCATACACAGGCCTATTCTATCCACATCCTGGGGCAACAGAACTGGGGATGCGGGTGGAGTCAGTTTTGAACATTGATGCACCCCAAGTTGCCCTCCACTCACCTGGGCCACACACCAGAGATGACCCGAGCAGGCAGGGTGTACAATGGAAAGTGTGCAACAGATCAGGCCCAACGCCGTGGAGTGAAACGGAGTGCTGGCCCATACACAGGCCTATTCTATCCACATCTTAGGGCAACAGAGCTGGGGCTGCGGGTGGATTCAGTTTTGAACATTAATGCACCCCAAATTGCCCTCCACTCACCTGGGCCGCACAACAGAGATGACCCCAGCAGACATGGTGTACAATGCAAAGTGTGCAACAGATCAGGCCCAACGCCGTGGAGTGAAACGGAGTGCTGGCCCATACACAGGCCTATTCCATCCACATCGTAGGGCAACCGAACTGGGGATGCGGGTGGAGTCAGTTCTGAACGTTAATGCACCCCAATTTGCTCTCCACTCTCCTGGGCCACACACCAGAGATGACCCCAGCAGGCATGGTGTACAATGGAAACTTTGCAACAGATCAGGCCCAACGCCGTGGAGTGAAACGGAGTGCTGCTCCATACACAGGCCTATTCTATCCACATCTTAGGGCAACCGAACTGGGGATGCGGGTGGAGTCAGTTTTGAACATTGATGCACCCCAATTTGCCCTCCACTCACCTGGGCCACACACCAGAGATGACCCCAGCAGGCATGGTGTACAATGGAAAGTGTGCAACAGATCAGGCCCAACGCCGTGGAGTGAAACGGAGTGCTGGCCCATACACAGGCCTATTCTATCCACATCTTAGGGCGACAGAACTAGGGATGCGGATGGAGTCAGCTTTGAACATTGATGCACCCGGATTTGCCCTCCACTCACCTGGGCCACACACCAGAGATGACCCCAGCAGGCATGGTGTACAATGGAAAGTGTGCAACAGATCAGGCCCAACGCCGTGGAGTGAAACGGAGTGCTGGCCCATACACAGGCCTATTCTATCCACATCTTAGGGCAACAGAGCTGGGGATGCTGGTGGAGCCAGTTTTGAACATTGATGCACCCCAATTTGCCCTCCACTCACTTGGGCCACACACCAGAGATGACCCCAGCAGGCATGGTGTACAATGGAAAGTTTGCAACAGATCAGGCCCAACGCCGTGGAGTGAAACGGAGTGCTGGCCCATACACAGGCCTATTCTATCCACATCGTAGGGCAACAGAGCTGGGGATGCGGGTGGAGTCAGTTTTGAACATTAATGCACCCCAATTTGCCCTCCACTCACCTGGGCCACACACCAGAGATGACCCCAGCAGGCATGGTGTACAATGGAAAGTGTGCAACAGATCAGGCCCAACGCCGTGGAGTGAAACGGAGTGCTGGCCCATACACAGGCCTATTCTATCCACATCTTAGGGCGACAGAACTGGGGATGCGGGTGGAGTCAGTTTTGAACATTGATGCACCCCAATTTGCTCTCCACTCACCTGGGCCACACACCAGAGATGACCCCAGCAGGCATGGTGTACAATGGAAAGTGTGCAACAGATCAGGCCCAACGCCGTGGAGTGAAACGGAGTGGTGGCCCATACACAGGCCTATTCTATCCACATCTTAGAACGACAGAACTGGGGATGCGGGTGGAGTCAGTTTTGAACATTGATGCACCCGGATTTGCCCTCCACTCACCTGGGCCACACACCAGGGATGACCCCAGCAGGCATGGTGTACAATGGAAAGTGTGCAACAGATCAGGCCCAACGCCGTGGAGTGAAACGGAGTGCTGGCCCATACACAGGCCTATTCTATCCACATCTTAGGGCAACAGAGCTGGGGCCGCTGGCGGGGCCAGTTTTGAACATTGATGCACCCCAATTTGCTCTCCACTCACCTGGGCCACACACCAGAGATGACCCCAGCAGGCATGGTGTACAATGGGAAGTGTGCAACAGATCAGGCCCAACGCCGTGGAGTGAAACGGAGTGCTGGCCCATACACAGGCCTATTCTATCCACATCTTAGGGCGACAGAACTGGGGATGCGGGTGGAGTCATTTTTGAACATTGATGCACCCCAATTAGCCCTCCACTCACCTGGGCCGCACAACAGAGATGACCCCAGCAGACATGGTGTACAATGCAAAGTGTGCAACAGATCAGGCCCAACGCCGTGGAGTGAAACGGAGTGCTGGCCCATACACAGGCCTATTCCATCCACATCGTAGGGCAACCGAACTGGGGATGCGGGTGGAGTCAGTTCTGAACGTTAATGCACCCCAATTTGCTCTCCACTCTCCTGGGCCACACACCAGAGATGACCCCAGCAGGCATGGTGTACAATGGAAACTTTGCAACAGATCAGGCCCAACGCCGTGGAGTGAAACGGAGTGCTGCTCCATACACAGGCCTATTCTATCCACATCTTAGGGCAACCGAACTGGGGATGCGGGTGGAGTCAGTTTTGAACATTGATGCACCCCAATTTGCCCTCCACTCACCTGGGCCACACACCAGAGATGACCCCAGCAGGCATGGTGTACAATGGAAAGTGTGCAACAGATCAGGCCCAACGCCGTGGAGTGAAACGGAGTGCTGGCCCATACACAGGCCTATTCTATCCACATCTTAGGGCGACAGAACTAGGGATGCGGATGGAGTCAGCTTTGAACATTGATGCACCCGGATTTGCCCTCCACTCACCTGGGCCACACACCAGAGATGACCCCAGCAGGCATGGTGTACAATGGAAAGTGTGCAACAGATCAGGCCCAACGCCGTGGAGTGAAACGGAGTGCTGGCCCATACACAGGCCTATTCTATCCACATCTTAGGGCAACAGAGCTGGGGATGCTGGTGGAGCCAGTTTTGAACATTGATGCACCCCAATTTGCCCTCCACTCACTTGGGCCACACACCAGAGATGACCCCAGCAGGCATGGTGTACAATGGAAAGTTTGCAACAGATCAGGCCCAACGCCGTGGAGTGAAACGGAGTGCTGGCCCATACACAGGCCTATTCTATCCACATCGTAGGGCAACAGAGCTGGGGATGCGGGTGGAGTCAGTTTTGAACATTAATGCACCCCAATTTGCCCTCCACTCACCTGGGCCACACACCAGAGATGACCCCAGCAGGCATGGTGTACAATGGAAAGTGTGCAACAGATCAGGCCCAACGCCGTGGAGTGAAACGGAGTGCTGGCCCATACACAGGCCTATTCTATCCACATCTTAGGGCGACAGAACTGGGGATGCGGGTGGAGTCAGTTTTGAACATTGATGCACCCCAATTTGCTCTCCACTCACCTGGGCCACACACCAGAGATGACCCCAGCAGGCATGGTGTACAATGGAAAGTGTGCAACAGATCAGGCCCAACGCCGTGGAGTGAAACGGAGTGGTGGCCCATACACAGGCCTATTCTATCCACATCTTAGAACGACAGAACTGGGGATGCGGGTGGAGTCAGTTTTGAACATTGATGCACCCGGATTTGCCCTCCACTCACCTGGGCCACACACCAGAGATGACCCCAGCAGGCATGGTGTACAATGGAAAGTGTGCAACAGATCAGGCCCAACGCCGTGGAGTGAAACGGAGTGCTGGCCCATACACAGGCCTATTCTATCCACATCTTAGGGCAACAGAGCTGGGGCCGCTGGCGGGGCCAGTTTTGAACATTGATGCACCCCAATTTGCTCTCCACTCACCTGGGCCACACACCAGAGATGACCCCAGCAGCCATGGTGTACAATGGGAAGTGTGCAACAGATCAGGCCCAACGCCGTGGAGTGAAACGGAGTGCTGGCCCATACACAGGCCTATTCTATCCACATCTTAGGGCGACAGAACTGGGGATGCGGGTGGAGTCATTTTTGAACATTGATGCACCCCAATTAGCCCTCCACTCACCTGGGCCACACACCAGAGATGACCCCAGCAGGCATGGTGTACAATGGAAAGTGTGCAACAGATCAGGCCCAACGCCGTGGAGTGAAACGGAGTGCTGGCCCGTACACAGGCCTCTTCTATCCACATCTTAGGGCGACAGAACTGGGGATGCGGGTGGAGTCAGTTTTGAACATTGATGCACTCGGATTTGCCCTCCACTCACCTTGGCCACACACAAGAGATGACCCGAGCAGGCATGGTGTACAATGGAAAGTGTGCAACAGATCAGTCCCAACGCCGTGGAGTGAAACGGAGTGCTGGCCCATACACAGGCCTATTCTATCCACATCCTAGGGCAACAGAGCTGGGGATGCTGGTGGAGCCAGTTTTGAACATTGATGCACCCCAAATTGCTCTCCATTCACCTGGGCCACACACCAGAGATGACCCGAGCAGGCATGGTGTACAATGATAAGTGTGCAATAGATCAGGCCCAACGCCGTGGAGTGAAACGGAGTGCTGGCCAATACACAGGCCTATTCTATCCACATCCTAGGGCAACAGAACTGGGGATGCGGGTGGAGTCAGTTTTGAACATTAATGCACCCCAATTTGCCCTCCACTCACCTGGGCCACACACCAGAGATGACCCCAGCAGGCATGGTGTACAATGGAAAGTGTGCAACAGATCAGGCCCAACGTCGTGGAGTGAAACGGAGTGCTGGCCCATACACAGGCCTATTCCATCCACATCGTAAGGCAACAGAACGTGGGATGCGGGTGGAGTCAGTTTTGAACATTGATGCACCCCAATTTGCCCTCCACTCACCTGGGCCGCACACCAGAGATGACCCCAGCAGGCATGGTGTACAATGGAAAGTGTGCAACAGATCAGGTCCAACGCCGTGGAGTGAAACGGATTGCTGGCACATACACAGGCCTATTCTATCCACATCGTAGGGCAACAGAACTGGGGATGCGGGTGGAGTCAGTTCTGAACGTTAATGCACCCCAATTTGCTCTCCACTCACCTGGGCCACACACCAGAGATGACCTGAGCGGGCATGGTGTACAATGGAAAGTTTGCAACAGATCAGGCCCAACGCCGTGGAGTGAAACGGAGTGCTGCTCCATACACAGGCCTATTCTATCCACATCTTAGGGCAACCGAACTGGGGATGCGGGTGGAGTCAGTTTTGAACATTGATGCACCCCAATTTGCCCTCCACTCACCTGGGCCACACACCAGAGATGACCCCAGCAGGCATGGTGTACAATGGAAAGTATGCAACAGATCAGGCCCAACGCCGTGGAGTGAAACGGAGTGCTGGCCCATACACAGGCCTATTCTATCCACATCTTAGGGCGACAGAACTAGGGATGCGGATGGAGTCAGCTTTGAACATTGATGCACCCCAATTAGCCCTCCACTCACCTGGGCCACACACCAGAGATGACCCCAGCAGGCATGGTGTACAATGGAAAGTGTGCAACAGATCAGGCCCAACGCCGTGGAGTGAAACGGAGTGCTGGCCCATACACAGGCCTAGTATATCCACATCTTAGGGCGACAGAACTGGGGATGCGGGTGGAGTCAGTTTTGAAAATTGATGCACCCGGATTTGCCCTCCACTCACCTGGGCCACACACCAGAGATGACCCCAGCAGGCATGGTGTACAATGGAAAGTGTGCAACAGATCAGGCCCAACGCCGTGGAGTGAAACGGGGTGCTGGCCCATACACAGGCCTATTCTATCCACATCTTAGGGCAACAGAGCTGGGGATGCTGGTGGAGTCAGTTTTGAACATTGATGCACCCCAATTTGCCCTCCACTCACCTGGGCCACACACCAGAGATGACCCCAGCAGGCATGGTGTACAATGCAAAGTGTGCAACAGATCAGGCCCAACGCCGTGGAGTGAAACGGACTGCTGGCCCATACACAGGCCTATTCTATCCACATCGTAGGGCAACAGAGCTGGGGATGCGGATGGAGTCAGTTTTGAACATTAATGCACCCCAATTAGCTCTCCACTCACCTGGGCCACACACCAGAGATGACCCCAGCAGGCATGGTGTACAATGGAAAGTGTGCAACAGATCAGGCCCAACGCCGTGGAGTGAAACGGAGTGCTGGCCCATACACAGGCCTATTCTATCCACATCTTAGGGCGACAGAACTGGGGATGCGGGTGGAGTCAGTTTTGAACATTGATGCACCCCAATTTGCCCTCCACTCACCTGGGCCACACACCAGAGATGACCCCAGCAGGCATGGTGTACAATGGAAAGTGTGCAACAGATCAGGCCCAACGCCGTGGAGTGAAACGGAGTGCTGGCCCATACACAGGCCTATTCTATCCACATCTTAGGGCGACAGAACTGGGGATTCGGGTGGAGTCATTTTTGAACATTGATGCACCCCAATTTGCTCTCCACTCACCTGGGCCACACACCAGAGATGACCCCAGCAGGCATGGTGTACAATGGAAAGTGTGCAACAGATCAGGCCCAACGCCGTGGAGTGAAACGGAGTGCTGGCCCATACGGAGGCCTATTCTATCCACATCTTAGGGCGACAGAACTGGGGATGCGGGTGGAGGCAGTTTTGAACATTGATGCACCCCAATTAGCCCTCCACTCACCTGGGCCACACACCAGAGATGACCCCAGCAGGCATGGTGTACAATGGAAAGTGTGCAACAGATCAGGCCCAACGCCGTGGAGTGAAACGGAGTGCTGGCCCATACACAGGCCTATTCTATCCACATCTTAGGGCGACAGAACTGGGGATGCGGGTGGAGTCAGTTTTGAACATTGATGCACTCGGATTTGCCCTCCACTCACCTTGGCCACACACAAGAGATGACCCGAGCAGGCATGGTGTACAATGGAAAGTGTGCAACAGATCAGGCCCAACGCCGTGGAGTGAAACGGAGTGCTGGCCCATACACAGGCCTATTCTATCCACATCTCAGGGCAACAGAGCTGGGGATGCTGGTGGAGCCAGTTTTGAACATTGATGCACCCCAAATTGCTCTCCACTCATCTGGGCCACACACCAGAGATGACCCGAGCAGGCATGGTGTACAATGGAAAGTGTGCAACAGATCAGGCCCAACGCCGTGGAGTGAAACGGAGTGCTGGCCCATACACAGGCCTATTCTATCCACATCGTAAGGCAACAGAACGTGGGATGCCGATGGAGTCAGTTTTTGAAAATTGATGCACCCCAATTTGCCCTCCACTCACCTGGGCCACACACCAGAGATGACCCCAGCAGGCATGGTGTACAATGGAAAGTGTGCAACAGATCAGGCCCAACACCGTGGAGTGAAACGGAGTGCTGGCCCATACACAGGCCTATTCTATCCACATCTTAGGGCAACAGAACTGGGGATGCGGGTGGAGTCAGTTTTGAACATTGATGCACCCCAATTTGCCCTCCACTCACCTGTGCCACATACCCGAGATGACCCCAGCAGGCATGGTGTACAATGGAAAGTGTGCAACAGATCAGGCCCAACACCGTGGAGTGAAACGGAGTGCTGGCCAATACACAGGCCTATTCTATCCACATCTTAGGGCAACAGAGCTGGGGATGCGGGTGGAGTCAGTTCTGAACATTGATGCACCCCAATTTGCCGTCCACTCACCTGGGCCACACACCAGAGATGACCCCAGCAGGCATGGTGTACAATCGAAAGTGTGCAACAGATCAGGCCCAACGCCGTGGAGTGAAAGGGAGTGCTGGCCCATACACAGACCTATTCTATCCACATCTTAGGGCAACAGATCTGGGGATGCGGGTGGAGTCAGTTTTGAACATTGATGCACCCCAATTTGCCCTCCACTCACCTGGGCCACACACCAGAGATTACCCCAGCAGGCATGGTGTACAATGGAAAGTTTGCAACAGATCAGGCCCAACGCCGTGGAGTGAAACGGAGTGCTGGCCCATACACAGGCCTATTCTATCCACATCGAAGGGCAACAGAGCTGGGGATGCGGGTGGAGTCAGTTTTGAACATTAATGCACCCCAATTAGCCCTCCACCTACCTGGGCCACACACCAGAGATGACCCCAGCAGGCATGGTGTAGAATGGAAAGTGTGCAACAGATCAGGCCCAACGCCCTGGAGTGAAACGGAGTGCTGGCGCATACACAGGCCTATTCTATCCACATCTTAGGGCGACAGAACTGGGGATGCGGGTGGAGTCAGTTTTGAACATTGATGCACCCCAAATTGCCCTCCACTCACCTGGGCCACACACCAGAGATGACCCCAGCAGGCATGGTGTACAATGGAAAGTGTGCAACAGATCAGGCCCAACGCCGTGGAGTGAAACGGAGTGCTGGCCCATACACAGGTCTATTCTATCCACATCTTACGGCGACAGAACTGGGGATGCGGGTGGAGTCAGCTTTGAACATTGATGCACCCGGATTTGCCCTCCACTCACCTGGGCCACACACCAGAGATGACCCCAGCAGGCATGGTGTACAATGGAAAGTGTGCAACAGATCAGGCCCAACGCCGTGGAGTGAAACGGAGTGCTGGCCCATACACAGGCCTATTCTATCCACATCCTAGGGCGACAGAACTGGGGATGCGGGTGGAGTCAGTTTTGAACATTGATGCACCCCAATTAGCCCTCCACTCACCTGGGCCACACACCAGAGATGGCCCCAGCAGGCATGGTGTACAATGGAAAGTGTGCAACAGATCAGGCCCAACGCCGTGGAGTGAAACCGAGTGCTGGCCCATACACAGGCCTATTCTATCCACATCTTAGGGCGACAGAACTGGGGATGCGGGTGGAGTCAGTTTTGAACATTGATGCACTCGGATTTGCCCTCCACTCACCTTGGCCACACACAAGAGATGACCCGAGCAGGCATGGTGTACAATGGAAAGTGTGCAACAGATCAGGCCCAACGCCGTGGAGTGAAACGGAGTGCTGGCCCATACACAGGCCTATTCTATCCACATCTTAGGGCGACAGAACTGGGGATGCGGGTGGAGTCAGTTTTGAACATTGATGCACTCGGATTTGCCCTCCACTCACCTTGGCCACACACAAGAGATGACCCGAGCAGGCATGGTGTACAATGGAAAGTGTGCAACAGATCAGGCCCAACGCCGTGGAGTGAAACGGAGTGCTGGCCCATACACAGGCCTACTCTATCCACATCTTAGGGCGACAGAACTGGGGATGCGGGTGGAGTCAGTTTTGAACATTAATGCAGCCCAATTTGCCCTCCACTCACCTGGTTCACACACCAGAGACGAGCCCAGCAGGCATGGTGTACAATGGAAAGTGTGCAACAGATCAGGCCCAACGCCGTGGAGTGAAACGGAGTGCTGGCCCATACACAGGCCTATTCTATCCACATCTTAGGGCGACAGAACTGGGGATGCGGGTGGAGTCAGTTTTGAACATTGATGCACTCGGATTTGCCCTCCAGTCACTTGGCCACACACCAGAGATGACCCCAGCAGGCATGGTGTACAATGGAAAGTGTGCAACAGATCAGGCCCAACGCCGTGGAGTGAAACGGAGTGCTGGCCCATACACAGGCCTATTCTATCCACATCTTAGGGCAACAGAACGGGGGATGCGGGTGGAGTCAGTTTTGAACATTGATGCACTCGGATTTGCCCTCCACTCACCTGGGCCGCACACCGGAGATGACCCCAGCAGGCATGGTGTACAATGGAAAGTGTGCAACAGATCAGGCCCAACGCCGTGGAGTGAAACGGAGTGCTGGCCCATACACAGGCCTGTTCTATCCACATCTTAGGGCAACAGAGCTGGGGATGCTGGTGGAGCCAGTTTTGAACATTGATGCAGCCCAATTTGCCCTCCACTCACCTGGGCCACACACCAGAGATGACCCGAGCAGGCATGGTGTACAATGGAAAGTGTGCAACAGATCAGGCCCAACGCCGTGGAGTGAAACGGAGTGCTGGCCCATACACAGGCCTATTCTATCCACATCGTAAGGCAACAGAACGTGGGATGCGGGTGGAGTCAGTTTTGAACATTGATGCACCCCAATTTGCCCTCCACTCACCTGGGCCACACACCAGAGATGACCCCAGCAGGCATGGTGTAGAATGGAAAGTGTGCAACAGATCAGGCCCAACGCCCTGGAGTGAAACGGAGTGCTGGCCCATACACAGGCCTATTCTATCCACATCTTAGGGCGACAGAACTGGGGATGCGAGTGGAGTCAGTTTTGAACATTGATGCACCCCAAATTGCCCTCCACTCACCTGGGCCACACACCAGAGATGACCCCAGCAGGCATGGTGTACAATGGAAAGTGTGCAACAGATCAGGCCCAACGCCGTGGAGTGAAACGGAGTGCTGGCCCATACACAGGTCTATTCTATCCACATCTTACGGCGACAGAACTGGGGATGCGGGTGGAGTCAGCTTTGAACATTGATGCACCCGGATTTGCCCTCCACTCACCTGGGCCACACACCAGAGATGACCCCAGCAGGCATGGTGTACAATGGAAAGTGTGCAACAGATCGGGCCCAACGCCGTGGAGTGAAACGGAGTGCTGGCCCATACACAGGCCTATTCTATCCACATCCTAGGGCGACAGAACTGGGGATGCGGGTGGAGTCAGTTTTGAACATTGATGCACCCCAATTAGCCCTCCACTCACCTGGGCCACACACCAGAGATGGCCCCAGCAGGCATGGTGTACAATGGAAAGTGTGCAACAGATCAGGCCCAACGCCGTGGAGTGAAACCGAGTGCTGGCCCATACACAGGCCTATTCTATCCACATCTTAGGGCGACAGAACTGGGGATGCGGGTGGAGTCAGTTTTGAACATTGATGCACCCCAATTTGCCCTCCACTCACCTTGGCCACACACAAGAGATGACCCGAGCAGGCATGGTGTACAATGGAAAGTGTGCAACAGATCAGGCCCAACGCCGTGGAGTGAAACGGAGTGCTGGCCCATACACAGGCCTATTCTATCCACATCCTAGGGCGACAGAACTGGGGATGCGGGTGGAGTCAGTTTTGAACATTGATGCACTCGGATTTGCCCTCCACTCACCTTGGCCACACACAAGAGATGACCCGAGCAGGCATGGTGTACAATGGAAAGTGTGCAACAGATCAGGCCCAACGCCGTGGAGTGAAACGGAGTGCTGGCCCATACACAGGCCTACTCTATCCACATCTTAGGGCGACAGAACTGGGGATGCGGGTGGAGTCAGTTTTGAACATTAATGCAGCCCAATTTGCCCTCCACTCACCTGGTTCACACACCAGAGACGAGCCCAGCAGGCATGGTGTACAATGGAAAGTGTGCAACAGATCAGGCCCAACGCCGTGGAGTGAAACGGAGTGCTGGCCCATACACAGGCCTATTCTATCCACATCGTAGGGCGACAGAACTGGGGATGCGGGTGGAGTCAGTTTTGAACATTGATGCACTCGGATTTGCCCTCCACTCACTTGGCCACACACCAGAGATGACCCCAGCAGGCATGGTGTACAATGGAAAGTGTGCAACAGATCAGGCCCAACGCCGTGGAGTGAAACGGAGTGCTGGCCCATACACAGGCCTATTCTATCCACATCTTAGGGCAACAGAACGGGGGATGCGGGTGGAGTCAGTTTTGAACATTGATGCACTCGGATTTGCCCTCCACTCACCTGGGCCGCACACCGGAGATGACCCCAGCAGGCATGGTGTACAATGGAAAGTGTGCAACAGATCAGGCCCAACGCCGTGGAGTGAAACGGAGTGCTGGCCCATACACAGGCCTGTTCTATCCACATCTTAGGGCAACAGAGCTGGGGATGCTGGTGGAGCCAGTTTTGAACATTGATGCAGCCCAATTTGCCCTCCAATCACCTGGGCCACACACCAGAGATGACCCGAGCAGGCATGGTGTACAATGGAAAGTGTGCAACAGATCAGGCCCAACGCCGTGGAGTGAAACGGAGTGCTGGCCCATACACAGGCCTATTCTATCCACATCGTAAGGCAACAGAACGTGGGATGCGGGTGGAGTCAGTTTTGAACATTGATGCACCCCAATTTGCCCTCCACTCACCTGGGCCACACACCAGAGATGACCCCAGCAGGCATGGTGTACAATGGAAAGTGTGCAACAGATCAGGCCCAACGCCGTGGAGTGAAACGGAGTGCTGGCCCATACACAGGCCTATTCTATCCACATCTTAGGGCAACAGAACTGGGGATGCGGGTGGAGTCAGTTTTGAACATCGATGCACCCCAATTTGCCCTCCACTCACCTGGGCCACATACCCGAGATGACCCCAGCAGGCATGGTGTACAATGGAAAGTGTGCAACAGATCAGGCCCAACACCGTGGAGTGAAACGGAGTGCTGGCCAATACACAGGCCTATTCTATCCACATCTTAGGGCAACAGAGCTGGGGATGCGGGTGGAGTCAGTTTTGAACATTGATGCACCCCAATTTGCCGTCCACTCACCTGGGCCACACACCAGAGATGACCCCAGCAGGCATGGTGTACAATGGAAAGTGTGCAACAGATCAGGCCCAACGCCGTGGAGTGAAAGGGAGTGCTGGCCCATACACAGACCTATTCTATCCACATCTTAGGGCAACAGATCTGGGGATGCGGGTGGAGTCAGTTTTGAACATTGATGCACCCCAATTTGCCCCCCACTCACCTGGGCCAAACACCAGAGATGACCCCAGCAGGCATGGTGTACAATGGAAAGTGTGCAACAGATCAGGCCCAACGCCGTGGAGTGAAACGGAGTGCTGGCCCATACACAGGCCTCTTCTATCCACATCTTAGGGCAAAAGAACTGGGGATGCGGGTGGAGTCAGGTTTGAACATTGATGCACTCGGATTTGCCCTCCACTCACCTGGGCCACACACCAGAGATGACCCCAGCAGGCATGGTGTACAGTGGAAAGTGTGCAACAGATCAGGCCCAACGCCGTGGAGTGAAACGGAGTGCTGGCCCATACACAGGCCTCTTCTATCCACATCTTAGGGCAAAAGAACTGGGGATGCGGGTGGAGTCAGGTTTGAACATCGATGCACCCCAATTTGCCCTCCACTCACCTGGGCAACACACCAGAGATGACCCCAGCAGGCATGGTGTACAATGGAAAGTGTGCAACAGATCAGGCCCAACGCCGTGGAGTGAAACGGAGTGCTGGCCCATACAGAGACCTGTTCTATCCACATCTTAGGGCAACAGAACTGGGGATGCCGGTGGAGTCAGTTTTGAACATTGATGCACCCTAATGTGCCCTCCACTCACCTGGGCCACACACCAGAGATGACCCCAGCAGGCATGGTGTACAATGGAAAGTGTGCAACAGATCAGCCCCAACGCCGTGGAGTGAAACGGAGTGCTGGCCCATACACAGGCCTATTCTATCAACATCGTAGGGCAACAGAGCTGGGGCTGCGGGTGGAGTCAGTTTTGAACATTGATGCACCCCAATTTGCCCTCCACTCACCTGGGCCACACACCAGAGATGACCCCAGCAGGGATGGTGTACAATGGAAAGTGTGCAACAGATCAGGCCCAACGCCGTGGAGTGAAACGGAGTGCTGGCCCATACACAGGCCTATTCTATCCACATCGTAGGGCAACAGGCCTATTCCATCCATATCTTAGGGCAACAGAACTGGGGATGCGGGTGGAGTCAGTTTTGAACATTAATGCACCCCGATTTGCTCTCAACTCACCTGGGCCACACACCACAGATGACCCCAGCAGGCATGGTGTAGAACTGAAGGTGTGCACCAGATCAGACCCGACGCCGTGGAGTGAAACGGAGTGCTGGCCCATACAAAGGCCTATTATATCCACATCTTAGGGGAACAGAACTTGGGATGCGGGTGGAGTCAGTTTTGAACATTCATGCACCCCAATTTGCCCTCCACTCACCTGGGCCACACTAGAGATGACCCCGGCAGGCATGGTGTAGAATGGAAAATTTGCAACAGATCAGGCCCAACGCCGTGGAATGAAACGGAGTGCTGGCCCATACACAGGCCTATTCTATCCACATCTTAGGGCACCAGAACTGGGGATGCGGGTGGAGTCAGTTTGAAACATTACTGCACCCCAATCTGCCCTCCACTCACCTGGGCAAAACACGAGAGATGACCCCAGCAGGCATGGTGTACAATGGAAGGTGTGCAACACATCAGGCCCAACGCTGTGGAGTGAAACGGAGTGCTGGCCCATACACAGGCCTATTGTATCCACATCTTAGGGCAATAGAACTAGGGATGCGGGTGGAGTTAGTTTTGAACATTGATGCACCCCAATTTGCCCTCCACTCACCTGGGCCACACACCAGAGATGACCCCAGCAGGCATGGTGTACACTGGAAAGTGTGCAACAGATCAGGCCCAACGCCGTGGAGTGAAACGGAGTGCTGGCCCATACACAGGCCTATTCTATCCACATCTTAGGGCAACAGAACTGGGGATGCGGGTGGAGTCAGTTTTGAACATTGATGCACCCTAATTTGCCCTTCACTCACCTTGGCCACACTAGAGATGACCCCAGCAGGCATGGTGTACAATGGAAAGTGTGCAACAGATCAGGTCCAACGCCGTGGAGTGAAACGGAGTGCTGGCCCATACACAGGCCTATCCTATCCACATCTTAGGGCAACAGAACTGGGGATGCGGGTGGAGTCAGTTTGAAACATTAATGCACCGCTTTTTGCCCTCCACTCACCTGGGCCACACACCAGAGATGACCCCAGCAGGCATGGTGTACAGTGGAAAGTGTGCAACAGATCAGGCCCAACGCCGTGGAGTGAAACGGAGTGCTGGCCCATACAAAGGCCTATTCTATCCACATCTTAGGGCAACAGAACTGGGGATGCGGGTGGAGTCAGTTTTTAACATTAATGCACCCCAATTTGCCCTCCACTCACCTGGGCCAAACACCAGAGATGACCCCAGCAGGCATGGTGTACAATGGAAAGTGTGCAAAAGATCAGGCCCAACGCCGTGGAGTGAAACGGAGTGCTGGCCCATACAAAGGCCTATTCTATCCACATCTTAGGGCAACAGAACTGGGGATGCGGGTGGAGTCAGTTCTCAACATTAATGCACCCCAATTTGCTCACCACTCACCTGCGCCACACACCAGATGCGACCCCAGCAGGCATGGTGTACAATGAAAAGTGTGCAACAGATCACGCCCAACGCCGTGGAGTGAAACGGAGTGCTGGCCCATACACAGGCCTATTCTATCCACATCTTAGGGCAACAGAACTGGGGATGCGGGTGGAGTCAGTTTTGAACATCGATGCACCCCAATTTGCCCTCCACTCAACTGGGCCACACACCAGAGATGACCCCAGCAGGCATGGTGTACAATGGAAAGTGTGCAACAGATCAGGCCCAACGCCGTGGAGTGAAACGGAGTGCTGGCCCATACACAGGCCTATTCTATCCACATCTTAGGGCAACAGAACTGGGGATGCGGGTGGAGTCAGCTTTGAACATTGATGCACTCCAATTTGCCCTCCACTCACCTGGGCCACACATCAGAGATGACCCCAGCAGGCATGGTGTAGAATGGAAAGTGTGGAACAGATCAGGCCCAACGCCGAGGAGGGAAACGGAGTGCTGGCCCATACACAGGCCTATTCTATCCACATCTTAGGGCAACAGAACTGGGGATGCGGGTGGAGTCAGTTTTGAACATTGATGCACCCCAATTCGCCATCCACTCACCTGGGCCACACACCAGAGATTACCCCAGCAGGCATGGTGTACAATGGAAAGTGTGCAACAGATCAGGCCCAACGCCGAGGAGTGAAACGGAGAGCTGGCTCATACACAGGCCTATTCTATCCACATTTTAGGGCAACAGAACTGCAGGTGCAGGTGGAGTAAGCTTTGAACATTGATGCACCCCAATTTGCCCTCCACTCACCTGGGCCACACTAGAGATGACCCCGGCAGGCATGGTGTACAATGGAAAGTGTGCAACAGATCAGGCCCAACGCCGTGGAGTGAAACGGAGTGCTGGCCCATACACAGGCCTATTCTATCCACATCTTAGGAAAACAGAACTGGGGATGCGGGTGGAGTCAGTTTGAAACATTACTGCACCCCAATCTGCCCTCCGCTCACCTGGGCCAAACACCAGAGATGACCCCAGCAGGCATGGTGTGCAATGGAAAGTGTGCAACAGATCAGGCCCAACGCCGTGGAGTGAAACGGAGTGCTGGCCCATACACAGGCCTATTCTATCCACATCTTAGGGCAACAGAACTGGAGATGCGGGTGGAGTCAGTTTTGAACATTGATGCACCCCGATTCGCCCTCCACTCACCTGGGCCACACACCAGAGATTACCCCAGCAGGCATGGTGTACAATGGAAAGTGTGCAACAGATCAGGCCCAACGCCGTGGAGTGAAACGGAGTGCTGGCCCATACACAGGCCTATTATATCCACATCCTAGGGCAACAGAACTGGGGATGCGGTTGGAGTCAGTTTCGAACATTCATGCACCCCAATGTGCCCTCCACTCACCTGGGGCCCACCAGAGATGACCCCAGCAGCCATGGTGTACAATGGGGAATGTGCAACAGATCAGGCCCAACGCCGTGGAGTGGAACGGAGTGCTGGCCCATACACAGGCCTATTCTATCCACATCTTAGGGCAACAGAACTGGGGATGCGGGTGGAGTCAGTTTTGAACATTGATGCACCCCAATTTGCCCTCCACTCACCTGGGCCACACACCAGAGATGACCCCAGCAGGCATGGTGTACAATGGAAAGTGTGCAACAGATCAGGCCCCACGCCGTGGAGTGAAACGGAGTGCTGGCCCATACACAGGCCTATTCTATCCACTTCTTAGGGCAACAGAACTGGGGATGCGAGTGGAGTCAGATTTGAACATTGATGCACCCCAATTTGCCCTCCACTCACCTGGGCCACACACCAGAGATGCCCCCAGCAGGCATGGTGTACAATGGAAAGTGTGCAACAGATCAGGCCCAACGCCGTGGAGTGAAACGGAGTGCTGGCCCATACACAGGCCTATTCTATCCACATCTTAGGGCAACAGAACTGGGGATGCGGGTGGAGTCAGATTTGAACATTGATGCACTCGGATTTGCCCTCCACTCACCTGGGCCACACACCAGAGATGACCCAAGCAGGCATGGTGTACAATGGAAAGTGTGCAACAGATCAGGCCCAACGCCGTGGAGTGAAACGGAGTGCTGGCCCATACACAGGCCTAATCTATCCACATCTTAGGGCAACAGAACTGGGGATGCGGGTGGAGTCAGTTTTGAACATTCATGCACCCCAATCTGCCCTCCACTCACCTGGGCCAGATCCAGAGATGACCCCAGCAGGCATGGTGTACAATGGGGAATGTGCAACAGATCAGGCCCAACGCCGTGGAGTGGAACGGAGTGCTGGCCCATACACAGGCCTATGCTATCCACATCTTAGGGCAACAGAACTGGGGATGCGGGTGGAGTCAGTGTTGAACATCGATGCACCCCAATTTGCCCTCCACTCACCTGGGCAACACACCAGAGATGACCCCAGCAAGCATGGTGTACAATCGAAAGTGTGCAACAGATCAGGCCCCACGCCGTGGAGTGAAAAGGAGTGCTGGCCCATACACAGGCCTAGTTTATCCACGTTCTAGGGCAACCGAACTGGGGATGCGGGTGGAGTCAGTTTTGAACATTCATGCACCCCTATTTGCCCTCCACTCACCTGGGCCACACCAGAGATGCCCCCAGCAGGCATGGTGTACAATGCAAAGTGTGCAACAGATCAGGCCCAACGCCGTGGAGTGAAACGGAGTGCTGGCCCATACACAGGCCTATTCTATCCACATCTTAGGGCAACAGAACTGGGGATGCGGATGGAGTCAGTTTTGAACATTGATGCACCCCAATTTGCCCTCCACTCACCTGGACCAAACACCAGAGATGACCCCAGCAGGCATGGTGTACAATGGAAAGTGTGCAACAGATCAGGCCTAACGCCGTGGAGTGAAACGGAGTGCTGGCCCATACACAGGCCTATTCTATCCACATCTTAGGGCAACAGAACTGGGGATGCGGGTGGAGTCAGTTTTGAACATTGATGCACCCCAATTTGCCCTCCGCTCACCTGGGCCAAACACAGAGATGACCCCAGCAGGCATGGTGTACAATGGAAAGTGTGCAACAGATCAGGCCCAACGCCGTGGAGTGAAACGGAGTGCTGGCCCATACACAGGCCTATTCTATCCACATCTTAGGGCAACAGAACTGGAGATGCGGGTGGAGTCAGATTTGAACATTGATGCACCCAAATTTGCCCTCTACTCACCTGGGCCACACACAGAGATGACCCCAGCAGGCATGGTGTACAATGGAAAGTGTGCAACAGATCAGGCCCAACGCCGTGGAGTGAAACCGAGTGCTGGCCCATACACAGGCCTATTCTATCCACGTCTTAGGGCAACAGAACTGGGGATGCGGGTGGAGTCAGTTTTGAACATTGATGCACCCCAATTTGCCCTCCACTCACCTGGACCAAACACCAGAAATGACCCCAGCAGGCATGGTGTACAATGGAAAGTGTGCAACAGATCAGGCCCAACGCCGTGGAGTGAAACGGAGTGCTGGCCCATACACAGGCCTATTCTATCCACATCTTAGGGCAACAGAACTGGGGATGCGGGTGGAGTCAGTTTTGAACATTGATGCACCCCATTTTGCCCTCCACTCACCTGGGCCACACACCAGAGATGACCCCAGCAGGCATGGTGTACAATGGAAAATGTGCAACAGATCAGGCCCAACGCCGTGGAGTGAAACGGAGTGCTGGCCCATACACAGGCCTTTTCTATCCACATCTTAGGGCAACACAACTGGGGATGCGGGTGGAGTCAGTTTTGAAGATTGATGCACCCCAATTTGCCCTCCACTCACCTGGGCCACACACAGAGATGACCCCAGCAGGCATGGTGTACAATGGAAAGTGTGCAACAGATCAGGCCCAACGCCGTGGAGTGAAACGGAGTGCTGGCCCATACACAGGCCTCTTCTATCCACATCTTAGGGCAACAGAACTGGGGATGCGGGTGGAGTCAGTTTTGAACATTCATGCACCCCAATCTGCCCTCCACTCACCTGGGCCAGATCCAGAGATGACCCCAGCAGGCATGGTGTACAATGGGGAATGTGCAACAGATCAGGCCCAACGCCGTGGAGTGGAACGGAGTGCTGGCCCATACACAGGCCTATTCTATCCACATCTTAGGACAGCAGAACTGGGGATGCGGGTGGAGTCAGTTTTGAACATCGATGCACCCCTATTTGCCCTCCACTCACCTGGGCAACACACCAGAGATGACCCCAGCAAGCATGGTGTACAATCGAAAGTGTGCAACAGATCAGGCCCCACGCCGTGGAGTGAAAAGGAGTGCTGGCCCATACACAGGCCTAGTTTATCCACGTCTTAGGGCAACCGAACTGGGGATGCGGGTGGAGTCATTTTGGAACATTCATGCACCCCTATTTGCCCTCCACTCACCTGGGCCACACCAGAGATGCCCCCAGCAGGCATGGTGTACAATGCAAAGTGTGCAACAGATCAGGCCCAACGCCGTGGAGTGAAACGGAGTGCTGGCCCATACACAGGCCTATTCTATCCAAATCTTAGGGCAACAGAACTGGGGATGCGGATGGAGTCAGTTTTGAACATTGATGCACCCCAATTTGCCCTCCACTCATCTGGACCAAACACCAGAGATGACCCCAGCAGGCATGGTGTACAATGGAAAGTGTGCAACAGATCAGGCCCAACGCCGTGGAGTGAAACGGAGTGCTGGCCCATACACAGGCCTTTTCTATCCACATCTTAGGGCAACACAACTGGGGATGCGGGTGGAGTCAGTTTTGAACATTGATGCACCCCAATTTGCCCTCCACTCACCTGGGCCACACAAAGAGATGACCCCAGCAGGCATGGTGTACATTGGAAAGTGTGCAACAGATCAGGCCCAACGCCGTGGAGTGAAACGGAGTGCTGGCCCATACACAGGCCTATTCTATCCACATCTTAGGGCAACAGAACTGGAGATGCGGGTGGAGTCAGATTTGAACATTGATGCACCCCAATTTGCCCTCCACTCACCTGGGCCACACACAGAGATGACCCCAGCAGGCATGGTGTACAATGGAAAGTGTGCAACAGATCAGGCCCAACGCCGTGGAGTGAAACCGAGTGCTGGCCCATACACAGGCCTATTCTATCCACGTCTTAGGGCAACAGAACTGGGGATGCGGGTGGAGTCAGTTTTGAACATTGATGCACCCCAATTTGCCCTCCACTCACCTGGACCAAACACCAGAGATGACCCCAGCAGGCATGGTGTACAATGGAAAGTGTGCAACAGATCAGGCCCAACGCCGTGGAGTGAAACGGAGTGCTGGTCCATACACAGGCCTATGCTATCCACATCTTAGGGCAACAGAACTGGGGATGCGGGTGGAGTCAGTTTTGAACACTGATGCACCCCAATTTGCCCTCCACTCACCTGGGCCACACACCAGAGATGACCCCAGCAGGCATGGTGTACAATGGGGAATGTGCAACAGATCAGGCCCAACGCCGTGGAGTGAAATGGAGTGCTGACCCATACACAGGCCTATTGTATCCACATCTTAGGGCAACAGAACTTGGGATGCGGGTGGAGTCATTTTGGAACATTGATGCACCCCAATTTGCCCTCCACTCACCTGGGCCACACACCAGAGATGACCCCAGCAAGCATGGTGTACAATCGAAAGTGTGCAACAGATCAGGCCCCACGCCGTGGAGTGAAACGGAGTGCTGGCCCATACACAGGCCTATTCTATCCACGTATTAGGGCAACCGAACTGGGGATGCGGATGGAGTCACTTTTGAACATTCATGCACCCCAATTTGCCCTCCACTCACCTGGGCAACACACCAGAGATTACCCCAGCAGGCATGGTGTACAATGCAGAGTGTGCAACAGATCAGGCCTAACGCCGTGGAGTGAAACGGAGTGCTGGCCCATACACAGGCCTATTCTATCCACATCGTAGCGCAACAGAACTGGGGATGCGGATGGAGTCAGTTTTGAACATTGATGCACCCCAATTTGCCCTCCACTCACCTGGGCCACACACAGAGATGACCCCAGCAGGCATGGTGTACAATGGAAAGTGTGCAACAGATCAGGCCCAACGCCGTGGAGTGAAACCGAGTGCTGGCCCATACACAGGCCTATTCTATCCACATCCTAGGGCAACAGAACTGGGGATGCGGGTGGAGTCAGTTTTGAACATTGATGCACCCCAATTTGCCCTCCACTCACCTGGGCCACACACAGAGATGACCCCAGCAGGCATGGTGTACAATGGAAAGTGTGCAACAGATCAGGCCCAACGCCGTGGAGTGAAACCGAGTGCTGGCCCATACACAGGCCTATTCTATCCACATCCTAGGGCAACAGAACTGGGGATGCGGGTGGAGTCAGTTTTGAACATTGATGCACCCCAATTTGCCCTCCACTCACCTGGGCCAAACACCAGAGATGACCCCAGCAGGCATGGTGTACAATGGAAAGTGTGCAACAGATCAGGCCTAACGCCGTGGAGTGAAACGGAGTGCTGGCCCATACACAGGCCTATTCTATCCACATCTTAGGGCAACAGAACTGGGGATGCGGGTGGAGTCAGTTTTGAACATTGATGCACCCCAATTTGCCCTCCACTCACCTGGGCCACACACAGAGATGACCCCAGCAGGCATGGTGTACAATGGAAAGTGTGCAACAGATCAGGCCCAACGCCGTGGAGTGAAACGGGGTGCTGGCCCATACACAGGCCTATTCTATCCACATCTTAGGGCAACAGAGCTGGGGATGCTGGTGGAGCCAGTTTTGAACATTGATGCACCCAAATTTGCCCTCCACTCACCTGGGCCACACACAGAGATGACCCCAGCAGGCATGGTGTACAATGGAAAGTGTGCAACAGATCAGGCCCAACGCCGTGGAGTGAAACCGAGTGCTGGCCCATACACAGGCCTATTCTATCCACATCCTAGGGCAACAGAACTGGGGATGCGGGTGGAGTTAGTTTTGAACATTGATGCACCCCAATTTGCCCTCCACTCACCTGGACCAAACACCAGAGATGACCCCAGCAGGCATGGTGTACAATGGAAAGTGTGCAACAGATCAGGCCTAACGCCGTGGAGTGAAACGGAGTGCTGGCCCATACACAGGCCTATTCTATCCACATCTTAGGGCAACAGAACTGGCGATGCGGGTGGAGTCAGTTTTGAACTTTGATGCACCCCAATTTGCCCTCCACTCACCTGGGCCACACACCAGAGATGACCCCAGCAGGCATGGTGTACAATGGAAAATGTGCAACAGATCAGGCCCAACGCCGTGGAGTGAAACGGAGTGCTTGCCCATACACAGGCCTATTCCATCCACATCTTAGAGCAACAGAACTGGGGATGCGGGTGGAGTCAGTTTTGAACATTGATGCACCCCAATTTGCCCTCCACTCACCTGGGCCACACACCAGAGATGACCCCAGCAGGCATGGTGTACAATGGAAAATGTGCAACAGATCAGGCCCAACGCCGTGGAGTGAAACGGAGTGCTGGCCCATACACAGGCCTATTCCATCAACATCTTAGGGCAACAGAACTGGCGATGCGGGTGGAGTCAGTTTTGAACATTGATGCACCCCAATTTGCCCTCCACTCACCTGGGCCACACACCAGAGATGACCCCAGCAGGCATGTTGTACAATGGAAAGTGTGCAACAGATCAGGCCCAACGCCGTGGAGTGAAACGGAGTGCTGGCCCATACACAGGCCTATTCTATCCACATCTTAGGGCAACAGAGCTGGGGATGCTGGTGGAGCCAGTTTTGAACATTGATGCACCCAAATTTGCCCTCCACTCACCTGGGC
Source organism: Eutreptiella sp. 'Long Island Sound 2002' (assembly GCA_964036045.1). Lineage (NCBI taxonomy): Eukaryota > Euglenozoa > Euglenophyceae > Eutreptiales > Eutreptiaceae > Eutreptiella > Eutreptiella sp. 'Long Island Sound 2002'. Next base: position 28,453,308 of record OZ038389.1, read on the forward strand.
CACACACAGAGATGACCCCAGCAGGCATGGTGTACAATGGAAAGTGTGCAACAGATCAGGCCCAACGCCGTGGAGTGAAACCGAGTGCTGGCCCATACACAGGCCTATTCTATCCACATCCTAGGGCAACAGAACTGGGGATGCGGGTGGAGTTAGTTTTGAACATTGATGCACCCCAATTTGCCCTCCACTCACCTGGACCAAACACCAGAGATGACCCCAGCAGGCATGGTGTACAATGGAAAGTGTGCAACAGATCAGGCCTAACGCCGTGGAGTGAAACGGAGTGCTGGCCCATACACAGGCCTATTCTATCCACATCTTAGGGCAACAGAACTGGCGATGCGGGTGGAGTCAGTTTTGAACTTTGATGCACCCCAATTTGCCCTCCACTCACCTGGGCCACACACCAGAGATGACCCCAGCAGGCATGGTGTACAATGGAAAATGTGCAACAGATCAGGCCCAACGCCGTGGAGTGAAACGGAGTGCTTGCCCATACACAGGCCTATTCCATCCACATCTTAGAGCAACAGAACTGGGGATGCGGGTGGAGTCAGTTTTGAACATTGATGCACCCCAATTTGCCCTCCACTCACCTGGGCCACACACCAGAGATGACCCCAGCAGGCATGGTGTACAATGGAAAATGTGCAACAGATCAGGCCCAACGCCGTGGAGTGAAACGGAGTGCTGGCCCATACACAGGCCTATTCCATCAACATCTTAGGGCAACAGAACTGGCGATGCGGGTGGAGTCAGTTTTGAACATTGATGCACCCCAATTTGCCCTCCACTCACCTGGGCCACACACCAGAGATGACCCCAGCAGGCATGTTGTACAATGGAAAGTGTGCAACAGATCAGGCCCAACGCCGTGGAGTGAAACGGAGTGCTGGCCGATACACAGGCCTATTCTATCCACATCGTAGGGCAACGGAATTGGGGATACGGCCGGAGTCAGTTTTGAACATTGATGCACCCCAATTTGCCCTCCACTCACCTGGGCCACACACCAGAGATGACCCCAGCAGGCATGGTGTACAATGGAAAGTGTGCAACAGATCAGGCCCAACGCCGTGGAGTGAAACGGAGTGCTGGCCCATACACAGGCCTATTCTATCCACATCTTAGGGCAACAGAACTGGCGATGCGGGTGGAGTCAGTTTTGAACATTCATGCACCCCAATTTGCCCTCCACTCACCTGGGCCACACACCAGAGATGACCCCAGCAGGTATGTTGTACAATGGAAAGTGTGCAACAGATCAGGCCCAACGCCGTGGAGTGAAACGGAGTGTATGCCCATACACAGGCCTATTCTATCCACATTATAGAGCAACAGAACTGGGGATGCGGGTGGAGTCAGTTTTGAACATTGATGCACCCCAATTTGCCCTCCACTCACCTGGGCCACACACCAGAGATGACCCCAGCAGGCATGGTGTACAATGGAAAGTGTGCAACAGATCAGGCCCAACGCCGTGGAGTGAAACGGAGTGCTGGCCCATACACAGGCCTATTCTATCCACATATAAGGGCAACAGAACTGGGGATGCGAGTGGAGTCAGATTTGAACATTGATGCAGCCCAATTTGACCTCCACTCACCTGGGCCACACACCAGAGATGACCCCAGCAGGCATGGTGTACAATGGAAAGTGTGCAACAGATCAGGCCCAACGCCGTGGAGTGAAACGGAGTGCTGGCCCATACACAGGCCTATTCTATCCACATCTTAGGGCAACAGAACTGAGGATGCGGGTGGAGTCATTTTTGAACATTGATGCACCCCAATTTGCCCTCCACTCACCTGGGCCACACACAGAGATGACCCCAGCAGGCATGGTGTACAATGGAAAGTGTGCAACAGATCAGGCCCAACGCCGTGGAGTGAAACGGAGTGCTGGCCCATACACAGGCCTATTCTATCCACATCCTAGGGCAACAGAACTGGGGATGCGGGTGGAGTCAGTTTTGAACATTGATGCACCCCAATTTGCCCTCCACTCACCTGGGCCAAACACCAGAGATGACCCCAGCAGGCATGGTGTACAATGGAAAGTGTGCAACAGATCAGGCCCAACGCCCTGGAGTGAAACGGAGTGCTGGCCCATACACAGGCCTCTTCTATCCACATCTTAGGGCAACAGAACTGGCGATGCGGGTGGAGTCAGTTTTCAAAATTGATGCACCCCAATTTGCCCTCCACCCACCTGGGCCAAACACCAGAGATGACCCCAGCAGGCATGGTGTGCAATGGAAAGTGTGCAACAGATCAGGCCTAACGCCGTGGAGTGAAACGGAGTGCTGGCCCATACACAGGCCTATTCTATCCACATCGTAGGGCAACAGAATTGGGGTTGCGGGTGGAGTCAGTTTTGAACATTCATGCACCCCAATCTGACCTCCACTCACCTGGGCCAAACACCAGAGATGACCCCAGCAGGCATGGTGTACAATGGAAAGTGTGCAACAGATCAGGCCCAACGCCGTGGAGTGGAACGGAGTGCTGGCCCATACTCAGGCCTATTCTATCAACATCTTAGGGCAACAGAACTGGGGATGCGGGTGGAGTCAGTTTTGAACATTGATGCACCCCAATTTGCCCTCCACTCACCTGGGCCACACAACAGAGATGACCCCAGCAAGCATGGTGTACAATCGAAAGTGTGCAACAGACCAGGCCCAACGCCGTGGAGTGAAACGGAGTGCTGGCCCATACACAGGCCTATTCTATCCACGTCTTAGGGCAACCGAACTGGGGATGCAGATGGAGTCAGTTTTGAACATTCATGCACCCCAATTTGCCCTCCACTCACCTGGGCCACGCCAGAGATGACCCCAGCAGGCATGGTGTACAATGCAAAGTGTGCAACAGATCAGGCCCAACGCCGTGGAGTGAAACGGAGTGCTGGCCCATACACAGGCCTATTCTATCCACATCTTAGGGCAACAGAACTGGAGATGCGGGTGGAGTCAGTTTTGAACATTGATGCACCCCAATTTGCCCTCCACTCACCTGGGCCACAAACAGGGATGACCCCAGCACGCATGGTGTACAATGGAAAGTGTGCAACAGATCAGGCCCAACGCCGTGGAGTGAAACGGAGTGCTGGCCCATACACAGGCCTATTCTATCCACATCCTAGGGCAACAGAACTGGGGATGCGGGTGGAGTCAGTTTTGAACATTGATGCACCCCAATTTGCCCTCCACTCACCTGGGCCAAACACCAGAGATGACCCCAGCAGGCATGGTGTACAATGGAAAGTGTGCAACACATCAGGCCTAACGCCGTGGAGTGAAAAGGAGTGCTGGCCCATACACAGGCCTATTCTATCCACATCTCAGGGCAACAGAACTGGAGATGCGGGTGTAGTCAGTTTTGAACATTGATGCACCCCAATTTGCCCTCCACTCACCTGGGCCACAAACAGGGATGACCCCAGCAGGCATGGTGTACAATGGAAAATGTGCAACAGATCAGGCCCAACGCCGTGGAGTGAAACGGAGTGCTGGCCCATACACAGGCCTATTCTATCCACATCTTAGGGCAACAGAACTGGAGATGCGGGTGGAGTCAGTTTTGAACATTGATGCACCCCAATTTGCCCTCCACTCACCTGGGCCACAAACAGGGATGACCCCAGCAGGCATGGTGTACAATGGAAAGTGTGCAACAGATCAGGCCCAACGCCGTGGAGTGAAACGGAGTGCTGGCCCATACACAGGCCTATCCTATCCACATCTTAGGGCAACAGAACTGGGGATGCGGGTGGAGTCGGTTTTGAACATTGATGCACCCCAATTTGCCCTCCACTCACCTGGGCCAAACACCAGAGATGACCCCAGCAGGCATGGTGTACAATGGAAAGTGTGCAACAGATCAGGCCCAACGCCGTGGAGTGAAACGGAGTGCTGGCCCATACACAGGCCTATTCTATCCACATCCTAGGGCAACAGAACTGGGGATGCGGGTGGAGTCAGTTTTGAACATTGATGCACCCCAATTTGCCCTCCACTCACCTGGGCCAAACACCAGAGATGACCCCAGCAGGCATGGTGTACAATGGAAAGTGTGCAACAGATCAGGCCCAACGCCCTGGAGTGAAACGGAGTGCTGGCCCATACACAGGCCTCTTCTATCCACATCTTAGGGCAACAGAACTGGGGATGCGGGTGGAGTCAGCTTTGAACACTGATGCACCCCAATTTGCCCTCCACCCACCTGGGCGGAACACCAGAGATGACCCCAGCAGGCATGGTGTGCAATGGAAAGTGTGCAACAGATCAGGCCTAACGCCGTGGAGTGAAACGCAGTGCTGGCCCATACACAGGCCTATTCTATCCACATCTTAGGGCAACAGAACTGGAGATGCGGGTGGAGTCAGTTTTGAACATTGATGCACCCCAATTAGCCCTCCACTCACCTGGGCCGCAAACAGGGATGACCCCAGCACGCATGGTGTACAATGGAAAGTGTGCAACAGATCAGGCCCAACGCCGTGGAGTGAAACGGAGTGCTGGCCCATACACAGGCCTATTCTATCCACATCCTAGGGCAACAGAACTGGGGATGCGGGTGGAGTCAGTTTTGAACATTGATGCACCCCAATTTGCCCTCCACTCACCTGGGCCAAACACCAGAGATGACCCCAGCAGGCATGGTGTACAATGGAAAGTGTGCAACAGATCAGGCCCAACGCCCTGGAGTGAAACGGAGTGCTGGCCCATACACAGGCCTCTTCTATCCACATCTTAGGGCAACAGAACTGGCGATGCGGGTGGAGTCAGCTTTGAACACTGATGCACCCCAATTTGCCCTCCACCCACCTGGGCGGAACACCAGAGATGACCCCAGCAGGCATGGTGTGCAATGGAAAGTGTGCAACAGATCAGGCCTAACGCCGTGGAGTGAAACGCAGTGCTGGCCCATACACAGGCCTATTCTATCCACATCTTAGGGCAACAGAACTGGAGATGCGGGTGGAGTCAGTTTTGAACATTGATGCACCCCAATTAGCCCTCCACTCACCTGGGCCGCAAACAGGGATGACCCCAGCACGCATGGTGTACAATGGAAAGTGTGCAACAGATCAGGCCCAACGCCGTGGAGTGAAACGGAGTGCTGGCCCATACACAGGCCTATTCTATCCACATCCTAGGGCAACAGAACTGGGGATGCGGGTGGAGTCAGTTTTGAACATTGATGCACCCCAATTTGCCCTCCACTCACCTGGGCCAAACACCAGAGATGACCCCAGCAGGCATGGTGTACAATGGAAAGTGTGCAACAGATCAGGCCCAACGCCCTGGAGTGAAACGGAGTGCTGGCCCATACACAGGCCTCTTCTATCCACATCTTAGGGCAACAGAACTGGCGATGCGGGTGGAGTCAGTTTTCAAAATTGATGCACCCCAATTTGCCCTCCACCCACCTGGGCCAAACACCAGAGATGACCCCAGCAGGCATGGTGTGCAATGGAAAGTGTGCAACAGATCAGGCCTAACGCCGTGGAGTGAGACGGAGTGCTGGCCCATACACAGGCCTATTCTATCCACATCGTAGGGCAACAGAATTCGGGATGCGGGTGGAGTCAGTTTTGAACATTCATGCACCCCAGTTTGCCCTCCACTCACCTGGGCCAAACACCAGAGATGACCCCAGCAGGCATGGTGTACAATGGAAAGTGTGCAACAGATCAGGCCCAACGCCGTGGAGTGGAACGGAGTGCTGGCCCATACACAGGCCTATTCTATCAACATCTTAGGGCAACAGAACTGGAGATGCGGGTGGAGTCAGTTTTGAACATTGATGCACCCCAATTTGCCCTCCACTCACCTGGGCCACACAACAGAGATGACCCCAGCAAGCATGGTGTACAATCGAAAGTGTGCAACAGATCAGGCCCCACGCCCCGGAGTGAAACGGAGTGCTGGCCCATACACAGGCCTATTCTATCCACGTCTTAGGGCAACCGAACTGGGGATGCGGATGGAGTCAGTTTTGAACATTCATGCACCCCAATTTGCCCTCCACTCACCTGGGCCACGCCAGAGATGACCCCAGCAGGCATGGTGTACAATGGAAAGTGTGCAACAGATCAGGCCCAACGCCGTGGAGTGAAACGGAGTGCTGGCCCATACACAGGCCTATTCTATCCACATCTTAGGGCAACAGAACTGGAGATGCGGGTGGAGTCAGTCTTGAACATTGATGCACCCCAATTTGCCCTCCACTCACCTGGGCCACAAACAGGGATGACCCCAGCACGCATGGTGTACAATGGAAAGTGTGCAACAGATCAGGCCCAACGCCGTGGAGTGAAACGGAGTGCTGGCCCATACACAGGCCTATTCTATCCACATCCTAGGGCAACAGAACTGGGGATGCGGGTGGAGTCAGTTTTGAACATTGATGCACCCCAATTTGCCCTCCACTCACCTGGGCCAAACACCAGAGATGACCCCAGCAGGCATGGTGTACAATGGAAAGTGTGCAACACATCAGGCCTAACGCCGTGGAGTGAAACGGAGTGCTGGCCCATACACAGGCCTATTCTATCCACATCTTAGGGCAACCGAACTGGGGATGCGGGTGGAGTCAGATTTGAACAATGATGCACCCCAATTTGCCCTCCACTCACCTGGGCCACGCCAGAGATGACCCCAGCAGGCATGGTGTACAATGGAAAGTGTGCAACAGATCAGGCCCAACGCCGTGGAGTGAAACGGAGTGCTGGCCCATACACAGGCCTATTCTATCCACATCTTAGGGCAACAGAACTGGAGATGCGGGTGGAGTCAGTTTTGAACATTGATGCACCCCAATTTGCCCTCCACTCACCTGGGCCACAAACAGGGATGACCCCAGCACGCATGGTGTACAATGGAAAGTGTGCAACAGATCAGGCCCAACGCCGTGGAGTGAAACGGAGTGCTGGCCCATACACAGGCCTATTCTATCCACATCCTAGGGCAACAGAACTGGGGATGCGGGTGGAGTCAGTTTTGAACATTGATGCACCCCAATTTGCCCTCCACTCACCTGGGCCAAACACCAGAAATGACCCCAGCAGGCATGGTGTACAATGGAAAGTGTGCAACACATCAGGCCTAACGCCGTGGAGTGAAACGGAGTGCTGGCCCATACACAGGCCTATTCTATCCACATCTTAGGGCAACAGAACTGGAGATGCGGGTGGAGTCAGTTTTGAACATTGATGCACCCCAATTTCCCCTCCACTCACCTGGGCCACAAACAGGGATGACCCCAGCAGGCATGGTGTACAATGGAAAATGTGCAACAGATCAGGCCCAACGCCGTGGAGTGAAACGGAGTGCTGGCCCATACACAGGCCTATTCCATCCACATCTTAGGGCAACAGAACTGGAGATGCGGGTGGAGTCAGTTTTGAACATTGATGCACCCCATTTTGCCCTCCACTCACCTGGGCCACAAACAGGGATGACCCCAGCAGGCATGGTGTACAATGGAAAGTGTGCAACAGATCAGGCCCAACGCCGTGGAGTGAAACGGAGTGCTGGCCCATACACAGGCCTATTCTATCCACATCTTAGGGCAACAGAACTGGGGATGCGGGTGGAGTCGGTTTTGAACATTGATGCACCCCAATTTGCCCTCCACTCACCTGGGCCAAACACCAGAGATGACCCCAGCAGGCATGGTGTACAATGCAAAGTGTGCAACAGATCAGGCCCAACGCCGTGGAGTGAAACGGAGTGCTGGCCCATACACAGGCCTATTCTATCCACATCTTAGCGCAACAGAACTGGGGATGCGGGTGGAGTCAGTTTTGAACATTGATGCACCCCAATTTGCCCTCCACTCACCTGGGCCACAAGCAGGGATGACCCCAGCAGGCATGGTGTACAATGGAAAGTGTGCAACAGATCAGGCCCAACGCCGTGGAGTGAAACGGAGTGCTGGCCCATACACAGGCCTATTCTATCCACATCCTAGGGCAACAGAACTGGGGATGCGGGTGGAGTCAGTTTTGAACATTGATGCACCCCAATTTGCCCTCCACTCACCTGGGCCACAAACAGGGATGACCCCAGCAGGCATGGTGTACAATGGAAAGTGTGCAACAGATCAGGCCCAACGCCGTGGAGTGAAACGGAGTGCTGGCCCATACACAGGCCTATTCTATCCACATCTTAGGGCAACAGAACTGGGGATGCGGGTGGAGTCAGTTTTGAACATTGATGCACCCCAATTTGCCCTCCACTCACCTGGGCCAAACACCAGAGATGACCCCAGCAGGCATGGTGTACAATGGAAAGTGTGCAACAGATCAGGCCTAACGCCGTGGAGTGAAACGGAGTGCTGGCCCAAACACAGGCCTATTCTATCCACATCTTAGGGCAACAGAACTGGGGATGCGGGTGGAGTCAGTTTTCAACATTGATGCACCCCAATTTGCCCTCCACTCACCTGGGCCACATACAGAGATGACCCCAGCAGGCATGGTGTACTATGGAAAATGTGCAATAGATCAGGCCCAACACCGTGGAGTGAAACGGAGTGCTGGCCCATACACAGGCCTATTCTATCCACATCTTAGGGCAACAGAACTGGAGATGCGGGTGGAGTCAGTTTTGAACATTGATGCACCCCAATTTGCCCTCCACTCACCTGGGCCACAAACAGGGATGACCCCAGCAGGCATGGTGTACAATGAAAAGTGTGCAACAGATCAGGCCCAACACCGTGGAGTGAAACGGAGTGCTGGCCCACACACAGGCCTATTCTATCCACATCTTAGGGCAACAGAACTGGGGATGCGGGTGGAGTCAGTTTTGAACATTGATGCACCCCAATTTGCCCTCCACTCACCTGGGCCACACACCAGAGATGACCCCAGCAGGCATGGTGTACAATGCAAAGTGTGCAACAGATCAGGCCCAACGCCGTGGAGTGAAACAAAGTGCTGGCCCATACACAGGCCTATTCTATCCACATCTTAGCGCAACAGAACTGGAGATGCGGATAGAGTCAGTTTTGAACATTGATGCACCCCAATTTGCCCTCCACTCACCTGGGCCACAAGCAGGGATGACCCCAGCAGGCATGGTGTACAATGGAAAGTGTGCAACAGATCAGGCCTAACGCCGTGGAGTGAAACGGAGTGCTGGCCCATACACAGGCCTATTCTATCCACATCCTAGGGCAACAGAACTGGGGATGCGGGTGGAGTCAGTTTTGAACATTGATGCACCCCAATTTGCCCTCCACTCACCTGGGCCACAAACAGGGATGACCCCAGCAGGCATGGTGTACAATGGAAAGTGTGCAACAGATCAGGCCCAACGCCGTGGAGTGAAACGGAGTGCTGGCCCATACACAGGCCTATTCTATCCACATCTTAGGGCAACAGAACTGGGGATGCGGGTGGAGTCAGTTTTGAACATTGATGCACCCCAATTTGCCCTCCACTCACCTGGGCCAAACACCAGAGATGACCCCAGCAGGCATGGTGTACAATGGAAAGTGTGCAACAGATCAGGCCTAACGCCGTGGAGTGAAACGGAGTGCTGGCCCAAACACAGGCCTATTCTATCCACATCTTAGGGCAACAGAACTGGGGATGCGGGTGGAGTCAGTTTTCAACATTGATGCACCCCAATTTGCCCTCCACTCACCTGGGCCACATACAGAGATGACCCCAGCAGGCATGGTGTACTATGGAAAATGTGCAATAGATCAGGCCCAACACCGTGGAGTGAAACGGAGTGCTGGCCCAAACACAGGCCTATTCTATCCACATCTTAGCGCAACAGAACTGGGGATGCGGGTGGAGTCAGTTTTCAACATTGATGCACCCCAATTTGCCCTCCACTCACCTGGGCCACATACAGAGATGACCCCAGCAGGCATGGTGTACTATGGAAAATGTGCAATAGATCAGGCCCAACACCGTGGAGTGAAACGGAGTGCTGGCCCATACACAGGCCTATTCTATCCACATCTTAGGGCAACAGAACTGGAGATGCGGGTGGAGTCAGTTTTGAACATTGATGCACCCCAATTTGCCCTCCACTCACCTGGGCCACAAACAGGGATGACCCCAGCAGGCATGGTGTACAATGAAAAGTGTGCAACAGATCAGGCCCAACACCGTGGAGTGAAACGGAGTGCTGGCCCACACACAGGCCTATTCTATCCACATCTTAGGGCAACAGAACTGGGGATGCGGGTGGACTCAGTTTTGAACATTGATGCACCCCAGTTTGCCCTCCACTCACCTGGGCCACACACCAGAGATGACCCCAGCAGGCATGGTGTACAATGCAAAGTGTGCAACAGATCAGGCCCAACGCCGTGGAGTGAAACAAAGTGCTGGCCCATACACAGGCCTATTCTATCCACATCTTAGCGCAACAGAACTGGAGATGCGGATAGAGTCAGTTTTGAACATTGATGCACCCCAATTTGCCCTCCACTCACCTGGGCCACAAGCAGGGATGACCCCAGCAGGCATGGTGTACAATGGAAAGTGTGCAACAGATCAGGCCCAACGCCGTGGAGTGAAACGGAGTGCTGGCCCATACACAGGCCTATTCTATCCACATCCTAGGGCAACAGAACTGGGGATGCGGGTGGAGTCAGTTTTGAACATTGATGCACCCCAATTTGCCCTCCACTCACCTGGGCCACAAACAGGGATGACCCCAGCAAGCATGGTGTACAATGGAAAGTGTGCAACAGATCAGGCCCAACGCCGTGGAGTGAAACGGAGTGCTGGCCCATACACAGGCCTATTCTATCCATCCATCTTAGGGCAACAGAACTGGGGATGCGGGTGGAGTCAGTTTTGAACATTGATGCACCCCAATTTGCCCTCCACTCACCTGGGCCAAACACCAGAGATGACCCCAGCAGGCATGGTGTACAATGGAAAGTGTGCAACAGATCAGGCCTAACGCCGTGGAGTGAAACAGAGTGCTGGCCCATACACAGGCCTATTCTATCCACATCTTAGGGCAACAGAACTGGGGATGCGGGTGGAGTCAGTTTTCAACATTGATGCACCCCAATTTGCCCTCCACTCACCTGGGCCAAACACCAGAGATGACCCCAGCAGGCATGGTGTACAATGGAAAGTGTGCAACAGATCAGGCCTAACGCCGTGGAGTGAAACGGAGTGCTGGCCCATACACAGGCCTATTCTATCCACATCTTAGGGCAACAGAACTGGGGATGCGGGTGGAGTCAGTTTTCAACATTGATGCACCCCAATTTGCCCTCCACTCACCTGGGCCAAACACCAGAGATGACCCCAGCAAGCATGGTGTACAATGGAAAGTGTGCAACAGATCAGGCCCAACGCCGTGGAGTGAAACGGAGTGCTGGCCCATACACAGGCCTATTCTATCCACATCTTAGGGCAACAGAACTGGGGATGCGGGTGGAGTCAGTTTTGAACATTGATGCACCCCAATTTGCCCTCCACTCACCTGGGCCAAACACCAGAGATGACCCCAGCAGGCATGGTGTACAATGGAAAGTGTGCAACAGATCAGGCCTAACGCCGTGGAGTGAAACAGAGTGCTGGCCCATACACAGGCCTATTCTATCCACATCTTAGGGCAACAGAACTGGGGATGCGGGTGGAGTCAGTTTTCAACAGTGATGCACCCCAATTTGCCCTCCACTCACCTGGGCCACACACCAGAGATGACCCCAGCAGGCATGGTGTGCAATGGAAAGTGTGCAACAGATCAGGCCCAACGCCGTGGAGTGAAACGGAGTGCTGGCCCATACACAGGCCTATTCTATCCACATCCTAGGGCAACAGAATTGGGGATGCGGGTGGAGTCAGTTTTGAACATTCATGCACCCCAATTTGACCTCCACTCACCTGGGCCACACACCAGAGATGACCCCAGCAGGCATGGTGTAAAATTGAAAGTGTGCAACAGATCAGGCCCAACGCCGTGGAGTGAAACGGAGTGCTGGCCCATACACAGGCCTATTCTATCCACATCTTACGGCAACAGAACTGGGGATGCGGGTGGAGTCAGCTTTCAACATTGATGCACCCCAATTTGCCCTCCACCCACCTGGGCCAAACACCAGAGATGACCCCAGCAGGCATGGTGTACACTGCAAAGTGTGCAACAGATCAGGCCCAACGCCGTGGAGTGAAACGGAGTGCTGGCCCATACACAGGCCTATTCTATCCACTTCTTAGGGCAACAGAACTGGGGATGCGGGTGGAGTCAGATTTGAACAATGATGCAGCCCAATTTGCCCTCCACTCACCTGGGCCACATACAGAGATGACCCCAGCAGGCATGGTGTACTATGGAAAGTGTGCAACAGATCTGGCCCAACGCCGTGGAGTGAAACGGAGTGCTGGCCCATACACAGGCCTATTCTATCCACATCTTACGGCAACAGAACTGGGGATGCGGGTGGAGTCAGCTTTCAACATTGATGCACCCCAATTTGCCCTCCACTCACCTGGGCCAAACACCAGAGATGACCCCAGCAGGCATGGTGTACTATGGAAAGTGTGCAACAGATCTGGCCCAACGCCGTGGAGTGAAACGGAGTGCTGGCCCATACACAGGCCTATTCTATCCACATCTTAGGGCAACAGAACTGGGGATGCGGTTGGAGTCAGTTTCGAACATTCATGCACCCCAATCTGCCCTCCAATCACCTGGGCCCCGCCAGAGATGACCCCAGCAGGCATGGTGTACAATGGGGAATGTGCGACAGATCAGGCCCAACGCCGTGGAGTGGAACGGAGTGCTGGCCCATACACAGGCTCATTCTATCCACATCTTAGGGCAACAGAACTGGGGATGCGGGTGGAGTCAGTTTTGAACATTGATGCACCCCAATTCGCCCTCCACTCACCTGGGCCAGATCAGAGACGACCCCAGCAGGCATGGTGTACAATGGAAAGAGTGCAACAGATCAGGCCCCACGCCGTGGAGTAAAACGGAGTGCTGGCCCATACACAGGCCTATTCTATCCACATCCTAGGGCAACCGAACTGGGGATGCGGGTGGAGTCAGTTTTCAACATTCATGCACCCCAATTTGCCCTCCACTCACCTGGGCCAAACACCAGAGATGACCCCAGCAGGCATGGTGTAAAATTGAAAGTGTGCAACAGATCAGGCCCAACGCCGTGGAGTGAAACGGAGTGCTGGCCCATACACAGGCCTATTCTATCCACATCCTAGGGCAACAGAACTGGGGATGCGGGTGGAGTCAGCTTTCAACATTGATGCACCCCAATTTGCCCTCCACTCACCTGAACCACAAACAGGGATGACCCCAGCAGGCATGGTGTACACTGCAAAGTGTGCAACAGATCAGGCCGAACGCCGTGGAGTGAAACGGAGTGCTGGCCCATACACAGGCCTATTCTATCCACATCTTAGGGCAACAGAACTGAGGATGCGGGTGGAGTCAGTTTTCAACATTAATGCACCCCAATTTGCCCTCCACTCACCTGGGCCACACACCAGAGATGACCCCAGCAGGCATGGTGTGCAATGGAAAGTGTGCAACAGATCAGGCCCAACGCCGTGGAGTGAAACGGAGTGCTGACCCATACACAGGCCTATTCTATCCACATTCTAGGGCAACAGATTTGGGGATGCGGGTGGAGTCAGTTTTGAACATTCATGCACCCCAATTTGACTTCCACTCACCTGGGCCACACACCAGAGATGACCCCAGCAGGCATGGTGTAAAATTGAAAGTGTGCAACAGATCAGGCCCAACGCCGTGGAGTGAAACGGAGTGCTGGCCCATACACAGGCCTATTCTATCCACATCTTACGGCAACAGAACTGGGGATGCGGGTGGAGTCAGGTTTCAACATTGATGCACCCCAATTTGCCCTCCACTCACCTGGGCCACATACAGAGATGACCCCAGCAGGCATGGTGTACTATGGAAAGTGTGCAACAGATCAGGCCCAACGCCGTGGAGTTAAACGGAGTGCTGGCCCATACACAGGCCTATTCTATCCACATCTTAGGGCAACAGAACTGGAGATGCGGGTGGAGTCAGTTTTGAACATTGATGCACCCCAATTTGCCCTCCACTCACCTGGGCCACAAGCAGGGATGACCCCAGCAGGCATGGTGTACAATGGAAAGTGTGCAACAGATCAGGCCCAACGCCGTGGAGTGAAACGGAGTGCTGGCCCATACACAGGCCTATTCTATCCACATCCTAGGGCGACAGAACTGGGGATGCGGGTGGAGTCAGTTTTGAACATTGATGCACCCCAGTTTGCCCTCCACTCACCTGGGCCATACACCAGAGATGACCCCAGCAGGCATGGTGTACAATGGAAAGTGTGCAACAGATCAGGCCTAACGCCGTGGAGTGAAACGGAGTGCTGGCCCATACACAGGCCTATTCTATCCACATCTTAGGGCAACAGAACTGGGGATGCGGGTGGAGTCAGTTTTGAACATTGATGCACCCCAGTTTGCCCTCCACTCACCTTGGCCAAACACCAGAGATGACCCGAGCAGGCATGGTGTACAATGCAAAGTGTGCAACAGATCAGGCCCAACGCCGTGGAGTGAAACGGAGTGCTGGCCCATACACAGGCCTATTCTATCCACATCTTAGGGCAACAGAAGAGGGGATGCAATTGGAGTCAGTTTCGAGCATTGATGCACCCGGATCTGCCCTCCACTCACCTGGGCCCCACCAGAGATGACCCCAGCAGGCATGGTGTACAATGGGGAATGTGCAACAGATCAGGCCCAACGCCGTGGAGTGAAACGGAGTGCTGGCCCATACACAGGCCTATTCTATCCACATCTTAGGGCAACAGAAGAGGGGATGCAATTGGAGTCAGTTTCGAGCATTGATGCACCCGGATCTGCCCTCCACTCACCTGGGCCCCACCAGAGATGACCCCAGCAGGCATGGTGTACAATGGGGAATGTGCAACAGATCAGGCCCAACGCCGTGGAGTGAAACGGGGTGCTGGCCCATACACAGGCCTATTCTATCCACATCTTAGGGCAACAGAACTGGGGATGCGGGTGGAGCCAGTTTTGAACATTGATGCACCCCAATTTGCCCTCGACGCACCTGGGCCACACACCAGAGATGACCCCAGCAAGCATGGTGTACAATCGAAAGTGTGCAACAGATCAGGCCCCACGCCGTGGAGTGAAACGGAGTGCTGGCCCATACACAGGCCTATTCTATCCACATCTTAGGGCAACCGAACTGGGGATGCGGATGGTGTCAGTTTTGAACATTCATGCACCCCAATTTGCCCTCCACTCACCTGGGCCAAACACCAGAGATGACCCCAGCAGGCATGGTGTGCAATGGAAAGTGTGCAACAGATCAGGCCCAACGCCGTGGAGTGAAACGGAGTGCTGGCCCATACACAGGCCTATTCTATCCACATCTTAGGGCAACAGAATTGGGGATGCGGGTGGAGTCAGTTTGAAACATTGATGCACCCCAATTTGACCTCCACTCACCTGGGCCAAACACCAGAGATGACCCCAGCAGGCATGGTGTAAAATTGAAAGTGTGCAACAGATCAGGCCCCACGCCGTGGTGTGAAACGGAGTGCTGGCCCATACACAGGCCTATTCTATCCACATCCTACGGCAACAGAACTGGGGATTCGGGTGGAGTCAGATTTGAACATTGATGCAGCCCAATTTGCCCTCCACTCACCTGGGCCACATACAGAGATGACCCCAGCAGGCATGGTGTACTATGGAAAGTGTGCAACAGATCAGGCCCAACGCCGTGGAGTGAAACGGAGTGCTGGCCCATACACAGGCCTATTCTATCCACATCTTAGGGCAACAGAACTGGGGATGCGGTTGGAGTCAGTTTCGAACATTCATGCACCCCAATCTGCCCTCCACTCACCTGGGCCCCACCAGAGATGACCCCAGCAGGCATGGTGTACAATGGGGAATGTGCAACAGATCAGGCCCAACGCCGTGGAGTGGAACGGAGTGCTGGCCCATACACAGGCCTATTCTATCCACATCTTAGGGCAACAGAACTGGGGATGCGGGTGGACTCAGATTTGAACATTGATGCACCCCAATTTGCCCTCCACTCACCTGGGCCACACACCAGAGATGACGCCAGCAGGCATGGTGTACAATCGAAAGTGTGCAACAGATCAGGCCCCACGCCGTGGAGTGAAACGGTGTGCTGGCCCATACACAGGCCTATTCCATCCACGTCTTAGGGCAACCGAACTGGGGATGCGGGTGGAGTCAGTTTTGAACATTCATGCACCCCAATTTGCCCTCCACTCACCTGGGCCACACCAGAGATGACCCCAGCAGGCATGGTGTACAATGCAAAGTGTGCAACAGATCAGGCCCAACGCCGTGGAGTGAAACGGAGTGCTGGCCCATACACAGGCCTCTTCTATCCACATCTTAGGGCAACAGAACTGGGGATGCGAGTGGAGTCAGTTTTCAACATTGATGCAGCCCAATTTGCCCTCCACTCACCTGGGCCACACACAGAGATGACCCCAGCAGGCATGGTGTACAATGGAAAGTGTGCAACAGATCAGGCCCAACGCCGTGGAGTGAAACGGAGTGCTGGCCCATACACAGGCCTATTCTATCCACATCTTAGGGCAACAGAACTGGAGATGCGGGTGGAGTCAGTTTTGAACATTGATGCACCCCAATTTGCCCTCCACTCACCTGGGCCACACACAGAGATGACCCCAGCAGGCATGGTGTACAATGGAAAGTGTGCAACAGATCAGGCCCAACGCCGTGGAGTGAAACGGAGTGCTGGCCCATACACAGGCCTGTTCTATCCACATCCTAGGGCAACAGAACTGGGGATGCGGGTGGAGTCATTTTGAACATTGATGCACCCCAATTTGCCCTCCACTCACCTGGGCCAAACACCAGAGATGACCCCAGCAGGCATGGTGTACAATGGAAAGTGTGCAACAGATCAGGCCCAACGCCGTGGAGTGAAACGGAGTGCTGGCCCATACACAGGCCTATTCTAGCCACATCTTAGGGCAACAGAACTGGGGATGCGGGTGGAGTCAGTTTTCAACATTGATGCACCCCAATTTGCCCTCCACTCACCTGGGCCAAACACCAGAGATGACCCCAGCAGGCATGGTGTGCAATGGAAAGTGTGCAACAGATCAGGCCTAACGCCGTGGAGTGAAACGGAGTGCTGGCCCATACACAGGCCTATTCTATCCACATCTTACGGCAACAGAACTGGGGATGCGGGTGGAGTCAGTTTTCAACATTGATGCACCCCAATTTGCCCTCCACTCAGCTGGGCCAAACACCAGATATGACCCCAGCAGGCATGGTGTACAATGCAAAGTGTGCAACAGATCAGGCCCAACGCCGTGGAGTGAAACGGAGTGCTGGCCCATACACTGGCCTATTCTATCCACATCCTAGGGCAACAGAACTGGGGATGCGGGTGGAGTCAGTTTTGAACATTGATGCACCCCAATTTGACCTCCACTCACCTGGGCCAAACACCAGAGATGACCCCAGCAGGCATGGTGTACAATGGAAAGTGTGCAACAGATCAGGCCCAACGCCGTGGAGTGAAACGGAGTGCTGGCCCATACACAGGCCTCTTCTATCCACATCGTAGGGCAACAGAACTGGGGATGCGGGTGGAGTCAGTTTTCAACATTGATGCAGCCCAATTTGCCGTCCACTCACCTGGTCCACACACCAGATATGACCCCAGCAGGCATGGTGTACAATGCAAAGTGTGCAACAGATCAGGCCCAACGCCGTGGAGTGAAACGGAGTGCTGGCCCATACACAGGCCCATTCTATCCACATCTTAGGGCAACAGAACTGGTGATGCGGGTGGAGTCAGTTTTGAACATTGATGCACCCCAATTTGCCCTCCACTCACCTGGGCCAAACACCAGAGATGACCCCAGCAGGCATGGTGTACAATGGAACGTGTGCAACAGATCAGGCCCCACGCCGTAGAGCGAAACGGAGTGCTGGCCCATACACAGGCCCATTCTATCCACATCTTAGGGCAACAGAACTGGGGATGCGGGTGGAGTCCGTTTTGAACATTAATGCACCCCAATTTGACCTCCACTCACCTGGGCCACACACCAGAGATGACCCCAGCAGGCATGGTGTACAATGGAAAGTGTGCAACAGATCAGGCCCAACGCCGTGGAGTGAAACGGAGTGCTGGCCCATACACAGGCCTATTCTATCCACATCGTAGGGCAACAGAACTGGGGATGCGGGTGGAGTCAGTTTTCAACATTGATGCACCCCAATTTGCCCTCCACTCACCTGGGCCAAACACCAGATATGACCCCAGCAGGCATGGTGTACAATGGAAAGTGTGCAACAGATCAGGCCCAACGCCGTGGATTGAAACGGAGTGCTGGCCCATACACAGGCCTATTCTATCCACATCTTAGGGCAACAGAACTCGGGATGCGGGTGGAGTCAGTTTTGAACATTGATGCAGCCCAATTTGCCCTCCATTCACCTGGGCCACATACAGAGATGACCCCAGCACGCATGGTGTACTATGGAAAGTGTGCAACAGATCAGGCCCAACGCCGTGGAGTGAAACGGAGTGCTGGCCCATACACAGGCCTATTCTATCCACATCGTAGGGCAACAGAACTGGGGATGCGGGTGGAGTCAGTTTTGAACATTGATGCACCCCAATTTGCCCTCCACTCACCTGGGCCACACACCAGAGATGACCCCAGCAGGCATGGTGTACAATGCAAAGTGTGCAAAAGATTAGGCCCAACGCCGTGGAGTGAAACGGAGTGCTGGCCCATACACAGGCCTATTCTATCCACATCTTAGGGCAACAGAACTGGGGATGCGGGTGGAGTCAGTTTTGAACATTGATGCACCCCAATTTGCCCTCCACTCACCTGGGCCAAACACCAGAGATGACCCCAGCAGGCATGGTGTACAATGGAAAGTGTGCAACAGATCAGGCCTAACGCCGTGGAGTGGAACCGAGTGCTGGCCCATACACAGGCCTATTCTATCCACATCTTAGGGCAACAGAACTGGGGATGCGGGTGGAGTCAGTTTTGAACATTGATGCACCCCAATTTGCCCTCCACTCACCTGGGCCACACACCAGAGATGATTCCAGCAGGCATGGTGTACAATGGAAAGTGTGCAACAGATCAGGCCTAACGCCGTGGAGTGAAACGGAGTGCTGGCCCATACACAGGCCTATTCTATCCACATCTTAGGGCAACAAAACTGCTCATGCGGTCGGAGTCAGTTTTGAACATTGATGCACCCCAATTTGCCCTCCACTCACCTGGGCCACACACCAGAGATGACCCCAGCAGGCATGGTGTACAATGGAAAGTGTGCAACAGATCAGGCCCAACGCCGTGGAGTGAAACGGCGTGCTGGCCCATACACAGGCCTAGTCTATCCACATCTTAGGGCAAAAGAAGTGGGGATGCGGGTGGAGTCAGTTTTGAACATTGATGCACCCCGATTTGCCCTCCACTCACCTTGGCCAAAAACCAGAGATGACCCCAGCAGGCATGGTGTGCAATAGAAAGTTTGCAACAGATGAGGCCCAACGCCGTGGAGTGAAACGGAGTGATGGCCCATACACAGGCCTATTCTATCCACATCTTAGGGCAACAGAACTCGGGATGCGGGTGGAGTCAGTTTTGAACATTGATGCAGCCCAATTTGCCCTCCATTCACCTGGGCCACATACAGAGATGACCCCAGCAGGCATGGTGTACTATGGAAAGTGTGCAACAGATCAGGCCCAACGCCGTGGAGTGAAACGGAGTGCTGGCCCATACACAGGCCTATTCTATCCACATCGTAGGGCAACAGAACTGGGGATACGGGTGGAGTCAGTTTTGAACATTGATGCACCCCAATTTGCCCTCCACTCACCTGGGCCACACACCAGAGATGACCCCAGCAGGCATGTTGTACAATGCAAAGTGTGCAAAAGATCAGGCCCAACGCCGTGGAGTGAAACGGAGTGCTGGCCCATACACAGGCCTATTCTATCCACATCTTAGGGCAACAGAACTGGGGATGCGGGTGGAGTCAGTTCTGAACATTGATGCACCCCAATTTGCCCTCCACTCACCTGGGCCAAACACCAGAGATGACCCCAGCAGGCATGGTGTACAATGGAAAGTGTGCAACAGATCAGGCCTAACGCCGTGGAGTGAAACCGAGTGCTGGCCGATACACAGGCCTATTCTATCCACATCTTAGGGCAACAGAACTGGGGATGCGGGTGGAGTCAGTTTTGAACATTGATGCACCCCAATTTGCCCTCCACTCACCTGGGCCAAACACCAGAGATGATTCCAGCAGGCATGGTGTACAATGGAAAGTGTGCAACAGATCAGGCCTAACGCCGTGGAGTGAAACGGAGTGCTGGCCCATACACAGGCCTATTCTATCCACATCTTAGGGCAACAAAACTGCTCATGCGGGTGGAGTCAGTTTTGAACATTGATGCACCCCAATTTGCCCTCCACTCACCTGGGCCACACACCAGAGATGACCCCAGCAGGCATGGTGTACAATGGAAAGTGTGCAACAGATCAGGCCCAACGCCGTGGAGTGAAACGGCGTGCTGGCCCATACACAGGCCTAGTCTATCCACATCTTAGGGCAAAAGAAGTGGGGATGCGGGTGGAGTCAGTTTTGAACATTGATGCACCCCGATTTGCCCTCCACTCACCTTGGCCAAAAACCAGAGATGACCCCAGCAGGCATGGTGTGCAATAGAAAGTTTGCAACAGATGAGGCCCAACGCCGTGGAGTGAAACGGAGTGATGGCCCATACACAGGCCTATTCTATCCACATCTTAGGGGAACATAATTGGGGATGCGGGTGGAGTCAGTTTTGAACATTGATGGACCCCAATTTGACCTCCACTCACCTGGGCCAAACCAGAGATGACCCCAGCAGGCATGGTGTACAAAGGAGAGTGTGCAACAGATCAGGCCTAACGCCGTGGAGTGAAACGGAGTGCTGGCCCATACACAGGCCTATTCTATCCACATCTTAGGGCAACAGAACTGGGGATGCGGGTGGAGTCAGTTTTCAACATTGATGCACCCCAATTTGCCCTCCACTCAACTGGGACACATCAGAGATGACCCCAGCAGGCATGGTGTGCAATAGAAAGTTTGCAACAGATCAGGCCCAACGCCGTGGAGTGAAACGGAGTGCTGGCCCATACACAGGCCTATTCTATCCACATCTTAGGGCAACAGAGCTGGGGATGCGGGTGGAGTCAGTTTTGAACATTCCTGCACCCCAATTTGCCCTCCACTCAGCTGGGCCAAACCAGAGATGACCCGAGCAGGCATGGTGTACAATGCAAAGTGTGCAACAGATCAGGCCCAACGCCGTGGAGTGAAACGGAGTGCTGGCTCATACACAGGCCTATTCTATCCATATCCTAGGGAAACAGAACTGGGGATGCGGGTGGAGTCAGTTTTGAACATTCATGCACCCGAATTTGCCCTCCACTCAGCTGGGCCAAACCAGAGATGACCCCAGCAGGCATGGTGTACAATGGAAAGTGTGCAACAGATCAGGCCCAACGCCGTGGAGTGAAACGGAGTGCTGGCCCATACACAGGCCTATTCTATCCCCATCTTAGGGCAACAGAACTGGGGATGCGGGTGGAGTCAGTTTTGAACATTGATGCAGCCCAATTTGACCTCCACTCACCTGGGCCAAACCAGAGATGACCCCAGCAGGCATGGTGTACTATAGAAAGTGTGCAACAGATCAGGCCCAACGCCGTGGAGTGAAACGGAGTGCTGGCCCATACACAGGCCTATTCTATCCACATCTTACGGCAAAAGAACTGGGTATGCGGGTGGAGTCAGTTTTGAACATTGATGCACCCCAATTTGCCCTCCACTCACCTGGGACACATCAGAGATGACCCCAGCAGGCATGGTGTGCAATAGAAAGTGTGCAACTGATCAGGCCCAACGCCGTGGAGTGAAACGGTGTGCTAGCCCATACACAGGCCTATTCTATCCACATCTTAGGGCAACAGAACTGGTGATGCGGGCGGAGCCAGTGTTGAACATTGATGCACCCCAATTCGACCTCCACTCACCTGGGCCACACACCAGAGATGACCCCAGCAGGCATGGTGTACAATGGAAAGTGTGCAACAGATCAGGCCCAACGCCGTGGAGTGAAACGGAGTGCTGGCCCATACACAGGCCTATTCTCTCCACATCGTAGGGCAACAGAACTGGGGATGCGGGTGGAGTTAGTTTTGAACATTGATGCACCCCAATTTGCCCTCCACTCACCTGGGCCACACCAGAGATGACCCCAGCAGGCATGGTGTACAATGGAAAGTGTGCAACAGATCAGGCCCAACGCCGTGGAGTGAAACGGAGTGCTGGCCCATACACAGGCCTATTCTATCCACATCTTAGGGCAACAGAACTGGGGATGCGGGTGGAGTCAGTTTTGAACATTGATGCATCCCAATTTGCCCTCCACTCACCTGGGCCACACACCAGAGATGACCCCAGCAGTTATGGTGTACAATGAAAAATGTGCAACAGATCAGGCCCAACGCCGTGGAGTGAAACGGAGTGCTGGCCCATACACAGGCCTATTCTATCCACATCTTAGGGCAACAGAACTGGGGATGCGGGTGGAGTCAGTGTTGAACATTGATGCACCCGAATTTGCCCTCCACTCACCTTAGCCACACACCAGAGATGACCCCAGCAGGCATGGTGTACAATGCAAAGTGTGCAACAGATCAGGCCCAACGCCGTGGAGTGAAACGGAGTGCTGGCCCATACACAGGCCTATTCTATCCACATCTTAGGGCAACAGAACTGGGGATGCGGGTGGAGTCAGATTTGAACATTCATGCACCCCAATTTGCCCTCCACTCACCTGGGCCAGATCCAGAGATGACCCCAGCAGGCATGGTGTACAATGGAAAGTGTGCAACAGATCAGGCCCAACGCCGTGGAGTGAAACGGAGTGCTGGTCCATACACAGGCCTATTCTATCGCCGTTTTCGGGCAGCAGAACTGGTGATGCGGGTGGAGCCAGTGTTGAACATTGATGCACCCCAGTTTGACCTCCACTCACCTCGGCCACACACCAGAGATGACCCCAGCAGGCATGGTGTACGGTGGAATGTGTGCAACAGATCAGGCCCAACGCCGTGGAGTGAAACGGAGTGCTGGCCCATACACAGGCCTGTTCCATCCACATCTTAGGGCAACAGAACTGGGGATGCGGGTGGAGTCAGTTTTGAACATTGATGCACCCAAATTTGCCCTCCACTCACCTGGGCCACACACCAGAGATGACCCCAGCAGGCATGGTGTACAATGGAAAGTGTGCAACAGATCAGGCCCAACGCCGTGGAGTGAAACGGAGTGCTGGCTCATACACAGGCCTATACTATCCACATCTTAGGGCAACAGAACTGGGGATGCGGATGGAGTCAGTTTTGAACATTGATGCACCCCAATTAGCCCTCCACTCACCTGGGCCACACACCAGAGATGACCCCAGCAGGCATGGTGTAGAATGGAAAGTGTACAACAGATCAGGCCTAACGCCGTGGAGTGAAACGGAGTGCTGGCCCATACACAGGCCTATTCTATCCACATCTTAGGGCAACAGAACCGGGGATGCGGGTGGAGTCAGTTTTGAACATTGATGCACCCCAATTTGCCCTCCACTCACCTGGGCCAAACACCAGAGATGACCCCAGCAGGCATGGTGTACAATGGAAAGTGTGCAACAGATCAGGCCCAACGCCGTGGAGTGAAACGGAGTGCTGGCCCATACACAGGCCTATTCTATCCACATCTGAGGGCAACAAAACTGGGGATGCGGGTGGAGCCAGTTTTCAACATTGATGCACCCCAATTTGCCCTCCACTCACCTGGGCCACACACCAGAGATGACCCCAGCAGGCATGGTGTGCAATGGAAAGTGTGCAACAGATCAGGCCCAACGCCATGGAGTGAAACGGAGTGCTGGCCCATACACAGGCCTATTGTATCCACATCTTAGGGCAACAGAACTGGGGATGCGGGTGGAGTCAGTTTTGAACATTGATGCACCCCAATTTGCACTCCACTCACCTGGGCCACACACCAGAGATGACCCCAGCAGGCATGGTGTACAATGGAAAGTGTGCAACAGATCAGGCCCAACGCCGTGGAGTGAAACGGAGTGCTGGCCCATACACAGGCCTATTCTATCCACATCTTGGGGCAACAGAACTGGGGATGCGGGTGGAGTCAGTTTTGAACATTGATGCACCCCAATTTGCCCTCCACTCACCTGGGCCACACCAGAGATGACCCCAGCAGGCATGGTGTACAATGGAAAATGTGCAACAGATCAGGCCCAACGCCGTGGAGTGAAACGGAGTGCTGGCCCATACACAGGCCTATTCTATCCACATCTTAGGGCAACAGAACTGGGGATGCGGGTGGAGTCAGTTTTGAACATTGATGCACCCCAATTTGCCCTCCACTCACCTGGGCCACACACCAGAGATGACCCCAGCAGGCATGGTGTACAATGGAAAGTGTGCAACAGATCAGGCCCAACGCCGTGGAGTGAAACGGAGTGCTGGCCCATACACAGGCCTATTCTATCCACATCGGAGGGCAACAGAATTGGGGATGCGGGTGGAGTCAGTTTTGAACATTCATGCACCCCAATTTGCCCTCCACTCACCTGGGCCACACACCAGAGATGACCCCAGCAGGCATGGTGTAGAATGGAAAGTGTACAACAGATCAGGCCCAACGCCGTGGAGTGAAACGGAGTGCTGGCCCATACACAGGCCTATTCTATCCACATCGGAGGGCAACAGAATTGGGGATGCGGGTGGAGTCAGTTTTGAACATTGATGCACCCCAATTTGCCCTCCACTCACCTGGGCCACACACCAGAGATGACCCCAGCAGGCATGGTGTACAATGGAAAGTGTGCAACAGATCAGGCCCAACGCCGTGGAGTGAAACGGAGTGCTGGCCCATACACAGGCCTATTCTATCCACATCTTGGGGCAACAGAACTGGGGATGCGGGTGGAGTCAGTTTTGAACATTGATGCACCCCAATTTGCCCTCCACTCACCTGGGCCACACCAGAGATGACCCCAGCAGGCATGGTGTACAATGGAAAATGTGCAACAGATCAGGCCCAACGCCGTGGAGTGAAACGGAGTGCTGGCCCATACACAGGCCTATTCTATCCACATCTTAGGGCAACAGAACCGGGGATGCGGGTGGAGTCAGTTTTGAACATTGATGCACCCCAATTTGCCCTCCACTCACCTGGGCCACACACCAGAGATGACCCCAGCAGGCATGGTGTACAATGGAAAGTGTGCAACAGATCAGGCCCAACGCCGTGCAGTGAAACGGAGTGCTGGCCCATACACAGGCCTCTTCTATCCACATCTGAGGGCAACAGAACTGGGGATGCAGGTGGAGTCAGTTTTGAACATTGATGCACCCCAATTTGCCCTCCACTCACCTGGGCCACACACCAGAGATGACCCCAGCAGGCATGGTGTGCAATGGAAAGTGTGCAACAGATCAGGCCCAACGCCGGGGAGTGAAACGGAGTGCTGGCCCATACACAGGCCTATTCTATCCACATATTAGGGCAACAGAACTGGAGATGCGGATGGAGTCAGTTTTGAACATTCATGCACCCCAATTTGCCCTCCACTCACCTGGGCCACACACCAGAGATGACCCCAGCAGGCATGGTGTAGAATGGAAAGTGTACAACAGATCAGGCCCAACGCCGTGGAGTGAAACGGAGTGCTGGCCCATACACAGGCCTATTCTATCCACATCTTAGGGCAACAGAACCGGGGATGCGGGTGGAGTCAGTTTTGAACATTGATGCACCCCAATTTGCCCTCCACTCACCTGGGCCACACACCAGAGACGACCCCAGCAGGCATGGTGTACAATGGAAAGTGTGCAACAGATCAGGCCCAACGCCGGGGAGTGAAACGGAGTGCTGGCCCATACACAGACCTATTCTATCCACATCTGAGGGCAACAGAACTCGGGATGCGGGTGGAGTCACTTTTCAACATTGATGCACCCCAATTTGCCCTCCACTCACCTGGGCCACACACCAGAGATGACCCCAGCAGGCATGGTGTGCAATGGAAAGTGTGCAACAGATCAGGCCCAACGCCGTGGAGTGAAACGGAGTGCTGGCCCATACACAGGCCTATTCTATCCACATCGTAGGGCAACAGAACCGGGGATGCAGGTGGAGTCAGTTTTGAACATTGATGCACCCCAATTTGCCCTCCACTCACCTGGGCCACACACCAGAGATGACCCCAGCAGGCATGGTGTGCAATGGAAAGTGTGCAACAGATCAGGCCCAACGCCGTGGAGTGAAACGGAGTGCTGGCCCATACACAGGCCTATACTATCCACATCTTAGGGCAACAGAACTGGAGATGCGGATGGAGTCAGTTTTGAACATTGATGCACCCCAATTAGCCCTCCACTCACCTGGGCCACACACCAGAGATGACCCCAGCAGGGATGGTGTACAATGGAAAGTGTACAACAGATCAGGCCTAACGCCGTGGAGTGAAACGGAGTGCTGGCCCATACACAGGCCTATTCTATCCATATCTTAGGGCAACAGAACCGGGGATGCGGGTGGAGTCAGTTTTGAACATTGATGCACCCCAATTTGCCCTCCACTCACCTGGGCCAAACACCAGAGATGACCCCAGCAGGCATGGTGTACAATGGAAAGTGTGCAACAGATCAGGCCCAACGCCGTGGAGTGAAACGGAGTGCTGGCCCATACACAGGCCTATTCTATCCACATCTGAGGGCAACAGAATTGGGGATGCGGGTGGAGTCAGTTTTGAACATTGATGCACCCCAATTTGCACTCCACTCACCTGGGCCACACACCAGAGATGACCCCAGCAGGCATGGTGTACAATGGAAAGTGTGCAACAGATCAGGCCCAACGCCGTGGAGTGAAACGGAGTGCTGGCCCATACACAGGCCTATTCTATCCACATCGTAGGGCAACAGAATTGGGGATGCGGGTGGAGTCAGTTTTGAACATTGATGCACCCCAATATGCCCTCCACTCACCTGGGCCACACACCAGAGATGACCCCAGCAGGCATGGTGTACAATGGAAAGTGTGCAACAGATCAGGCCTAACGCCGTGGAGTGAAACGGAGTGCTGGCCCATACACAGGCCTATTCTATCCACATCTTAGGGCAACAGAACCGGGGATGCGGGTGGAGTCAGTTTTGAACATTGATGCACCCCCATTTGCCCTCCACTCACCTGGGCCAAACACCAGAGATGACCCCAGCAGGCATGGTGTACAATGGAAAGTGTGCAACAGATCAGGCCCAACGCCGTGGAGTGAAACGGAGTGCTGGCCCATACACAGGCCTATTCTATCCACATCGTAGGGCAACAGAACTGGGGATGCGGGTGGAGTCAGTTTTGAACATTGATGCACCCCAATTTGCCCTCCACTCACCTGGGCCACACACCAGAGATGACCCCAGCAGGCATGGTGTACAATGGAAAGTGTGCAACAGATCACGCCCATCGCCGTGGAGTGAAACGGAGTGCTGGCCCATACACAGGCCTATTCTATCCACATCTTAGGGCAACAGAATTGGGGATGCGGGTGGAGTCAGTTTTGAACATTGATGCACCCCAATTTGCCCTCCACTCACCTGGGCCACACACCAGAGATGACCCCAGCAGGCATGGTGTACAATGGAAAGTGTGCAACAGATCAGGCCCAACGCCGTGGAGTGAAACGGAGTGCTGGTCCATACACAGGCCTATTCTATCCACATCGTAGGGCAACAGAACTGGGGATGCGGGTGGAGTCAGTTTTGAACATTGATGCACCCCAATTTGCCCTCCACTCACCTGGGCCACACCAGAGATGACCCCAGCAGGCATGGTGTACAATGGAAAGTGTACAACAGATCAGGCCTAACGCCGTAAAGTGAAACGGAGTGCTGGCCCATACACAGGCCTATTCTATCCACATCTTAGGGCAACAGAACCGGGGATGCGGGTGGAGTCAGTTTTGAACATTGATGCACCCCCATTTGCCCTCCACTCACCTGGGCCACACACCAGAGATGACCCCAGCAGGCATGGTGTAGAATGGAAAGTGTACAACAGATCAGGCCCAACGCCGTGGAGTGAAACGGAGTGCTGGCCCATACACAGGCCTATTCTATCCACATCTTAGGGCAACAGAACCGGGGATGCGGGTGGAGTCAGTTTTCAACATTGATGCACCCCAATTTGCCCTCCACTCACCTGGGCCACACACCAGAGATGACCCCAGCAGGCATGGTGTACAATGGAAAGTGTGCAACAGATCAGGCCCAACGCCGTGGAGTGAAACGGAGTGCTGGCCCATACACAGGCCTATTCTATCCACATCTGAGGGCAACAGAACTGGGGATGCAGGTGGAGTCAGTTTTCAACATTGATGCACCCCAATTTGCCCTCCACTCACCTGGGCCACACACCAGAGATGACCCCAGCAGGCATGTTGTGCAATGGAAAGTGTGCAACAGATCAGGCCCAACGCCGTGGAGTGAAACGGAGTGCTGGCCCATACACAGGCCTATTCTATCCACATATTAGGGCAACAGAACTGGAGATGCGGATGGAGTCAGTTTTGAACATTCATGCACCCCAATTTGCCCTCCACTCACCTGGGCCACACACCAGAGATGACCCCAGCAGGCATGGTGTAGAATGGAAAGTGTACAACAGATCAGGCCCAACGCCGTGGAGTGAAACGGAGTGCTGGCCCATACACAGGCCTATTCTATCCACATCTTAGGGCAACAGAACCGGGGATGCGGGTGGAGTCAGTTTTGAACATTGATGCACCCCAATTTGCCCTCCGCTCACCTGGGCCACACACCAGAGATGACCCCAGCAGGCATGGTGTACAATGGAAAGTGTGCAACAGATCAGGCCCAACGCCGGGGTGTGAAACGGAGTGCTGGCCCATACACAGGCCTATTCTATCCACATCCGAGGGCAACAAAACTGGGGATGCAGGTGGAGTCAGTTTTGAACATTGATGCACCCCAATTTGCCCTCCACTCACCTGGGCCACACACCAGAGATGACCCCAGCAGGCATGGTGTACAATGGAAAGTGTGCAACAGATCAGGCCCAACGCCGTGGAGTGAAACGGAGTGCTGGCCCATACACAGGCCTATTCTATCCACATCTGAGGGCAACAAAACTGGGGATGCAGGTGGAGTCAGTTTTCAACATTGATGCACCCCAATTTGCCCTCCACTCACCTGGGCCACACACCAGAGATGACCCCAGCAGGCATGGTGTGCAATGGAAAGTGTGCAACAGATCAGGCCCAACGCCGTGGAGTGAAACGGAGTGCTGGCCCATACACAGGCCTATTCTATCCACATCTTAGGGCAACAGAACTGGGGATGCGGGTGGACTCAGTTTTGAACATTGATGCACCCCAATTTGCCCTCCACTCACCTGGGCCACACACCAGAGATGACCCCAGCAGGCATGGTGTGCAATGGAAAGTGTGCAACAGA
Organism: Eutreptiella sp. 'Long Island Sound 2002'; assembly: GCA_964036045.1. Classification (NCBI taxonomy): domain Eukaryota; phylum Euglenozoa; class Euglenophyceae; order Eutreptiales; family Eutreptiaceae; genus Eutreptiella; species Eutreptiella sp. 'Long Island Sound 2002'. Next base: position 28,482,989 of record OZ038389.1, read on the forward strand.
TCAGGCCCAACGCCGTGGAGTGAAACGGAGTGCTGGCCGATACACAGGCCTGTTCCATCCACATCTTAGGGCAACAGAACTGGGGATGCGGGTGGAGTCAGTTTTGAACATTGATGCACCCAAATTTGCCCTCCACTCACCTGGGCCAGACACCAGAGATGACCCCAGCAGGCATGGTGTACAATGCAAAGTGTGCAACAGATCAGGCCCAACGCCGTGGAGTGAAACGGAGTGCTGGCCCATACACAGGCCTATTCTATCCACATCTTAGGGCAACAGAACTGGGGATGCGGGTGGAGTCAGTTTTGAACATTGATGCACCCCAATTTGCCCTCCACTCACCTGGGCCACACACCAGAGATGACCCCAGCAGGCATGGTGTACAATGGAAAGTGTGCAACAGATCAGGCCCAACGCCGTGGAGTGAAACGGAGTGCTGGCCCATACACAGGCCTATTCTATCCACATCTTAGGGCAACAGAACTGGAGATGCGGATGGAGTCAGTTTTGAACATTGATGCACCCCAGTTTGCCCTCCACTCACCTGGGCCACACACCGGAGATGACCCCAGCAGGCATGGTGTACAATGGAAAGTGTACAACAGATCAGGCCCAATGCCGTGGAGTGAAACGGAGTGCTGGCCCATACACAGGCCTATTCTATCCACATCTTAGGGCAACAGAACCGGGGATGCGGGTGGAGTCAGTTTTGAACATTGATGCACCCCAATTTGCCCTCCACTCACCTGGGCCAAACACCAGAGATGACCCCAGCAGGCATGGTGTGCAATGGAAAGTGTGCAACAGATCAGGCCCCACACCGTGGAGTGAAACGGAGTGCTGGCCCATACACAGGCCTATTCTATCCACATCTTAGGGCAACAGAATTGGGGATGCGGGTGGAGTCAGTTTTGAACATTGATGCACCCCAATTTGCACTCCACTCACCTGGGCCACACACCAGAGATGACCCCAGCAGGCATGGTGTACAATGGAAAGTGTGCAACAGATCAGGCCCAACGCCGTGGAGTGAAACGGAGTGCTGGCCCATACACAGGCCTATTCTATCCACATCTTAGGGCAACAGAACTGGGGATGCGGGTGGAGTCAGATTTGAACATTGATGCACCCCAATTTGCCCTCCACTCACCTGGGCCAAACACCAGAGATGACCCCAGCAGGCATGGTGCACAATGGAAAGTGTGCAACAGATCAGGCCCAACGCCGTGGAGTGAAACGGAGTGCTGGCCCATACACAGGCCTATTCTATCCACATCGTAGGGCAACAGAACTGGGGATGCGGGTTGAGTCAGTTTTGAACATTCATGCACCCCAATGTGCCCTCCACTCACCTGGGCCACACACCAGAGATGACCCCAGCAGGCATGGTGTGCAATGAAAAGTGTGCAACAGATCAGGCCCAACGCCGTGGAGTGAAACGGAGTGCTGGCCCATAAACAGGCCTATTCTATCCACATCGTAGGGCAACAGAACTGGGGATGCGGGTGGAGTCAGTTTTGAACATTGATGCACCCCAATTTGCCCTCCACTCACCTGGGCCACACACCAGAGATGACCCCAGCAGGCATGGTGTACAATGGAAAGTGTACAACAGATCAGGCCCAACGCCGTGGAGTGAAACGGAGTGCTGGCCCATACACAGGCCTCTTCTATCCACATCGTAGGGCAACAGAACTGGGGATGCGGGTGGAGTCAGTTTTGAACATTGATGCACCCCAATGTGCCCTCCACTCACCTGGGCCACACACCAGAGATGACCCCAGCAGGCATGGTGTACAATGGAAAGTGTGCAACAGATCAGGCCCAACGCCATGGAGTGAAACGGAGTGCTGGCCCATACACAGGCCTATTCTCTGCACATCTTAGGGCAACAGAACTGGGGATGCGGGTGGAGTCAGATTTGAACATTGATGCACCCCAATTTGCCCTCCACTCACCTGGGCCAGATCCAGAGATGACCCCAGCAGGCATGGTGTACAATGGAAAGTGTGCAACAGATCAGGCCCAACGCCGTGGAGTGAAACGGAGTGCTGGTCCATACACAGGCCTATTCTATCCCCATCTTCCGGCAACAGAACTGGTGATGCGGGTGGAGCCACTGTTGAACATTGATGCACCCCAGTTTGACCTCCACTCACCTGGGCCACACACCAGAGATGACCCCAGCAGGCATGGTGTACAATGGAATGTGTGCAACAGATCAGGCCCAACGCCGTGGAGTGAAACGGAGTGCTGGCCCATACACAGGCCTGTTCCTTCCACATCTTAGGGCAACAGAACTGGGGATGCGGGTGGAGTCAGTTTTGAACATTGGTGCACCCCAATTTGCCCTCCACTCACCTGGGCCACACACCAGAGATGACCCCAGCAGGCATGGTGTACAATGGAATATGTGCAACAGATCAGGCCCAACGCCGTGGAGTGAAACGGGGTGCTGGCCCATACACAGGCCTATTCTATCCACATCTTAGGGCAACAGAACTGGGGATGCGGCTGGAGTCAGTTTTCAACATTGATGCACCCCAATTTGCCCTCCACTCACCTGCGCCACACACCAGAGATGACCCCAGCAGGCATGGCGTACAATGGAAAGTGTGCAACAGATCAGGCCCAACGCCGTGGAGTGAAACGGAGTGCTGGCTCATACACAGGCCTATACTATCCACATCTTAGGGCAACAGAACTGGAGATGCGGATGGAGTCAGTTTTGATGATTGATGCACCCCAACTTGCCCTCCACTCACCTGGGCCACACACCAGAGATGACCCCAGCAGGCATGGTGTACAATGGAAAGTGTACAACAGATCAGGCCCGGCGCCGTGGAGTGAAACGGAGTGCTGGCCCATACACAGGCCTATTCTATCCACATCTTAGGGCAACAGAACTGGGGATGCGGGTGGAGTCAGTTTTGAACATTGATGCACCCCAATTTGCCCTCCACTCACCTGGGCCAAACACCAGAGATGACCCCAGCAGGCATGGTGTACAATGGAAAGTGTGCAACAGATCAGGCCCAACGCCGTGGAGTGAAACGGAGTGCTGGCCCATACACAGGCCTATTGTATCCACATCTTAGGGCAACAGAACCGGGGATGCAGGTGGAGTCAGTTTTCAACATTGATGCACCCCAACCTGCCCTCCACTCACCTGGGCCACACACCACAGATGACCCCAGCAGGCATGGTGTGCAATGGAAAGTGTGCAACAGATCAGGCCCAACGCCGTGGGGTGAAACGGAGTGCTGGCCCATACACAGGCCTATTTTATCCACATCTTAGGGCAACAGAATTGGGGATGCGGCTGGAGTCAGTTTTGAACATTGATGCACCCCAATTTGCCCTCCACTCACCTGGGCCACACACCAGAGATGACCCCAGCAGGCATGGTGTACAATGCAAAGTGTGCAACAGATCAGGCCCAACGCCGTGGAGTGAAACGGAGTGCTGGCCCATACACAGGCCTATTCTATTGACATCTTAGGGCAACAGAACTGGGGATGCAGGTGGAGTCAGTTTTCAACATTGATGCACCCCAATTTGCCCTCCACTCACCTGGGCCAAACACCAGAGATGACCCCAGCAGGCATGGTGTACAATGGAAAGTGTGCAAAAGATCAGGCCCAACGCCGTGGGGTGAAACGGAGTGCTGGCCCATACACAGGCCTATTCTATTGACATCTTAGGGCAACAGAACTGGGGATGCAGGTGGAGTCAGTTTTCAACATTGATGCACCCCAATTTGCCCTCCACTCACCTGGGCCACACACCACAGATGACCCCAGCAGGCATGGTGTGCAATGGAAAGTGTGCAACAGATCAGGCCCAACGCCGTGGGGTGAAACGGAGTGCTGGCCCATACACAGGCCTATTTTATCCACATCTTAGGGCAACAGAATTGGGGATGCGGCTGGAGTCAGTTTTGAACATTGATGCACCCCAATTTGCCCTCCACTCACCTGGGCCACACACCAGAGATGACCCCAGCAGGCATGGTGTACAATGCAAAGTGTGCAACAGATCAGGCCCAACGCCGTGGAGTGAAACCGAGTGCTGGCCCATACACAGGCCTATTCTATCCACATCTTAGGGCAACAGAACTGGGGATGCGGGTGGAGTAAGTTTTCAACATTGATGCACCCCATTTTGCCCTCCACTCACCTGGGCCACACACCAGAGATGACCCCAGCAGGCATGGTGTACAATGGAAAGTGTGCAACAGATCAGGCCCAACGCCGTGGAGTGAAAGGAGTGCTGGCTCATACACAGGCCTATACTATCCACATCTTAGGGCAACAGAACTGGAGATGCGGATGGAGTCAGTTTTGATGATTGATGCACCCCAACCTGCCCTCCACTCACCTGGGCCACACACCAGAGATGACCCCAGCAGGCATGGTGTACAATGGAAAGTGTACAACAGATCAGGCCCAACGCCGTGGAGTGAAACGGAGTGCTGGCCCATACACAGGCCTATTCTATCCACATCTTAGGGCAACAGAACCGGGGATGCGGGTGGAGTCAGTTTTGAACATTGATGCACCCCAATTTGCCCTCCACTCACCTGGGCCAAACACCAGAGACGACCCCAGCAGGCATGGTGTACAATGGAAAGTGTGCAACAGATCAGGCCCAACGCCGTGGAGTGAAACGGAGTGCTGGCCCATACACGGGCCTACTCTATCCACATCGTAGGGCAACAGAATTGGGGATGCGGGTGGAGTCAGTTTTGAACATTGATGCACCCCAATTTGCCCTCCACTCACCTGGGCCACACACCAGAGATGACCCCAGCAGGCATGGTGTACAATCGAAAGTGTGCAACAGATCAGGCCCAACGCCGTGGAGTGAAACGGAGTGCTGGCCCATACACAGGCCTATTCTATGCACATCTTAGGGCAACAGAACTGGGGATGCGGGTGGTGTCAGGTTTGAACATTGATGCACCCCAATTTGCCCTCCACTCACCTGGGCCAGATCCAGAGATGACCCCAGCAGGCATGGTGTACAATGGAAAGTGTGCAACAGATCAGGCCCAACGCCGTGGAGTGAAACGGAGTGCTGGCCCATACACAGGCCTATTCTATCCACATCTTAGGGCAACAGAACTGGGGATACGGGTGGAGTCAGTTTTGAACATTGATGCACCCCAGTTTGCCCTCCACTCACCTGGACCACACACCAGAGATGACCCCAGCAGGCATGGTGTACAATGGAAAGTGTACAACACATCAGGCCCAACGCCGTCGAGTGAAACGGAGTGCTGGCCCATACACAGGCCTATTCTATCCACATCTTAGGGCAACAGAACCGGGGATGCGGGTGGAGTCAGTTTTGAACATTGATGCACCCCAATTTGCCCTCCACTCACCTGGGCCAAACTACAGAGATGACCCCAGCAGGCATGGTGTACATTGGAAAGTGTGCAACAGATCAGGCCCCACGCCGTGGAGTGAAACGGAGTGCTGGCCCATACACAGGCCTATTCTATTGACATCCTAGGGCAACAGAACTGGGGATGCAGGTGGAGTCAGTTTTGAACATTGATGCACCCCAATTTGCCCTCCACTCACCTGGGCCAAATACCAGAGATGACCCCAGCAGGCATGGTGTACAATGGAAAGTGTGCAACAGATCAGGCCCAACGCCGTGGAGTGAAACGGAGTGCTGGCCCATACACAGGCCTATTCTATCCACATCTTAGGGCAATAGATCTGGGGATGCGGGTGCAGTCAGTTTTGAACATTGATGCACCCCAATTTGCCGTCCACTCACCTGGGCCAAACACCAGAGATGACCCCAGCAGGCATGGTGTACAATGGAAAGTGTGCGACAGATCAGGCCCAACGCCGTGGAGTGAGACGGAGTGCTGGCCCATACACATGCCTATTCTATCCACATCTTAGGGCAACAGAACTGGGGATGCGGGTGGAGTCAGTTTTCAACATTGAGGCACCCCAATTTGCCCTCCACTCACCTGGGCCACACACCACAGATGACCCCTGCAGGCATGGTGTACAATGCAAAGTGTGCAACAGATCAGGCCCAACGCCGTGGAGTGAAACGGAGTGCTGGCTCATACACAGGCCTATTCTATCCACATCTTAGGGCAACAGAACTGGGGATGCGAGTGGAGTCAGATTTGAACATTGATGCACCCCAATTTGCCCTCCACTCACCTGGGCCACACACCAGAGATGACCCCAGCAGGCATGGTGTACAATGGAAAGTGTGTAACAGATCAGGCCCAACGCCGTGGAGTGAAACGGAGTGCTGGCTCATACACAGGCCTATACTATCCACATCTTAGGGCAACAGAACTGGAGATGCGGATGGAGTCAGTTTTGAACATTGATGCACCCCAACTTGCCCTCCACTCACCTGGGCCACACACCAGAGATGACCCCAGCAGGCATGGTGTACAATGGAAAGTGTACAACAGATCAGGCCCAACGCCGTGGAGTGAAACGGAGTGCTGGCCCATACACAGGCCTATTCCATCCACATCTTAGGGCAACAGAACTGGGGATGCGGGTGGAGTCAGCTTTGAACATTGATGCACCCCAATTTGCCCTCCACTCACCTGGGCCAAATACCAGAGATGACCCCAGCAGGCGTGGTGTACAATGGAAAGTGTACAACAGATCAGGCCCAACGCCGTGGAGTGAAACGGAGTGCTGGCCCATACACAGGCCTATTCTATTGACATCTTAGGGCAACAGAACTGGGGATGCAGGTGGAGTCAGTTTTCAACATTGATGCACCCCAGTTTGCCCTCCACTCACCTGGGCCACACACCAGAGATGACCCCAGCAGGCATGGTGTGCAATGGAAAGTCTGCAACAGATCAGGCCCAACGCCGTGGAGTGAAACGGAGTGCTGGCCCATACACAGGCCTATTCTATCCACATCTTAGGGCAACAGAACTGGGGATGCGGGTGGAGTCAGTTTTTAACATTGATGCACCCCAATTTGCACTCCACTCACCTGGGCCAAACACCACAGATGACCCCAGCAGGCGTGGTGTACAATGGAAAGTGTACAACAGATCAGGCCCAACGCCGTGGAGTGAAACGGAGTGCTGGCCCATACACAGGCCTATTCTATCCACATCGTAGGGCAACAGAGTTGGGGATGCGGGTGGAGTCAGTTTTGAACATTCATGCACCCCAATTTACCCTCCACTCACCTGGGCCACTCCAGAGATGACCCCAGCAGGCATGGTGTACAATGGAAAGTGTGCAACAGATCAGGCCCAACGCCGTGGAGTGAAACGGAGTGCTGGCCCATACACAGGCCTTTTCTATCCACATCTTAGGGCAACAGAACTGGGGATGCGGGTGGAGTCAGTTTTGAACATTGATGCACCCCAATTTGCCCTCCACTCACCTGGGCCACACACCAGAGATGACCCCAGCAGGCATGGTGTACAATGGAAAGTGTGCAACAGATCAGGCCCAACGCCGTGGAGTGAAACGGAGTGCTGGCCCATACACAGGCCTATTCTATCCACATCTTAGGGCAACAGAACTGGGGATGCGGGTGGAGTCAGTTTTTAACATTGATGCACCCCAATGTGCCCTCCACTCACCAGGGCCACACCAGAGATGACCCCAGCAGGCATGGTGTACAATGGAAAGTGTGCAACAGATCAGGCCCAACGTCGTGGAGTGAAACGGAGTGCTGGTCCATACACAGGCCTATTCTATCCCCATCTTCGGGCAACAGAACTGGTGATGCGCGTGGAGCCAGTGTTGAACATTGATGCACCCCAGTTTGACCTCCACTCACCTGGGCCACAGACCAGAGATGACCCCAGCAGGCATTGTGCACCGGAATGTGTGCAACAGATCAGGCCCAACGCCGTGGAGTGAAACGGAGTGCTGGCCCATACACAGGCCTATTCCATCCACATCTTAGGGCAACAGAACTGGGGATACGGGTGGAGTCAGTTTTGAACATTGATGCACCCCAATTTGCCCTCCACTCACCTGGGCCACACACCAGAGATGACCCCAGCAGGCATGGTGTACAATGCAAAGTGTGCAACAGATCAGGCCCAACGCCGTGGAGTGAAACGGAGTGCTGGCCCATACACAGGCCTATTCTATCCACATCTTAGGGCAACAGAACTGGGGATGCGGGTGGAGTCAGTTTTGAACATTGATGCACCCCAATTTGCCCTCCACTCACCTGGGCCACACACCAGAGATGACCCCAGCAGGCATGGTGTACAATGGAAAGTGTGCAACAGATCAGGCCCAACGCCGTGGAGTGAAACGGAGTGCTGGCTCAAACACAGGCCTATACTATCCACATCTTAGGGCAACAGAACTGGAGATGCGGATGGAGTCAGTTTTGAACATTGATGCACCCCAATTTGCCCTCCACTCACCTGGGCCACACACCAGAGATGACCCCAGCAGGCATGGTGTACAATGGAAAGTGTACAACAGATCAGGCCCAACGCCGTGGAGTGAAACGGAGTGCTGGCCCATACACAGGCCTATTCTATCTACATCTTAGGGCAACAGAACCGGGGATGCGGGTGGAGTCAGTTTTGAACATTGATGCACCCCGATTTGCCCTCCACTCACCTGGGCCAAACACCAGAGATGACCCCAGCAGGCATGGTGTACAATGGAAAGTGTGCAACAGATCAGGCCCAACGCCGTGGAGTGAAACGGAGTGCTGGCCCATACACAGGCCTATTCCATCCACATCTTAGGGCAACAGAACTGGGGATACGGGTGGAGTCAGTTTTGAACATTGATGCACCCCAATTTGCCCTCCACTCACCTGGGCCACACACCAGAGATGACCCCAGCAGGCATGGTGTACAATGCAAAGTGTGCAACAGATCAGGCCCAACGCCGTGGAGTGAAACGGAGTGCTGGCCCATACACAGGCCTATTCTATCCACATCTTAGGGCAACAGAACTGGGGATGCGGGTGGAGTCAGTTTTGAACATTGATGCACCCCAATTTGCCCTCCACTCACCTGGGCCACACACCAGAGATGACCCCAGCAGGCATGGTGTACAATGCAAAGTGTGCAACAGATCAGGCCCAACGCCGTGGAGTGAAACGGAGTGCTGGCCCATACACAGGCCTATACTATCCACATCTTAGGGCAACAGAACTGGAGATGCGGATGGAGTCAGTTTTGAACATTGATGCACCCCAATTTGCCCTCCACTCACCTGGGCCACACACCAGAGATGACCCCAGCAGGCAAGGTGTACAATGGAAAGTGTACAACAGATCAGGCCCAACGCCGTGGAGTGAAACGGAGTGCTGGCCCATACACAGGCCTATTCTATCTACATCTTAGGGCAACAGAACCGGGGATGCGGGTGGAGTCAGTTTTGAACATTGATGCACCCCGATTTGCCCTCCACTCACCTGGGCCAAACACCAGAGATGACCCCAGCAGGCATGGTGTACAATGGAAAGTGTGCAACAGATCAGGCCCAACGCCGTGGAGTGAAACGGAGTGCTGGCCCATACACAGGCCCATTCTATCCACATCTTAGGGCAACAGAACTCGGGATGCGGGTGTAGTCAGTTTTCAACATTGATGCACCCCAGTTTGCCCTCCACTCACCAGGGCCACACACCAGAGATGACCCCAGCAGGCATGGTGTGCAATGGAAAGTGTGCAACAGATCAGGCCCAACGCCGTGGAGTGAAACGGAGTGCTGGCCCATACACAGGCCTATTCTATCCACATCTTAGGGCAACAGAACTGGGGAGGCGGATGGAGTCAGCTTTTAACATTGATGCACCCCAATTTGCACTCCACTCACCTGGGCCACACACCAGAGATGACCCCAGCAGGCATGGTGTACAATGCAAAGTGTGCAACAGATCAGGCCCAACGCCGTGGAGTGAAACGGAGTGCTGGCCCATACACATGCCTATTCTATCCACATCTTAGGGCAACAGAACTGGGGATGCGGGTGGAGTCAGTTTTGAACATTGATGCACCCCAATTTGCCCTCCACTCACCTGGGCCACACACCAGAGATGACCCCAGCAGGCATGGTGTACAATGGAAAGTGTGCAACAGATCAGGCCCAACGCCGTGGAGTGAAACGGAGTGCTGGCTCATACACAGGCCCCTACTATCCACATCTTAGGGCAACAGAACTGGAGATGCGGATGGAGTCAGTTTTGAACATTGAGGCACCCCAATTTGCCCTCCACTCACCTGGGCCACAAACCAGAGATGACCCCAGCAGGCATGGTGTACAATGCAAAGTGTGCAACAGATCAGGCCCAACGCCGTGGAGTGAAACGGAGTGCTGGCCCATACACAGGCCTATGCTATCCACATCATAGGGCAACAGAACTGGGGATGCGGGTGGAGTCAGTTTTGAACATTGATGCACCCCAATTTGCCCTCCACTCACCTGGGCCACACACCAGAGATGACCCCAGCAGGCATGGTGTACAATGGAAAGTGTGCAACAGATCAGGCGCAACGCCGTGGAGTGAAACGGAGTGCTGGCTCAAACACAGGCCTATACTATCCACATCTTAGGGCAACAGAACTGGAGATGCGGATGGAGTCAGTTTTGAACATTGATGCACCCCAATTTGCCCTCCACTCACCTGGGCCACACACCAGAGATGACCCCAGCAGGCATGGTGTGCAATGGAAAGTGTACAACAGATCAGGCCCAACGCCGTGGAGTGAAACGGAGTGCTGGCCCATACACAGGCCTATTCTATCCACATCTTAGGGCAACAGAACTGGGGATGCGGTCAGAGTCAGTTTTGAACATTCATGCACCCCAGTTTGCCCTCCACTCACCTGGGCCAAACACCAGAGATGACCCCAGCAGGCATGGTGTGCAATGGAAAGTGTGCAACAGATCAGGCCCGACGCCGTGGAGTGAAACGGATTGCTGGCCCATACACAGGCGTATTCTATCCACATCTTAGGGCAACAGAACTGGGGATGCGGGTGGAGTCAGTTTTGAACATTGATGCACCCCAATTTGCACTCCACTCACCTGGGCCACACACCAGAGATGACCCCAGCAGGCATGGTGTACAATGGAAAGTGTGCAACAGATCAGGCCCGACGCCGTGGAGTGAAACGGATTGCTGGCCCATACACAGGCCTAGTCTATCCGGATCAAACACAGGCCTATACTATCCACATCTTAGGGCAACAGAACCGGGGATGCGGGTGGAGTCAGTTTTGAACATTGATGCACCCCGATTTGCCCTCCACTCACCTGGGCCAAACACCAGAGATGACCCCAGCAGGCATGGTGTGCAATGGAAAGTGTGCAACAGATCAGGCCCGACGCCGTGGAGTGAAACGGATTGCTGGCCCATACACAGGCCTATTCTATCCACATCTTAGGGCAACAGAACTGGGGATGCGGGTGGAGTCAGTTTTGAACATTGATGCACCCCAATTTGCACTCCACTCACCTGGGCCACACACCAGAGATGACCCCACCAGGCATGGTGTACAATGGAAAGTGTACAACAGATCAGGCCCAACGCCGTGGAGTGAAACGGAGTGCTGGCCCATACACAGGCCTAGTCTATCCACATCTTAGGGCAACAGAACTGGGGATGCGGGTGGAGTCAGTTTTTAACATTGATGCACCCCAATTTGCCCTCCACTCACCTGGGCCACACACCAGAGATGACCCCAGCAGGCATGGTGTACAATGGAAAATGTGCAACAGATCAGGCCCAACGCCGTGGAGTGAAACGGAGTGCTGGCCCATACACAGGCCTATTTCATCCACATCTTAGGGCAACAGAACTGGGGATGCGGGTGGAGTCAGTTTTGAACATTGATGCACCCCAATTTGCCCTCCACTCACCTGGGCCACACACCAGAGATGACCCCAGCAGGCATGGTGTACAATGGAAAGTGTGCAACAGATCAGGCCCAACGCCGTGGAGTGAAACGGAGTGCTGGCCCATACACAGGCCTATTCTATCCACATCTTAGGGCAACAGAACTGGGGATGCGGTTGGAGTCAGTTTTGAACATTCATGCACCCCAGTTTGCCCTCCACTCACCTGGGCCACACCAGAGATGACCCCAGCAGGCATGGTGTACAATGGAAAATGTGCAACAGATCAGGCCCAACGCCGTGGAGTGAAACGGAGTGCTGGCCCATACACAGGCCTATTCTATCCACATCTTAGGGCAACAGAACTGGGGATTCGGGTGGAGCCAGTTTTGAACATTGATGCACCCCAATTTGCCCTCCACTCACCTGGGCCACACACCAGAGATGACCCCAGCAGGCATGGTGTACAATGGAAAGTGTGCGTTAGATCAGGCCCAACGCCGTGGAGTGAAACGGAGTGCTGGCCCATACACAGGCCTATTCTATCCACATCTTAGGGCAACAGAACCGGGGATGCGGGTGGAGTCAGTTTTGAACATTGATGCACCCCAATTTGCCCTCCACTCGCCTGGGCCACAACAGAGACGACCCCAGCAGGCATGGTGTACAATGGAAAATGTGCAAAAGATCAGGCCCAACGCCGTGGAGTGAAACGGAGTGCTAGCCCATACACAGGCCTATTCTATCCACATCTTAGGGCAACAGAACTGGACATGCGGATGGAGTCAGTTTTGAACAATGATGCAGCCCAATTTGCCCTCCACTCACCTGGGCCACACACCAGATATGACCCCAGCAGGCATGGTGTACAATGGAAAGTGTGCAAAAGTTCAGGCCCAACGCCGTGGAGTGAAACGGAGTGCTGGCCCATACACAGGCCTATTCTATCCACATCTTAGGGCAACAGGACTGGAGATGCGGGTGGAGTCGGTTTCGAACATGAATGCACCCCAATTTGCCGTCCACTCACCTGGGCCACACACCAGAGACGACCCCAGCAGGCATGGTGTACAATGGAAAGTGTGCAAAAGATCAGGCCCAACGCCGTGGAGTGAAACGGAGTGCTGGCCCATACACAGGCCTATTCTATCCACATCTTAGGGCAACAGAACTGGGGATGCGGGTGGAGTCAGTTTTGAACATTCATGCACCCCTATTTGCCCTCCACTCACCTGGGCCACACACCTGAGATGACCCCAGCAGGCATGGTGTACAATGGAATGTGTGCAAAAGATCAGGCCCAACGCCGTGGAGTGAAACGGAGTGCTGGCCCATACACAGGCCTATTCTATCCACATCTTAGGGCAACAGGACTGGAGATGCGGGTGGAGTCAGTTTCGAAGATGAATGCACCCCAGTTTGCCGTCCACTCACCTGGTCCACACACCAGAGATGACCCAAGCAGGCATGGTGTACAATGGAAAGTGTACAACAGATCAGGCCGAACGCCGTGGAGTGAAACGGAGTGCTGGCCCATACACAGGCCTATTCTATCCACATCTTAGGGCAACAGAACCGGGGATGCGGGTGGAGTCAGTTTTGAACATTGATGCACCCCAATTTGCCCTCCACTCACCTGGGCCAAACACCAGAGATGACCCCAGCAGGCATGGTGTACAATGCAAAGTGTGCAACAGATCAGGCCCAACGCCGTGGAGTGAAACGGAGTGCTGGCCCATACACAGGCCTATTCTATTGACATCTTAGGGCAACAGAACTGGGGATGCGGGTGGAGTCAGTTTTCAACATTGATGCACCCCAATGTGCCCTCCACTCACCTGGGCCACACACCAGAGATGATTCCAGCAGGCATGGTGTGCAATGGAAAGTGTGCAACAGATCAGGCCAAACGCCGTGGAGTGAAACGGAGTGCTGGCCCATACACAGGCCTATTCTATCCACATCTTAGGGCAACAGAACTGGGGATGCGGGTGGAGTCAGTTTTTAACATTGATGCACCCCAATTTGCACTCCACTCACCTGGGCCAAATACCAGAGATGACCCCAGCAGGCATGGTGTACAATGGAAAGTGTACAACAGATCAGGCCGAACGCCGTGGAGTGAAACGGAGTGCTGGCCCATACACAGGCCCAATCTTTCCACATCTTAGGGCAACAGAATTGGAGATGCGGGTGGAGTCAGTTTTGAACATTGATGCACCCCAGTTTGCCCTCCACTCACCTGGGCCACACCAGAGGTGACCCCAGCAGGCATGGTGTACAATGGAAAATGTGCAACAGATCAGGCCCAACGCCGTGGGGTGAAACGGAGTGCTGGCCCATACACAGGCCTATTCTATCCACATCTTAGGGCAACGGAGCTGGGGATGCGGGTGGAGTCAGTTTTGAACATTGATGCACCCCAATTTGCCCTCCACTCACCTGGGCCCCACACCAGAGATGACCCCAGCAGGCATGGTGTACAATGGAAAGTGTGCAAAAGATCAGGCCCAACGCCGTGGAGTGAAACGGAGTGCTGGCCCATACACAGGCCTATTCTATCCACATCTTAGGGCAACAGAACTGGAGATGCGGGTGGAGTCAGTTTTGAACATTCATGCACCCCAATTTACCCTCCACTCACCAGGACCACACCAGAGATGACCCCAGCAGGCATGGTGTACAATGGAAAATGTGCAACAGATCAGGCCCAACGCCGTGGGGTGAAACGGAGTGCTGGCCCATACACAGGCCTATTCTATCCACATCTTAGGGCAACGGAGCTGGGGATGCGGGTGGAGTCAGTTTTGAACATTGATGCACCCCGATTTGCCCTCCACTCACCTGGGCCACACACCAGAGATGACCCCAGCAGGCATGGTGTACAATGGAAAGTGTGCAAAAGATCAGGCCCAACGCCGTGGAGTGAAACGGAGTGCTGGCCCATACACAGGCCTATTCTATCCACATCTTAGGGCAACAGAACTGGGGATGCGGATGGAGTCAGTTTTGAACATTCATGCACCCCAATTTACCCTCCACTCACCAGGGCCACACCAGAGATGACCCCAGCAGGCATGGTGTACAATGGAAAATGTGCAACAGATCAGGCCCAACGCCGTGGAGTGAGACGGAGTGCTGGCCCATACACAGGCCTATTCTATCCACATCTTAGGGCAACAGAACTGGGGATGCGGGTGGAGTCAGTTTTGAACATTGATGCACCCCAATTTGCCCTCCACTCGCCTGGGCCACAACAGAGACGACCCCAGCAGGCATGGTGTACAACAGTACAATGGAAAATGTGCAACAGATCAGGCCCAACGCCGTGGAGTGAAACAAAGTGCTGGCCCATACACAGTCCTATTCTATCCACATCTTAGGGCAACAGAATTGGGGATGCGGGTGGAGTAAGTTTTGAACGTTGATGCACCCCGATTTGCCCTCCACTCACCTGGGCCACACACCGGAGATGACCCCAGCAGGCATGGTGTACAATGGAAAGTGTGCAACAGATCAGGCCCAACGCCTTGGAGTGAAACGGAGTGCTGGCCCATACACAGGCCTATTCTATCCACATCTTAGGGCAACAGGACTGGAGATGCGGGTGGAGTCAGTTTCGAACATGAATGCACCCCAGGTTGCCGTCCACTCACCTGGGCCACACACCAGAGACGACCCCAGCAGGCATGGTGTACAATGGAAAGTGTGCAAAAGATCAGGCCCAACGCCGTGGAGTGAAACGGAGTGCTGGCCCATACACAGGCCTATTCTATCCACATCTTAGGGCAACAGAACTGGAGATGCGGGTGGAGTCAGTTTTGAACATTGATGCACCCCAATTTGCCCTCCACTCACCTGGGCCACACACCAGAGATGACCCCAGCAGGCATGGTGTACAATGGAATGTGTGCAACAGATCAGGCCCAACGCCGTGGAGTGAAACGGAGTGCTGGCCCATACACAGGCCTATTCTATCCACATCTTAGGGCAACAGAACTGGGGATGCGGGTGGAGTCAATTTTGAACATTGATGCACCCCACTTTGCCCTCCACTCACCTGGGCCACACACCAGAGATGACCCCAGCAGGCATGGTGTAGAATCGAAAGTGTGCAACAGATCAGGCCCAACGCCGTGGAGTGAAACGGAGTGCTGGCCCATACACAGGCCTATTCTATCCACAGCTTAGGGCAACAGAACTGGGGATGCGGGTGGAGTCAGTTTCGAACATGAATGCACCCCAGTTTGCCGTCCACTCACCTGGGCCACACACCAGAGACGACCCCAGCAGGCATGGTGTACAATGGAAAGTGTGCAAAAGATCCGGCCCAACGCCGTGGAGTGAAACGGAGTGCTGGCCCAAATACAGGCCTATTCTATCCACATCTTGGGGCAACAGAACTGGGGATGCGGGTGGAGTCAGTTTTGAACATTCATGCACCCCATTTTGCCCTCCACTCACCTGGGCCACACACCAGAGATGACCCCAGCAGGCATGGTGTACAATGGAAAATGTGCAACAGATCAGGCCCAACGCCGTGGAGTGAAACGGAGTGCTGGCCCATACACAGGCCTATTCTATCCACATCTTAGGGCAACAGAACTGGGGATGCGGGTGGAGCCAGTTTTGAACGTTGATGCACCCCAATTTGCCCTCCACTCACCTGGGCCACACACCAGAGATGACCCCAGCAGGCATGGTGTACAATGGAAAGTGTGCAACAGATCAGGCCCAACGCCGTGGAGTGAAACGGAGTGCTGGCCCATACACAGGCCTATTCTATCCACATCTTAGGGCAACAGGACTGGAGATGCGGGTGGAGTCAGTTTCGAACATGAATGCACTTCAATTTGCCGTCCACTCACCTGGGCCACACACCAGAGACGACCCCAGCAGGCATGGTGTACAATGGAAAGTGTGCAACAGATCAGGCCCAACGCCCCGGAGTGAAACGGAGTGCTGGCCCATATACAGGCCTATTCTATCCACATCTTAGGGCAACAGAACTGGGGATGCGGGTGGAGTCAGTTTTGAACATTCATGCACCCCAATTTGCCCTCCACTCACCTGGGCCACACACCAGAGATGACCCCAGCAGGCATGGTGTACAATGGAATGTGTGCAACAGATCAGGCCCAACGCCGTGGAGTGAAACGGAGTGCTGGCCCATACACAGGCCTATTCTATCCACATCTTAGGGCAACAGAACTGGAGATGCGGGTGGAGTCAGTTTTGAACATTGATGCACCCCAATTTGCCCTCCACTCACCTGGGCCACACACCAGAGATGACCCCAGCAGGCATGGTGTACAATGGAATGTGTGCAACAGATCAGGCCCAACGCCGTGGAGTGAAACGGAGTGCTGGCCCATACACAGGCCTATTCTATCCACATCTTAGGGCAACAGAACTGGGGATGCGGGTGGAGTCAGTTTTGAACATTGATGCACCCCACTTTGCCCTCCACTCACCTGGGCCACACACCAGAGATGACCCCAGCAGGCATGGTGTAGAATCGAAAGTGTGCAACAGATCAGGCCCAACGCCGTGGAGTGAAACGGAGTGCTGGCCCATACACAGGCCTATTCTATCCACAGCTTAGGGCAACAGAACTGGGGATGCGGGTGGAGTCAGTTTCGAACATGAATGCACCCCAGTTTGCCGTCCACTCACCTGGGCCACACACCAGAGACGACCCCAGCAGGCATGGTGTACAATGGAAAGTGTGCAAAAGATCAGGCCCAACGCCGTGGAGTGAAACGGAGTGCTGGCCCAAATACAGGCCTATTCTATCCACATCTTAGGGCAACAGAACTGGGGATGCGGGTGGAGTCAGTTTTGAACATTCATGCACCCCATTTTGCCCTCCACTCACCTGGGCCACACACCAGAGATGACCCCAGCAGGCATGGTGTACAATGGAAAATGTGCAACAGATCAGGCCCAACGCCGTGGAGTGAAACGGAGTGCTGGCCCATACACAGGCCTATTCTATCCACATCTTAGGGCAACAGAACTGGGGATGCGGGTGGAGCCAGTTTTGAACATTGATGCACCCCAATTTGCCCTCCACTCACCTGGGCCACACACCAGAGATGACCCCAGCAGGCATGGTGTACAATGGAAAGTGTGCAACAGATCGGGCCCAACGCCGTGGAGTGAAACGGAGTGCTGGCCCATACACAGGCCTATTCTATCCACATCTTAGGGCAACAGGACTGGAGATGCGGGTGGAGTCAGTTTCGAACATGAATGCACTTCAATTTGCCGTCCACTCACCTGGGCCACACACCAGAGACGACCCCAGCAGGCATGGTGTACAATGGAAAGTGTGCAACAGATCAGGCCCAACGCCGTGGAGTGAAACGGAGTGCTGGCCCATATACAGGCCTATTCTATCCACATCTTAGGGCAACAGAACTGGGGATGCGGGTGGAGTCAGTTTTGAACATTCATGCACCCCAATTTGCCCTCCACTCACCTGGGCCACACACCAGAGATGACCCCAGCAGGCATGGTGTACAATGGAATGTGTGCAACAGATCAGGCCCAACGCCGTGGAGTGAAACCGAGTGCTGGCCCATACACAGGCCTATTCTATCCACATCTTAGGGCAACAGAACTGGGGATGCGGGTGGAGTCAGTTTTGAACATTGATGCACCCCATTTTGCCCTCCACTCACCTGGGCCACACACCAGAGATGACCCCAGCAGGCATGGTGTACAATGGAAAGTGTGCAACAGATCAGGCCCAACGCCGTGGGGTGAAACGGAGTGCTGGCCCATACACATGCCTATTCTATCCACATCTTGGGGCAAAAGGACTGGAGATGCGGGTGGAGTCAGTTTCGAACATGAATGCACTCCAATTTGCCGTCCACTCACCTGGTTCACACACCAGAGACGAGCCCAGCAGGCATGGTGTACAATGGAAAGTGTGCAAAAGATCAGGCCCAACGCCGTGGAGTGAAACGGAGTGCTGGCCCATATACAGGCCTATTCTATCCACATCTTAGGGCAACAGAACTGGGGATGCGGGTGGAGTCAGATTTGAACATTCATGCACCCCATTTTGCCCTCCACTCACCTGGGCCACACACCAGAGATGACCCCAGCAGGCATGGTGTACAATGGAAAGTGTGCAACAGATCAGGCCCAACGCCGTGGAGTGAAACGGAGTGCTGGCCCATACACAGGCCTATTCTATCCACATCTTAGGGCAACAGAACTGGGGATGCGGGTGGAGCCAGTTTTGAACATTGATGCACCCCAATTTGCCCTCCACTCACCTGGGTCACACACCAGAGATGACCCCAGCAGGCATGGTGTACAATGGAAAGTGTGCAACAGATCAGGCCCAACGCCGTGGAGTGAAACGGAGTGCTGGCCCATACACAGGCCTATTCTATCCACATCTTATGGCAACAGGACTGGAGATGCGGGTGGAGTCAGTTTCGAAAGTGAATGCACTCCAATTTGCCGTCCACTCACCTGGGCCACACACCAGAGACGACCCCAGCAGGCATGGTGTACAATGGAAAGTGTGCAAAAGATCAGGCCCAACGCCGTGGAGTGAAACGGAGTGCTGGCCCATATACAGGCCTATTCTATCCACATCTTAGGGCAACAGAACTGGGGATGCGGGTGGAGTCAGTTTTGAATATTCATGCACCCCAATTTGCCCTCCACTCACCTGGGCCACACACCAGAGATGACCCCAGCAGGCATGGTGTACAATGGAAAATGTGCAACAGATCAGGCCCAACGCCGTGGAGTGAAACGGAGTGCTGGCCCATACACAGGCCTATTCTATCCACATCTTAGGGCAACAGAACTGGAGATGCGGATGGAGTCAGATTTGAACATTGATGCACCCCAATTTGCCCTCCACTCACCTGGGCCACACACCAGAAATGACCCCAGCAGGCATGGTGTACAATGGAAAATGTGCAACAGATCAGGCCCCACGCCGTGGAGTGAAACGGAGTCCTGGCCCATACACAGGCCTATTCTATCCACATCTTAGGGCAACAGAACTGGGGATGCGGGTGGAGCCAGTTTTGAACATTGATGCACCCCAGTTTGCCCTCCACTCACCTGGGCCACACACCAGAGATGACCCCAGCAGGCATGGTGTACAATGGAAAGTGTGCAACAGATCAGGCCCAACGCCGTGGAGTGAAACGGAGTGCTGGCCCATACACAGGCCTATTCTATCCACATCTTAGGGCAACAGGACTGGAGATGCGGGTGGAGTCAGTTTCGAACATGAATGCACTCCAATTTGCCGTCCACTCGGCTGGGCCACACACCAGAGACGACCCCAGCAGGCATGGTGTACAATGGAAAGTGTGCAAAAGATCAGGCCCAACGCCGTGGAGTGAAACGGAGTGCTGGCCCATATACAGGCCTATTCTATCCACATCTTAGGGCAACAGAACTGGGGATGCGGGTGGAGTCAGTTTTGAACATTGATGCACCCCAATTTTCCCTCCACTCACCTGGGCCACACACCAGAGATGACCCCAGCAGGCATGGTGTACAATGGAAAATGTGCAACAGATCAGGCCCAACGCCGTGGAGTGAAACGGAGTGCTGGTCCATACACAGGCCTATTCTATCCACATCTTAGGGCAACAGAACTGGAGATGCGGATGGAGTCAGATTTGAACATTGATGCACCCCAATTTGCCCTCCACTCACCTGGGCCACATCAGAGATGACCCCAGCAGGCATGGTGTACAATGCAAAGTGTGCAACAGATCAGGCCCAACGCCATTGAGTGAAACGGAGTACTGGCCCATACACAGGCCTATTCTATGCACATCTTAGGGCAACAGAACTGGGGATGCGGGTGGAGCCAGTTTTGAACATTGATGCACCCCAGTTTGCCCTCCACTCACCTGGGCCACACACCAGAGATGACCCCAGCAGGCATGGTGTACAATGGAAAGTGTGCAACAGATCAGGCCCAACGCCGTGGAGTGAAACGGAGTGCTGGCCCATACACAGGCCTATTCTATCCACATCTTAGGGCAACAGAACTGGAGATGCGGGTTGAGTCAGTTTCGAACATGAATGCACTCCAATTTGCCGTCCACTCACCTGGGCCACACACCAGAGACGACCCCAGCAGGCATGGTGTACAATGGAAAGTGTGCAAAAGATCAGGCCCAACGCCGTGGAGTGAAACGGAGTGCTGGCCCATATACAGGCCTATTCTATCCACATCTTAGGGCAACAGAACTGGGGATGCGGGTGGAGTCAGTTTTGAACATTCATGCACCCCAGTTTGCCCTCCACTCACCTGGGCCACACACCAGAGATGACCCCAGCAGGCATGGTGTACAATGGAAAATGTGCAACAGATCAGGCCCAACGCCGTGGAGTGAAACGGAGTGCTGGTCCATACACAGGCCTATTCTATCCACATCTTAGGGCAACAGAACTGGGGATGCGGGTGGAGCCAGTTTTGAACATTGATGCACCCCAATTTTCCCTCCACTCACCTGGGCCACACACCAGAGATGACCCCAGCAGGCATGGTGTACAATGGAAAGTGTGCAACAGATCAGGCCCAACGCCGTGGAGTGAAACGGAGTGCTGGCCCATACACAGGCCTATTCTATCCACATCTTACGGCAACAGAACTGGAGATGCGGGTGGAGCCAGTTTTGAACATTGATGCACCCCAATTTTCCCTCCACTCACCTGGGCCACACACCAGAGATGACCCCAGCAGGCATGGTGTACAATGGAAAGTGTGCAACAGATCAGGCCCAACGCCGTGGAGTGAAACGGAGTGCTGGCCCATACACAGGCCTATTCTATCCACATCTTAGGGCAACAGAACTGGAGATGCGGATGGAGCCAGTTTTGAACATTGATGCACCCCAATTTGCCCTCCACTCACCAGGGCCGCACCAGAGATGACCCCAGCAGGCATGGTGTACAATGGAAAGTGTGCAACACATCAGGCCCAACGCCGTGGAGTGAAACGGAGTGCTGGCCCGTACACAGGCCTACTCTATCCACATCTTAGGGCAACAGAACTGGGGATGCGGGTGCAGTCAGTTTTGAACATTGATGCACCCCAATTTGCCCTCCACTCACCTGGGCCACACACCAGAGATGACCCCAGCAGGCATCGTGTACAATGGAAAGTGTGCAACAGATCAGGCCCAACGCCGTAGAGTGAAACGGAGTGCTGGCCCATACACAGGCCTATTCTATCCACATCTTAGGGCAACAGAACTGGGGATGCGGGTGGAGTCAGGTTTGAACATTGATGCACCCCAATGTGCCCTCCACTCACCTGGGCCACATCAGAGATGACCCCAGCAGGCATGGTGTACAATGGAAAGTGTGCAACAGATCAGGCCCAACCCCGTGGAGTGAAACGGAGTGCTGGCCCATACACAGGCCTATTATATCCACATCTTAGGGCAACAGAACTGGAGATGCGGGTGGAGTCAGCTTTGAACATTCATGCACCCCAACGTGCCCTCCACTCACCTGGCCCACACACCAGAGATGACCCCAGCAGGCATGGTGTACAATGCAAAGTGTGCAACAGATCAGGCCCAACGCCGTGGAGTGAAACGGAGTGCTGGCCCATACACAGGCCTATTCTATCCACATCTTAGGGCAACAGAACTGGAGATGCGGGTGGAGCCAGTTTTGAACATTGATGCACCCCAATTTGCCCTCCACTCACCTGGGCCACACACCAGAGATGACCCCAGCAGGCATGGTGTACAATGGAATGTGTGCACCAGATCAGGCCCAACGCCGTGGAGTGAAACGGAGTGCTGGCCCATACACAGGCCTATTCTATCCACATCTTAGGGCAACAGAACTGGGGATGCGGGTGGAGTCAGTTTTGAACATCGATGCACCCCAATTTGCCCTCCACTCACCTGGGCCACACACCAGAGATGACCCCAGCAGGCATGGTGTACAATGCAAAGTGTGCAACAGATCAGGCCCAACGCCGTGGAGTGAAACGGAGTGCTGGCCCATACACAGGCCTATTCTATCCACGTCTTAGGGCAACAGAACTGGGGATGCGGGTGGAGTCAGTTTTCAACATTGATGCACCCCAATTTGCCCTCCACTCACCTGGGTCACACACCAGAGATGAGCCCAGCAGGCATGGTGTACAATGGAAAGTGTGCAACAGATCAGGCCCAACGCCGTGGAGTAAAACGGAGTGCCGGCCCATACACAGGCCTATTCTATCCACATCTTAGGGCAACAGGACTGGAGATGCGGGTGGAGTCAGTTTTGAACATGAATGCACCCCAATTTGCCGTCCACTCACATTGGCCACACACCAGAGACGACCCTAGCAGGCATGGTGTACAATGGAAAGTGTGCAAGAGATTAGGCCCAACGCCGTGGAGTGAAACGGAGTGCTGGCCCATACACAGGCCTGTTCTATCCACATCGTAGGGCGACAGAACCGGGGATGCTGGTGGAGTCAGTTTTGAACATTCATGCACCACAATTTGCCCTCCACTCACCTGGGCCACACACCAGAGATGGCCCCAGCAGGCATGGTGTACAATGGAAAGTGTGCAACAGATCAGGCCCAACGCCGTGGAGTGAAACGGAGTGCTGGCCCATACACAGGCCTCTTCTATCCACATCTGAGGGCAACAGACCTGGGGATGCGGGTGGAGTCAGTTTTGAACATTGATGCACCCCAACTTGCTCTCCCCTCATCTGGGCCACACACCAGAAATGACCCCAGCAGGCATGGTGTACAGTGGAAATTGTGCAAGAGATCAGGCCCAACGCCGTGGAGTGAAACGGAGTGCTGGCCCATACACAGGCCTATTCTATCCACATCGTAGGGCAACAGAACCGGGGATGCGGGTGGAGTCAGTTTTGAACATGGATGCACCCCAATTTGCCCCCCACTCACCTGGGCCACACACCAGAGATGACCCCAGCAGGCATGGTGTACAATGGAAAGTGTGCAACAGATCAGGCCCAACGCCGTGGAGTGAAACGGAGTGCTGGCCCATACACAGGCCTATTCTATCCACATCTTAGGGCAACAGAACTGGGGATGCGGGTGGTGTCAGTTTTGAACATTGATGCACCCCATTTCGCCCTCCACTCACCTGGGCCACACACCAGAGATGACCCCAGCAGGCATGGTGTACAATGGAAAATGTGCAAAAGATAAGGCCCAACGCCGTGGAGTGAAACGGAGTGCTGGCCCATACACAGGCCTATTCTATCCACATCTTAGGGCAACAGAACTGGGGATGCGGGTGGAATCAGGTTTGAACATTGATGCACCCCATTTCCCCCTCCAATCACCTGGGCCACACACCAGAGATGACCCCAGCAGGCATGGTGTACAATGGAAAGTGTGCAAAAGATCAGGCCCAACGCCGTGGGGTGAAACGGAGTGCTGGCCCATACACAGGCCTATTCTATCCACATCTTAGGGCAATAGAGCTGGGGATGCGGGTGGAGTCAGTTTTGAACATTCATGCACCACAATTTGCTCTCCCCTCATCTAGGCCACACACCAGAAATGACCCCAGCAGGCATGGTGTACAATGGAAAGTGTGCAAGAGATCAGGCCCAACGCCGTGGAGTGAAACGGAGTGCTGGCCCATACACAGGCCTATTCTATCCACATCGTAGGGCAACAGAACCGGGGATGCGGGTGGAGTCAGATTTGAACATTCATGCACCACAATTTGCCCTCCACTCACCTGGGCCACACACCAGGGATGACGCCAGCAGGCATGGTGTACAATGGAAAGTGTGCAACAGATCAGGCCCAACGCCGTGGAGTGAAACGGAGTGCTGGCCCATACACAGGCCTATTCTATCCACATCTTAGGGCAACAGAACTGGGGATGCGGGTGGAGTCAGTTTTGAACATTGATGCACCCCAATTTGCCCTCCACTCACCTGGGCCACACACCAGAGATGACCCCAGCAGGCATGGTGTACAATGGAAAGTGTGCAACAGATCAGGCCCAACGCCGTAGAGTGAAACCGAGTGCTGGCCCATACACAGGCCTATTCTATCCACATCTTAGGGCAACAGAACTGGGGATGCGGGTGGAGTCAGTTTTGAACATTGATGCACCCCAATTTGCCCTCCACTCACCTGGGCCACACATCGCAGACGAGCCCAGCAGGCATGGTGTACAATGGAAAGTGTGCAAAAGATCAGGCACAGCGCCGTGGAGTGAAACGGAGTGCTGGCCCATACACAGGCCTATTCTATCCACATCTTAGGGCAACAGAGCTGGGGATGCGGGTGGAGTCAGTTTTGAACATTGATGCACCCCAATTTGCCCTCCACTCACCTGGGCCAAACACCAGAGATGACCCCAGCAGGCATGGTGTACAATGGAAAATGTGCAACAGATCAGGCCCAACGCCGTGAAGTGAAACGGAGTGCTGGCCCATACACAGGCCTATTCTATCCACATCTTAGGGCAACAGAACTGGGGATGCGGGTGGAGTCAGTTTTGAACATTGATGCACCCCATTTTGCCCTCCACTCACCTGGGCCACACACCAGAGATGACCCCAGCAGGCATGGTGTACAATGGAAAGTGTGCAAAAGATCAGGCCCAACGCCGTGGGGTGAAACGGAGTGCTGGCCCATACACAGGCCTATTCTATCCACATCTTAGGGCAACAGAGCTGGGGATGCGGGTGGAGTCAGTTTTGAACATTGATGCACCCCAATTTGCTCTCCCCTCATCTGGGCCACACACCAGAAATGACCCCAGCAGGCATGGTGTACAATGGAAAGTGTGCAAAAGATCAGGCCCAACGCCGTGGGGTGAAACGGAGTGCTGGCCCAAACACAGGCCTATTCTATCCACATCTTAGGGCAACAGAACTGGGGATGCGGGTGGAGTCAGTTTTGAACATTGATGCACCCCAATTTGCCCTCCACTCACCTGGGCCACACACCAGAGATGACCCCAGCAGGCATGGTGTACAATGGAAATTGTGCAAGAGATCAGGCCCAACGCCGTGGAGTGAGACGGAGTGCTGGCCCATACACAGGCCTATTCTATCCACATCTTAGGGCAACAGAACTGGGGATGCGGGTGGAGTCAGTTTTGAACATTGATGCACCCCAATTTGCCCTCCACTCACCTGGGCCACACACCAGAGATGACCCCAGCAGGCATGGTGTACAATGGAAAGTGTGCAACAGATCAGGCCCAACGCCGTGGAGTGAAACGGAGTGCTGGCCCATACACAGGCCTATTCTATCCACATCTGAGGGCAACAGAACTGGGGATGCGGGTGGAGTCAGTTTTGAACATTGATGCACCCCAATTTGCCCTCCACTCACCTGGGCCACACACCAGAGATGACCCCAGCAGGCATGGTGTACAATGGAAAGTGTGCAACAGATCAGGCCCAACGCCGTGGAGTGAAACGGAGTGCTGGCCCATACACAGGCCTATTCTATCCACATCTGAGGGCAACAGAACTGGGGATGCGGGTGGAGTCAGTTTTGAACATTGATGCACCCCATTTTGCCCTCCACTCACCTGGGCCACACACCAGAGATGACCCCAGCAGGCATGGTGTACAATGGAAAGTGTGCAAAAGATCAGGCCCAACGCCGTGGGGTGAAACGGAGTGCTGGCCCATACACAGGCCTATTCTATCCACATCTTAGGGCAACAGAACTGGGGATGCGGGTGGAGTCAGTTTTGAACATTGATGCACCCCAATTTGCCCTCCACTCACCTGGGCCACACACCAGAGATGACCCCAGCAGGCATGGTGTACAATGGAAAGTGTGCAAAAGATCAGGCCCAACGCCGTGGAGTGAAACGGAGTGCTGGCCTATACACAGGCCTATTCTATCCACATCTTAGGGCAACAGAACTGGGGATGCGGGTGGAGTCAGTTTTGACCATTGATGCACCCCAGTTTGCCCTCCACTCACCTGGGCCACAAACCAGAGATGACCCCAGCAGGCATGGTGTACAATGGAAAGTGTGCAAAAGATCAGGCCCAACGCCGTGGGGTGAAACGGAGTGCTGGCCCATACACAGGCCTATTCTATCCACATCTGAGGGCAACAGAACTGGGGATGCGGGTGGAGTCAGTTTTGAACATTGATGCACCCCAATTTGCCCTCCACTCACCTGGGCCACACACCAGAGATGACCTCAGCAGGCATGATGTACAATGGAAAGTGTGCAAAAGATCAGGCCCAACGCCGTGGAGTGAAACGGAGTGCTGGCCTATACACAGGCCTATTCTATCCACATCTTAGGGCAACAGAACTGGGGATCCGGGTGGAGTCAGATTTGACCATTGATGCACCGCAATTTGCCCTCCACTCACCTGGGCCACAAACCAGAGATGACCCCAGCAGGCATGGTGTACAATGGAAAGTGTGCAAAAGATCAGGCCCAACGCCGTGGAGTGAAACCGAGTGCTGGCCCATACACAGGCCTATTCTATCCACATCTGAGGGCAACAGAACTGGAGATGCGGGTGGAGTCAGTTTTGAACATTGATGCACCCCATTTTGCCCTCCACTCACCTGGGCCACACACCAGAGATGACCCCAGCAGGCATGGTGTACAATGGAAAGTGTGCAACAGATCAGGCCCAACGCCGTGGAGTGAAACGGAGTGCTGGCCCATACACAGGCCTATTCTATCCACATCTGAGGGCAACAGAACTGGGGATGCGGGTGGAGTCAGTTTTGAACATTGATGCACCCCATTTTGCCCTCCACTCACCTGGGCCACATCAGAGATGACCCCAGCAGGCATGGTGTACAATGGAAAGTGTGCAAAAGATCAGGCCCAACGCCGTGGGGTGAAACGGAGTGCTGGCCCATACACAGGCCTATTCTATCCACATCTTAGGGCAACAGAACTGGGGATGCGGGTGGAGTCAGTTTTGAACATTGATGCACCCCAATTTGCCCTCCACTCACCTGGGCCACACACCAGAGATGACCCCAGCAGGCATGGTGTACAATGGAAAGTGTGCAAAAGATCAGGCCCAACGCCGTGGAGTGAAACGGAGTGCTGGCCTATACACAGGCCTATTCTATCCACATCTTAGGGCAACAGAACTGGGGATGCGGGTGGAGTCAGATTTGACCATTGATGCACCCCAATTTGCCCTCCACTCACCTGGGCCACAAACCAGAGATGACCCCAGCAGGCATGGTGTACAATGGAAAGTGTGCAAAAGATCAGGCCCAACGCCGTGGGGTGAAACGGAGTGCTGGCCCATACACAGGCCTATTCTATCCACATCTTAGGGCAACAGAGCTGGGGATGCGGGTGGAGTCAGTTTTGAACATTGATGCACCCCAATTTGCTCTCCCCTCATGTGGGCCACACATCAGAGATGACCCCAGCAGGCATGGTGTACAATGGAAATTGTGCAAGAGATCAGGCCCAACGCCGTGGAGTGAAACGGAGTGCTGGCCCATACACAGGCCTCTTCTATCCACATCGTAGGGCAACAGAACCCGGGATGCGGGTGGAGTCAGTTTTGAACATTCATGCACCACAATTTGCCCTCCACTCACCTGGGCCACACACCAGAGATGACCCCAGCAGGCATGGTGTACAATGGAAAGTGTGCAACAGATCAGGCCCAACGCCCTGGAGTGAAACCGAGTGCTGGCCCATACACAGGCCTATTCTATCCACATCTTAGGGCAACAGAACTGGGGATGCGGGTGGAGTCAGTTTTGAACATTGATGCAGCCCAAGTTGCCCTCCACTCACCTGGGCCACACACCAGAGATGACCCCAGCAGGCATGGTGTACAATGGAAAGTGTGCAAAAGATCAGGCCCAACGCCGTGGGGTGAAACGGAGTGCTGGCCCATACACAGGCCTATTCTATCCACATCTTAGGGCAACAGAACTGGGGATGCGGGTGGAGTCAGGTTTGAACATTGATGCACCCCATTTTGCCCTCCACTCACCTGGGCCACACACCAGAGATGACCCCAGCGGGCATGGTGTACAATGGAAAGTGTGCAACAGATCAGGCCCAACGCCGTGGAGTAAAACCGAGTGCTGGCCCATACACAGGCCTATTCTATCCACATCTGAGGGCAACAGAACTGGGGATGCGGGTGGAGTCAGTTTTGAACATTCATGCACCCCAATTTGCCCTCCACTCACCTGGGCCGCATCAGAGATGACCCCAGCAGGCATGGTGTACAACGGAAAATGTGCAACAGATCAGGCCCAACGCCGTGGAGTGAAACGGAGTCCTGGCCCATACACAGGCCTATTCTATCCACATCTTAGGGCAACAGAACTGGGGATGCGGGTGGAGTCAGTTTTGAACATTGATGCACCCCATATTGCCCTCCACTCACCTGGGCCACACACCAGAGATGACCCCAGCAGGCATGGTGTACAATGGAAAGTGTGCAAAAGATCAGGCCCAACGCCGTGGAGTGAAACGGAGTGCTGGCCCATACACAGGCCTATTCTATCCACATCGTAGGGCAACAGAACTGGGGATGCGGGTGGAGTCAGTTTTGAACATTGATGCACCCCAATTTGCCCTCCACTCACCTGGGCCACACACCAGAGATGACCCCAGCAGGCATGGTGTACAATGGAAAATGTGCAAGAGATCAGGCCCAACGCCGTGGAGTGAAACGGAGTGCTGGCCTATACACAGGCCTATTCTATCCACATCTTAGGGCAACAGAACTGGGGATGCGGGTGGAGTCAGTTTTGAACATTGATGCACCCCGATTTGCCCTCCACTCACCTGGGCCACATCAGAGATGACCCCAGCAGGCATGGTGTACAATGGAAAATGTGCAACAGATCAGGCCCAACGCCGTGGAGTGAAACGGAGTGCTGGCCTATACACAGGCCTATTCTATCCACATCTTAGGGCAACAGAACTGAGGATGCGGGTGGAGTCAGATTTGAACATTGATGCACCCCAATTTGCCCTCCACTCATCTGGGCCACACACCAGAAATGACCCCAGCAGGCATGGTGTACAATGGAAATTGTGCAAGAGATCAGGCCCAACGCCGTGGAGTGAAACGGAGTGCTGGCCCATACACAGGCCTATTCTATCCACATCGTAGGGCAACAGAACCG
Organism: Eutreptiella sp. 'Long Island Sound 2002'; assembly: GCA_964036045.1. Taxonomy (NCBI): domain Eukaryota; phylum Euglenozoa; class Euglenophyceae; order Eutreptiales; family Eutreptiaceae; genus Eutreptiella; species Eutreptiella sp. 'Long Island Sound 2002'. Next base: position 28,512,968 of record OZ038389.1, read on the forward strand.
GGGATGCGGGTGGAGTCAGATTTGAACATTCATGCACCACAATTTGCCCTCCACTCACCTGGGCCACACACCAGAGATGACCCCAGCAGGCATGGTGTACAATGGAAAGTGTGCAACAGATCAGGCCCAACGCCGTGGAGTGAAACCGAGTGCTGGCCCATACACAGGCCTATTCTATCCACATCTTAGGGCAACAGAACTGGGGATGCGGGTGGAGTCAGTTTTGAACATTGATGCACCCCGATTTGCCCTCCACTCACCTGGGCCACACACCAGAGATGACCCCAGCAGGCATGGTGTACAATGGAAAGTGTGCAACAGATCAGGCCCAACGCCGTGGAGTGAAACCGAGTGCTGGCCCATACACAGGCCTATTCTATCCACATCTTAGGGCAACAGAACTGGGGATGCGGGTGGAGTCAGTTTTGAACATTGATGCACCCAATTTTGCCCTCCACTCACCTGGGCCACACACCAGGGATGACCCCAGCAGGCATGGTGTACAATGGAAAGTGTGCAACAGATCAGGCCCAAACGCCGTGGAGTAAAACCGAGTGCTGGCCCATACACAGGCCTATTCTATCCACATCTGAGGGCAACAGAACTGGGGATGCGGGTGGAGTCAGTTTTGACCATTGATGCACCCCAGTTTGCCCTCCACTCACCTGGGCCACATCACAGATGACCCCAGCAGGCATGGTGTACAATGGAAAATGTGCAACAGATCAGGCCCAACGCCGTGGAGTGAACCGGAGTGCTGGCCCTTACACAGGCCTATTCTATCCACATCTTAGGGCAACAGAACTGGGGATGCGGGTGGAGTCAGTTTTGAACATTGATGCACCCCAATTTGCCCTCCACTCACCTGGGCCACACACCAGAGATGACCCCAGCAGGCATGGTGTACAATGGCAAGTGTGCAACAGATCAGGCCCAACGCCGTGGGGTGAAACGGAGTGCTGGCCCATACACAGGCCTATTCTCTCCACATCTTAAGGCAACAGAACTGGGGATGCGGGCGGAGTCAGTTTTGAACATTGATGCACCCCAATTTGCCCTCCACTCACCTGGGCCACACACCAGAGATGACCCCAGCAGGCATGGTGTACAATGGAAAATGTGCAACAGATCAGGCCCAACGCCGTGAAGTGAAACCGAGTGCTGGCCCATACACAGGCCTACTCTATCCACATCTTAGGGCAACAGAACTGGGGATGCGGGTGGAGTCAGATTTGAACATTGATGCACCCCTATTTGCCCTCCACTCACCTGGGCCACACACCAGAGATGGCCCCAGCAGGCATGGTGTACAATGAAAAGTGTGCAACAGATCAGGCCCAACGCCGTGGAGTGAAACGGAGTGCTGGCCCATACACAGGCCTATTCTATCCACATCTTAGGGCAACAGAACTGGGGATGCGGGTGGAGTCAGTTTTGAACATTGATGTACCCCAATTTGCCCTCCACTCACCTGGGCCACACACCAGAGATGACCCCAGCAGGCATGGTGTACAATGGAAAGTGTGCAAAAGATCAGGCCCAACGCCGTGGAGTGAAACGGAGTGCTGGCCCATACACAGGCCTATTCTATCCACATCTTAGGGCAACAGAGCTGGGGATGCGGGTGGAGTCAGTTTTGAACATTGATGCACCCCAATTTGCCCTCCACTCACCTGGGCCACACACCAGAGATGACCCCAGCAGGCATGGTGTACAATGGAAAGTGTGCAACAGATCAGGCCCAACGCCGTGGAGTAAAACCGAGTGCTGGCCCATACACAGGCCTATTCTATCCACATCTTAGGGCAACAGAACTGGGGATGCGGGTGGAGTCAGTTTTGAACATTGATGCACCCCAATTTGCCCTCCACTCACGTGGGCCACATCAGAGATGACCCCAGCAGGCATGGTGTATAATGGAAAGTGTGCAACAGATCAGGCCCAACGCCGTGGAGTGAAACGGAGTGCTGGCCCATACACAGGCCTATTCTATCCACATCGTAGGGCAACAGAACCGGGGATGCGGGTGGAGTCAGATTTGAACATTCATGCACCACAATTTGCCCTCCACTCACCTGGGCCACACACCAGAGATGACCCCAGCAGGCATGGTGTACAATGGAAAATGTGCAACAGATCAGGCCCAACGCCGTGGAGTGAAACGGGGTGCTGGCCCATACACAGGCCTATTCTATCCACATCTTAGGGCAACAGAACTGGGGATGCGTCTGGAGTCAGTTTTGAACATTGATGCACCCCAATTTGCCCTCCACTCACCTGGGCCACACACCAGAGATGACCCCAGCAGGCATGGTGTACAATGGAAAGTGTGCAACAGATCAGGCCCAACGCCGTGGAGTGAAACGGAGTGCTGGCCCATACACAGGCCTATTCTATCCACATCGTAGGGCAACAGAACTGGGGATGCGGGTGGAGTCAGTTTTGAACATTCATGCACCCCAATTTGCCCTCCACTCACCTGGGCCACACACCAGAGATGACCCCAGCAGGCATGGTGTACAATGGAAAGTGTGCAAAAGATCAGGCCCAACGCCGTGGAGTGAAACGGAGTGCTGGCCCATACACAGGCCTATTCTATCCACAACTTAGGGCAACAGAATTGGGGATGCGGGTGGAGCCATTTTTGAACATTCATGCTCCCCTATTTGCCCTCCACTCACCTGGGCCACACACCAGAGATGACCCCAGCAGGCATGGTGTACAATGGAAAGTGTGCAACAGATCAGGCCCAACGCCGTGGGGTGAAACGGAGTGCTGGCCCATACACAGGCCTATTCTATCCACATCTTAGGGCAACAGAGCTGGGGATGCGGGTGGAGTCAGCTCTGAACATTGATGCACCCCAATTTGCTCTCCCCTCATCTGGGCCACATCAGAGATGACCCCAGCAGGCATGGTGTACAATGGAAAATGTGCAACAGATCAGGCCCAACGCCGTGGAGTGAAACGGAGTGCTGGCCCATACACAGGCCTTTTCTATCCACATCGTAGGGCAACAGAATTGGGGATGCGGCTGGAGTCAGTTTTGAACATTCATGCATCCCAATTTGCCGTCCACTCACCTGGGCCACACACCAGAGATGACCCCAGCAGGCATGGTGTACAATGGAAAGTGTGCAAAAGATCAGGGCCACCGCCGAGGAGTGAAACGGAGTGCTGGCCCATACACAGGCCTATTCTATCCACATCTGAGGGCAACAGAACTGGGGATGCGGGTGGAGCCATTTTTGAACATTCATGCACCCCAATTTGCCCTCCACTCACCTGGGCCACACACCAGAGATGACCCCAGCAGGCATGGTGTACAATGGAAAGTGTGCAACAGATCAGGCCCAACGCCGTGGGGTGAAACGGAGTGCTGGCCCATACACAGGCCCATTCTATCCACATCTTAGGGCAACAGAGCTGGGGATGCGGGTGGAGTCAGTTTGAAACATTACTGCACCCCAATTAGCCCTCCACTCATCTGGGCCACATCAGAGATGACCCCAGCAGGCATGGTGTACTATGGAAAGTGTGCAACAGATCAGACCCAACGCCGTGGAGTGAAACGGAGTGCTGGTTCATACACAGGCCTATTCTATCCACATCTTAGGGCAACAGAACTGGGGTTGCGGGTGGAGTCAGTTTTGAACATTGATGCACCCGGATTTGCCCTCCACTCACCTGGGCCACACACCAGAGATGACCCCAGCAGGCATGGTGTACAATGGAAAGTGTGCAAAAGATCAGGCCCAACGCCGTGGGGTGAAACGGAGTGCTGGCCCATACACAGGCCTATTCTATCCACATCGTAGGGCAACAGGACTGGAGATGCGGGTGGAGTCAGTTTCGAACATGAATGCACCCCAATTTGCCCTCCACTCACCTGGGCCACACACCAGGGACGACCCCAGCAGGCATGGTGTACAATGGAAAGTGTGCAAGAGATCAGGCCCAACGCCGTGGAGTGAAACGGAGTGCTGGCCCATACACAGGCCTATTCTATCCACATCGTAGGGCAACAGAACCGGGGATGCTGGTGGAGTCAGTTTTGAACATTCATGCACCCCAATTAGCCCTCCACTCACCTGGGCCACACACCAGAGATGGCCCCAGCAGGCATGGTGTACAATGGAAAGTGTGCAACAGATCAGGCCCAACGCCGTGCAGTGAAACCGAGTGCTGGCCCATACACAGTCCTCTTCTATTCACATCTGAGGGCAACAGAACTGGGGATGCGGGTGGAGTCAGTTTTGAACATTGATGCACCCCAATTTGCCCTCCACTCACCTGGGCCACATCAGAGATGACCCCAGCAGGCATGGTGTACAATGGAAAGTGTGCAACAGATCAGGCCCAACGCCGTGGAGTGAAAAGGAGTGCTGGGCCATACACAGGCCTATTCTATCCACATCTTAGGGCAACAGAACTGGGAATGCGGGTGGAGTCAGTTTTGAACATTGATGCACCCCAATTTGCTCTCCCCTCACCTGGGCCACACACCAGATATGACCCCAGCAGGCATGGTGTACAATGGAAATTGTGCAAGAGATCAGGCCCAACGCCTTGGAGTGAAACGGAATCCTGGCCCATACACAGGCCTATTCTATCCACATCGTAGGGCAACAGAACCGGGGATGCGGGTGGAGTCAGTTTTGAACATTCATGCACCACAATTTGCCCTCCACTCACCTGGGCCACACAGCAGAGATGACCCGAGCAGGCATGGTGTACAATGGAAAATGTGCAACAGATCAGGCCCAACGCCGTGGAGTGAAACGGAGTGCTGGCCCATAAACAGGCCTATTCTATCCACATCTTAGGGCAAAAGAACTGGGGATGCGGGTGGAGTCAGTTTTGAACATTGATGCACCCCATTTTGCCCTCCACTCACCTGGGCCACACATCAGAGATGACCCCAGCAGGCATGGTGTACAATGGAAATTGTGCAAGAGATCAGGCCCAACGCCGTGGAGTGAAACGGAGTGCTGGCCCATACACAGGCCTATTCTATCCACATCTTAGGGCAACAGAATTGGGGATGCGGGTGGAGTCAGTTTTGAACATTGATGCACCCCAATTTGCCCTCCACTCACCTGGGCCACATCAGAGATGACCCCAGCAGGCATGGTGTACAATGGAAAATGTGCAACAGATCAGGCCCAACGCCGTGGAGTGAAACGGAGTGCTGGCCCATACACAGGCCTGGTCCATCCACATCCTAGGGCAACAGAACTGGGAATGCGGGTGGAGTCAGTTTTGAACATTGATGCACCCCAATTTGCTCTCCCCTCATCTGGGCCACACACCAGAGATGACCCCAGCAGGCATGGTGTACAATGGAAATTGTGCAAGAGATCAGGCCCAACGCCTTGGAGTGAAACGGAGTGCTGGCCCATACACAGGCCTATTCTATCCACATCGTAGGGCAACAGAACTGGGGATGCGGGTGGAGTCAGTTTTGAACATTGATGCACCCCATTTTGCCCTCCACTCACCTGGGCCACACACCAGAGATGACCCCAGCAGGCATGGTGTACAATGGAAAGTGTGCAACAGATCAGGCCCAACGCCGTGGAGTGAAACGGAGTGCTGGCCCATACACAGGCCTATTCTATCCACATCTTAGGGCAACAGAATTGGGGATGCGGGTGGAGTCAGCTTTGAACATTGATGCACCCCATTTTGCCCTCCACTCACCTGGGCCACATCAGAGATGACCCCAGCAGGCATGGTGTACAATGGAAAGTGTGCAACAGATCAGGCCCAACGCCGTGGAGTGAAACGGAGTGCTGGCCCATACACAGGCCTATTCTATCCACATCTTAGGGCAACAGAACTGGGGATGCGGGTGGAGTCAGTTTTGAACATTGATGCACCTTATTTTGCCCTCCACTCACCTGGGCCACACACCAGAGATGACCCCAGCAGGCATGGTGTACAATGGCAAGTGTGCAACAGATCAGGCCCAACGCCGTGGGGTGAAACGGAGTGCTGGCCCATACACAGGCCTATTCTATCCGGAACTTAGGGCAACAGAGCTGGGGATGCGGGTGGAGTCAGTTTTGAACATTGATGCACCCCAATTTGCTCTCCCCTCACCTGGGCCACACACCAGAGATGACCCCAGCATGCATGGTGTACAATGGAAATTGTGCAAGAGATCAGGCCCAACGCCGTGGAGTAAAACCGAGTGCTGGCCCATACACAGGCCTATTCTATCCACATCGTAGGGCAACAGAACCGGGGATGCGGGTGGAGTCAGTTTTGAACATTGATGCACCCCAATTTGCCCTCCACTCACCAGGGCCACACACCAGAGATGACCCCAGCAGGCATGGTGTACAATGGAAAATGTGCAACAGATCAGGCCCAACGCCGTGGAGTGAAACGGAGTGCTGGCCCATACACAGGCCTATTCTATCCACATCTTAGGGCAACAGAACTGGGGATGCGGGTGGAGTCAGTTTTGAACATTCATGCACCACAATTTGCCCTCCACTCACCTGGGCCACACACCAGAGATGACCCCAGCAGGCATGGTGTACAATGGAAAGTGTGCAACAGATCAGGCCCAACGCCGTGGAGTGAAACGGAGTGCTGGCCCATACACAGGCCTATTCTATCCACATCTTAGGGCAACAGAACTGGGGATGCGGGTGGAGTCAGTTTTGAACATTGATGCACCTTATTTTGCCCTCCACTCACCTGGGCCACACACCAGAGATGACCCCAGCAGGCATGGTGTACAATGGCAAGTGTGCAACAGATCAGGCCCAACGCCGTGGGGTGAAACGGAGTGCTGGCCCATACACAGGCCTATTGTTTCCACAACTTAGGGCAACAGAGCTGGGGATGCGGGTGGAGTCAGTTTTGAACATTGATGCACCCCAATTTGCTCTCCCCTCACCTGGGCCACACACCAGAGATGACCCCAGCATGCATGGTGTACAATGGAAATTGTGCAAGAGATCAGGCCCAACGCCGTGGAGTAAAACCGAGTGCTGGCCCATACACAGGCCTATTCTATCCACATCGTAGGGCAACAGAACCGGGGATGCGGGTGGAGTCAGTTTTGAACATTGATGCACCCCAATTTGCCCTCCACTCACCAGGGCCACACACCAGAGATGACCCCAGCAGGCATGGTGTACAATGGAAAATGTGCAACAGATCAGGCCCAACGCCGTGGAGTGAAACGGAGTGCTGGCCCATACACAGGCCTATTCTATCCACATCTTAGGGCAACAGAACTGGGGATGCGGGTGGAGTCAGTTTTGAACATTCATGCACCCCAATTTGCCCTCCACTCACCTGGGCCACACACCAGAGATGACCCCAGCAGGCATGGTGTACAATGGAAAATGTGCAACAGATCAGGCCCAACGCCGGGGAGTGAAACGGAGTGCTGGCCCATACACAGGCCTATTCTATCCACATCTTAGGGCAACAGAACTGGGGATGCGGGTGGAGTCAGCTTTGAACATTGTCGCACCCCATTTTGCCCTCCACTCACCTGGGCCACACACCAGAGATGACCCCAGCAGGCATGGTGTACAATGGAAAGTGTGCAACAGATCAGGCCCAACGCCGTGGAGTGAAACCGAGTGCTGGCCCATACACAGGCCTATTCTATCCACATCTTAGGGCAACAGAGCTGGGGATGCGGGTGGAGTCAGATTTGAACATTGATGCACCCCAATTTGCCCTCCACTCACCTGGGCCACATCAGAGATGACCCCAGCAGGCATGGTGTACAATGGAAAATGTGCAACAGATCAGGCCGAACGCCTTGGAGTGAAACGGAGTGCTGACCCATACACAGGCCTATTCTATCCACATCGTAGGGCAACAGAACTGGGGATGCGGGTGGAGTCAGTTTTGAACATTGATGCACCCCATTTTGCCCTCCACTCACCTGGGCCACACACCAGAGATGACCCCAGCAGGCATGGTGTACAATGGAAAGTGTGCAAAAGATCAGGCCCAACGCCGTGGAGTGAAACGGAGTGCTGGCCCATACACAGGCCTATTCTATCCACAACTTAGGGCAACAGAGCTGGGGATGCGGGTGGAGTCAGTTTTGAACATTGATGCACCCCAATTTGCTCTCCCCTCATCTGGGCCACACACCAGAAATGACCCCAGCAGGCATGGTGTACAATGGAAATTGTGCAAGAGATCAGGCCCAACGCCGTGGAGTGAAACGGAGTGCTGGCCCATACACAGGCCTATTCTATCCACAACTTAGGGCAACAGAACTGGGGATGCGGGTGGAGTCAGCTTTGAACATTGATGCACCCCAATTTGCCCTCCACTCACCTGGGCCACACACCAGAGATGACCCCAGCAGGCATGGTGTACAATGGAAAATGTGCAACAGATCAGGCCCAACGCCGGGGAGTGAAACGGAGTGCTGGCCCATACACAGGCCTATTCTATCCACATCTTAGGGCAACAGAACTGGGGATGCGGGTGGAGTCAGTTTTGAACATTGTCGCACCCCATTTTGCCCTCCACTCACCTGGGCCACACACCAGAGATGACCCCAGCAGGCATGGTGTACAATGGAAAGTGTGCAACAGATCAGGCCCAACGCCGTGGAGTGAAACCGAGTGCTGGCCCATACACAGGCCTATTCTATCCACATCTGAGGGCAACAGAACTGGGGATGCGGGTGGAGTCAGATTTGAACATTGATGCACCCCAATTTGCCCTCCACTCACCTGGGCCACATCAGAGATGACCCCAGCAGGCATGGTGTACAATGGAAAATGTGCAACAGATCAGGCCCAACGCCGTGGAGTGAAACGGAGTGCTGGCCCATACACCGGCCTATTCTATCCACATCGTAGGGCAACAGAACTGGGGATGCGGGTGGAGTCAGTTTTGAACATTGATGCACCCCATTTTGCCCTCCACTCACCTGGGCCACACACCAGAGATGACCCCAGCAGGCATGGTGTACAATGGAAAATGTGCAACAGATCAGGCCCAACGCCGTGGGGTGAAACGGAGTGCTGGCCCGTACACAGGCCTATTCTATCCACAACTTAGGGCAACAGAGCTGGGGATGCGGGTGGAGTCAGTTTTGAACATTGATGCACCCCAATTTGCTCTCCCCTCATCTGGGCCACACACCACAAATGACCCCAGCAGGCATGGTGTACAATGGAAATTGTGCAAGAGATCAGGCCCTACGCCGTGGAGTGAAACGGAGTGCTGGCCCATACACAGGCCTATTCTATCCACAACTTAGGGCAACAGAACTGGGGATGCGGCTGGAGTCAGATTGGAATATTGATGCACCCCAATTTGCCCTCCACTCACCTGGGCCACACACCAGAGATGACCCCAGCAGGCATGGTGTACAATGGAAAATGTGCAACAGATCAGGCCCAACGCCGTGGAGTGAAACGGAGTGCTGGCCCATACACAGGCCCATTCTATCCACATCTTAGGGCAACAGAACTGGGGATGCGGGTGGAGTCAGTTTTGAACATTGATGCACCCCAATTTGCTCTCCCCTCATCTGGGCCACACACCACAAATGACCCCAGCAGGCATGGTGGACAATGGAAATTGTGCAAGAGATCAGGCCCAACGCCGTGGAGTGAAACGGAGTGCTGGCCCATACACAGGCCTATTCTATCCACAACTTAGGGCAACAGAACTGGGGATGCGGGTGGAGTCAGATTGGAATATTGATGCACCCCAATTTGCCCTCCACTCACCTGGGCCACACACCAGAGATGACCCCAGCAGGCATGGTGTACAATGGAATGTGTGCAACAGATCAGGCCCAACGCCGTGGAGTGAAACGGAGTGCTGGCCCATACACAGGCCTATTCTATCCACATCTTAGGGCAACAGAACTGGGGATGCGGGTGGAGTCAGTTTTGAACATTGATGCACCCCAATTTGCCCTCCACTCACTTGGGCCACATCAGAGATGACCCCAGCAGGCATGGTGTACAATGCAAAGTGTGCAACAGATCAGGCCCAACGCCGTGCAGTGAAACGGAGTGCTGGCCCATACACAGGCCTATTCTATCCACATCTTAGGGCAACAGAACTGGGGATGCGGGTGGAGTCAGGTTTGAACATTGATGCACCCCAATTTGCCCTCCACTCACCTGGGCCACATCAGAGATGACCCCAGCAGGCATGGTGTACAATGGAAATTGTGCAAGAGATCAGGCCCAACGCCGTGCAGTGAAACGGAGTGCTGGCCCATACACAGGCCTATTCTATCCACATCTTAGGGCAACAGAACTGGGGATGCGGGTGCAGTCAGTTTTGAACATTGATGCACCCCAATTTGCCCTCCACTCACCTGGGCCACACACCAGAGATGACCCCAGCAGGCATGGTGTACAATGGAAAGTGTGCAACAGATCAGGCCCAACGCCTTGGGGTGAAACGGAGTGCTGGCCCATACACAGGCCTATTCTATCCACATCTTAGGGCAACAGAACTGGGGAGGCGGGTGGAGTCAGTTTTGAACATTGATGCACCCCATTTTGCCCTCCACTCACCTGGGCCACACACCAGAGATGACCCCAGCAGGCATGGTGTACAATGGCAAGTGTGCAACAGATCAGGCCCAACGCCGTGGGGTGAAACGGAGTGCTGGCCCATACACAGGCCTATTCTATCCACATCGTAGGGCAACAGAACTAGGGATGCGGATGGAGTCAGATTGGAACATTGATGCACCCCAATTTGCGCTCCACTCACCTGGGCCACACACCAGAGATGACCCCAGCAGGCATGGTGTACAATGGAAAATATGCAACAGATCAGGCCCAACGCCGTGGAGTGAAACGGAGTTCTGGCCCATACACAGGCCCATTCTATCCACAACTTAGGGCAACAGAACTGGGGATGCGGGTGGAGTCAGCTTTGAACATTGATGCACCCCAATTTGCCCTCCACTCACCTGGGCCACACACCAGAGATGACCCCAGCAGGCATGGTGTACAATGGAAAGTGTGCAACAGATCAGGCCCAACGCCGTGGAGTGAAACGGAGTACTGGCCCATACACAGGCCTATTCTATCCACATCTTAGGGCAACAGAACTGGGGATGCGGGTGGAGTCAGTTTTGAAAATTGATGCACCCCAATTTGCCCTCCACTCACCTGGGCCACACACCAGAGATGACCCCAGCAGGCATGGTGTACAATGGAAAGTGTGCAACAGATCAGGCCCAACGCCGTGGGGTGAAACGGAGTGCTGGCCCATACACAGGCCTATTCTATCCACATCTTAGGGCAACAGGACTGGAGATGCGGGTGGAGTCAGTTTCGAACATGAATGCACCCCAATTTGCCGTCCACTCATTTGGGCCACACACCAGAGATGGCCCCAGCAGGCATGGTGTACAATGGAAAGTGTGCAACAGATCAGGCCCAACGCCGTGGAGTGAAACGGAGTGCTGGCCCATACACAGGCCTATTCTATCAACATCGTAGGGCAACAGAACTGGGGATGCGGGTGGAGTCAGTTTTGAACATTGATGCAACCCAATCTGCCCTCCACTCACCTGGGCCACATCAGAGATGACCCCAGCAGGCATGGTGTACAATGGAAAATGTGCAACAGATCAGGCCCAACACCGTGGAGTGAAACGGAGTGCTGGCCCATACACAGGCCTATTCTATCCACATCTTAGGGCAACAGAACTGGGGATGCGGGTGGAGTCAGTTTTGAACATTGATGCACCCCGATTTGCCCTCCACTCACCTGGGCCACACACCAGAGATGACCCCAGCAGGCATGGTGTACAATGGAAAGTGTGCAAAAGATCAGGCCCAACGCCGTGGGGTGAAACGGAGTGCTGGCCCATACACAGGCCTATTCTGTCCACATCTTAGGGCAACAGGACTGGAGATGCGGGTGGAGTCCGTTTCGAACATGAATGCACCCCAATTTGCCCTCCACTCACCTGGGCCACACACCAGAGACGACCCCAGCAGGCATGGTGTACAATGGAAAGTGTGCAAGAGATCAGGCCCAACGCCGTGGGGTGAAACGGAGTGCTGGCCCATACACAGGCCTATTCTATGCACATCGTAGGGCAACAGAACCGGGGATGCGGGTGGAGTCAGTTTTGAACATTCATGCACCACATCTTGCCCTCCACTCACCTGGGCCACACACCAGAGATGGCCCCAGCAGGCATGGTGTACAATGGAAAGTGTGCGTTAGATCAGGCCCAACGCCGTGGAGTGAAAGGGAGTGCTGGCCCATACACAGGCCTATTCTATCCACATCTTAGGGCAACAGAACTGGGGATGCGGGTGGAGTAAGTTTTGAACATTGATGCACCCCAATTTGCCCTCCACTCACCTGGGCCACATCAGACACGACCCCAGCAGGCATGGTGTGCGATGGAAAGTGTGCAACAGATCAGGCCCAACGCCGTGGAGTGAAACGGAGTGCTGGCCCATACACAGGCCTATTCTATCCACATCTTAGGGCAACAGAACTGGGGATGCGGGTGGAGTCAGTTTTGAACATTCATGCACCACAATTTGCCCTCCACTCACCTGGGCCACACACCAGAGATGACCCCAGCAGGCATGGTGTACAATGGAAAATGTGCAACAGATCAGGCCCAACGCCGTGGACTGAAACGGAGTGCTGGCCCATACACAGGCCTATTCTATCCACATCTTAGGGCAACAGAACTGGGGATGCGGGTGGAGTCAGATTTGAACATTGATGCACCCCAATTTGCCCTTCACTCACCTGGGCCACACACCAGAGATGACCCCAGCAGGCATGGTGTGCAATGCAAAGTGTGCAACAGATCAGGCCCAACGCCGTGGAGTGAAACGGAGTGCTGGCCCATACACAGGCCTATTCTATCCACATCTTAGGGCAACAGAACTGGGGATGCGGGTGGAGTCAGTTTTGAACATTGATGCACCCCAATTTGCCCTCCACTCACCTGGGCCACACACCAGAGATGACTCCAGCAGGCATGGTGTACAATGGAAAGTGTGCAAAAGATCAGGCCCAACGCCGTGGGGTGAAACGGAGTGCTGGCCCATACACAGGCCTATTCTATCCACATCTTAGGGCAACAGAGCTGGGGATGCTGGTGGAGCCAGTTTTGAACATTGATGCACCCCAATTTGCCCTTCACTCACCTGGGCCACACACCAGAGATGGCCCCAGCAGGCATGGTGTACAATGGAAAGTGTGCAAAAGATCAGGCCCAACGCCGTGGAGTGAAACGGAGTGCTGGCCTATACACAGGCCTATTCTATCCACATCTTAGGGCAACAGAACCGGGGATGCGGGTGGAGTCAGTTTTGAACATTGATGCACCCGAATTGCCCTCCACTCACCTGGGCCACATCAGAGATGACCCCAGCAGGCATGGTGTACAATGGAAAATGTGCAACAGATCAGGCCCAACACCGTGGAGTGAAACGGAGTGCTGGCCCATACACAGGCCTATTCTATCCACATCTTAAGGCAACAGAACTGGGGATGCGGGTGGAGTCAGTTTTGAACATTAATGCACCCCAATTTGCCCTCCACTCACCTGGGCCACACACCAGAGATGGCCCCAGCAGGCATGGTGTACAATGGAAAGTGTGCAACAGATCAGGCCCAACGCCGTGGAGTGAAACGGAGTGCTGGCCCATACACAGGCCTATTCTATCCACATCTTAGGGCAACAGAACTGGGGATGCGGGTGGAGTCAGTTTTGAACATTGATGCACCCGAATTGCCCTCCACTCACCTGGGCCACATCAGAGATGACCCCAGCAGGCATGGGGTACAATGGAAAATGTGCAACAGATCAGGCCCAACACCGTGGAGTGAAACGGAGTGCTGGCCCATACACAGGCCTATTCTATCCACATCTTAGGGCAACAGAACTGGGGATGCGGGTGGAGTCAGTTTTGAACAGTGATGCACCCCGATTTGCCCTCCACTCACCTGGGCCACACACCAGAGATGACCCCAGCAGGCATGGTGTACAATGGAAAGTGTGCAACAGATCAGGCCCAACGCCGTGGGGTGAAACAGAGTGCTGGCCCATACACAGGCCTATTCTATCCACATCTTAGGGCAACAGGACTGGAGATGCGGGTGGAGTCAGTTTCGAACATGAATGCACCCCAATTTGCCGTCCACTCACCTGGGCCACACACCAGAGACGACCCCGGCAGGCATGGTGTACAATGGAAAGTGTGCAAGAGATCAGGCCCAACGCCGTGGAGTGAAACGGAGTGCTGGCCCATACACAGGCCTATTCTATCCACATCGTAGGGCAACAGAACCGGGGATGCGGGTGGAGTCAGTTTTGAACATTCATGCACCACAATTTGCCCTCCACTCACCTTGGCCACACACCAGAGATGGCCTTAGCAGGCATGGTGTACAATGGAAAGTGTGCAACAGATCAGGCCGAACGTCGTGGAGTGAAACGGAGTGCTGGCCCATACACAGGCCTATTCTATCCACATCTTAGGGCAACAGAACTGGGGATGCGGGTGGGGTCAGTTTTGAACATTGATGCACCCCAATTTGCCCTCCACTCACCTGGGCCAAACACCAGAGACGACCCCAGCAGGCATGGTGTACAATGGAAAGTGTGCAACAGATCAGGCCCAACGCCGTGGAGTGAAACGGAGTGCTGGCCCATACACAGGCCTATTCTATCCACATCTTAGGGCAACAGAACTGGGGATGCGGGTGGAGTCAGTTTGGAACGTTCATGCACCACAATTTGCCCTCCACTCACCTGGGCCACACACCAGAGATGACCCCAGCAGGCATGGTGTACAATGGAAAATGTGCAACAGATCAGGCCCAACGCCGTGGAGTGAAACGGAGTGCTGGCCCATACACAGGCCTATTCTATCCACATCTTAGGGCAACAGAACTGGGGATGCGGGTGGAGTCAGCTTTGAACATTGATGCACCCCAATTTGCCCTTCACTCACCTGGGCCACACACCAGAGATGACCCCAGCAGGCATGGTGTACAATGGAAAGTGTGCAACAGATCAGGCCCAACGCCGTGGAGTGAAACGGAGTGCTGGCCCATACACAGACCTCGTCTATCCGCATCGTAGGGCAACAGAAGTGGAGATGCGGGTGGAGTCAGTTTTGAACATTAATGCACCCCAATTTGCCCTCCACTCACCTGGGTCACACACCAGAGATGACCCCAGCAGGCATGGTGTACAATGGAAAGTGTGCAACAAATCAGGCCCAACGCCGTGGAGTGAAACGGACTGTTGGCCCATACACAGGCCTATTCTATCCACATCTTAGGGCAACAGAACTGGGGATGCGGGTGGAGTCAGTTTTGAACATTGATGCACCCCAATTTGCCGTCCACTCACCTGGGCCAGACACCAGAGATGACCCCAGCAGGCATGGTGTACAATGGAAAGTGTGCAACAGATCAGGCTCCACGCCGTGGAGTGTAACGGAGTGCTGGCCCATACACAGGCCTATTCTATCCACATCTTAGGGCAACAGAACTGGAGATGCGGGTGGAGTCAGTTTTGAACATTGATGCACCCCATTTTGCCCTCCACTCACCTGGGCCACACACCAGAGATGACCCCAGCAGGCATGGTGTACAATGGAATGTGTGCAACAGATCAGGCCCAACGCCGTGGAGTGAAACGGAGTGCTGGCCCATACACAGGCCTATTCTATCCACATCTTAGGGCAACAGAGCTGGGGATGCGGGTGGAGTCAGTTTTGAACATTGATGCAGCCCAATTTGCCCTCCACTCACCTTGGCCACATCAGAGATGACCCCAGCAGGCATGGTGTACAATGAAAAATGGGCAACAGATCAGGCCCAACGCCGTGGAGTGAAACGGAGTGCTGGCCCGTACACAGGCCTATTCTATCCACATCTTAGGGCAACAGAACTGGGGATGCGGGTGGTGTCAGTTTTGAACATTGATGCACCCCAATTTGCCCTCCACTCACCTGGGCCACACACCAGAGATGACCCCAGCAGGCATGGTGTACAATGGAAAGTGTGCAAAAGATCAGGCCCAACGCCGTTGGGTGAAACGGAGTGCTGGCCCGTACACAGGCCTACTCTATCCACATCTTAGGGCAACAGAACTGGGGATGCGGGTGCAGTCAGTTTCGAACATTCCTGCACCCCAATTTGCCGTCCACTCACCTGGGCCACACACCAGAGACGACCCCAGCAGGCATGGTGTACAATGGAATGTGTGCAACAGATCAGGCCCCACGCCGTGGAGTGAAACGGAGTGCTGGCCCATACACAGGCCTATTCTATCCACATCGTAGGGCAACAGAACCGGGGTTGCGGCTGGAGTCAGTTTTGAACATTGATGCACCCCAATTAGCCCTCCACTCACCTTGGCCACACACCAGAGATGACCCCAGCAGGCATGGTGTACAATGCAAAATGTGCAACAGATCAGGCCCAACGCCGTGGAGTGAAACGGAGTGCTGGCCCATACACAGGCCTATTCTATCCACATCTTAGGGCAACAGAACTGGGGATACGGGTGGAGTCAGTCTTGAACATTGATGCACCCCAATTTGCGCTCCACTCACCTGGGCCAAACAACAGAGATGACCCCAGCAGGCATGGTGTACAATGAAAAATGGGCAACAGATCAGGCCCAACGCCGTGGAGTGAAACGGAGTGCTGGCCCGTACACAGGCCTATTCTATCCACATCTTAGGGCAACAGAACTGGGGATGCGGGTGGTGTCAGTTTTGAACATTGATGCACCCCAATTTGCCCTCCACTCACCTGGGCCACACACCAGAGATGACCCCAGCAGGCATGGTGTACAATGGAAAGTGTGCAAAAGATCAGGCCCAACGCCGTTGGGTGAAACGGAGTGCTGGCCCGTACACAGGCCTACTCTATCCACATCTTAGGGCAACAGAACTGGGGATGCGGGTGCAGTCAGTTTCGAACATTCCTGCACCCCAATTTGCCGTCCACTCACCTGGGCCACACACCAGAGACGACCCCAGCAGGCATGGTGTACAATGGAAAGTGTGCAACAGATCAGGCCCAACGCCGTGGAGTGAAACGGAGTGCTGGCCCATACACAGACCTCGTCTATCCGCATCGTAGGGCAACAGAAGTGGAGATGCGGGTGGAGTCAGTTTTGAACATTAATGCACCCCAATTTGCCCTCCACTCACCTGGGCCACACACCAGAGATGACCCCAGCAGGCATGGTGTACAATGGAAAGTGTGCAACAAATCAGGCCCAACGCCGTGGAGTGAAACGGACTGTTGGCCCATACACAGGCCTATTCTATCCACATCTTAGGGCAACAGAACTGGGGATGCGGGTGGAGTCAGTTTTGAACATTGATGCACCCCAATTTGCCGTCCACTCACCTGGGCCAGACACCAGAGATGACCCCAGCAGGCATGGTGTACAATGGAAAGTGTGCAACAGATCAGGCTCCACGCCGTGGAGTGTAACGGAGTGCTGGCCCATACACAGGCCTATTCTATCCACATCTTAGGGCAACAGAACTGGAGATGCGGGTGGAGTCAGTTTTGAACATTGATGCACCCCATTTTGCCCTCCACTCACCTGGGCCACACACCAGAGATGACCCCAGCAGGCATGGTGTACAATGGAATGTGTGCAACAGATCAGGCCCAACGCCGTGGAGTGAAACGGAGTGCTGGCCCATACACAGGCCTATTCTATCCACATCTTAGGGCAACAGAGCTGGGGATGCGGGTGGAGTCAGTTTTGAACATTGATGCAGCCCGATTTGCCCTCCACTCACCTTGGCCACATCAGAGATGACCCCAGCAGGCATGGTGTACAATGAAAAATGGGCAACAGATCAGGCCCAACGCCGTGGAGTGAAACGGAGTGCTGGCCCGTACACAGGCCTATTCTATCCACATCTTAGGGCAACAGAACTGGGGATGCGGGTGGTGTCAGTTTTGAACATTGATGCACCCCAATTTGCCCTCCACTCACCTGGGCCACACACCAGAGATGACCCCAGCAGGCATGGTGTACAATGGAAAGTGTGCAAAAGATCAGGCCCAACGCCGTTGGGTGAAACGGAGTGCTGGCCCGTACACAGGCCTACTCTATCCACATCTTAGGGCAACAGAACTGGGGATGCGGGTGCAGTCAGTTTCGAACATTCCTGCACCCCAATTTGCCGTCCACTCACCTGGGCCACACACCAGAGACGACCCCAGCAGGCATGGTGTACAATGGAATGTGTGCAACAGATCAGGCCCCACGCCGTGGAGTGAAACGGAGTGCTGGCCCATACACAGGCCTATTCTATCCACATCGTAGGGCAACAGAACCGGGGTTGCGGCTGGAGTCAGTTTTGAACATTGATGCACCCCAATTAGCCCTCCACTCACCTTGGCCACACACCAGAGATGACCCCAGCAGGCATGGTGTACAATGCAAAATGTGCAACAGATCAGGCCCAACGCCGTGGAGTGAAACGGAGTGCTGGCCCATACACAGGCCTATTCTATCCACATCTTAGGGCAACAGAACTGGGGATACGGGTGGAGTCAGTCTTGAACATTGATGCACCCCAATTTGCGCTCCACTCACCTGGGCCAAACAACAGAGATGACCCCAGCAGGCATGGTGTACAATGAAAAATGGGCAACAGATCAGGCCCAACGCCGTGGAGTGAAACGGAGTGCTGGCCCGTACACAGGCCTATTCTATCCACATCTTAGGGCAACAGAACTGGGGATGCGGGTGGTGTCAGTTTTGAACATTGATGCACCCCAATTTGCCCTCCACTCACCTGGGCCACACACCAGAGATGACCCCAGCAGGCATGGTGTACAATGGAAAGTGTGCAAAAGATCAGGCCCAACGCCGTTGGGTGAAACGGAGTGCTGGCCCGTACACAGGCCTACTCTATCCACATCTTAGGGCAACAGAACTGGGGATGCGGGTGCAGTCAGTTTCGAACATTCCTGCACCCCAATTTGCCGTCCACTCACCTGGGCCACACACCAGAGACGACCCCAGCAGGCATGGTGTACAATGGAATGTGTGCAACAGATCAGGCCCCACGCCGTGGAGTGAAACGGAGTGCTGGCCCATACACAGGCCTATTCTATCCACATCTTAGGGCAACAGAACCGGGGTTGCGGCTGGAGTCAGTTTTGAACATTGATGCACCCCAATTAGCCCTCCACTCACCTTGGCCACACACCAGAGATGACCCCAGCAGGCATGGTGTACAATGCAAAATGTGCAACAGATCAGGCCCAACGCCGTGGAGTGAAACGGAGTGCTGGCCCGTACACAGGCCTATTCTATCCACATCTTAGGGCAACAGAACTGGGGATACGGGTGGAGTCAGTCTTGAACATTGATGCACCCCAATTTGCGCTCCACTCACCTGGGCCAAACAACAGAGATGACCCCAGCAGGCATGGTGTACAATGGAATGTGTGCAAGAGATCAGGCCCAACGCCGTGGAGTGGAACGGAGTGCTGGCCCATACACAGGCCTATTCTATCCACATCTTAGGGCAACAGTACTGGGGATGCGGGTGGAGTCAGTGTTGAACATTGATGCACCCCAATTTGCCCTCCACTCACCTGGGCCAGACACCAGAGATTACCCCAGCGGGCATGGTCTACAATAGAAAGTGTGCAACACATCAGGCCCAACGCTGTGGAGTGAAACGGAGTGCTGGCCCATACACAGGCCTGTTATATCCAGTGCTTGGGGCAAAAGAACTGGGGATGCCGGTGGAGTCAGCTTTGGAGATTAATGCACCCCAATTTGCACTCCACTCACCTGGGCCACACACCAGAGATGACCCCAGCAGGCATGGTGTACAATGGAAAGTGTGCAACATTTCAGGCCCAACGCCGTGGAGTGAAACGGAGTACTGGCCAATACACAGGCCTATTCTTTCCACATCTTAGGGCAACAGAACTGAGGATGCGGGTAGAGTCAGTTTTGAACATTGATGCACCCCAGTTTGCACTCCACTCACCTGGGCCACACACCAGAGACGACCCCAGCAGGCATGGTGTACAATGGAAAGTGTGCAACAGATCAGGCCCAACGCCGTGGAGTGAAACGGAGTGCTGGCCCATACACAGGCCTATTCTATCCACATCTTAGGGCAACAGAACTGGGAATGTGGGTGGATTCAGTTTTGAACATTCATGCACCACAATTTGCCCTCCACTCACCTGGGCCAAACACGAGAGACGACCCCAGCAGGCATGGTGCACAATGGAAAGTGTGCAAAAGATCAGGCCCAACGCCGTGGAGTGAAACGGAGTGCTGGCCCATACACAGGCCTATTCTATCCACATCTTAGGGCAACAGAACTGGGGATGCGGGTGGAGTCAGTTTTGAACATTGATGCACCCCATTTTGCCCTCCACTCACCTGGGCCACACACCAGAGATGACCCCAGCAGGCATGGTGTACAATGGAAAATGTGCAACAGATCAGGCCCAACGCCGTGGAGTGAAACGGAGTGCTGGCCCATACACAGGCCTATTCTATCCACATCTTAGGGCAACCGAGCGGGGGATGCGGCTGGAGTCAGGTTTGAACATTCATGCACCCCAATTTGCCCTCCACTCACCTGGGCCACACACCAGAGATGACCCCAGCAGGCATGGTGTACAATGGAAAGTGTGCAACAGATCAGGCCCATCGCCGTGGAGTGAAACGGAGTGCTGGCCCATACACAGGCCCATTCTATCCACATCTTAGGGCAACCGAAGGGGGGATGCGGGTGGAGTCAGTTTTGAACATTGATGCACCCCAATTTGCCCTCTACTCACCTGGGCCACACACCAGAGATGAGCCCAGCAGGCATGGTGTACAATGGAAAATGTGCAACAGATCAGGCCCTACGCCGTGGAGTGAAACGGAGTGCTGGCCCATACACAGGCCCATTCTATCCACATCGTAGGGCAACAGAACTGGGGATGCGGGTGGAGTCAGTTTTGAACATTGATGCACCCCAATTTGCCCTCCACTCACCTGGGCCACACATCAGAGATGACCCCAGCAGGCATGGTGTACAATGGAAAGTGTGCAACTGATCAGGCCCCCGGCCGTGGAGTGAAACGGAGTGCTGGCCAATACACAGGCCCATTCTATCCACATCTTAGGGCAACAGAACTGGGGATGCGGGTGGAGTCAGTTTTGAACATTGATGCACCCCAATTTGCCCTCCACTCACCTGGGCCAAACACCAGAGATGACCCCAGCAGGCATGGTGTACAATGGAGAATTTGTAACAGATCACGCCCAACGCCGTGGAGTGAAACGGAGTGCTGGCCCATACACAGGCCTATTCTATCCACATCTTAGGGCAACAGAACTGGGAATGCGGGTGGAGTCAGATTTGAACATTGATGCACCCCAATTTGCCCTCCACTCACCTGGGCGACACACCAGAGATGACCCGAGGAGGCATGGTGTACAATGAAAAGTGTGCAACAGATCAGGCCCAACGCCGTGGAGTGAAACGGAGTGCTGGCCCATACACAGGCCTATTCTATCCACATCTTAGGGCAACCGAACGGGGGATGCGGGTGGAGTCAGTTTTCAACATTGATGCACCCAAATTTGCCCTCCACTCACCTGGGCCGCACACCAGAGATGACCCCAGCAGGCATGGCGTACAATGGAAAGTGTGCAACAGATCAGGCCCAACGCCGTGGAGTGAAACGGAGTGCTGGCCCATACACAGGCCTATTCTATCCACATCTTAGGGCAACCGAACGCAGGATGCGGGTGGTGTCAGTTTTGAACATTCATGCACCCCAGTTTGCCCTCCACTCACCTGGGCCACACACCAGAGATGACCCCAGCAGGCATGGTGTACAATGGAAAATGTGCAACAGATCAGGCCCAACGCCGTAGAGTGAAACGGAGTGCTGGCCCATACACAGGCCTATTCTATCCACATCTTAGGGCAACAGAACTGGGGATGCGGGTGGAGTCAGTTTTGAACATTGATGCACCCCAATTTGCACTCCACTCACCTGGGCCACACACCAGAGATGACCCCAGCAGGCATGGTGTACAATGGAAAATGTGCAACAGATCAGGCCCAACGCCGTAGAGTGAAACGGAGTGCTGGCCCATACACAGGCCTATTCTATCCACATCTTAGGGCAACAGAACTGGGGATGCGGGTGGAGTCAGTTTTGAACATTGATGCACCCCATTTTGCCCTCCACTCACCTGGGCCACACACCAGAGATGACCCCAGCAGGCATGGTGTACAATGGAAAATGTGCAACAGATCAGGCCCAACGCCGTGGAGTGAAACGGAGTGCTGGCCCATACACAGGCCTATTCTATCCACATCTTAGGGCAACCGAGCGGGGGATGCGGCTGGAGTCAGGTTTGAACATTCATGCACCCCAATTTGCCCTCCACTCACCTGGGCCACACACCAGAGATGACCCCAGCAGGCATGGTGTACAATGGAAAGTGTGCAACAGATCAGGCCCATCGCCGTGGAGTGAAACGGAGTGCTGGCCCATACACAGGCCCATTCTATCCACATCTTAGGGCAACCGAAGGGGGGATGCGGGTGGAGTCAGTTTTGAACATTGATGCACCCCAATTTGCCCTCTACTCACCTGGGCCACACACCAGAGATGACCCCAGCAGGCATGGTGTACAATGGAAAATGTGCAACAGATCAGGCCCTACGCCGTGGAGTGAAACGGAGTGCTGGCCCATACACAGGCCCATTCTATCCACATCGTAGGGCAACAGAACTGGGGATGCGGGTGGAGTCAGTTTTGAACATTGATGCACCCCAGTTTGCCCTCCACTCACCTGGGCCACACATCAGAGATGACCCCAGCAGGCATGGTGTACAATGGAAAGTGTGCAACTGATCAGGCCCCCGGCCGTGGAGTGAAACGGAGTGCTGGCCAATACACAGGCCCATTCTATCCACATCTTAGGGCAACAGAACTGGGGATGCGGGTGGAGTCAGTTTTGAACATTGATGCACCCCAATTTGCCCTCCACTCACCTGGGCCAAACACCAGAGATGACCCCAGCAGGCATGGTGTACAATGGAGAATTTGTAACAGATCACGCCCAACGCCGTGGAGTGAAACGGAGTGCTGGCCCATACACAGGCCTATTCTATCCACATCTTAGGGCAACAGAACTGGGGATGCGGGTGGAGTCAGTTTTGAACATTGATGCACCCCAATTTGCCCTCCACTCACCTGGGCCACACACCAGAGATGACCCCAGCAGGCATGGTGTACAATGGAGAATTTGCAACAGATCACGCCCAACGCCGTGGAGTGAAACGGAGTGCTGGCCCATACACAGGCCTATTCTATCCACATCTTAGGGCAACAGAACTGGGAATGCGGGTGGAGTCAGATTTGAACATTGATGCACCCCAATTTGCCCTCCACTCACCTGGGCCACACACCAGAGATGACCCCAGCAGGCATGGTGTACAATGGAAAGTGTGCAACAGATCAGGCCCAACGCCGTGGAGTGAAACGGAGTGCTGGCCCATACACAGGCCTATTCTATCCACATCTTAGGGCAACCGAACGGGGGATGCGGGTGGAGTCAGTTTTCAACATTGATGCACCCAAATTTGCCCTCCACTCACCTGGGCCGCACACCATAGATGACCCCAGCAGGCATGGCGTACAATGGAAAGTGTGCAACAGATCAGGCCCAACGCCGTGGAGTGAAACGGAGTGCTGGCCCATACACAGGCCTATTCTATCCACATCTTAGGGCAACCGAACGCAGGATGCGGGTGGTGTCAGTTTTGAACATTCATGCACCCCAGTTTGCCCTCCACTCACCTGGGCCACACACCAGAGATGACCCCAGCAGGCATGGTGTACAATGGAAAATGTGCAACAGATCAGGCCCAACGCCGTAGAGTGAAACGGAGTGCTGGCCCATACACAGGCCCATTCTATCCACATCTTAGGGCAACAGAACTGGGGATGCGGGTGGAGTCAGTTTTGAACATTGATGCACCCCAATTTGCCCTCCACTCACCTGGGCCACACATCGCAGATGACCCCAGCAGGCATGGTGTACAATGGAAAGTGTGCAACAGATCAGGCCCAACGCCGTGGGGTGAAACGGAGTGCTGGCCCATACACAGACCTATTCTATCCACAGCTTAGAACAACATAACTGGGGATGCGGGTGGAGTCAGTTTTGAACATTGATGCACCCCAATTTGCCCTCCACTCACCTGGGCCACACACCAGAGATGACCCCAGCAGGCATGGTGTACAATGGAAAGTGTGCAACAGATCAGGCCCCACGCCGTGGAGTAAAACGGAGTGCTGGCCAATACACAGGCCTATTCTATCCACATCTTAGGGCAACAGAACTGGGGATGCGGGTGGAGTCAGTTTTGAACATTAATGCAGCCCAATTTGCCCTCCACTCACCTGGGCCAAATACCAGAGATGACCCCAGCAGGCATGGTGTACAATGGAAAGTGTGCAACAGATCAGGCCCAACGCCGTGGAGTGAAACGGAGTGCTGGCCCATACACAGGCCTATTATATCCACATCTTAGGGCAACAGAACTGGGGATGCGGGTGGAGTCAGTTTTGAACATTGATGCACCCCAATTTGCCCTCCACTCACCTGGGCCACACACCAGAGATGACCCCAGCAGGCATGGTGTACAATGGAGAATTTGCAACAGATCAGGCCCAAAGCCGTGGAGTGAAGCGGAGTGCTGGCCCATACAAAGGCCTATTCTATCCACATCTTAGGGCAACAGAACTGGGAATGCGGGTGGAGTCAGTTTTGAACATTGATGCACCCCAATTTGCACTCCACTCACCTGGGCCACACACCAGAGATGACCCCAGCAGGCATGGTGTACAATGGAAAGTGTGCAACAGATCAGGCCCAACGCCGTGGAGTGAAACGGAGTCCTGGCCCATACACAGGTCTATTCTATCCACATCTTAGGGCAACCGAACGGGGGATGCGGGTGGAGTCAGTTTTGAACATTGATGCACCCAAATTTGCCCTCCACTCACCTGGGCCACACACCAGAGATGACCCCAGCAGGCATGGTGTACAATGGAAAGTGTGCAACAGATCAGGCCCAACGCCGTGGAGTGAAACGGAGTGCTGGCCCATACACAGGCCTATTATATCCACATCTTAGGGCAACAGAACTGGGGATGCGGGTGGAGTCAGTTTTGAACATTGATGCACCCCAATTTGCCCTCCACTCACCTGGGCCACACACCAGAGATGACCCCAGCAGGCATGGTGTACAATGGAGAATTTGCAACAGATCAGGCCCAAAGCCGTGGAGTGAAGCGGAGTGCTGGCCCATACACAGGCCTATTCTATCCACATCTTAGGGCAACAGAACTGGAGATGCGGGTGGAGTCAGTTTTGAACATTCCCGCACCCCAATTTGCCCTGCACTTACCTGGGCCAAACACCAGAGATGACCCCAGCAGGCATGGTGTACAATGGAAAGTGTGCAACAGATCAGGTCCAACGCCGTGGAGTGAAACGGAGTGCTGGCCCATACACAGGCCTATTCTATCCACATCTTAGGGCAACAGAACTGGGAATGCGGGTGGAGTCAGTTTTGAACATTGATGCACCCCAATTTGCCCTCCACTCACCTGGGCCACACACCAGAGATGACCCCAGCAGGCATGGTGTACAATGGAAGATGTGCAACAGATCAGGCCCAACGCCGTGGAGTGAAACGGAGTGCTGGCCCATACACAGGCCTATTCTATCCACATCTTAGGGGAACAGAATTGGGGATGCGGGTGGAGTCAGTTTTGAACATTGATGCACCCCAATTTGCCCTCCACTCACCTGGGCCACACACCAGAGATGACTCCAGCAGGCATGGTGTACAATGGAAAGTGTGCAACAGATCAGGCCCCACGCCGTGGAGTCAAACGGAGTGCTGGCCAATACACAGGCCTATTCTATCCACATCTTAGGGCAACAGAACTGGGGATGCGGGTGGAGTCAGTTTTGAACATTAATGCAGCCCAATTTGCCCTCCACTCACCTGGGCCAAATACCAGAGATGACCCCAGCAGGCATGGTGTACAATGGAAGATGTGCAACAGATCAGGCCCAACGCCGTGGAGTGAAACGGAGTGCTGGCCCATACACAGGCCTATTCTATCCACATCTTAGGGGAACAGAATTGGGGATGCGGGTGGAGTCAGTTTTGAACATTGATGCACCCCAATTTGCCCTCCACTCACCTGGGCCACACACCAGAGATGACTCCAGCAGGCATGGTGTACAATGGAAAGTGTGCAACAGATCAGGCCCCACGCCGTGGAGTCAAACGGAGTGCTGGCCAATACACAGGCCTATTCTATCCACATCTTAGGGCAACAGAACTGGGAATGCGGGTGGAGTCAGTTTTGAACATTAATGCACCCCAATTTGCACTCCACTCACCTGGGCCACACACCAGAGATGACCCCAGCAGGCATGGTGTACAATGGAAAGTGTGCAACAGATCAGGCCCAACGCCGTGGAGTGAAACGGAGTCCTGGCCCATACACAGGTCTATTCTATCCACATCTTAGGACAACCGAACGGGGGATGCGGGTGGAGTCAGTTTTGAACATTGATGCACCCTCATTTGCCCTCCACTCACCTGGGCCACACACCAGAGATGACCCCAGCAGGCATGGTGTACAATGGAAAGTGTGCAACAGATCAGGCCCAACGCCGTGGAGTGAAACGGAGTGCTGGCCCATACACAGGCCTATTCTATCCACATCTTAGGGCAACAGAACTGGGGATGCGGGTGGAGTCAGTTTTGAACATTGATGCACCCCAATTTGCCCTGCACTTACCTGGGCCAAACACCAGAGATGACCCCAGCAGGCATGGTGTACAATGAAAAGTGTGCAACAGATCAGGCCCAACGCCGTGGAGTGAAACCGAGTGCTGGCCCATACACAGGCCTATTCTATCCACATCTTAGGGCAACAGAACTGGGAATGCGGGTGGAGTCAGATTTGAACATTGATGCACCCCAATTTGCCCTCCACTCACCTGGGCCAAACACCAGAGATGACCCCAGCAGGCATGGTGTACAATGGAAAGTGTACAACAGATCAGGCCCAACGCCGTGGAGTGAAACGGAGTGCTGGCCCAAACACAGGCCTATTCTATTCACATCTTAGGGCAACAGAACTGGGGATGCGGGTGGAGTCAGTTTTGAACATTGCCGCACCCCGATTTGCACTCCACTCACCTGGGCCACACACCAGAGATGACCCCAGCAGGCATGGTGTACAATGGAGAATTTGCAACAGATCAGGCCCAAAGCCGTGGAGTGAAGCGGAGTGCTGGCCCATACAAAGGCCTATTCTATCCACATCTTAGGGCAACAGAACTGGGGATGCGGGTGGAGTCAGTTTTGAACATTGCTGCACCCCAATTTGCACTCCATTCACCTGGGCCACACACCAGAGGTGACCCCAGCAGGCATGGTGTACAATGGAAAGTGTGCAACAGATCAGGCCCAACGCCGTGGAGTGAAACGGAGTCCTGACCCATACACAGGTCTATTCTATCCACATCTTAGGACAACCGAACGGGGGATGCGGGTGGAGTCAGCTTTGAACATTGATGCACCCCGATTTGCCCTCCACTCACCTGGGCCAAATACCAGAGATGACCCCAGCAGGCATGGTGTACAATGGAAAGTGTGCAACAGATCAGGCCCAACGCCGTGGAGTGAAACGGAGTGCTGGCCCATACACAGGCCTATTCTATCCACAACTTAGGGCAACAGAACTGGGAATGCGGGTGGAGTCAGTTTTGAATATTGCTGCACCCGTATTTGCCCTCCACTCACCTGGGCCACACACCAGAGATGACCCCAGCAGGCATGGTGTACAATGGAAAATGTGCAACAGATCAGGCCCAACGCCGTGGAGTGAAACGGAGTGCTGGCCCATACACAGGTCTCCTCTATCGACATCTTAGGGCAACCGAACGGGGGATGCGGGTGGAGTCAGTTTTGAACATTGATGCACCCCAATTTGCCCTCCACTCACCTGGGCAGAATACCAGAGATGACCCCAGCAGGCATTGTGTACAATGGAAAGTGTGCAACAGATCAGGCCCAACGCCATGGAGTGAAACGAAGTGCTGGCCCATACACAGGCCTATTCTATCCACATCTTAGGGCAACAGAATTGGGGATGCGGGTGGAGTCAGTTTTGAACATTGATGCACCCCAATTTGCCCTCCACTCACCTGGGCCAAATACCAGAGATGACCCCAGCAGGCATGGTGTACAATGGAAAGTGTGCAACAGATCAGGCCCAACGCCGTGGAGTGAAAGGGAGTGCTGGCCCATACACCGGCCTATTCTACCCACATGTTAGGGCAACAGAACTGGGGATGCGGGTGGAGTCAGTTTTGAACATTGATGCACCCCAATTTGCCCTCCACTCACCTGGGCCACACACCAGAGATGACCCCAGCAGGCATGGTGTACAATCGAGAATTTGCAACAGATCAGGCTCAACGCCGTGGAGTGAAACGGAGTGCTGGCCCATACAAAGGCCTATTCTATCCACATCTTAGGGCAAGAGAACTGGGGATGCGGGTGGAGTCAGTTTTGAACATTGCTGCACCCCAATTTGCACTCCACTCACCTGGGCCACACACCAGAGATGACCCCAGCAGGCATGGTGTACAATGCAAAGTGTGCAACAGATCAGGCCCAACGCCGTGGAGTGAAACGAAGTGCTGGCCCATACACAGACCTATTCTATTCACATCTTAGGGCAACAGAGCTGGGGATGCGGGTGGAGTCAGTTTTGAACATTAATGCAGCCCAATTCGCCCTCCACTCACCAGGGCCAAATACCAGAGATGACCCCAGCAGGCATGGTGTACAATGGAAAATGTGCAACAGATCAGGCCCAACGCCGTGGAGTGAAACGGAGTGCTGGCCCATACACAGGCCTATTCTACCCACATCTTAGGGCAACAGAACTGGGGATGCGGGTGGAGTCAGTTTTGAACATTGATGCACCCCAATTTGCCCTCCACTCACCTGGGCCACACACCAGAGATGACCCCAGCAGGCATGGTGTACAATGGAGAATTTGCAACAGATCAGGCTCAACGCCGTGGAGTGAAACGGAGTGCTGGCCCATACAAAGGCCTATTCTATCCACATCTTAGGGCAACAGAACTGGGAATGCGGGTGGAGTCAGCTTTGAACATTGCTGCACCCCAATTTGCACTCCACTCACCTGGGCCACACACCAGAGATGACCCCAGCAGGCATGGTGTACAATGCAAAGTGTGCAACAGATCAGGCCCAACGCCGTGGAGTGAAACGGAGTGCTGGCCCATACACAGGCCTATTCTATCCACATCTTAGGGCAACCGAACGGGGGATGCGGGTTGAGTCAGTTTTGAACATTGATGCACCCACATTTGCCCTCCACTCACCTGGGCGACACACCAGAGATGACCCCAGCAGGCATGGTGTACAATGGAAAGTGTGCAACGGATCAGGCCGAACGCCGTGGAGTGAAACGGAGTGCTGGCCCATACACAGGCCTATTCTATCCACATCTTAGGGCAACAGAACTGGGGATGCGGGTGGAGTCAGTTTTGAACATTGATGCACCCCATTTCGCCCTCCACTCACCTGGGCCAAACACGAGGGATGACCCCAGCGGGCATGGTGTACGATGGAATGTGTGCAACAGATCAGGCCCAACGCCATGGAGTGAAACGAAGTGCTGGCCCATACACAGGCCGATTCCATCCACATCGTAGGGCAACAGAACTGGGGATGCGGGTGGAGTCAGTTTTGAACATTAATGCAGCCCAATTCGCCCTCCACTCACCAGGGCCACGCACCAGAGATGACCCCAGCAGGCATGGTGTACAATGGAATGTGTGCAACAGATCAGGCCCAACGCCGTGGAGTGAAACGGAGTGCTGGCCCATACACAGGCCTAGTCTATTCGGATCGTAGGGCAACAGAACTGGGGATGCGGGTGGAGTCAGTTTTGAACATTGATGCACCCCAATTTGCCCTCCACTCACCTGGGCCACACACCAGAGACGACCCCAGCAGGCATGGTGTACAATGGAAAGTGTACAACAGATCAGGCCCAAAGCCGTGGAGTGAAACGGAGTGCTGGCCCATACACAGGCCTATTCTATCCACATCTTAGGGCAACAGAACCGGGGATGCGGGTAAAGTCAGTTTTGAACATTGATGCACCCCGATTTGCCCTCCACTCACCTGGGCCAAACACCAGAGATGACCCCAGCAGGCATGGTGTACAATGGAAAGTGTCCAATAGATCAGGCCCAACGCCGT
Source organism: Eutreptiella sp. 'Long Island Sound 2002' (assembly GCA_964036045.1). Lineage (NCBI taxonomy): Eukaryota > Euglenozoa > Euglenophyceae > Eutreptiales > Eutreptiaceae > Eutreptiella > Eutreptiella sp. 'Long Island Sound 2002'. The sequence goes on from OZ038389.1 coordinate 28,543,369, forward strand.
GGAGTGAAACGGAGTGCTGGCCCATACACAGGCCTATTCTATTGACATCTTAGGGCAACAGAACTGGGAATGCGGGTGGAGTCAGTTTTGAACATTCATGCACCCCAATTTGCCCTCCACTCACCTGGGCCACACACCAGAGATTACCCCAGCAGGCATGGTGTGCAATGGAAAGTGTGCAACAGATCAGGCCGAACGCCGTGGAGTGAAACGGAGTGCTGGCCCATACACAGGCCTATTCTATCCACATCTTAGGGCAACAGAATTGGGGATGCGGGTGGAGTCAGTTTTGAACATTGATGCACCCCAGTTTGCCCTCCACTCACCTGGGCCACACCAGAGATGACCCCAGCAGGCATGGTGTACAATGGAAAATGTGCAACAGATCAGGCCCAACGCCGTGGGGTGAAACGGAGTGCTGGCCCATACACAGGCCTATTCTATCCACATCTTAGGGCAACAGAACTGGGGATGCGGGTGGAGTCAGTTTTGAACATTGATGCACCCCAATTTACCCTCCACTCACCATGGCCACACCAGAGATGACCCCAGCAGGCATGGTGTACAATGGAAAGTGTGCAACAGATCAGGCCCAACGCCGTGGAGTGAAACGGAGTGCTGGTTCATACACAGGCCTATTCTATCCACATCTTAGGGCAACAGAACTGGGGATGCGGGTGGAGTCAGTTTTGAACATTGATGCACCCCATTTCGCCCTCCACTCACCTGGGCCAAACACCACAGATGACCCCAGCAGGCATGGTGTACAATGGAATGTGTGCAACAGATCAGGCCCAACGCCATGGAGTGAAACGAAGTGCTGGCCCATACACAGACCTATTCTATTCACATCTTAGGGCAACAGAACTGGGGATGCGGGTGGAGTCAGTTTTGAACATTCATGCAGCCCAGTTCGCCCTCCACTCACCAGGGCCAAATACCAGAGATGACCCCAGCAGGCATGGTGTACAATGGAAAGTGTACAACAGATCAGGCCCAACGCCGTGGAGTGAAACGGAGTGCTGGCCCATACACAGGCCTATTCTACCCACATCTTAGGGCAACAGAACTGGGGATGCGGGTGGAGTCAGTTTTGAACATTGATGCACCCCAATTTGCCCTCCACTCACCTGGGCCACACACCAGAGATGACCCCAGCAGGCATGGTGTACAATGGAGAATTTGCAACAGATCAGGCTCAACGCCGTGGAGTGAAACGGAGTGCTGGCCCATACAAAGGCCTATTCTATCCACATCTTAGGGCAACAGAACTGGGAATGCGGGTGGAGTCAGCTTTGAACATTGCTGCACCCCAATTTGCACTCCACTCACCTGGGCCACACACCAGAGATGACCCCAGCAGGCATGGTGTACAATGCAAAGTGTGCAACAGATCAGGCCCAACGCCGTGGAGTGAAACGGAGTGCTGGTCCATACACAGGCCTATTCTATTGACATCTTAGGGCAACCGAACGGGGGATGCGGGTGGAGTCAGTTTTGAACATTGATGCACCCACATTTGCCCTCCACTCACCTGGGCCACACACCAGAGATGACCCCAGCAGGCATGGTGTACAATGGAAAGTGTGCAACAGATCAGGCCGAACGCCGTGGAGTGAAACGGAGTGCTGGCCCATACACAGGCCTATTCTATCCACATCTTAGGGCAACAGAACTGGAGATGCGGGTGGAGTCAGTTTTGAACATTCCTGCACCCCAATTTGCCCTGCACTTACCTGGGCCAAACACCAGAGATGACCCCAGCAGGCATGGTGTACAATGGAAAGTGTGCAACAGATCAGGCCCAACGTCGTGGAGTGAAACGGAGTGTTGGCCCATACACAGGCCTATTCTATCCACATCTTAGGGCAACAGAACTGGGAATGCGGGTGGAGTCAGTTTTGAACATTGATGCACCCCAATTTGCCCTCCACTCACCTGGGCCACACACCAGAGATGACCCCAGCAGGCATGGTGTACAATGGAAAGTGTGCAACAGATCAGGCCGAACGCCGTGGAGTGAAACGGAGTGCTGGCCCATACACAGGCCTATTCTATCCACATCTTAGGGCAACAGAACTGGAGATGCGGGTGGAGTCAGTTTTGAACATTCCTGCACCCCAATTTGCCCTGCACTTACCTGGGCCAAACACCAGAGATGACCCCAGCAGGCATGGTGTACAATGGAAAGTGTGCAACAGATCAGGCCCAACGCCGTGGAGTGAAACGGAGTGTTGGCCCATACACAGGCCTATTCTATCCACATCTTAGGGCAACAGAACTGGGAATGCGGGTGGAGTCAGTTTTGAACATTGATGCACCCCAATTTGCCCTCCACTCGCCTGGGCCACACACCAGGGATGACCCCAGCAGGCATGGTGTACGATGGAATGTGTGCAACAGATCAGGCCCAACGCCATGGAGTGAAACGAAGTGCTGGCCCATACACAGGCCTATTCTATCCACATCGTAGGGCAACAGAACTGGGGATGCGGGTGGAGTCAGTTTTGAACACTAATGCAGCCCAATTCGCCCTCCACTCACCAGGGCCACGCACCAGAGATGACCCCAGCAGGCATGGTGTACAATGGAAAGTGTCCAACAGATCAGGCCCAACGCCGTGGAGTGAAACGGAGTGCTGGCCCATACACAGGCCTATTCTATCCACATCTTAGGGCAACAGAACTGGGGATGCGGGTGGAGTCAGTTTTGAACATTGATGCACCCCAATTTGCCCTCCACTCACCTGGGCCAAACACCAGAGATGACCCCAGCAGGCATGGTGTACAATGCAAAGTGTACAACAGATCAGGCCCAACGCCGTGGAGTGAAACGGAGTGCTGGCCCATACACAGGCCTATTCTATCCACATCTTAGGGCAACAGAACCGGGGATGCGGGTAAAGTCAGTTTTGAACATTGATGCACCCCGATTTGCCCTCCACTCACCTGGGCCAAACACCAGAGATGACCCCAGCAGGCATGGTGTACAATGGAAAGTGTCCAACAGATCAGGCCCAACGCCGTGGAGTGAAAAGGAGTGTTGGCCCATACACAGGCCTATTCTATTGACATCTTAGGGCAACAGAACTGGGGATGCGGGTGGAGTCAGTTTTCAACATTGATGCACCCCAATTTGCACTCCACTCACCTGGGCCACACACCAGAGATTACCCCAGCAGGCATGGTGTGCAATGGAAAGTGTGCAACAGATCAGGCCCAACGCCGTGGTGTGAAACGGAGTGCTGGCCCATACACAGGCCTATTCTATCCACATCTTAGGGCAACAGAATTGGGGATGCGGGTGGAGTCAGTTTTGAACATTGATGCACCCCATTTTGCCCTCCACTCACCTGGGCCACACCAGAGATGACCCCAGCAGGCATGGTGTACAATGGAAAATGTGCAACAGATCAGGCCCAACGCCGTGGGGTGAAACGGAGTGCTGGCCCATACACAGGCCTATTCTATCCACATCTTAGGGCAACAGAAGTGGGGATGCGGGTGGAGTCAGTTTTGAACATTGATGCACCCCAATTTACCCTCCACTCACCAGGGCCACACCAGAGATGACCCCAGCAGGCATGGTGTACAATGGAAAGTGTGCAACAGATCAGGCCCAACGCCGTGGAGTGAAACGGAGTGCTGGTTCATACACAGGCCTATTCTATCCACATCTTAGGGCAACAGAACTGGGGATGCGGGTGGAGTCAGTTTTGAACATTGATGCACCCCAGTTTGCCCTCCACTCACCTGGGCCACACACCAGAGATGACCACAGCAGGCATGGTGTACAATGGAAAGTGTGCGTCAGATCAGGCCCAACGCCGTGGAGTGAAACGGAGTGCTGGCCCATACACAGGCCTATTCTATCCACATCTTAGGGTAAAGGTAAAGGTAAAGTGCTCGGGCGATCTCCGAACTCCAGCGTATCCGTGATCCCTACCTGTCCCAAGGCACAGCACGCTACATCATACTACACTCATCAAAACAGCTGCAACTCCGGTACAGTGAATCCGCGGGAAACGTAAAGAGCCACTGTATCATACAGGGCATAGAAGTCCCAGTGCGGAGCGTGCCCTCGCTCACATGGGCACACGACACAGGCGTTCCTGTACTTCGGTCCCGCTTCTGCCGCCTGGCACCGCAAGACATCACAGTACAGTACTTGCAACGTGTACTGGCCGCCCCACCGCAGTGCCCGGGGTGGCACGCGTATAGACAGATCCGTTACCCAGGGCAGCGTGGCACCAGGCACCACATGCAGGAGCCACGCCACCAGCCGTTGAACTGAGACTGACACCTGGGCCCTCGCCCGGATCCCCACACTGTACCCTTCGAAGCCTGCTCCATCTGTCCGCACCCTGCAACCCTCCACGAACGGGGCCCGGCGGGGAGCTTGCTGAAGCATTTCGTCCCGAGGGACGTCACACGACATCCGCGCCAGCACCACCTTGGCCAGTGCTACTCCGTCCGACCGGCTGAGCCTCCACGGTGCGGGCGCGGAGAGGTGCAGCAGGCCAGTCCACGACACTAGCACACAGTCCACACAGTCCACATCTTAGGGCAACCGAGCGCAGGATGCGGGTGGAGTCAGTTTTGAACATTCGTGCACCACAATTTGCCCTCCACTCGCCTGGGTCACAACAGAGACGACCCCAGCAGGCATGGTGTACAACAGTACAATGGAAAATGTGCAACAGATCAGGCCCAACGCTGTGGAGTGAAACGGAGAGCTGGCCCATACACAGGCCTATTCTATCCACATTTTAGGGCAACAGAACTGGGGATGCGGGTGGAGTCAGTTTTGAACATTGATGCACCCCGATTTGCCCTCCACTCACCTGGGCCACACACCAGAGATGACCCCAGCAGGCATGGTCTACAATGGAATGTGTGCAACAGATCAGGCCCAACGCCGTGGAGTGAAACGGAGTGCTGGCCCATACACAGGCCTATTCTATCCACATCTTAGGGCAACAGGAGTGGAGATGCGGGTGGAGTCAGTTTCGAACATGAACGAACTCCAATTTGCCGTCCACTCACCTGGGCCACACACCAGAGACGACCCCAGCAGGCATGGTGTACAATGCAAAGTGTGCAAAAGATCAGGCCCAACGCCGTGGAGTGAAACGGAGTGCTGGCCCATATACAGGCCTATTCTATCCACATCTTAGGGCAACAGAACTGGAGATGCGGGTGGAGTCAGTTTTGAACATTCATGCACCCCAATTTGCCCTCCACTCACCTGGGCCACACACCAGAGATGACCCCAGCAGGCATGGTGTACAATGCAAAATGTGCAACAGATCAGGCCCAACGCCGTGGAGTGAAACGGAGTGCTGGCCCATACACAGGCCTATTCTATCCACATCTTAGGGCAACAGAACTGGGGATGCGGGTGGAGCCAGTTTTGAACATTGATGCACCCCAATTTGGCCTCCACTGACCTGGGCCACACACCAGAGATGACCCCAGCAGGCATGGTGTACAATGGAAAGTGTGCAACAGATCAGGCCCAACGCCGTGGAGTGAAACGGAGTGCTGGCCCATACACAGGCCTATTCTATCCACATCTTAGGGCAACAGGACTGGAGATGCGGGTGGAGTCAGTTTCGAACATGAATGCACTCAAATTTGCCGTCCACTCACCTGGGCGCCACACCAGACACGACCCCAGCAGGCATGGTGTACAATGGAAAGTGTGCAAAAGATCAGGCCCAACGCCGTGGAGTGAAGCGGAGTGCTGGCCCATATACAGGCCTATTCTATCCACATCTTAGGGCAACAGAACTGGGGATGCGGGTGGTGTCAGTTTTGAACATTGATGCACCCCAATTTGCCCTCCACTCACCTGGGCCACACACCAGAGATGACCCCAGCAGGCATGGTGTACAATGGAAAATGTGCAACAGATCAGGCCCAACGCCGTGGAGTGAAACGGAGTGCTGGCCCATACACAGGCCTATTCTATCCACATCTTAGGGCGACAGAACTGGGGATGCGGGTGGTGTCAGCTTTGAACATTGATGCACCCCATTTTGCCCTCCACTCACCTGGGCCACACACCAGAGATGACCCCAGCAGGCATGGTGTACAATGGAAAGTGTGCAACACATCAGGCCCAACGCCGTGGAGTGAAACGGAGTGCTGGCCCATACACAGGCCTATTCTATCCACATCTTAGGGCAACAGGACTGGAGATGCGGGTGGAGTCAGTTTCCAACATGAATGCACTCCAATTTGCCGTCCACTCACCTGGGCCACACACCAGAGACGACCCCAGCAGGCATGGTGTACAATGGAAAGTGTGCAACAGATCAGGCCCAACGCCGTGGAGTGAAACGGAGTGCTGGCCCATACACAGGCCTATTCTATCCACATCTTAGGGCAACAGAACTGGAGATGCGGATGGAGCCAGTTTTGAACATTGATGCACTCCAATTTGCCCTCCACTCACCAGGGCCACACCAGAGATGACCCCAGCAGGCATGGTGTACAATGCAAAGTGTGCAACAGATCAGGCCCAACGCCGTGGAGTGAAACGGAGTGCCGGCCCATACACAGGCCTACTCCATCCACATCTTAGGGCAACAGAACTGGGGATGCGGACGGAGTCAGTTTTGAACATTGATGCACCCCAATTTGCCGTCCACTCACCTGGGCCACACACCAGAGATGACCCCAGCAGGCATCGTGTACAATGGAAAGTGTGCAACAGATCAGGCCCAACGCCGTAGAGTGAAACGGAGTGCTGGCCCATACACAGGCCTATTCTATCCACATCTTAGGGCAACAGAACTGGGGATGCGGGTGGAGTCAGGTTTGAACATTGATGAACCCCAATTTGCCCTCCACTCACCTGGGCCACATCAGAGATGACCCCAGCAGGCATGGTGTACAATGGAAAGTGTGCAACAGATCAGGCCCAACGCCGTGGAGTGAAACGGAGTGCTGGCCCATACACAGGCCTATTCTATCCACATCTTAGGGCAACAGAACTGGGGATGCGGGTGGAGTCAGTTTTGAACATTGATGCACCCCAATTTGCCCTCCATCCACCTGGGCCACTTCAGAGATGACCCCAGCAGGCATGGTGTACAATGCAAAGTGTGCAACAGATCAGGCCCAACGCCGTGGAGTAAAACGGAGTGCTGGCCCATACACAGGCCTATTCTATCCACATCTTAGGGCAACAGAACTGGGGATGCGGGTGGAGTCCGTTTTGAACATTGATGCACCCCAATTTGCCCTCCACTCACCTGGGCCACACACCAGAGATGACCCCAGCAGGCATGGTGTACAATGCAAAGTGTGCAAAAGATCAGGCCCAACGCCGTGGAGTGAAACGGAGTGCTGGCCCATACACAGGCCTATTCTATCCACATCGTAGGGCAACAGGACTGGAGATGCGGGTGGAGTCAGTTTTGAACATGAATGCACCCCAGTTTGCCGTCCACTCACCTGGGCCACACACCAGAGACGACCCCAGCAGGCATGGTGTACAATGGAAAGTGTACAACAGATCAGGCCCAACGCCGTGGAGTGAAACGGAGTGCTGGCCCATACACAGGCCTATTCTCTCCACATCTTAGAGCAACAGAACCGGGGATGCGGGTAAAGTCAGTTTTGAACATTGATGCACCCCGATTTGCCCTCCACTCACCTGGGCCAAACACCAGAGATGACCCCAGCAGGCATGGTGTACAATGGAAAGTGTCCAACAGATCAGGCCCAACGCCGTGGAGTGAAACGGAGTGCTGGCCCATACACAGGCCTATTCTATTGACATCTTAGGGCAACAGAACTGGGAATGCGGGTGGAGTCAGTTTTCAACATTGATGCACCCCAATTTGCCCTCCACTCACCTGGGCCACACACCAGAGATGACCCCAGCAGGCATGGTGTGCAATGGAAAGTGTGCAACAGATCAGGCCGAACGCCGTGGAGTGAAACGGAGTGCTGGCCCATACACAGGCCTATTCTATCCACATCTTAGGGCAACAGAATTGGGGATGCGGGTGGAGTCAGTTTTGAACATTGATGCACCCCAGTTTGCCCTCCACTCACCTGGGCCGCACCAGAGATGACCCCAGCAGGCATGGTGTACAATGGAAAATGTGCAAAAGATCAGGCCCAACGCCGTGGGGTGAAACGGAGTGCTGGCCCATACACAGGCCTATTCTATCCACATCTTAGGGCAACAGAACTGGGGATGCGGGTGGAGTCAGTTTTGAACATTGATGCACCCCAATTTACCCTCCACTCACCAGGGCCACACCAGAAAGGACCCCAGCAGGCATGGTGTACAATGGAAAGTGTGCAACAGATCAGGCCCAACGCCGTGGAGTGAAACGGAGTGCTGGTTCATACACAGGCCTATTCTATCCACATCTTAGGGCAACAGAACTGGGGATGCGGGTGGAGTCAGTTTTGAACATTGATGCACCCCATTTCGCCCTCCACTCACCTGGGCCAAACACCACAGATGACCCCAGCAGGCATGGTGTACAATGGAATGTGTGCAACAGATCAGGCCCAACGCCATGGAGTGAAACGAAGTGCTGGCCCATACACAGACCTTTTCTATCCACATCGTAGGGCAACAGAACTGGGGATGCGGGTGGAGTCAGTTTTGAACATTGATGCACCCCAATTCGCCCTCCACTCACCAGGGCCAAATACCAGAGATGACCCCAGCAGGCATGGTGTACAATGGAAAGTGTGCAACAGATCAGGCCCAACGCCGTGGAGTGAAACGGAGTGCTGGCCCATACACAGGCCTATTCTACCCACATCTTAGGGCAACAGAACTGGGGATGCGGGTGGAGTCAGTTTTGAACATTGATGCACCCCAATTTGCCCTCCACTCACCTGGGCCACACACCAGAGATGACCCCAGCAGGCATGGTGTACAATGGAGAATTTGCAACAGATCAGGCTCAACGCCGTGGAGTGAAACGGAGTGCTGGCCCATACAAAGGCCTATTCTATCCACATCTTAGGGCAACAGAACTGGGAATGCGGGTGGAGTCAGCTTTGAACATTGCTGCACCCCAATTTGCACTCCACTCACCTGGGCCACACACCAGAGATGACCCCAGCAGGCATGGTGTACAATGCAAAGTGTGCAACAGATCAGGCCCAACGCCGTGGAGTGAAACGGAGTGCTGGCCCATACACAGGCCTATTCTATTGACATCTTAGGGCAACCGAACGGGGGATGCGGGTGGAGTCAGTTTTGAACATTGATGCACCCACATTTGCCCTCCACTCACCTGGGCCACACACCAGAGATGACCCCAGCAGGCATGGTGTACAATGGAAAGTGTGCAACAGATCAGGCCCAACGCCGTGGAGTGAAACGGAGTTCTGGCCCATACACAGGCCTATTCTATCCACATATTAGGGCAACAGAACTGGAGATGCGGGTGGAGTCAGTTTTGAACATTGATGCACCCCAATTTGCCCTGCACTTACCTGGGCCAAACACCAGAGATGACCCCAGCAGGCATGGTGTACAATCGAAAGTGTGCAACAGATCAGGCCCAACGCCGTGGAGTGAAACGGAGTGTTGGCCCATACACAGGCCTATTCTATCCACATCTTAGGGCAACAGAACTGGGGATGCGGGTGGAGTCAGTTTTGAACATTGATGCACCCCAATTTGCCCTCCACTCACCTGGGCCACACACCAGAGATGACCCCAGCAGGCATGGTGTACAATGGAAAGTGTGCAACAGATCAGGCCGAACGCCGTGGAGTGAAACGGAGTGCTGGCCCATACACAGGCCTATTCTATCCACATCTTAGGGCAACAGAACTGGAGATGCGGGTGGAGTCAGTTTTGAACATTCCTGCACCCCAATTTGCCCTGCACTTACCTGGGCCAAACACCAGAGATGACCCCAGCAGGCATGGTGTACAATGGAAAGTGTGCAACAGATCAGGCCCAACGCCGTGGAGTGAAACGGAGTGTTGGCCCATACACAGGCCTATTCTATCGACATCTTAGGGCAACAGAACTGGGAATGCGGGTGGAGTCAGTTTTGAACATTGATGCACCCCAATTTGCCCTCCACTCACCTGGGCCACACACCAGAGATGACCCCAGCAGGCATGGTGTACGATGGAAAGTGTGCAACAGATCAGGCCCAACGCCGTCGAGTGAAACGGAGTGCTGGCCCATACACAGGCCTATTCTATCCACATCTTAGGGCAACAGAACTGGGGATGCGGGTGGAGTCAGTTTTGAACATTGATGCACCCCATTTCGCCCTCCACTCACCTGGGCCAAACACCAGGGATGACCCCAGCAGTCATGGTGTACGATGGAATGTGTGCAACAGATCAGGCCCAACGCCATGGAGTGAAACGAAGTGCTGGCCCATACACAGGCCTATTCTATCCACATCGTAGGGCAACAGAACTGGGGATGCGGGTGGAGTCAGTTTTGAACATTAACGCAGCCCAATTCGCCCTCCACTCACCAGGGCCACGCACCAGAGATGACCCCAGCAGGCATGGTGTACAATGGAAAGTGTCCAACAGATCAGGCCCAACGCCGTGGAGTGAAACGGAGTGCTGGCCCATACACAGGCCTATTCTATCCGGATCGTAGGGCAACAGAACTGGGGATGCGGGTGGAGTCAGTTTTGAACATTGATGCACCCCAATTTGCCGTCCACTCACCTGGGCCACACACCAGAGATTACCCCAGCAGGCATGGTGTGCAATGGAAAATGTGCAACAGATCAGGCCCAACGCCGTGGGGTGAAACGGAGTGCTGGCCCATACACAGGCCTATTCTATCCACATCTTAGGGCAACAGAAGTGGGGATGCGGGTGGAGTCAGTTTTGAACATTGATGCACCCCAATTTACCCTCCACTCACCAGGGCCACACCAGAGATGACCCCAGCAGGCATGGTGTACAATGGAAAGTGTGCAACAGATCAGGCCCAACGCCGTGGAGTGAAACGGAGTGCTGGTTCATACACAGGCCTATTCTATCCACATCTTAGGGCAACAGAGCTGGGGATGCGGGTGGAGTCAGTTTTGAACATTGATGCACCCCAGTTTGCCCTCCACTCACCTGGGCCACACACCAGAGATGACCACAGCAGGCATGGTGTACAATGGAAAGTGTGCAACAGATCAGGCCCAACGCCGTGGAGTGAAACGGAGTGCTGGCCCATACACAGGCCTATTCTATCCACATCTTAGGGCAACAGAACCGGGGATGCGGGTGGAGTCAGTTTTGAACATTCATGCACCACAATTTGCCCTCCACTCGCCTGGGCCACAACAGAGACGACCCCAGCAGGCATGGTGTACAACAGTACAATGGAAAATGTGCAACAGATCAGGCCCAACGCCGTGGAGTGAAACGGAGTGCTGGCCCATACACAGGCCTATTCTATCCACATCTTAGGGCAACAGAACTGGGGATGCGGGTGGAGTCAGCTTTGAACATTGATGCACCCCGATTTGCCCTCCACTCACCTGGGCCACACACCACAGATGACCCCAGCAGGCATGGTCTACAATGGAATGTGTGCAACAGATCAGGCCCAACGCCGTGGAGTGAAACGGAGTGCTGGCCCATACACAGGCCTATTCTATCCACATCTTAGGGCAGGAGGAGTGGAGATGCGGGTGGAGTCAGTTTCGAACATGAACGAACTCCAATTTGCCCTCCACTCACCTGGGCCACGCACCAGAGACGACCCCAGCAGGCATGGTATACAATGGAAAGTGTGCAAAAGATCAGGCCCAACGCCGTGGAGTGAAACGGAGTGCTGGCCCATACACAGGCCTATTCTACCCACATCTTAGGGCAACAGAACTGGGGATGCGGGTGGAGCCAGTTTTGAACATTGATGCACCCCAATTTGGCCTCCACTCACCTGGGCCACACACCAGAGATGACCCCAGCAGGCATGGTGTACAATGGAAAGTGTGCAACAGATCAGGCCCAACGCCGTGGAGTGAAACGGAGTGCTGGCCTATACACAGGCCTATTCTATCCACATCTTAGGGCAACAGGACTGGAGATGCGGGTGGAGTCAGTTTCGAAAATGAATGCACTCCAATTTGCCGTCCACTCACCTGGGCCACACACCAGAGACGACCCCAGCAGGCATGGTGTACAATGGAAAGTGTGCAAAAGATCAGGCCCAACGCCGTGGAGTGAAACGGAGTGCTGGCCCATATACAGGCCTATTCTATCCACATCTTAGGGCAACAGAACTGGGGATGCGGCTGGAGTCAGCTTTGAACATTCATGCACCCCAATTTGCCCTCCACTCACCTGGGCCACACACCAGAGATGACCCCAGCAGGCATGGTGTACAATGGAAAATGTGCAACAGATCAGGCCCAACGCCGTGGAGTGAAACGGAGTGCTGGCCCATACACAGGCCTATTCCATCCACACCTTAGGGCAACAGAACCGGGGATGCGGGTGGAGCCAGTTTTGAACATTGATGCACCCCAATTTGCCCTCCACTCACCTGGGCCACACACCAGAGATGACCGCAGCAGGCATGGTGTACAATGCAAAGTGTGCAACAGATCAGGCCCAACGCCGTGGAGTGAAACGGAGTGCTGGCCGATACACAGGCCTATTCTATCCACATCTTAGGGCAACAGAACTGGAGATGCGGATGGAGTCAGATTTGAACATTAATGCACCCCAATTTGCCCTCCACTCACCTGGGCCACATCAGAGATGACCCCAGCAGGCATGGTGTACAATGCAAAGTGTGCAACAGATCAGGCCCAACGCCGTGGAGTGAAACGGAGTGCTGGCCCATACACAGGCCTACTCTATCCACATCTTAGGGCAACAGAACTGGAGATGCGGATGGAGCCAGTTTTGAACATTGATGCACGCCAATTTGCCCTCCACTCACCAGGGCCACACCAGAGATGACCCCAGCAGGCATGGTGTACAATGCAAAGTGTGCAACAGATCAGGCCCAACCCCGTGGAGTGAAACGGAGTGCTGGCCCATACACAGGCCTACTCTATCCACATCTTAGGGCAACAGAACTGGGGATGCGGACGGAGTCAGTTTTGAACATTGATGCACCCCAATTTGCCGTCCACTCACCTGGGCCACACACCAGAGATGACCCCAGCAGGCACGGTGTACAATGGAAAGTGTGCAACAGATCAGGCCCAACGCCGTAGAGTGAAACGGAGTGCTGGCCCATACACAGGCCTATTCTATCCACATCTTAGGGCAACAGAACTGGGGATGCGGGTGGAGTCAGTTTTGAACATTGATGCACCCCACTTTGCCCTCCACTCACCTGGGCCACACACCAGAGATGGCCCCAGCAGGCATGGTGTACAATGGAAAGTGTGCAACAGATCAGGCCCAACGCCGTGGAGTGAAACGGAGTGCTGGCCCATACACAGGCCTATTCTATCCACATCTTAGGGCAACAGAACTGGGGATGCGGGTGGAGTCAGTTTTGAACATTGATGCACCCCAATTTGCCCTCCACTCACCTCGGCCACTTCAGAGATGACCCCAGCAGGCATGGTGTACAATGCAAAGTGTGCAACAGATCAGGCCCAACGCCGTGGAGTAAAACGGAGTGCTGGCCCATACACAGGCCTATTCTATCCACATCTTAGGGCAACAGAACTGGGGATGCGGGTGGAGTCCGTTTTGAACATTGATGCACCCCGATTTGCCCTCCACTCACCTGGGCCACACACCAGAGATGACCCCAGCAGGCATGGTCTACAATGGAATGTGTGCAACAGATCAGGCCCAACGCCGTGGAGTGAAACGGAGTGCTGGCCCATACACAGGCCTATTCTATCCACATCTTAGGGCAGGAGGAGTGGAGATGCGGGTGGAGTCAGTTTCGAACATGAACGAACTCCAATTTGCCCTCCACTCACCTGGGCCACGCACCAGAGACGACCCCAGCAGGCATGGTATACAATGGAAAGTGTGCAAAAGATCAGGCCCAACGCCGTGGAGTGAAACGGAGTGCTGGCCCATACACAGGCCTATTCTACCCACATCTTAGGGCAACAGAACTGGGGATGCGGGTGGAGCCAGTTTTGAACATTGATGCACCCCAATTTGGCCTCCACTCACCTGGGCCACACACCAGAGATGACCCCAGCAGGCATGGTGTACAATGGAAAGTGTGCAACAGATCAGGCCCAACGCCGTGGAGTGAAACGGAGTGCTGGCCTATACACAGGCCTATTCTATCCACATCTTAGGGCAACAGGACTGGAGATGCGGGTGGAGTCAGTTTCGAAAATGAATGCACTCCAATTTGCCGTCCACTCACCTGGGCCACACACCAGAGACGACCCCAGCAGGCATGGTGTACAATGGAAAGTGTGCAAAAGATCAGGCCCAACGCCGTGGAGTGAAACGGAGTGCTGGCCCATATACAGGCCTATTCTATCCACATCTTAGGGCAACAGAACTGGGGATGCGGGTGGAGTCAGCTTTGAACATTCATGCACCCCAATTTGCCCTCCACTCACCTGGGCCACACACCAGAGATGACCCCAGCAGGCATGGTGTACAATGGAAAATGTGCAACAGATCAGGCCCAACGCCGTGGAGTGAAACGGAGTGCTGGCCCATACACAGGCCTATTCCATCCACACCTTAGGGCAACAGAACCGGGGATGCGGGTGGAGCCAGTTTTGAACATTGATGCACCCCAATTTGCCCTCCACTCACCTGGGCCACACACCAGAGATGACCGCAGCAGGCATGGTGTACAATGCAAAGTGTGCAACAGATCAGGCCCAACGCCGTGGAGTGAAACGGAGTGCTGGCCGATACACAGGCCTATTCTATCCACATCTTAGGGCAACAGAACTGGAGATGCGGATGGAGTCAGATTTGAACATTAATGCACCCCAATTTGCCCTCCACTCACCTGGGCCACATCAGAGATGACCCCAGCAGGCATGGTGTACAATGCAAAGTGTGCAACAGATCAGGCCCAACGCCGTGGAGTGAAACGGAGTGCTGGCCCATACACAGGCCTACTCTATCCACATCTTAGGGCAACAGAACTGGAGATGCGGATGGAGCCAGTTTTGAACATTGATGCACGCCAATTTGCCCTCCACTCACCAGGGCCACACCAGAGATGACCCCAGCAGGCATGGTGTACAATGCAAAGTGTGCAACAGATCAGGCCCAACCCCGTGGAGTGAAACGGAGTGCTGGCCCATACACAGGCCTACTCTATCCACATCTTAGGGCAACAGAACTGGGGATGCGGACGGAGTCAGTTTTGAACATTGATGCACCCCAATTTGCCGTCCACTCACCTGGGCCACACACCAGAGATGACCCCAGCAGGCATGGTGTACAATGGAAAGTGTGCAACAGATCAGGCCCAACGCCGTAGAGTGAAACGGAGTGCTGGCCCATACACAGGCCTATTCTATCCACATCTTAGGGCAACAGAACTGGGGATGCGGGTGGAGTCAGTTTTGAACATTGATGCACCCCACTTTGCCCTCCACTCACCTGGGCCACACACCAGAGATGGCCCCAGCAGGCATGGTGTACAATGGAAAGTGTGCAACAGATCAGGCCCAACCCCGTGGAGTGAAACGGAGTGCTGGCCCATACACGGGCCTATTCTATCCACATCTTAGGGCAACAGAACTGGGGATGCGGGTGGAGTCAGTTTTGAACATTGATGCACCCCAATTTGCCCTCCACTCACCTCGGCCACTTCAGAGATGACCCCAGCAGGCATGGTGTACAATGCAAAGTGTGCAACAGATCAGGCCCAACGCCGTGGAGTAAAACGGAGTGCTGGCCCATACACAGGCCTATTCTATCCACATCTTAGGGCAACAGAACTGGGGATGCGGGTGGAGTCCGTTTTGAACATTGATGCACCCCAATTTGCCCTCCACTCACCTGGGCCACACACCAGAGATGACCCCACCAGGCATGGTGTACAATGGAAAGTTTGCAAAAGATCAGGCCCAACGCCGTGGAGTGAAACGGAGTGCTGGCCCATACACAGGCCTATTCTATCCACATCGTAGGGCAACAGATCTGGGGATGCGCGTGGAGTCAGTTTTGAACATGAATGCACCCCAGTTTGCCGTCCACTCACCTGGGCCACACACCAGAGACGACCCTAGCAGGCATGGTGTACAATGGAAAGTGTGCAAGAGATTAGGCCCAACGCCGTGGAGTGAAACGGAGTGCTGGCCCATACACAGGCCTATTCTATCCACATCGTAGGGCAACAGAACCGGGGATGCTGGTGGAGTCAGTTTTGAACATTGATGCACCCCACTTTGCCCTCCACTCACCTGGGCCACACACCAGAGATGGCCCCAGCAGGCATGGTGTACAATGGAAAGTGTGCAACAGATCAGGCCCAACGCCGTGGAGTGAAACGGAGTGTTGGCCCATACACAGGCCTATTCTATCCACATCTTAGGGCAACAGAACTGGGGATGCGGGTGGAGTCAGTTTTGAACATTGATGCACCCCAATTTGCCCTCCACTCACCTGGGCCACTTCAGAGATGACCCCAGCAGGCATGGTGTACAATGCAAAGTGTGCAACAGATCAGGCCCAACGCCGTGGAGTGAAACGGAGTGCTGGCCCATACACAGGCCTATTCTATCCACATCTTAGGGCAACAGAACTGGGGATGCGGGTGGAGTCCGTTTTGAACATTGATGCACCCCAATTTGCCCTCCACTCACCTGGGCCACACACCAGAGATGACCCCAGCAGGCATGGTGTACAATGGAAAGTGTGCAACAGATCAGGCCGAACGCCGTGGAGTGAAACGGAGTGCTGGCCCATACACAGGCCTATTCTATCCACATCTTAGGGCAACAGGACTGGAGATGCGGGTGGAGTCAGTTTTGAACATGAATGCACCCCAGTTTGCCGTCCACTCACCTGGGCCACACACCAGAGACGACCCTAGCAGGCATGGTGTACAATGGGAAGTGTGCAAGAGATTAGGCCCAACGCCGTGGAGTGAAACGGAGTGCTGGCCCATACACAGGCCTATTCTATCCACATCGTAGGGCAACAGAACCGGGGATGCTGGTGGAGTCAGTTTTGAACATTGATGCACCCCACTTTGCCCTCCACTCACCTGGGCCAGACACCAGAGATGGCCCCAGCAGGCATGGTGTACAATGGAAAGTGTGCAACAGATCAGGCCCAACGCCGTGGAGTGAAACCGAGTGCTGGCCCATACACAGGCCTATTCTATCCACATCTGAGGGCAACAGGACTGGGGATGCGGGTGGAGTCAGTTTTGAACATTGATGCACCCGATTTTGCCCTCCACTCACCTGGGCCAAACACCAGATATGACCCCAGCAGGCATGGTGTACGATGGAAAATGTGCAACAGATCAGGCCCAACGCCGTGGAGTGAAACGGAGTGCTGGCCCATACACAGGCCTATTCTATCCACATCTTAGGGCAACAGAACTGGGGATGCGGGTGGAGTCAGCTTTGAACATTGATGCACCCCAGTTTGCCCTCCACTCACCTGGGCCGCACACCAGAGATGACCCCAGCAGGCATGGTGTACAATGGAAAGTGTGCAAAAGATCAGGCCCAACGCCGTGGGGTGAAACGCAGTGCTGGCTCATACACAGGTGCATTCTATCCACATCTTAGGGCAACAGAACTGGAGATGCGGGTGGAGTCAGTTTTGAACATTGATGCACCCCAATTTGCTCTCCCCTCATCTGGGCCACACACCAGAAATGACTCCAGCAGGCATGGTGTACAATGGAAAGTGTGCAACTGATCAGGCCCAACGCCGTGGAGTGAAACGGAGTGCTGGCCCATACACAGGCCTATTCTATCCACATCTTAGGGCAACAGAAGTGGAGATGCGGGTGGAGTCAGTTTTGAACATTGATGCACCCCATTTTGCCCTCCACTCACCTGGGCCACACACCAGAGATGACCCCAGCAGGCATGGTGTACAATGGAAAGTGTGCAACAGATCAGGCCCAACGCCGTGGAGTGAAACGGAGTGCTGGCTCATACACAGGCCTATTCTATCCACATCTGAGGGCAACAGAACTGGGGATGCGGGTGGAGTCAGTTTTGAACATTGATGCACCCCAATTTGCCCTCCACTCACCTGGGCCAAACACCAGAGATGACCCCAGCAGGCATGGTGTACAATGGAAAATGTGCAACAGATCAGGCCCAACGCCGTGGAGTGAAACGGAGTGCTGGCCCATACACAGGCCTATTCTATCCACATCTTAGGGCAACAGAACTGGGGATGCGGGTGGAGTCAGCTTTGAACGTTGATGCACCCCATTTTGCCCTCCACTCACCTGGGCCACACACCAGAGATGACCCCAGCAGGCATGGTGTACAATGCAAAGTGTGCAACAGATCAGGCCCAACGCCGTGGGGTGAAACGGAGTGCTGGCCCATACACAGGCCTATTCTATCCACATCTTAGGGCAACAGAACTGGGAATGCGGGTGGAGTCAGTTTTGAACATTGATGCACCCCAATTTCCCCTCCACTCACCTGGGCCACACACCAGAGATGACCCCACCAGGCATGGTGTACAATGGAAAGTGTGCAAAAGATCAGGCCCAACGCCGTGGGGTGAAACGGAGTGCTGGCCCATACACAGGCCTATTCTATCCACATCTTAGGGCAACAGAGCTGGGGATGCGGGTGGAGTCAGTTTTGAACATTGATGCACCACAATTTGCCCTCCACTCACCTGGGCCACACACCAGAGATGACCCCAGCAGGCATGGTGTACAATGGAAAATGTGCAACAGATCAGGCCCAACGCCGTGGAGTGAAACGGAGTGCTGGCCCATACACAGGCCTATTGTATCCACATCTTAGGGCAACAGAACTGGGGATGCGGGTGGAGTCAAGTTTGAACATTGATGCACCCCATTTCGCCCTCCACTCATCTGGGCCACACACCAGAGATGACCCCAGCAGGCATGGTGTACCATGGAAAGTGTGCAAAAGATCAGGCCCAACGCCGTGGGGTGAAACGGAGTGCTGGCCCATACACAGGCCTATTCTATCCACATCTTAGGGCAACAGAGCTGGGGATGCGGGTGGAGTCAGTTTTGAACATTGATGCACCCCAATTTGCTCTCGCCTCATGTGGGCCACACACCAGAAATGACCCCAGCAGGCATGGTGTACAATGGAAATTGTGCAAGAGATCAGGCCCAACGCCGTGGAGTGAAACGGAGTGCTGGCCCATACACAGGCCTATTCTATCCACATCTTAGGGCAACTGAACCGGGGATGCAATTGGAGTCAGATTTGAACATTCATGCACCACAATTTGCCCTCCACTCACCTGGGCCACACACCAGAGATGACCCCAGCAGGCATGGTGTACAATGGAAAGTGTGCAACAGATCAGGCCCAACGCCGTGGAGTGAAACGGAGTGCTGGCCCATACACAGGCCTATTCTATCCACATCTTAGGGCAACAGAACTGGGGATGCGGGTGGAGTCAGTTTTGAACATTGATGCACCCCAATTTGCCCTCCACTCACCTGGGCCAGACACCAGAGATGACCCCAGCAGGCATGGTGTACAATGGAAAGTGTGCAACAGATCAGGCCCAACGCCGTGGAGTGAAACCGAGTGCTGGCCCATACACAGGCCTATTCTATCCACATCTTAGCGCAACAGAACTGGGGATGCGGGTGGAGTCAGTTTTGAACATTGATGCACCCCAATTTGCCCTCCACTCACCTGGGCCACACACCAGGGATGACCCCAGCAGGCATGGTGTACAATGGAAAGTGTGCAACAGATCAGGCCCAACGCCGTGGGGTGAAACGGAGTGCTGGCCCATACACAGGCCTATTCTATCCACATCTTAGGGCAACAGAACTGGGGATGCGGGTGGAGTCAGTTTTGAACATTGATGCACCCCAATTTGACCTCCACTCACCTGGGCCACACACCAGAGATGACCCCAGCAGGCATGGTGTACAATGGAAAGTGTGCAAAAGATCAGGCCCAACGCCGTGGGGTGAAACGGAGTGCTGGCCCATACACAGGCCTATTCTATCCACATCTTAGGGCAACAGAGCTGGGGATGCGGGTGGAGTCAGTTTTGAACATTGATGCACCCCAATTTGCCCTCCACTCACCTGGGCCACATCAGAGATGACCCAAGCAGGCATGGTGTACAATGGAAAATGTGCAACAGATCAGGCCCAACGCCGTGGAGTGAAACGGAGTGCTGGCCCATACACAGGCCTATTCTATCCACATCTTAGGGCAACAGAACTGGGGATGCGGGTGGAGTCTGGTTTGAACATTGATGCACCCCATTTCGCCCTCCACTCACCTGGGCCACACACCAGAGATGACCCCAGCAGGCATGGTGTACAATGGAAAGTGTGCAAAAGATCAGGCCCAACGCCGTGGGGTGAAACGGAGTGCTGGCCCATACACAGGCCTATTCCATCCACATCTTAGGGCAACAGAGCTGGGGATGCGGGTGGAGTCAGTTTTGAACATTGATGCACCCCAATTTGCTCTCCCCTCATGTGGGCCACACACCAGAAATGACCCCAGCAGGCATGGTGTACAATGGAAATTGTGCAAGAGATCAGGCCCAACGCCGTGGAGTGAAACGGAGTGCTGGCCCATACACAGGCCTATTCTATCCACATCGTAGGGCAACAGAACCGGGGATGCGGGTGGAGTCAGATTTGAACATTCATGCACCACAATTTGCCCTCCACTCACCTGGGCCACAAACAGGGATGACCCCAGCAGGCATGGTGTACAATGGAAAGTGTGCAACAGATCAGGCACAACGCCCTGGAGTGAAACGGAGTGCTGGCCCATACACAGGCCTATTCTATCCACATCTTAGGGCAACAGAACTGGGGATGCGGGTGGAGTCAGTTTTGAACATTGATGCACCCCAATTTGCCCTCCACTCACCTGGGCCAGACACCAGAGATGACGCCAGCAGGCATGGTGTACAATGGAAAGTGTGCAACAGATCAGGCCCAACGCCGTAGAGTGAAAGGGAGTGCTGGCCCATACACAGACCTATTCCATCCACATCTTAGGGCAACAGAACTGGGGATGCGGGTGGAGTCAGTTTTGAACATTGATGCACCCCATTTTGCCCTCCACTCACCTGGGCCACACACCAGAGATGACCCCAGCAGGCATGGTGTACAATGGAAAGTGTGCAACAGATCAGGCCCAACGCCGTGGAGCGAAACGGAGTGCTGGCCCATACACAGGCCTATTCTATCCACATCTTAGGGCAACAGAACTGGGGATGCGGATGGAGTCAGTTTTGAACATTGATGCACCCCATTTTGCCCTCCACTCACCTGGGCCACACACCAGAGATGACCCCAGCAGGCATGGTGTACAATGGAAAGTGTGCAACAGATCAGGCCCAACGCCGTGGGGTGAAACGGAGTGCTGATCCATACACAGGCCTATTCTATCCACATCTGAGGGCAACAGAACTGGGGATGCGGGTGGAGTCATTTTTGAACATTGATGCACCCCAATTTGCCCTCGACTCACCTGGGCCACATCAGAGATGACCCCAGCAGGCATGGTGTACAATGGAAAATGTGCAACAGATCAGGCCCAATGCCGTGGAGTGAAACGGAGTGCTGGCCCATACACAGGCCTATTCTATCCACATCTTAGGGCAACAGAACTGGGGATGCGGGTGGAGTCAGTTTTGAACATTGATGCACCCCATTTTGCCCTCCACTCACCTGGGCCACACACCAGAGATGACCCCAGCAGGCATGGTGTACAATGGAAAGTGTGCAAAAGATCAGGCCCAACGCCGTGGGGTGAAACGGAGTGCTGGCCCATACACAGGCCTATTCTATCCACATCTTAGGGCAACAGAGCTGGGGATGCGGGTGGAGTCAGTTTTGAACATTGATGCACCCCAATTTGCCCTCCACTCACCTGGGCCACACACCAGAGATGACCCCAGCAGGCATGGTGTACAATGGAAAGTGTGCAAAAGATCAGGCCCAACGCCGTGGAGTGAAACGGAGTGCTGATCCATACACAGGCCTATTCTATCCACATCTGAGGGCAACAGAACTGGGGATGCGGGTGGAGTCAGTTTGAACATTGATGCACCCCAATTTGCCCTCCACTCACCTGGGCCACATCAGAGATGACCTCAGCAGGCATGGGGTACAATGGAAAGTGTGCAACAGATCAGGCCAAATGCCGTGGAGTGAAACGGATTGCTGGCCCATACACAGGCCTATTCTATTCACATCTTAGGGCAACAGAACTGGGGCTGCGGGTGGAGTCAGTTTTGAACATTGATGCACCCCAATTTGCACTCCCCTCACCTGGGCCACACACCAGAGATGAGCCGGGCAGGCATGGTGTACAATGGAAAGTGTGCAAAAGATCAGGCGCAACGCCGTGGGGTGAAACGGAGTGCTGGCCCATACACAGGCCTATTCTATCCACATCTTAGGGCAACAGAGCTGCAGATCCAGGTGGAGTCAGTTTTGAACATTGATGCACCCCAATTAGCTCTCCCCTCATCTGGGCCACACACCAGAAATGACCCCAGCAGGCATGGTGTACAATGGAAATTGTGCAAGAGATCAGGCCCAACGCCGTGGAGTGAAACGGAGTGCTGGCCCATACACAGGCCTATTCTATCCACATCGTAGGGCAGCAGAACCGGGGATGCGGGTGGAGTCAGTTTTGAACATTCATGCACCACAAATTGCCCTCCACTCACCTGGGCCACACACCAGAGATGACCACAGCAGGCATGGTGTACAATGGAAAGTGTGCAACAGATCAGGCCCAACGCCGTGGAGTGAAACGGAGTGCTGGCCCATACACAGGCCTATTCTATCCACATCTTAGGGCAACAGAACTGGGGATGCGGGTGGAGTCAGTTTTGAACATTGATGCACCCCAATTTGCCCTCCACTCACTGGGCCACACACCAGAGATGACCCCAGCAGGCATGGTGTACAATGGAAAGTGTGCAACAGATCAGGCCCAACGCCGTGGAGTGAAACGGAGTGCTGGCCCATACACAGCCCTTTTCTATCCACATCTGAGGGCAACAGAACTGGGGATGCGGGTGGAGTCAGTTTTGAACATTGATGCACCCGGTTTTGCCCTCCACTCACCTGGGCCACACACCAGAGATGACCCCAGCAGGCATGGTGTACAATGCAAAGTGTGCAAAAGATCAGGCCCAAGGCCGTGGGGTGAAACGGAGTGCTGGCCCATACACAGGCCTATTCTATCCACATCTTAGGGCAACAGAGCTGGGGATGCGGGTGGAGTCAGTTTTGAACATTGATGCACCCCAATTTGCCCTCCACTCACCTGGGCCACACACCAGAGATGACCCCAGCAGGCATGGTGTACAATGGAAAGTGTGCAAAAGATCAGGCCCAACGCCGTGGGGTGAAACGGAGTGCTGGCCCATACACAGGCCTATTCTATCCACATCTTAGGGCAACAGGACTGGAGATGCGGGTGGAGTCAGTTTTGAACATTGATGCACCCCAATTTGCCCTCCACTCACCTGGGCCACATCAGAGATGACCCCAGCAGGCATGGTGTACAATGGAAAATGTGCAACAGATCAGGCCCAACGCCGTGGAGTGAAACGGAGTGCTGGCCTATACACAGGCCTATTCTATCCACATCTTAGGGCAACAGAACTGGGGATGCGGGTGGAGTCAGATTTGAACATTGATGCACCCCAATTTGCCCTCCACTCACCCTGGCCACACACCAGAGATGACCCCAGCAGGCATGGTGTACAATGGAAAGTGTGCAAAAGATCAGGCCCAACGCCGTGGGGTGAAACGGAGTGCTGGTTCATACACAGGCCTATTCTATCCACATCTTAGGGCAACAGATCTGGGGATGCGGGTGGAGTCAGTTTTGAACATTGATGCACCCCAATTTGCTCTCCCCTCACCTTGGCGACACACCAGAAATGACCCCAGCAGGCATGGTGTACAATGGAAATTGTGCAAGAGATCAGGCCCAACGCCGTGGAGTGAAACGGAGTGCTGGCCCATACACAGGCCTATTCTATTCACATCGTAGGGCAACAGAACCGGGCATGCGGGTGGAGTCAGATTTGAACATTCATGCACCACAATTTACCCTCCACTCACCTGGGCCACACACCAGAGATGACCCCGGCAGGCATGGTGTACAATGGAAGGTGTGCAACAGATCAGGCCCAACGCCGTGGAGTGAAACCGAGTGCCGGCCCATACACAGGCCTATTCTATCCACATCTTAGGGCAACAGAACTGGGGATGCGGGTGGAGTCAGTTTTGAACATTGATGCACCCCATTTTGCCCTCCACTCACCTGGGCCACACACCAGAGATGACCTCAGCAGGCATGGTGTACAATGGAAAGTGTGCAACAGATCAGGCCCAACGCCGTGGAGTGAAACCGAGTGCTGGCCCATACACAGGCCTATTCTATCCACATCTTAGGGCAACAGAACTGGGGATGCGGGTGGAGTAGTTTTGAACATTGATGCACCCCATTTTGCCCTCCACTCACCTGGGCCACACACCAGAGATGACCTCAGCAGGCATGGTGTACAATGGAAAGTGTGCAACAGATCAGGCCCAACGCCGTGGAGTAAAACCGAGTGCTGGCCCATACACAGGCCTATTCTATCCACATCTGAGGGCAACAGAACTGGGGATGCGGGTGGAGTCAGTTTTGAACATTGATGCACCCCAATTTGCCCTCCACTCACCTGGGCCACATCAGAGATGACCCCAGCAGGCATGGTGTACAATGGGAAGTTTGCAACAGATCAGGCCCAACGCCGTGGGGTGAAACGGAGTGCTGGCCCATACACAGGCCTATTCTATCCACATCTTAGGGCAACAGAACTGGGGATGCGGGTGGAGTCAGTTTTGAACATTGATGCACCCCAATTTGCCCTCCACTCACCTGGGCCACACACCAGAGATGACCCCAGCAGGCATGGTGTACAATGGAAAGTGTGCAAAAGATCAGGCCCAACGCCGTGGGGTGAAACGGAGTGCTGGCCCATACACAGGCCTATTCTATCCACATCTTAGGGCAACAGAGCTGGGGATGCGGGTGGAGTCAGTTTTGAACATTGATGCACCCCAATTTTCCCTCCACCCACCTGGGCCACATCAGAGATGACCCCAGCAGGCATGGTGTACAATGGAAAATGTGCAACAGATCAGGCCCAACGCCGTGGAGTGAAACGGAGTGCTGGCCTATACACAGGCCTATTCTATCCACATCTTAGGGCAACAGAACTGGGGATGCGGGTGGAGTCAGATTTGAACATTGATGCACCCCAATTTGCCCTCCACTCACCTGGGCCACACACCAGAGATGACCCCAGCAGGCATGGTGTACAATGGAAAGTGTGCAAAAGATCAGGCCCAACGCCGTGGGGTGAAACGGAGTGCTGGCCCATACACAGGCCTCTTCTATCCACATCCTAGGGCAACAGAGCTGGGGATGCGGGTGGAGTCAGTTTTGAACATTGATGCACCCCAATTTGCCCTCCACTCATCTGGGCCACACACCAGAAATGACCCCAGCAGGCATGGTGTACAATGGAAATTGTGCAACAGATCAGGCCCAACGCCGTGGAGTGAAACGGAGTGCTGGCCCATACACAGGCCTATTCTATCCACATCGTAGGGCAACAGAACCGGGGATGCGGGTGGAGTCAGATTTGAACATTCATGCACCACAATTTGCTCTCCACTCACCTGGGCCACATACCAGAGATGACCCCAGCAGGCATGGTGTACAATGGAAAGTGTGCAACAGATCAGGCCCAACGCCGTGGGGTGAAACGGAGTGCTGGCCCATACACAGGCCTATTCTATCCACATCTTAGGGCAACAGAACTGGGGATGCGGGTGGAGTCAGTTTTGAACATTGATGCACCCCAATTTGCCCTCCACTCACCTGGGCCAGACACCGGAGATGACCCCAGCAGGCATGGTGTACAATGGAAGATGTGCAATAGATCAGGCCGGACGCCGTGGAGTGAAACCGAGTGCTGGCCCATACACAGGCCTATTCTATCCACATCTTAGGGCAACAGAACTGGGGATGCGGGTGGAGTCAATTTTGAACATTGATGCACCCCACTTTGCCCCCAGCAGGCATGGTGTACAATGGAAAGTGTGCAAAAGATCAGGCCCAACGCCGTGGGGTGAAACGGAGTGCTGGCCCATACACAGGCCTATTCTATCCACACCTTAGGGCAACAGAGCTGGGGATGCGGGTGGAGTCAGTTTTGAACATTGATGCACCCCAATTTGCCCCCCACTCACCTGGGCCACACCAGAGGTGACCCCAGCAGGCATGGTGTACAATGGAAAGTGTGCAACAGATCAGGCCCAACGCCGTGGGGTGAAACGGAGTGCTGGCCCATACACAGGCCTATTCTATCCACATCTTAGGGCAACAGAACTGGGGATGCGGGTGGAGTCAGTTTTGAACATTGATGCACCCCAATTTGCCCTCCACTGACCTGGGCCACACACCAGAGATGACCCCAGCAGGCATGGTGTACAATGGAAAGTGTGCAAAAGATCAGGCCCAACGCCGTGGAGTAAAACCGAGTGCTGGCCCATACACAGGCCTATTCTATCCACATCTGAGGGCAACAGAACTGGGGATGCCGGTGGAGTCAGTTTTCAACATTGATGCACCCCAATTTGCCCTCCACTCACCTGGGCCACATCAGAGGTGACCCCAGCAGGCATGGTGTACAATGGAAAATGTGCAACAGATCAGGCCCAACGCCGTGGAGTGAAACGGAGTGCTGGCCCATACACAGGCCTATTCTATCCACATCTTAGGGCAACAGCACTGGGGATGCGGGTGGAGTCAGTTTTGAATATTGATGCACCCCATTTTGCCCTCCACTCACCTGGGCCACACACCAGAGATGACCCCAGCAGGCATGGTGTACAAAGGAAAGTGTGCAAAAGATGAGGCGCAACGCCGTGGGGTGAAACGGAGTGCTGGCCCATACACAGGCCTATTCTATCCACATCTTAGGGCAACAGAACTGGGGATGCGGGCGGAGTCAGTTTTGAACATTGATGCACCCCAATTTGCCCTCCACTCACCTGGGCCACACACCAGAGATGACCCCAGCAGGCATGGTGTACAATGGAAAGTGTGCAACAGATCAGGCCCAACGCCGTGGAGTGAAACGGAGTGCTGGCCCATACACAGGCCTATTCTATCCACATCGTAGGGCAACAGAACCGGGGATGCGGGTGGAGTCAGATTTGAACATTGATGCACCCCAATTTGCTCTCGCCTCATGTCGGCCACACACCAGAGATGACGCCAGCAGGCATCGTGTACAATGGAAAATGTGCAAAAGATCAGGCCCAACGCCGTGGAGTGAAACGGAGTGCTGGCCCATACACAGGCCTATTCTATCCACATCTTAGGGCAACAGTACTGGGGATGCGGGTGGAGTCAGCTTTGAACATTCATGCACCCCGAATTGCCCTCCACTCACCTGGGCCACATCAGAGATGACCCCAGCAGGCATGGTGTACAATGCAAAGTGTGCAACAGATCAGGCCCAACGCCGTGGAGTGAAACGAAGTGTTGGCCCATACACAGGCCTATTCTATCCACATCTTAGGGCAACAGAACTGGGGATGCGGGTGGAGTCAGATTTGAACATTGATGCACCCCAATTTGCCCTCCACTCACCTGGGCCACACACCAGAGATGACCCCAGCAGGCATGGTGTACAATGGAAAGTGTGCAACGCATCAGGCCCAACGCCGTGGAGTGAAACGGAGTGCTGGCCCATACACAGGCCTATTCTATCCACATCTTAGGGCAACAGAACTGGGGATGCGGGTGGAGTCAGTTTTGAACATTGATGCACCCCGAATTGCCCTCCACTCACCTGGGCCACATCAGAGATGACCCCAACAGGCATGGTGTACAATGCAAAGTGTGCAACAGATCAGGCTCAACGCCGTGGAGTGAAACGGAGTGCTGGCCCATACACAGGCCTATTCTATCCACATCGTAGGGCAACAGAACTGGGGATGCGGGTGGAGTCAGATTTGAACATTGATGCACCCCAGTTTGCCCTCCACTCACCTGGGCCACACACCAGAGATGACCCCAGCAGGCATGGTGTACAATGGAAAGTGTGCAAAAGATCAGGCCCAACGCCGTGGGGTGAAACGGAGTTCTGGCCCATACACAGGCCTATTCTATCCACATCGTAGGGCAACAGAACTGGGGATGCGGGTGGAGTCAGTTTTGAACATTCATGCACCACAATTTGCCCTCCACTCACCTGGGCCACACACCAGAGATGGCCCCAGCAGGCATGGTGTACAATGGAAAGTGTGCAACAGATCAGGCCCAAGGCCGTGGAGTGAAACGGAGTGCTGGCCCATACACAGGCCTATTCTATCCACATCTTAGGGCAACAGAACTGGGGATGCGGGTGGAGTCAGTTTTGAACATTGATGCACCCCAATTTGCCCTCCACTCACCTGGGCCACACACCAGAGATGACCCCAGCAGGCATGGTGTACAATGCAAAGTGTGCAACAGATCAGGCCCAAGGCCGTGGAGTGAAACGGAGTGCTGGCCCATACACAGGCCTATTCTATCCACATCTTAGGGCAGCAGAGCTGGGGATGCGGGTGGAGTCAGTTTTGAACATTGATGCACCCCAATTTGCCCTCCACTCACCTGGGCCACACACCAGAGATGACCCCAGCAGGCATGGTGTACAATGCAAAGTGTGCAAAAGATCAGGCCCAACGCCGTGGGGTGAAACGGAGTGCTGGCCCATACACAGGCCTATTCTATCCACATCGTTGGGCAAAAGAACTGAGGATGCGGGTGGAGCCAGTTTTGAACATTGATGCACCCCAATTTGCCCTCCACTCACCTGGGCCACACACCAGAGATGACCCCAGCAGGCATGGTGTACAATGGAAAGTGTGCAACAGATCAGGCCCAACGCCGTGGAGTGAAACGGAGTGCTGGCCCATACACAGGCCTATTCTATCCACATCTTAGGGCAACAGAACTGGGGATGCGGGTGGAGTCAGTTTTGAACATTGATGCACCCCAATTTGCCCTCCACTCGCCTGGGCCACATCAGAGATGACCCCAGCAGGCATGGTGTACAATGGAAAATGTGCAACAGATCAGGCCCAACGCCGTGGAGTGAAACGGAGTGCTGGCCCATACACAGGCCTATTCTATCCACATCGTAGGGCAACAGAACCGGGGATGCGGGTGGAGTCAGATTTGAACATTCATGCACCACAACTTGCCCTCCACTCACCTGGGCCACATCAGAGATGACCCCAGCAGGCATGGTGTACAATGGAAAGTGTGCAACAGATCAGGCCCAACGCCGTGGAGTGAAACGGAGTGCTGGCCCATACACAGGCCTATTCTATCCACATCGTAGGGCAACAGAACTGGGGATGCGGGTGGAGTCAGTTTTGAACATTGATGCACCCCAATTTGCCCTCCACTCACCTGGGCCGCACACCAGAGATGACCCCAGCAGGCATGGTGTACAATGGAAAGTGTGCAAAAGATCAGGCCCAACGCCGTGGAGTGAAACGGAGTGCTGGCCCATACACAGGCCTATTCTATCCACATCTTAGGGCAACAGTACTGGGGATGCGGGTGGAGTCAGCGTTGAACATTCATGCACCCCGAATTGCCCTCCACTCACCTGGGCCACATCAGAGATGACCCCAGCAGGCATGGTGTACAATGCAAAGTGTGCAACAGATCAGGCCCAACGCCGTGGAGTGAAACGGAGTGTTGGCCCATACACAGGCCTATTCTATCCACATCTGAGGGCAACAGAACTGGGGATGCGGGTGGAGTCAGATTTGAACATTGATGCACCCCAATTTGCCCTCCACTCACCTGGGCCACACACCAGAGATGACCCCAGCAGGCATGGTGTACAATGGAAAGTGTGCAACACATCAGGCCCAACGCCGTGGAGTGAAACGGAGTGCTGGCCCATACACAGGCCTATTCTATCCACATCTTAGGGCAACAGAACTGGGGATGCGGGTGGAGTCAGTTTTGAACATTGATGCACCCCGAATTGCCCTCCACTCACCTGGGCCACATCAGAGATGACCCCAACAGGCATGGTGTACAATGCAAAGTGTACAACAGATCAGGCTCAACGCCGTGGAGTGAAACGGAGTGCTGGCCCATACACAGGCCTATTCTATCCACATCGTAGGGCAACAGAACTGGGGATGCGGGTGGAGTCAGATTTGAACATTGATGCACCCCAGTTTGCCCTCCACTCACCTGGGCCACACACCAGAGATGACCCCAGCAGGCATGGTGTACAATGGAAAGTGTGCAAAAGATCAGGCCCAACGCCGTGGGGTGAAACGGAGTTCTGGCCCATACACAGGCCTATTCTATCCACATCGTAGGGCAACAGAACTGGGGATGCGGGTGGAGTCAGTTTTGAACATTCATGCACCACAATTTGCCCTCCACTCACCTGGGCCACACACCAGGGATGGCCCCAGCAGGCATGGTGTACAATGGAAAGTGTGCAACAGATCAGGCCCAAGGCCGTGGAGTGAAACGGAGTGCTGGCCCATACACAGGCCTATTCTATCCACATCTTAGGGCAACAGAACTGGGGATGCGGGTGGAGTCAGTTTTGAACATTGATGCACCCCAATTTGCCCTCCACTCACCTGGGCCACACACCAGAGATGACCCCAGCAGGCATGGTGTACAATGCAAAGTGTGCAACAGATCAGGCCCAACGCGGTGGAGTGAAACGGAGTGCTGGCCCATACACAGGCCTATTCTATCCACATCTTAGGGCAGCAGAGCTGGGGATGCGGGTGGAGTCAGTTTTGAACATTGATGCACCCCAATTTGCCCTCCACTCACCTGGGCCACACACCAGAGATGACCCCAGCAGGCATGGTGTACAATGCAAAGTGTGCAAAAGATCAGGCCCAACGCCGTGGGGTGAAACGGAGTGCTGGCCCATACACAGGCCTATTCTATCCACATCGTTGGGCAAAAGAACTGGGGATGCGGGTGGAGCCAGTGTTGAACATTGATGCACCCCAATTTGCCCTCCACTCACCTGGGCCACACACCAGAGATGACCCCAGCAGGCATGGTGTACAATGGAAAGTGTGCAACAGATCAGGCCCAACGCCGTGGAGTGAAACGGAGTGCTGGCCCATACACAGGCCTATTCTATCCACATCTTAGGGCAACAGAACTGGGGATGCGGGTGGAGTCAGATTTGAACATTGATGCACCCCAATTTGCCCTCCACTCACCTGGGCCACACACCAGAGATGACCCCAGCAGGCATGGTGTACAATGGAAAGTGTGCAACACATCAGGCCCAACGCCGTGGAGTGAAACGGAGTGCTGGCCCATACACAGGCCTATTCTATCCACATCTTAGGGCAACAGAACTGGGGATGCGGGTGGAGTCAGTTTTGAACATTGATGCACCCCGAATTGCCCTCCACTCACCTGGGCCACATCAGAGATGACCCCAACAGGCATGGTGTACAATGCAAAGTGTACAACAGATCAGGCTCAACGCCGTGGAGTGAAACGGAGTGCTGGCCCATACACAGGCCTATTCTATCCACATCGTAGGGCAACAGAACTGGGGATGCGGGTGGAGTCAGATTTGAACATTGATGCACCCCAGTTTGCCCTCCACTCACCTGGGCCACACACCAGAGATGACCCCAGCAGGCATGGTGTACAATGGAAAGTGTGCAAAAGATCAGGCCCAACGCCGTGGGGTGAAACGGAGTTCTGGCCCATACACAGGCCTATTCTATCCACATCGTAGGGCAACAGAACTGGGGATGCGGGTGGAGTCAGTTTTGAACATTCATGCACCACAATTTGCCCTCCACTCACCTGGGCCACACACCAGAGATGGCCCCAGCAGGCATGGTGTACAATGGAAAGTGTGCAACAGATCAGGCCCAAGGCCGTGGAGTGAAACGGAGTGCTGGCCCATACACAGGCCTATTCTATCCACATCTTAGGGCAACAGAACTGGGGATGCGGGTGGAGTCAGTTTTGAACATTGATGCACCCCAATTTGCCCTCCACTCACCTGGGCCACACACCAGAGATGACCCCAGCAGGCATGGTGTACAATGCAAAGTGTGCAACAGATCAGGCCCAACGCGGTGGAGTGAAACGGAGTGCTGGCCCATACACAGGCCTATTCTATCCACATCTTAGGGCAGCAGAGCTGGGGATGCGGGTGGAGTTAGTTTTGAACATTGATGCACCCCAATTTGCCCTCCACTCACCTGGGCCACACACCAGAGATGACCCCAGCAGGCATGGTGTACAATGCAAAGTGTGCAAAAGATCAGGCCCAACGCCGTGGGGTGAAACGGAGTGCTGGCCCATACACAGGCCTATTCTATCCACATCGTTGGGCAAAAGAACTGGGGATGCGGGTGGAGCCAGTGTTGAACATTGATGCACCCCAATTTGCCCTCCACTCACCTGGGCCACACACCAGAGATGACCCCAGCAGGCATGGTGTACAATGGAAAGTGTGCAACAGATCAGGCCCAACGCCGTGGAGTGAAACGGAGTGCTGGCCCATACACAGGCCTATTCTATCCACATCTTAGGGCAACAGAACTGGGGATGCGGGTGGAGTCAGTTTTGAACATTGATGCACCCCAATTTGCCCTCCACCCGCCTGGGCCACATCAGAGATGACCCCAGCAGGCATGGTGTACAATGGAAAATGTGCAACAGATCAGGCCCAACGCCGTGGAGTGAAACGGAGTGCTGGCCCATACACAGGCCTATTCTATCCACATCGTAGGGCAACAGAACCGGGGATGCGGGTGGAGTCAGATTTGAACATTCATGCACCACAACTTGCCCTCCACTCACCTGGGCCACACACCAGAGACGACCCCAGCAGGCATGGTGTACAATGGAAAATGTGCAACAGATCAGGCCCAAAGCCGTGGAGTGAAACGGAGTGCTGGCCCATACACAGGCCTATTCTATCCACATCTTAGGGCAACAGAACTGGGGATGCGGGTGGAGTCAGGTTTGAACATTGATGCACCCAGATTTGCCCTCCACTCACCTGGGCCACATCAGAGATGACCCCAGCAGGCATGGTGTACAATGGAAAGTGTGCAACAGATCAGGCCCAACGCCGTGGAGTGAAACGGAGTGCTGGCCCATACACAGGCCTATTCTATCCACATCGTAGGGCAACAGAACTGGGGATGCGGGTGGAGTCAGTTTTGAACATTGATGCGGCCCAATTTGCCCTCCACTCACCTGGGCCACACACCAGAGATGACCCCAGCAGGCATGGTGTACAATGGAAAGTGTGCAAAAGATCAGGCCCAACGCCGTGGAGTGAAACGGAGTGCTGGCCCATACACAGGCCTATCCTATCCACATCTTAGGGCAACAGAACTGGGGATGCGGGTGGAGTCAGATTTGAACATTCATGCACCACAATTTGCCCTCCACTCACCTGGGCCACACACCAGAGATGACCCCAGCAGGCATGGTGTACAATGGAAAGTGTGCAAAAGATCAGGCCCAACGCCGTGGAGTGAAACGGAGTGCTGGCCCATACACAGGCCTATTCTATCCACATCGTAGGGCAACAGAACTGGGGATGCGGGTGGAGTCAGTTTTGGACATTCATGCACCACAATTCGCCCTCCACTCACCTGGGCCACACACCAGAGATGGCCCCAGCAGGCATGGTGTACAATGGAAAGTGTGCAACAGATCAGGCCCAACGCCGTGGAGTGAAACGGAGTGCTGGCCCATACACAGGCCTATTCTATCCACATCGTAGGGCAGCAGAACTGGGGATGCGGGTGGAGTCAGTTTTGAACATTGATGCACCCCAATTTGCCCTCCACTCACCTGGGCCACACACCAGAGATGACCCCAGCAGGCATGGTGTACAATGGAAAGTGTGCAAAAGATCAGCCCCAACGCCGTGGGGTGAAACGGAGTGCTGGCCCATACGCAGGCCTATTCTATCCACATCTTAGGGCAACAGAGCTGGGGATGCGGGTGGAGTCAGTTTTGAACATTGATGCACCCCAATTTGCCGTCCACTCACCTTGGCCAAACACCAGAGATGACCCCAGCAGGCATGGTGTACAATGGAAAGTGTGCAAAAGATCAGTCCCAACGCCGTGGGGTGAAACAGAGTGCTGGCCCATACACAGGCCTATTCTATCCACATCTTAGGGCAACAGAACTGGGGATGCGGGTGGAGCCAGTTTTGAACATTGATGCACCCCGATTTGCCCTCCACTCACCTGGGCCACACACCAGAGATGACCCCAGCAGGCATGGTGTACAATGGAAAGTGTGCAACAGATCAGGCCCAACGCCGTGGAGTGAAACGGAGTGCTGGCCCATACACAGGCCTATTCTATCCACATCGTTGGGCAACATAACCGGGGATGCGGGTGGAGTCAGATTTGAACATTCATGCACCACAATTTGCCCTCCACTCACCTGGGCCACACACCAGAGATGACCTCAGCAGGCATAGTGTACAATGGAAAGTGTGCAACAGATCAGGCCCAACGCCGTGGAGTGAAACGGAGTGCTGGCCCATACACAGGCCTATTCTATCCACATCTTAGGGCAACAGAACTGAGGATGCGGGTGGTGTCAGATTTGAACATTGATGCACCCCAATTTGCCCTCCACTCACCTGGGCCACACACCAGAGATGACCCCAGCAGGCATGGTGTACAATGGAAAGTGTGCAACAGATCAGGCCCAACGCCGTGGAGTGAAACGGAGTGCTGGCCCATACACAGGCCTATTCTATCCACATCTTAGGGCAACAGAACTGGGGATGCGGGTGGTGTCAGATTTGAACATTGATGCATCCCAATTTGCCCTCCACTCGCCTGGGCCACATCAGAGATGACCCCAGCAGGCATGGTGTACAATGGAAAGTGTGCAACAGATCAGGCCCATCGCCGTGGAGTGAAACGGAGTGCTGGCCCATACACAGGCCTATTCTATCCACATCGTAGGGCAACAGAACCGGGGATGCGGGTGGAGTCAGATTTGAACATTCATGCACCACAACTTGCCCTCCACTCACCTGGGCCACACACCAGAGATGACCCCAGCAGGCATGGTGTACAATGGAAATTGTGCAACAGATCAGGCCCAACGCCGTGGAGTGAAACGGAGTGCTGGCCCATACACAGGCCTATTCTATCCACATCTTAGGGCAACAGAACTGGGGATGCGGGTGGAGTCAGGTTTGAACATTGATGCACCCCGATTTGCCCTCCACTCACCTGGGCCACATCAGAGATGACCCCAGCAGGCATGGTGTACAATGGAAAGTGTGCAACAGATCAGGCCCAACGCCGTGGAGTGAAACGGAGTGCTGGCCCATACACAGGCCTATTCTATCCACATCGTAGGGCAACAGAACTGGGAATGCGGGTGGAGTCAGATTTGAACATTGATGCACCCCAATTTGCCCTCCACTCACCTGGGCCACACACCAGAGATGACCCCAGCAGGCATGGTGTACAATGGAAAGTGTGCAAAAGATCAGGCCCAACGCCGTGGAGTGAAACGGAGTGCTGGCCCATACACAGGCCTATTCTATCCACATCTTAGGGCAACAGAACTGGGGATGCGGGTGGAGTCAGATTTGAACATTGATGCACCCCAATTTGCCCTCCACTCACCTGGGCCACACACCAGAGATGACCCCAGCAGGCATGGTGTACAATGGAAAGTGTGCAAAAGATCAGGCCCAACGCCGTGGAGTGAAACGGAGTGCTGGCCCATACACAGGCCTATTCTATCCACATCTTAGGGCAACAGAACTGGGGATGCGGGTGGAGTCAGTTTTGGACATTCATGCACCACAATTCGCCCTCCACTCACCTGGGCCACACACCAGAGATGGCCCCAGCAGGCATGGTGTACAATGGAAAGTGTGCAACAGATCAGGCCCAACGCCGTGGAGTGAAACGGAGTGCTGGCCCATACACAGGCCTATTCTATCCACATCTTAGGGCAACAGAACTGGGGATGCGGACGGAGTCAGCTTTGAACATTGATGCACCCCAATTTGCCCTCCACTCACCTGGGCCACACACCAGAGATGACCCCAGCAGGCATGGTGTACAATGGAAAGTGTGCAAAAGATCAGCCCCAACGCCGTGGGGTGAAACGGAGTGCTGGCCCATACACAGGCCTATTCTATCCACATCTTAGGGCAACAGAACTGGGGATGCGGGTGGAGTCAGTTTTGAACATTGATGCACCCCAATTTGCCCTCCACTCACCTGGGCCACACACCAGAGATGACCCCAGCAGGCATGGTGTACAATGGAAAGTGTGCAAAAGATCAGGCCCAACGCCGTGGA
Source organism: Eutreptiella sp. 'Long Island Sound 2002' (assembly GCA_964036045.1). Lineage (NCBI taxonomy): Eukaryota > Euglenozoa > Euglenophyceae > Eutreptiales > Eutreptiaceae > Eutreptiella > Eutreptiella sp. 'Long Island Sound 2002'. The sequence continues at coordinate 28,579,912 of OZ038389.1, forward strand.
GTGAAACGGAGTGCTGGCCCATACACAGGCCTATTCTATCCACATCTTAGGGCAACAGAACTGGGGATGCGGGTGGAGTCAGATTTGAACATTGATGCACCCCAATCTGCCCTCCACTCACCTGGGCCACACACCAGAGATGACCCCAGCAGGCATGGTGTACAATGGAAAGTGTGCAACAGATCAGGCCCAACGCCGTGGAGTGAAACGGAGTGCTGGCCCATACACAGGCCTATTCTATCCACATCTTAGGGCAACAGAACTGGGGATGCGGGTGGAGTCAGTTTTGGACATTCATGCACCACAATTCGCCCTCCACTCACCTGGGCCACACACCAGAGATGGCCCCAGCAGGCATGGTGTACAATGCAAAGTGTGCAAAAGATCAGGCCCAACGCCGTGGGGTGAAACGGAGTGCTGGCCCATACACAGGCCTATTCTATCCACATCTTAGGGCAACAGAACTGGGGATGCGGGTGGAGTCAGTTTTGAACATTGATGCACCCCAATTTGCCGTCCACTCACCTTGGCCAAACACCAGGGATGACCCCAGCAGGCATGGTGTACAATGGAAAGTGTGCAAAAGATCAGTCCCAACGCCGTGGAGTGAAACGGAGTGCTGACCCATACACAGGCCTATTCTATCCACATCGTTGGGCAACATAACCGGGGATGCGGGTGGAGTCAGATTTGAACATTCATGCACCCCAATTTGCCCTCCACTCACCAGGGGCCACACACCAGAGATGACCTCAGCAGGCATAGTGTACAATGGAAAGTGTGCAACAGATCAGGCCCAACGCCGTGGAGTGAAACGGAGTGCTGGCCCATACACAGGCCTATTCTATCCACATCTTAGGGCAACAGAACTGGGGATGCGGGTGGAGTCAGATTTGAACATTGATGCACCCCGATTTGCCCTCCACTCACCTGGGCCACATCAGAGATGACCCCAGCAGGCATGGTGTACAATGGAAAGTGTGCAAGAGATCAGGCCCAACGCCGTGGAGTGAAACGGAGTGCTGGCTCATACACAGGCCTATTCTATCCACATCTTAGGGCAACAGAACTGGGGATGCGGGTGGTGTCAGATTTGAACATTGATGCACCCCAATTTGCCCTCCACTCACCTGGGTCACACACCAGAGATGACCCCAGCAGGCATGGTGTACAATTGAAAGTGTGCAACAGATCAGGCCCAACGCCGTGGGGTGAGACGGAGTGCTGGCCCATACACGGGCCTAGTCTATCCACATCGTAGGGCAACAGAACTGGGGATGCGGGTGGAGTCAGTTTTGAACATTCATGCACCACAATTTGCCCTCCACTCACCTGGGCCACACACCAGAGATGACCCCAGCAGGCATGGTGTACAATGGAAAGTGTGCAACAGATCAGGCCCAACGCCGTGGAGTGAAACGGAGTGCTGGCCCATACACAGGCCTATTCTATCCACATCTTAGCGCAACGGAGCCGGGGATGCGGGTGGAGTCAGTTTTGAACATCGATGCACCCCAATTTTCCCTCCACTCACCTGGGCCACACACCAGAGATGACCCCAGCAGGCATGGTGTACAATCGAAAGTGTGCAACAGATCAGGCCCAACGCCGTGGGGTGAAACGGAGTGCTGGCCCATACACAGGCCTATTCTATCCACATCTTAGGGCAACAGAACTGGGGATGCGGGTGGAGTCAGTTTTGAACATTGATGCACCCCAATTTGCCCTCCACTCACCTGGGCCACACACCAGAGATGACCCCAGCAGGGATGGTGTACAATGGAAAGTGTGCAAAAGATCAGGCCCAACGCCGTGGAGTGAAACGGAGTGCTGGCCCATACACAGGCCTATTCTATCCACATCTTAGGGCAACAGAACTGGGGATGCGGGTGGAGTCCGATTTGAACATTGATGCACCCCAATCTGCCCTCCACTCACCTGGGCCACACACCAGAGATGACCCCAGCAGGCATGGTGTACAATGGAAAGTGTGCAACAGATCAGGCCCAACGCCGTGGAGTGAAACGGAGTGCTGGCCCAAACACAGGCCTATTCTATCCACATCTTAGGGCAACAGAACTGGGGATGCGGGTGGAGTCAGTTTTGAACATTCATGCACCACAATTCGCCCTCCACTCACCTGGGCCACACACCAGAGATGGCCCCAGCAGGCATGGTGTACAATGGAAAGTGTGCAACAGATCAGGCCCAACGCCGTGGGGTGAAACGGAGTGCTGGCCCATACACAGGCCTATTCTATCCACATCCTAGGGCAACAGAACTGGGGATGCGGGTGGAGTCAGTTTTGAACATTGATGCACCCCAATTTGCCCTCCACTCACCTTGGCCAAACACCAGGGATGACCCCAGCAGGCATGGTGTACAATGGAAAGTGTGCAAAAGATCAGTCCCAACGCCGTGGAGTGAAACGGAGTGCTGGCCCATACACAGGCCTATTCTATCCACATCGTTGGGCAACATAACCGGGGATGCGGGTGGAGTCAGATTTGAACATTGATGCACCCCGATTTGCCCTCCACTCGTTTGGGCCACATCAGAGATGACCCCAGCAGGCATGGTGTACAATGGAAAGTGTGCAACAGATCAGGCCCAACGCCGTGGAGTGAAACGGAGTGCTGGCTCATACACAGGCCCATTCTATCCACATCTTAGGGCAACAGAACTGGGGATGCGGGTGGTGTCAGATTTGAACATTGATGCACCCCAATTTGCCCTCCACTCACCTGGGTCACACACCAGAGATGACCCCAGCAGGCATGGTGTACAATTGAAAGTGTGCAACAGATCAGGCCCAACGCCGTGGGGTGAAACGGAGTGCTGGCCCATACACGGGCCTAGTCTATCCACATCGTAGGGCAACAGAACTGGGGATGCGGGTGGAGTCAGTTTTGAACATTCATGCACCACAATTTGCCCTCCACTCACCTGGGCCACACACCAGAGATGGCCCCAGCAGGCATGGTGTACAATGGAAAGTGTGCAACAGATCAGGCCCAACGCCGTGGAGTGAAACGGAGTGCTGGCCCACACACAGGCCTATTCTATCCACATCCTAGCGCAACGGAGCCGGGGATGCGGGTGGAGTCAGTTTTGAACATCGATGCACCCCAATTTTCCCCCCACTCACCTGGGCCACACACCAGAGATGACCCCAGCAGGTATGGTGTACAATGGAAAGTGTGCAAAAGATCAGGCCCAACGCCGTGGGGTGAAACGGAGTGCTGGCCCATACACAGGCCTATTCTATCCACATCTTAGGGCAACAGAACTGGGGATGCGGGTGGAGCCAGTTTTGAACATTGATGCACCCCAATTTGCCCTCCACTCACCTGGGCCACACACCAGAGATGACCCCAGCAGGCATGGTGTACAATGGAAAGTGTGCAACAGATCAGGCCCAACGCCGTGGAGTGAAACCGAGTGCTGGCCCATACACAGGCCTATTCTATTCACATCTGAGGGCAACAGAACTGGGGATGCGGGTGGAGTCAGTTTTGAACATTGATGCACGCCAATTTGCCCTCCACTCACCTGGGCCACATCAGAGATGACCCCAGCAGGCATGGTGTACAATGGAAAGTGTGCAACAGATCAGGCCCAACGCCGTGGAGTGAAACGGAGTGCTGGCCCATACACAGGCATATTCTATCCACATCTTAGGGCAACAGAACTGGGGATGCGGGTGGAGTCAGTTTTGAAGATTGATGCACCCCAATTTGCTCTCCCCTCATCTGGGCCACACACCAGAGATGACCCCAGCAGGCATGGTGTACAATGGAAAGTGTGCAAGAGATCAGGCCCAACGCCGTGGAGTGAAACGGAGTGCTGGCCCATACACAGGCCTCTTCTATCCGCATCTTAGGGCAACAGAACTGGGGATGCGGGTGGAGTCAGTTTTGAACATTCATGCACCCCAATTTGCCCTCCACTCACCTGGGCCACACACCAGAGATGACCCCAGCAGGCATGGTGTACAATGGAAAATGTGCAACAGATCAGGCCCAACGCCGTGGAGTGAAACGGAGTGCTGGCCCATACACAGGCCTATTCTATCCACATCTTAGGGCAACAGAACTGGGGATGCGGGTGGAGTCAGTTTTGAACATTGATGCACCCCAATTTGCTCTCCCCTCATCTGGGCCACACACCAGAAATGACCGCAGCAGGCATGGTGTACAATGGAAATTGTGCAAGAGATCAGGCCCAACGCCGTGGAGTGAAACGGAGTGCTGGCTCATACACAGGCCTATTCTATCCACATCTTAGGGCAACAGAACTGGGGATGCGGGTGGTGTCAGATTTGAACATTGATGCACCCCAATTTGCCCTCCACTCACCTGGGTCACACACCAGAGATGACCCCAGCAGGCATGGTGTACAATTGAAAGTGTGCAACAGATCAGGCCCAACGCCGTGGGGTGAGACGGAGTGCTGGCCCATACACGGGCCTAGTCTATCCACATCGTAGGGCAACAGAACTGGGGATGCGGGTGGAGTCAGTTTTGAACATTCATGCACCACAATTTGCCCTCCACTCACCTGGGCCACACACCAGAGATGACCCCAGCAGGCATGGTGTACAATGGAAAGTGTGCAACAGATCAGGCCCAACGCCGTGGAGTGAAACGGAGTGCTGGCCCATACACAGGCCTATTCTATCCACATCTTAGCGCAACGGAGCCGGGGATGCGGGTGGAGTCAGTTTTGAACATCGATGCACCCCAATTTTCCCTCCACTCACCTGGGCCACACACCAGAGATGACCCCAGCAGGCATGGTGTACAATCGAAAGTGTGCAACAGATCAGGCCCAACGCCGTGGGGTGAAACGGAGTGCTGGCCCATACACAGGCCTATTCTATCCACATCTTAGGGCAACAGAACTGGGGATGCGGGTGGAGTCAGTTTTGAACATTGATGCACCCCAATTTGCCCTCCACTCACCTGGGCCACACACCAGAGATGACCCCAGCAGGCATGGTGTACAATGGAAAGTGTGCAAAAGATCAGGCCCAACGCCGTGGAGTGAAACGGAGTGCTGGCCCATACACAGGCCTATTCTATCCACATCTTAGGGCAACAGAACTGGGGATGCGGGTGGAGTCAGATTTGAACATTGATGCACCCCAATCTGCCCTCCACTCACCTGGGCCACACACCAGAGATGACCCCAGCAGGCATGGTGTACAATGGAAAGTGTGCAACAGATCAGGCCCAACGCCGTGGAGTGAAACGGAGTGCTGGCCCAAACACAGGCCTATTCTATCCACATCTTAGGGCAACAGAACTGGGCATGCGGGTGGAGTCAGTTTTGAACATTCATGCACCACAATTCGCCCTCCACTCACCTGGGCCACACACCAGAGATGGCCCCAGCAGGCATGGTGTACAATGGAAAGTGTGCAACAGATCAGGCCCAACGCCGTGGGGTGAAACGGAGTGCTGGCCCATACACAGGCCTATTCTATCCACATCCTAGGGCAACAGAACTGGGGATGCGGGTGGAGTCAGTTTTGAACATTGATGCACCCCAATTTGCCCTCCACTCACCTTGGCCAAACACCAGGGATGACCCCAGCAGGCATGGTGTACAATGGAAAGTGTGCAAAAGATCAGTCCCAACGCCGTGGAGTGAAACGGAGTGATGGCCCATACACAGGCCTATTCTATCCACATCGTTGGGCAACATAACCGGGGATGCGGGTGGAGTCAGATTTGAACATTCATGCACCACAATTTGCCCTCCACTCACCTGGGCCACACACCAGAGATGACCTCAGCAGGCATAGTGTACAATGGAAAGTGTGCAACAGATCAGGCCCAACGCCGTGGAGTGAAACGGAGTGCTGGCCCATACACAGGCCTATTCTATCCACATCTTAGGGCAACAGAACTGGGGATGCGGGTGGAGTCAGATTTGAACATTGATGCACCCCGATTTGCCCTCCACTCGTTTGGGCCACATCAGAGATGACCCCAGCAGGCATGGTGTACAATGGAAAGTGTGCAACAGATCAGGCCCAACGCCGTGGAGTGAAACGGAGTGCTGGCTCATACACAGGCCCATTCTATCCACATCTTAGGGCAACAGAACTGGGGATGCGGGTGGTGTCAGATTTGAACATTGATGCACCCCAATTTGCCCTCCACTCACCTGGGTCACACACCAGAGATGACCCCAGCAGGCATGGTGTACAATTGAAAGTGTGCAACAGATCAGGCCCAACGCCGTGGGGTGAAACGGAGTGCTGGCCCATACACGGGCCTAGTCTATCCACATCGTAGGGCAACAGATCTGGGGATGCGGGTGGAGTCAGTTTTGAACATTCATGCACCACAATTTGCCCTCCACTCACCTGGGCCACACACCAGAGATGGCCCCAGCAGGCATGGTGTACAATGGAAAGTGTGCAACAGATCAGGCCCAACGCCGTGGAGTGAAACGGAGTGCTGGCCCACACACAGGCCTATTCTATCCACATCCTAGCGCAACGGAGCCGGGGATGCGGGTGGAGTCAGTTTTGAACATCGATGCACCCCAATTTTCCCCCCACTCACCTGGGCCACACACCAGAGATGACCCCAGCAGGTATGGTGTACAATGGAAAGTGTGCAAAAGATCAGGCCCAACGCCGTGGGGTGAAACGGAGTGCTGGCCCATACACAGGCCTATTCTATCCACATCTTAGGGCAACAGAACTGGGGATGCGGGTGGAGCCAGTTTTGAACATTGATGCACCCCAATTTGCCCTCCACTCACCTGGGCCACACACCAGAGATGACCCCAGCAGGCATGGTGTACAATGGAAAGTGTGCAACAGATCAGGCCCAACGCCGTGGAGTGAAACCGAGTGCTGGCCCATACACAGGCCTATTCTATTCACATCTGAGGGCAACAGAACTGGGGATGCGGGTGGAGTCAGTTTTGAACATTGATGCACGCCAATTTGCCCTCCACTCACCTGGGCCACATCAGAGATGACCCCAGCAGGCATGGTGTACAATGGAAAGTGTGCAAAAGATCAGGCCCAACGCCGTGGAGTGAAACGGAGTGCTGGCCCATACACAGGCATATTCTATCCACATCTTAGGGCAACAGAACTGGGGATGCGGGTGGAGTCAGTTTTGAAGATTGATGCACCCCAATTTGCTCTCCCCTCATCTGGGCCACACACCAGAGATGACCCCAGCAGGCATGGTGTACAATGGAAAGTGTGCAAGAGATCAGGCCCAACGCCGTGGAGTGAAACGGAGTGCTGGCCCATACACAGGCCTCTTCTATCCGCATCTTAGGGCAACAGAACTGGGGATGCGGGTGGAGTCAGTTTTGAACATTCATGCACCCCAATTTGCCCTCCACTCACCTGGGCCACACACCAGAGATGACCCCAGCAGGCATGGTGTACAATGGAAAATGTGCAACAGATCAGGCCCAACGCCGTGGAGTGAAACGGAGTGCTGGCCCATACACAGGCCTATTCTATCCACATCTTAGGGCAACAGAACTGGGGATGCGGGTGGAGTCAGTTTTGAACATTGATGCACCCCAATTTGCTCTCCCCTCATCTGGGCCACACACCAGAAATGACCGCAGCAGGCATGGTGTACAATGGAAATTGTGCAAGAGATCAGGCCCAACGCCGTGGAGTGAAACGGAGTGCTGGCCCATACACAGGCCTATTCTATCCACATCTTAGGGCAACAGAACTGGGGATGCGGGTGGAGTCAGCTTTGAACATTGATGCACCCCAATTTGCTCTCCACTCACCTGGGCCACACACCAGAGATGACCCCAGCAGGCATGGTGTACAATGGAAAATGTGCAACAGATCAGGCCCAGCGCCGTGGAGTGAAACGGAGTGCTGGCCCATACACAGGCCTATTCTATCCACATCTTAGGGCAACAGAACTGGGGATGCGGGTGGAGTCAGTTTTGAACATTGATGCACCCCAATTTGCTCTCCCCTCATCTGGGCCACACACCAGAAATGACCGCAGCAGGCATGGTGTACAATGGAAAATGTGCAACAGATCAGGCCCAACGCCGTGGAGTGAAACGGAGTGCTGGCCCATACACAGGCCTATTCTATCCACATCTTAGGGCAACAGAACCGGGGATGCGGGTGGAGTCAGTTGTGAACATTGATGCACCCCGATTTGCCCTCCACTCACCTGGGCCACACACCAGAGATGACCCCAGCAGGCATGGTGTACAATGGAAAGTGTGCAACAGATCAGGCCCAACGCCGTGGAGTGAAACGGAGTGCTGGCCCATACACAGGCCTATTCCATCCACATCTTAGGGCAACATAACCGGGGATGCGGTCGGAGTCAGTTTTGAACATTGATGCACCCCAATTTCCCCTCCACTCACCTGGGCCACACACCAGAGATGACCCCAGCAGGCATGGTGTACAATGGAAAGTGTGCAAAAGATCACGCCCAACGCCGTGGGGTGAAACGGAGTGCTGGCCCATACACAGGCCTATTCTATCCACCTCTTAGGGCAACAGGACTGGAGATGCGGGTGGAGTCAGTTTCGAACATGAATGCACCCCAATTTGCCCTCCACTCACCTGGGCCACATCAGAGATGACCCCAGCAGGCATGGTGTACAATGGAAAGTGTGCAACAGATCAGGCCCAACGCCATGGAGTGAAACGGAGTGCTGGCCCATACACAGGCCTGTTCCATCCACATCTTAGGGCAACAGAACTGGGGATGCGGGTGGAGTCAGGTTTGAACATTGATGCACCCCAATTTGCCCTCCACTCACCTGGGCCACATCAGAGATGACCCCAGCAGGCATGGTGTACAATGCAAAGTGTGCAACAGATCAGGCCCAACGCGGTGGAGTGAAACGGAGTGCTGGCCCATACACAGGCCTATTCTATCCACATCTTAGGGCAACAGAACTAGGGATGTGGGTGGGGTCAGTTGTGAACATTGATGCACCCCAATTTGCCCTCCACTCACCTGGGCCACACACCAGAGATGACCCCAGCAGGCATGGTGTACAATGCAAAGTGTGCAACAGATCAGGCCCAACGCCGTGGAGTGAAACCGAGTGCTGGCCCATACACAGGCCTATTCTATCCACATCTTAGGGCAACAGAACTGGGGATGCGGGTGGAGTCAGTTTTGAACATTGATGCACCCCAATGTGCCCTCCACTCACCTGGGTCACACACCAGAGATGACCCCAGCAGGCATGGTGTACAATGGAAAGTGTGCAACAGATCAGGCCCAACGCCGTGGAGTGAAACGGAGTGCTGGCCCATACACAGGCCTATTCCATCCACATCTTAGGGCAACAGAACTGGGGATGCGGGTGGAGTCAGGTTTGAACATTGATGCACCCCAATTTGCCCTCCACTCACCTGGGCCACATCAGAGATGACCCCAGCAGGCATGGTGTACAATGCAAAGTGTGCAACAGATCAGGCCCAACGCGGTGGAGTGAAACGGAGTGCTGGCCCATACACAGGCCTATTCTATCCACATCTTAGGGCAACAGAACTGGGGATGCGGGTGGAGTCAGTTTTGAACATTGATGCACCCCAATTTGCCCTCCACTCACCTGGGCCACACACCAGAGATGACCCCAGCAGGCATGGTGTACAATGGAAAGTGTGCAACAGATCAGGCCCAACGCCGTGGAGTGAAACGGAGTGCTGGCCCATACACAGGCCTATTCCATCCACATCTTAGGGCAACAGAACTGGGGATGCGGGTGGAGTCAGGTTTGAACATTGATGCACCCCAATTTGCCCTCCACTCACCTGGGCCACATCAGAGATGACCCCAGCAGGCATGGTGTACAATGCAAAGTGTGCAACAGATCAGGCCCAACGCGGTGGAGTGAAACGGAGTGCTGGCCCATACACAGGCCTATTCTATCCACATCTTAGGGCAACAGAACTGGGGATGCGGGTGGAGTCAGGTTTGAACATTGATGCACCCCAATTTGCCCTCCACTCACCTGGGCCACATCAGAGATGACCCCAGCAGGCATGGTGTACAATGCAAAGTGTGCAACAGATCAGGCCCAACGCCGTGGAGTGAAACGGAGTGCTGGCCCATACACAGGCCTATTCTATCCACAACTTTGGGCAACAGAACTGGGGATGCGGGTGGAGTCAGTTTTGAACATTGATGCACCCCAATTTGCCCTCCACTCACCTGGGCCACACACCAGAGATGACCCCAGCAGGCATGGTGTACAATGGAAAGTGTGCAACAGATCAGGCCCAACGCCGTGGAGTGAAACGGAGTGCTGGCCCATACACAGGCCTATTCCATCCACATCTTAGGGCAACAGAACTGGGGATGCGGGTGGAGTCAGTTTTGAACATTGATGCACCCCAATTTCCCCTCCACTCACCTGGGCCACACACCAGAGATGACCCCAGCAGGCATGGTGTACAATGGAAAGTGTGCAAAAGATCAGGCCCAACGCCGTGGGGTGAAACGGAGTGCTGGCCCATACACAGGCCTATTCTATCCACATCTTAGGGCAACAGGACTGGAGATGCGGGTGGAGTCAGTTTCGAACATGAATGCACCCCAATTTGCCCTCCACTCACCTGGGCCACATCAGAGATGACCCCAGCAGGCATGGTGTACAATGCAAAGTGTGCAACAGATCAGGCCCAACGCGGTGGAGTGAAACGGAGTGCTGGCCCATACACAGGCCTATTCTATCCACATCTTAGGGCAACAGAACTAGGGATGCGGGTGGGGTCAGTTGTGAACATTGATGCACCCCAATTTGCCCTCCACTCACCTGGGCCACACACCAGAGATGACCCCAGCAGGCATGGTGTACAATGTAAAGTGTGCAACAGATCAGGCCCAACGCCGTGGAGTGAAACCGAGTGCTGGCCCATACACAGGCCTATTCTATCCACATCTTAGGGCAACAGAACTGGGGATGCGGGTGGAGTCAGTTTTGAACATTGATGCACCCCAATGTGCCCTCCACTCACCTGGGTCACACACCAGAGATGACCCCAGCAGGCATGGTGTACAATGGAAAGTGTGCAACAGATCAGGCCCAACGCCGTGGAGTGAAACGGAGTGCTGGCCCATACACAGGCCTATTCTATCCACATCTTAGGGCAACAGAACTGGGGATGCGGGTGGAGTCAGGTTTGAACATTGTTGCACCCCAATTTGCCCTCCACTCACCTGGGCCACATCAGAGATGACCCCAGCAGGCATGGTGTACAATGCAAAGTGTGCAACAGATCAGGCCCAACGCGGTGCAGTGAAACGGAGTGCTGGCCCATACACAGGCCTATTCTATTCACATCTTAGGGCAACAGAACTGGGGATGCGGGTGGAGTCAGTTTTGAACATTGATGCACCCCAATTTGCCCTCCACTCACCTGGGCCACACACCAGAGATGACCCCAGCAGGCATGGTGTACAATGGAAAGTGTGCAACAGATCAGGCCCAACGCCGTGGAGTGAAACGGAGTGCTGGCCCATACACAGGCCTATTCTATCCACATCTTAGGGCAACAGAACTGGGGATGCGGGTGGAGTCAGGTTTGAACATTGATGCACCCCAATTTGCCCTCCACTCACCTGGGCCACATCAGAGATGACCCCAGCAGGCATGGTGTACAATGCAAAGTGTGCAACAGATCAGGCCCAACGCGGTGGAGTGAAACGGAGTGCTGGCCCATACACAGGCCTATTCTATCCACATCTTAGGGCAACAGAACTGGGGATGCGGATGGAGTCAGTTTTGAACATTGATGCACCCCAATTTGCCCTCCACTCACCTGGGCCACACACCAGAGATGACCCCAGCAGGCATGGTGTACAATGGAAAGTGTGCAACAGATCAGGCCCAACGCCGTGGAGTGAAACGGAGTGCTGGCCCATACACAGGCCTATTCTATCCACATCTTAGGGCAACAGAACTGGGGATGCGGGTGGAGTCAGTTTTGAACATTGATGCACCCCAACTTGCCCTCCACTCACCTGGACCACACACCAGAGATGACCCCAGCAGGCATGGTGTACAATGGAAAGTGTGCAACAGATCAGGCCCAACGCCGTGGGGTGAAACGGAGTGCTGGCCCATACACAGGCCTATTCTATCCACATCTTAGGGCAACAGGACTGGGGATGCGGGTGGAGTCAGTTTCGAACATGAATGCACCCAAATTTGCCGTCCACTCACCTGGGCCACACACCAGAGATGACCCCAGCAGGCATGGTGTACAATGGAAAGTGTGCAAAAGATAAGGCCCAACGCCGTGGAGTGAAACGGAGTGCTGGCCCATACACAGGCCTATTCTATCCACATCTTAGGGCAACAGAACTGGGGATGCGGGTGGAGTCAGTTTTGAACATTGATGCACCCCAATTTGCCCTCCACTCACCTGGGCCACATCAGAGATGACCCCAGCAGGCATGGTGTACAATGCAAAGTGTGCAACAGATCAGGCCCAACGCCGTGGAGTGAAACCGAGTGCTGGCCCATACACAGGCCTATTCTATCCACATCTTAGGGCAACAGAACTGGGGATGCGGGTGGAGTCAGTTTTGAACATTGATGCACCCCAATTTGCCGTCCACTCACCTGGGTCACACACCAGAGATGACCCCAGCAGGCATGGTGTACAATGCAAAGTGTGCAACAGATCAGGCCCAACGCGGTGGAGTGAAACGGAGTGCTGGCCCATACACAGGCCTATTCTATCCACATCTTAGGGCAACAGAACTGGGGATGCGGGTGGAGTCAGTTTTGAACATTGATGCACCCCAATTTGCCCTCCACTCACCTGGGCCACACACCAGAGATGACCCCAGCAGGCATGGTGTACAATGGAAAGTGTGCAACAGATCAGGCCCAACGCCGTGGAGTGAAACGGAGTGCTGGCCCATACACAGGCCTATTCCATCCACATCTTAGGGCAACAGAACTGGGGATGCGGGTGGAGTCAGTTTTGAACATTGATGCACCCCACTTTGCCCTCCACTCACCTGGGCCACATCAGAGATGACCTCAGCAGGCATGGTGTACAATGCAAAGTGTGCAACAGATCAGGCCCAACGCGGTGGAGTGAAACGGAGTGCTGGCCCATACACAGGCCTATTCTATCCACATCTTAGGGCAACAGAACTGGGGTCGCGGGTGGAGCCAGCTTTGAACATTGATGCACCCCATTTTGCCCTCCAGTCACCTGGGCCACACACCAGGGATGACCCCAGCAGGCATGGTGTACAATGGAATGTGTGCAAAAGATCAGGCCCAACGCCGTGGAGTGAAACGGAGTGCTGGCCCATACACAGGCCTATTCTATCCACATCTTAGGGCAACAGAACTGGGGATGCGGGTGGAGTCAGTTTCGAACATGAATGCACCCAAATTTGCCGTCCACTCACCTGGGCCACACACCAGAGATGACCCCAGCAGGCATGGTGTACAATGGAAAGTGTGCAAAAGATCAGGCCCAACGCCGTGGAGTGAAACGGAGTGCTGGCCCATACACAGGCCTATTCTATCCACATCTTAGGGCAACAGAACTGGGGATGCGGGTGGAGTCAGTTTTGAACATTGATGCACCCCAATTTGCCCTCCACTCACCTGGGCAACATCAGAGATGACCCCAGCAGGCATGGTGTACAATGCAAAGTGTGCAACAGATCAGGCCCAACGCCGTGGAGTGAAACCGAGTGCTGGCCCATACACAGGCCTATTCTATCCACATCTTAGGGCAACAGAACTGGGGATGCGGGTGGAGTCAGTTTTGAACATTGATGCACCCCAATTTGCCGTCCACTCACCTGGGTCACACACCAGAGATGACCCCAGCAGGCATGGTGTACAATGCAAAGTGTGCAACAGATCAGGCCCAACGCGGTGGAGTGAAACGGAGTGCTGGCCCATACACAGGCCTATTCTATCCACATCTTAGGGCAACAGAACTGGGGATGCGGGTGGAGTCAGTTTTGAACATTGATGCACCCCAATTTGCCCTCCACTCACCTGGGCCACACACCAGAGATGACCCCAGCAGGCATGGTGTACAATGGAAAGTGTGCAACAGATCAGGCCCAACGCCGTGGAGTGAAACGGAGTGCTGGCCCATACACAGGCCTATTCCATCCACATCTTAGGGCAACAGAACTGGGGATGCGGGTGGAGTCAGTTTTGAACATTGATGCACCCCACTTTGCCCTCCACTCACCTGGGCCACATCAGAGATGACCTCAGCAGGCATGGTGTACAATGCAAAGTGTGCAACAGATCAGGCCCAACGCGGTGGAGTGAAACGGAGTGCTGGCCCATACACAGGCCTATTCTATCCACATCTTAGGGCAACAGAACTGGGGTCGCGGGTGGAGCCAGCTTTGAACATTGATGCACCCCATTTTGCCCTCCAGTCACCTGGGCCACACACCAGGGATGACCCCAGCAGGCATGGTGTACAATGGAATGTGTGCAAAAGATCAGGCCCAACGCCGTGGAGTGAAACGGAGTGCTGGCCCATACACAGGCCTATTCTATCCACATCTTAGGGCAACAGAACTGGGGATGCGGGTGGAGTCAGTTTCGAACATGAATGCACCCAAATTTGCCGTCCACTCACCTGGGCCACACACCAGAGATGACCCCAGCAGGCATGGTGTACAATGGAAAGTGTGCAAAAGATCAGGCCCAACGCCGTGGAGTGAAACGGAGTGCTGGCCCATACACAGGCCTATTCTATCCACATCTTAGGGCAACAGAACTGGGGATGCGGGTGGAGTCAGTTTTGAACATTGATGCACCTCAATTTGCCCTCCACTCACCTGGGCAACATCAGAGATGACCCCAGCAGGCATGGTGTACAATGCAAAGTGTGCAACAGATCAGGCCCAACGCCGTGGAGTGAAACCGAGTGCTGGCCCATACACAGGCCTATTCTATCCACATCTTAGGGCAACAGAACTGGGGATGCGGGTGGAGTCAGTTTTGAACATTGATGCACCCCAATTTGCCGTCCACTCACCTGGGTCACACACCAGAGATGACCCCAGCAGGCATGGTGTACAATGGAAAGTGTGCAACAGATCAGGCCCAACGCCGTGGAGTGAAACGGAGTGCTGGCCCATACACAGGCCTATTCTATCCACATCTTAGGGCAACAGAACTGGGGATGCGGGTGGAGTCAGGTTTGAACATTGATGCACCCCAATTTGCCCTCCACTCACCTGGGCCACATCAGAGATGACCCCAGCAGGCATGGTGTACAATGCAAAGTGTGCAACAGATCAGGCCCAACGCGGTGGAGTGAAACGGAGTGCTGGCCCATACACAGGCCTATTCTATCCACATCTTAGGGCAACAGAACTGGGGATGCGGGTGGAGTCAGATTTGAACATTGATGCACCCCAATTTGCCCTCCACTCACCTGGGCCACACACCAGAGATGACCCCAGCAGGCATGGTGTACAATGGAAAGTGTGCAACAGATCAGGCCCAACGCCGTGGAGTGAAACGGAGTGCTGGCCCATACACAGGCCTATTCCATCCACGTCTTAGGGCAACAGAACTGGGGATGCGGGTGGTGTCAGTTTTGAACATTGATGCACCCCACTTTGCCCTCCACTCACCTGGGCCACATCAGAGATGACCCCAGCAGGCATGGTGTACAATGGAAAGTGTGCAACAGATCAGGCCCAACGCGGTGGAGTGAAAAGGGGTGCTGGCCCATACACAGGCCTATTCTATCCACATCTTAGGGCAACAGAACTGGGGATGCGGGTGGAGTCAGTTTTGAACATTGATGCACCCCAATTTGCCCTCCACTCACCTGGGCCACACACCAGAGATGACCCCAGCAGGCATGGTGTACAATGGAAAGTGTGCAACAGATCAGGCCCAACGCCGTGGAGTGAAACGGAGTGCTGGCCCATACACAGGCCTATTCTATCCACATCTTAGGGCAACAGAACTGGGGTCGCGGGTGGAGTCAGTTTTGAACATTCATGCACCCCAATTTGCCCTCCACTCACCTGGGCCACATCAGAAATGACCCCAGCAGGCATGGTGTACAATGCAAAGTGTGCAACAGATCAGGCCCAACGCCGTGGAGTGAAACCGAGTGCTGGCCCATACACAGGCCTATTCTATCCACATCTTAGGGCAACAGAACTGGGGATGCGGGTGGAGTCAGTTTCGAACATGAATGCACCCAAATTTGCCGTCCACTCACCTGGGCCACACACCAGAGATGACCCCAGCAGGCATGGTGTACAATGGAATGTGTGCAAAAGATCAGGCCAAACGCCGTGGAGTGAAACGGAGTGCTGGCCCATACACAGGCCTATTCTATCCACATCTTAGGGCAACAGGACTGGAGATGCGGGTGGAGTCAGTTTCGAACATGAATGCAGCCAAATTTGCCGCCCACTCACCTGGGCCACACACCAGAGATGACCCCAGCAGGCATGGTGTACAATGGAAAGTGTGCAAAAGATCAGGCCCAACGCCGTGGAGTGAAACGGAGTGCTGGCCCATACACAGGCCTATTCTATCCACATCTTAGGGCAACAGAACTGGGGATGCGGGTGGAGTCAGTTTTGAACATTGATGCACCCCAATTTGCCCTCCACTCACCTGGGCCACATCAGAGATGACCCCAGCAGGCATGGTGTACAATGCAAAGTGTGCAACAGATCAGGCCCAACGCCGTGGAGTGAAACCGAGTGCTGGCCCATACACAGGCCTATTCTATCCACATCTTAGGGCAACAGAACTGGGGATGCGGGTGGAGTCAGTTTTGAACATTGATGCACCCCAGTTTGCCGTCCACTCACCTGGGTCACACACCAGAGATGACCCCAGCAGGCATGGTGTACAATGGAAAGTGTGCAACAGATCAGGCCCAACGCCGTGGAGTGAAACGGAGTGCTGGCCCATACACAGGCCTATTCCATCCACATCTTAGGGCAACAGAACTGGGGATGCGGGTGGAGTCAGGTTTGAACATTGATGCACCCCAATTTGCCCTCCACTCACCTGGGCCATATCAGAGATGACCCCAGCAGGCATGGTGTACAATGCAAAGTGTGCAACAGATCAGGCCCAACGCCGTGGAGTGAAACGGAGTGCTGGCCCATACACAGGCCTATTCTATCCACATCTTAGGGCAACAGAACTGGGGATGCGGGTGGAGTCAGATTTGAACATTGATGCACCCCAATTTGCCCTCCACTCACCTGGGCCACACACCAGAGATGACCCCGGCAGGCATGGTGTACAATGGAAAGTGTGCAACAGATCAGGCCCAACGCCGTGGAGTGAAACGGAGTGCTGGCCCATACACAGGCCTATTCCATCCACATCTTAGGGCAACAGAACTGGGGATGCGGGTGGAGTCAGTTTTGAACATTGATGCACCCCACTTTGCGCTCCACTCACCTGGGCCACATCAGAGATGACCCCAGCAGGCATGGTGTACAATGCAAAGTGTGCAACAGATCAGGCCCAACGCGGTGGAGTGAAACGGAGTGCTGGCCCATACACAGGCCTATTCTATCCACATCTTAGGGCAACAGAACTGGGGATGCGGGTGGAGTCAGTTTTGAACATTGATGCACCCCAATTTGCCCTCCACTCACCTGGGCCACACACCAGAGATGACCCCAGCAGGCATGGTGTACAATGCAAAGTGTGCAACAGATCAGGCCCAACGCCGTGGGGTGAAACGGAGTGCTGGCCCATACACAGGCCTATTCTATCCACATCTTAGGGCAACAGAACTGGGGATGCGGGTGGAGTCAGATTTGAACATTGATGCACCCCAACTTGCCCTCCACTCACCTGGGCCACACACCAGAGATGACCCCAGCAGGCATGGTGTACAATGGAAAGTGTGCAACAGATCAGGCCCAACGCCGTGGGGTGAAACGGAGTGCTGGCCCATACACAGGCCTATTCTATCCACATCTTAGGGCAACAGGACTGGAGATGCGGGTGGAGTCAGTTTCGAACATGAATGCACCCCAATTTGCCGTCCACTCATTTGGGCCACACACCAGAGACGACCCCAGCAGGCATGGTGTACAATGGAAAGTGTGCAAGAGATCAGGCCCAACGCCGTGGAGTGAAACGGAGTGCTGGCCCATACACAGGCCTATTCTATCCACATCGTAGGGCAACAGAGCCGGGGATGCGGGTGGAGTCAGTTTTGAACATTCATGCACCACAATTTGCCCTCTACTCACCTGGGCCACACACCAGAGATGGCACCAGCAGGCATGGTGTACAATGGAAAGTGTGCAACAGATCAGGCCCAACGCCGTGGAGTGAAACGGAGTGCTGGCACATACACAGGCCTATTCTATCCACATCTTAGGGCAACAGAACTGGGGATGCGGATGGAGTCAGTTTTCAACATTGATGCACCCCAATTTGCCCTCCACTCACCTGGGCCACACACCAGAGATGACCCCAGCAGGCATGGTGTACAATGGAAAGTGTGCAAAAGATCAGGCCCAACGCCGTGGGGTGAAACGGAGTGCTGGCCCATACACAGGCCTATTCTATCCACATCCTAGGGCAACAGGACTGGAGATGCGGGTAGAGTCAGTTTCGAACATGAATGCACCCCAATTTGCCGTCCACTCACCTGGGCCACACACCAGAGACGACCCCAGCAGGCATGGTGTACAATGGAAAGTGTGCAAGAGATCAGGCCCAACGCCGTGGAGTGAAACGGAGTGCTGGCCCATACACAGGCCTATTCAATAACACATCGTAGGGGAACAGAACCGGGGATGCGGGTGGAGTCAGTTTTGAACATTCATGCACCACAGATTGCCCTCCACTAACCTGGGCCACACACCAGAGATGGCCCCAGCAGGCATGGTGTACAATGCAAAGTGTGCAACAGATCAGGCCCAACGCCGTGGAGTGAAACGGAGTGCTGGCCCATACACAGGCCTATTCTATCCACATCTTAGGGCAACAGAACTGGGGATGCGGGTGGAGTCAGTTTTGAACATTGATGCACCCCAATTCGCCCTCCACTCACCTGGGCCACATCAGAGACGACCCCAGCAGGCATGGTGTACAATGGAAAGTGTGCAACAGATCAGGCCCAACGCCGTGGAGTGAAACGGAGTGCTGGCCCATACACAGGCCTATTCTATCCACATATTAGGGCAACAGAACCGGGGATGCGGGTGGAGTCAGTTTTGATCATTCATGCACCACAATTTGCCCTCCACTCACCTGGGCCACACACCAGAGATGACCCCAGCAGGCATGGTGTACAATGGAAAATGTGCAACAGATCAGGCCCAACGCCGTGGAGTGAAACGGAGTGCTGGCCATACACAGGCCTATTCTATCCACATCTTAGGGCAACAGAACTGGAGATGCGGGTGGAGTCAGTTTCGAACATGAATGCACCCCAATTTGCCGTCCACTCATTTGGGCCACACACCAGAGACGACCCCAGCAGGCATGGTGTACAATGGAAAGTGTGCAAGAGATCAGGCCCAACGCCGTGGAGTGAAACGGAGTGCTGGCCCATACACAGGCCTATTCTATCCACATCGTAGGGCAACAGAGCCGGGGACGCAGGTGGAGTCAGTTTTGAACATTCATGCACCACAATTTGCCCTCCACTCACCTGGGCCACACACCAGAGATGGCCCCAGCAGGCATGGTGTACAATGGAAAGTGTGCAACAGATCAGGCCCAACGCCGTGGAGTGAAACGGAGTGCTGGCCCATACACAGGCCTATTCTATCCACATCTTAGGGCAACAGAACTGGGGATGCGGGTGGAGTCAGTTTTGAACATTGATGCACCCCAATTTGCCCTCCACTCACCTGGGCCACACACCAGAGATGACCCCAGCAGGCATGGTGTACAATGGAAAGTGTGCAAAAGATCAGGCCCAACGCCGTGGGGTGAAACGGAGTGCTGGCCCATATACAGGCCTGTTCTATCCACATCTTAGGGCAACAGGACCGGAGATGCGGGTGGAGTCAGTTTCGAACATGAATGCACCCCAATTTGCCGTCCACTCACCTGGGCCACACACCAGAGACGACCCCAGCAGGCATGGTGTACAATGGAAAGTGTGCAAGAGATCAGGCCCAACGCCGTTGAGTGAAACGAAGTGCTGGCCCATACACAGGCCTATTCTATCCACATCTTAGGGCAACAGAACTGGGGATGCGGGTGGAGTCAGTTTTGAACATTGATGCACCCCAATTCGCCCTCCACTCACCTGGGCCAGATCAGAGACGACCCCAGCAGGCATGGTGTACAATGGAAAGTGTGCAACAGATCAGGCCCAACGCCGTGGAGTGAAACGGAGTGCTGGCCCATACACAGTCCTATTCTATCCACATCTTAGGGCAACAGAACCGGAGATGCGGGTGGAGTCAGTTTTGAACATTCATGCACCACAATTTGCCCTCCACTCACCTGGGCCACACACCAGAGATGACCCCAGCAGGCATGGTGTACAATGGAAAATGTGCAACAGATCAGGCCCAACGCCGTGGAGTGAAACGAAGTGCTGGCCCATACACAGGCCTATTCTATCCACATCTTAGGGCAACAGAACTGGGGATGCGGGTGGAGTCAGCTTTGAACATTGATGCACCCCAATTTGCCCTTCACTCACCTGGGCCACACACCAGAGATGACACCAGCAGGCATGGTGTACAATGGAATATGTGCAACAGATCAGGCCCAACGCCGTGGAGTGAAACGGAGTGCTGGCCCATACACAGACCTGGTCTATCCGCATCGTAGGGCAACAGAACTGGGGATGCGGGTGGAGTCAGTTTTGAACATTAATGCACCCCAATTTGCCCTCCACTCACCTGGGCCACACACCAGAGATGACCCCAGCAGGCATGGTGTACAATGAAAAGTGTGCAACAGATCAGGCCCAACGCCGTGGAGTGAAACGGAGTGCTGGCCCATACACAGGCCTATTCTATCCACATCTTAGGGCAACAGAACTGGGGATGCGGGTGGAGTCAGTTTTGAACATTCATGCACCCCAATTTGCCCTCCACTCACCTGGGCCACACACCAGGAATGACCCCAGCAGGCATGGTGTACAATGGAAAGTGTGCAACAGATCAGGCTCCACGCCGTGGAGTGAAACGGAGTGCTGGCCCATACACAGGCCTATTCTATCCACATCGTAGGGCAACAGAGCCGGGGATGCGGGTGGAGTCAGTTTTGAACATTGATGCACCCCAATTTGCCCTCCACTCACCTGGGCCAAACACCAGAGATGACCCCAGCAGGGATGGTGTACAATGCAAAATGTGCAACAGATCAGGCCCAACGCCGTGGAGTGAAACGGAGTGCTGGCCCATACACAGGCTTATTCTATCCACATCTTAGGGCAACATAACTGGGGATGCGTGTGGAGTCAGTTTTGAACATTCATGCACCCCAATTTGCCCTCCACTCACCTGGGCCACACACCAGAGATGACCCCAGCAGGCATGGTGTACAATGGAAAGTGTGCAACAGATCAGGCCTAACGCCGTGGAGTGTAACGGAGTGCTGGCCAATGCACATGCCTATTCTATCCACATCTTAGGGCAACAGTCAGTTTTGAACATTGATGCACCCCATTTTGCCCTCCACTCACCTGGGCCACACACCAGAGATGACCCCAGCAGGCATGGTGTACAATGGAATATGTGCAACAGATCAGGCCCAACGCCGTGGAGTGAAACGGAGTGCTGGCCCATACACAGGCCTATTCTATCCACATCTTAGGGCAACAGAACTGGGGATACGGGTGGAGTCAGTTTTGAACATTGATGCACCCCAATTTGCCCTCCACTCACCTGGGCCAAACAACAGAGATGACCCCAGCAGGCATGGTGTACAATGGAATGTGTGCAAGAGATCAGGCCCAACGCCGTGGAGTGGAACGGAGTGCTGGCCCATACACAGGCCTATTCTATCCACATCTTAGGGCAACAGTACTGGGGATGCGGGTGGAGTCAGCTTTGAACACTGATGCACCCCAATTTGCCCTCCACTCACCTGGGCCAAACACCAGAGATGACCCGAGCAGGCATGGTGTACAATGGAAAATGTGCAACAGATCAGGCCCAACGCCGTGGAGTGAAACGGAGTGCTGGCCCATACACAGGCCTATTATATCCACGTCTCGGGGCAACAGAACTGGGGATGCCGGTGGAGTCAGTTTTGAACATTCATGCACCCCAATTTGCCCTCCACTCACCTGGGCCACACACCAGACATGACCCCAGCAGGCATGGTGTACAATGGAAAGTGTGCAAGAGATCAGGCCCCACGCCCTGGAGTGAAACGGAGTGCTGGCCAATGCACATGCCTCTTCTATCCACATCTTAGGGGAACAGTACTGGGGATGCGGGTGGAGTCAGCTTTGAACATTAATGCACCCCAATTTGCATTCCACTCACCTGGGCCACACACCAGAGATGACCCCAGCAGGCATGGTGTACAATGGAAAGTGTGCAACAGATCAGGCCCAACGCCGTGGAGTGAAACGGAGTGCTGGCCCATACACAGGCCTAGTCTATCTACATCTTAGGGCAACAGAACTGGGGATGCGTGTGGAGTCAGTTTTGAACATTCATGCACCCCAATTTGCCCTCCACTCACCTGGGCCACACACCAGACATGACCCCAGCAGGCATGGTGTACAATGGAAAGTGTGCAAGAGATCAGGCCCCACGCCGTGGAGTGAAACGGAGTGCTGGCCAATGCACATGCCTCTTCTATCCACATCTTAGGGCAACAGTCAGTTTTGAACATTGATGCACCCCATTTTGCCCTCCACTCACCTGGGCCACACACCAGAGATAACCCCAGCAGGCATGGTGTACAATGGAATATGTGCAACAGATCAGGCCCAACGCCGTGGAGTGAAACGGAGTGCTGGCCCATACACAGGCCTATTCTATCCACATCTTAGGGCAACAGAACTGGGGATACGGGTGGAGTCAGTTTTGAACATTGATGCACCCCAATTTGCCCTCCACTCACCTGGGCCAAACAACAGAGATGACCCCAGCAGGCATGGTGTACAATGGAATGTGTGCAAGAGATCAGGCCCAACGCCGTGGAGTGGAACGGAGTGCTGGCCCACACACAGGCCTATTCTATCCACATCTTAGGGCAACAGTACTGGGGATGCGGGTGGAGTCAGTGTTGAACATTGATGCACCCCAGTTTGCCCTCCACTCACCTGGGCCAAACACCAGAGATGACCCGAGCAGGCATGGTGTACAATGGAAAGTGTGCAACATTTCAGGCCCAACGCCGTGGAGTGAAACGGAGTGCTGGCCCATACACAGGCCTATTCTATCCACGTCTTGGGGCAACAGAACTGGGGATGCCGGTGGAGTCAGTTTTGGACATTAATGCACCCCAATTTGCACTCCACTCACCTGGGCCACACACCAGAGATGACCCCAGCAGGCATGGTGTACAATGGAAAGTGTGCAACATTTCAGGCCCAACGCCGTGGAGTGAAACGGAGTGCTGGCCCATACACAGGCCTATTCTATCCACATTTTACGGCAACAGAACTGAGGATGCGGGTAGAGTCAGTTTTGAACATTGATGCACCCCCATTTGCACTCCACTCACCTGGGCCACACACCAGAGATGACCCCAGCAGGCATGGTGTACAATGGAATATGTGCAACAGATCAGGCCCAACGCCGTGGAGTGAAACGGAGTGCTGGCCCATACACAGGCCTATTCTATCCACATCTTAGGGCAACAGAACTGGGGATACGGGTGGAGTCAGTTTTGAACATTGATGCACCCCAATTTGCCCTCCACTCACCTGGGCCAAACAACAGAGATGACCCCAGCAGGCATGGTGTACAATGGAATGTGTGCAAGAGATCAGGCCCAACGCCGTGGAGTGGAACGGAGTGCTGGCCCATACACAGGCCTATTCTATCCACATCTTAGGGCAACAGTACTGGGGATGCGGGTGGAGTCAGTTTTGAACATTGATGCACCCCAATTTGCCCTCCACTCACCTGGGCCAAACACCAGAGATGACCCGAGCAGGCATGGTGTACAATGGAAAGTGTGCAACATTTCAGGCCCAACGCCGTGGAGTGAAACGGAGTGCTGGCCCATACACAGGCCTATTATATCCACATCTTAGGGCAACAGAACTGGGGATGCCGGTGGAGTCAGTTTTGAACATTCATGCACCCCAATTTGCCCTCCACTCACCTGGGCCACACACCAGACATGACACCAGCAGGCATGGTGTACAATGGAAAGTGTGCAAGAGATCAGGCCCCACGCCGTGGAGTGAAACGGAGTGCTGGCCCATACACAGGCCTATTCTATCCACATCTTAGGGCAACAGTACTGGGAATGCGGGTGGAGTCAGCTTTGAACATTAATGCACCCCAATTTGCATTCCACTCACCTGGGCCACACACCAGAGATGACCCCAGCAGGCATGGTGTACAATGGAAAGTGTGCAACAGATCAGGCCCAACGCCGTGGAGTGAAACGGAGTGCTGGCCCATACACAGGCCTATTCTATCCACATCTTAGGGCAACAGAACTGGGGATGCGTGTGGAGTCAGTTTTGAACATTCATGCACCCCAATTTGCCCTCCACTCACCTGGGCCACACACCAGACGTGACCCCAGCAGGCAGGGTGTACAATGGAAAGTGTGCAAGAGATCAGGCCCCACGCCGTGGAGTGAAACGGAGTGCTGGCCAATGCACATGCCTCTTCTATCCACATCTTAGGGCAACAGTCAGTTTTGAACATTGATGCACCCCATTTTGCCCTCCACTCACCTGGGCCACACACCAGAGACGACCCCAGCAGGCATGGTGTACAATGGAAAGTGTGCAACAGATCAGGCCCAACGCCGTGGAGTGAAACGGAGTGCTGGCCCATACACAGGCCTATTCTATCCACATCTTAGGGCAACAGAACTGGGGATACGGGTGGAGTCAGTTTTGAACATTGATGCACCCCAATTTGCCCTCCACTCACCTGGGCCAAACAACAGAGATGACCCCAGCAGGCATGGTGTACAATGGAATGTGTGCAAGAGATCAGGCCCAACGCCGTGGAGTGGAACGGAGTGCTGGCCCATACACAGGCCTATTCTATCCACATCTTAGGGCAACAGTACTGGGGATGCGGGTGGAGTCAGTGTTGAACATTGATGCACCCCAATTTGCCCTCCACTCACCTGGGCCAAACACCAGAGATGACCCGAGCAGGCATGGTGTACAATGGAAAGTGTGCAACATTTCAGGCCCAACGCCGTGGAGTGAAACGGAGTGCTGGCCCATACACAGGCCTATTCTATCCACGTCTTGGGGCAACAGAACTGGGGATGCCGGTGGAGTCAGTTTTGGACATTAATGCACCCCGATTTGCACTCCACTCACCTGGGCCACACACCAGAGATGACCCCAGCAGGCATGGTGTACAATGGAAAGTGTGCAACATTTCAGGCCCAACGCCGTGGAGTGAAACGGAGTGCTGGCCCATACACAGGCCTATTCTATCCACATCCTACGGCAACAGAACTGAGGATGCGGGTAGAGTCAGTTTTGAACATTGATGCACCCCCATTTGCCCTCCACTCACCCGGGCCACGCACCAGAGATGACCCCAGCAGGCATGGTGTACAATGGAAAGTGTGCAACAGATCAGGCCCAACGCCGTGGAGTGAAACGGAGTGCTGGCCCATACACAGGCCTATTCTATCCACATCCTAGGGCAACAGAACTGGGGATGCGGGTGGAGTCAGTGTTGAACATTCATGCACCCCAATTTGCCCTCCACTCACCTGGGCCAAACACCAGAGATGACCCGAGCAGGCATGGTGTACAATGGAAAGTGTGCGACATTTCAGGCCCAACGCCGTGGAGTGAAACGGAGTGCTGGCCCATACACAGGCCTATTCTATCCACGTCTTGGGGCAACAGAACTGGGGATGCCGGTGGAGTCAGTTTTGGACATTAATGCACCCCGATTTGCACTCCACTCACCTGGGCCACACACCAGAGATGACCCCAGCAGGCATGGTGTACAATGGAAAGTGTGCAACATTTCAGGCCCAACGCCGTGGAGTGAAACGGAGTGCTGGCCCATACACAGGCCTATTCTATCCACATCCTACGGCAACAGAACTGAGGATGCGGGTAGAGTCAGTTTTGAACATTGATGCACCCCCATTTGCCCTCCACTCACCCGGGCCACGCACCAGAGATGACCCCAGCAGGCATGGTGTACAATGGAAAGTGTGCAACAGATCAGGCCCAACGCCGTGGAGTGAAACGGAGTGCTGGCCCATACACAGGCCTATTCTATCCACATCCTAGGGCAACAGAACTGGGAATGCGGATGGAGTCAGTTTTGAACATTAATGCATCCCAATTTGCCCTCCACTCACCTGGGCCACACACGAGAGACGACCCCAGCAGGCATGGTGTACAATGGAATGTGTGCAACAGATCAGGCCCAACGCCGTGGAGTGAAACGGAGTGCTGGCCCATACACAGGCCTATTCTATCCACATCTTAGGGCAACCGAACAGGGTATGCGGGTGGAGTCAAGTTTGAACATTCATGCACCCCAGTTTGCCCTCCACTCACCTGGGCCACACACCAGAGATGACCCCAGCAGGCATGGTGTACAATGGAAAGTGTGCAACAGATCAGGCCCATCGCCGTGGAGTGAAACGGAGTGCTGGCCCATACACAGGCCTATTCCATCCACATCTTAGGGCAACAGAACTGGGTATGCAGGTGTAGTCAGTTTGAAACATTGATGCACCCCAATTTGCCCTCCACCCACCTGGGCCACACGCCACAGATGACCCCAGCAGGCATGGTGTACAATGGAAAGTGTGCAACAGATCAGGCCCTACGCCGTGGAGTGATACGGAGTGCTGGCCCATACAAAGGCCTATTCTATCCACATCTTAGGGCAACAGAACTTGGGATGCGGGTGGAGTCAGTTTTGAACATTGATGCACCCCAATTCGCCCTCCACTCACCTGGGCCACACACCAGAGATGACCCGAGCAGGCATGGTGTACAATGGAAAGTGTGCAACAGATCAGGCCCAACGCCGTGGAGTGAAACGGAGTGCTGGCCCATAAACAGGCCTATTCTATCCACATCTTAGGGCAACAGAACTGGGGACGCAGGTGGAGTCAGTTTTCAACATTCATGCACCCCAATTTGTCCTCCACTCACCTGGGTCACACACCAGAGATGACCCCAGCAGGCATGGTGTACAATGGAAAGTGTGCAACAGATCAGGCCCAACGCCGTGGAGTGAAATGGAGTGCTGGCCCATACACAGGCCTATTCTATCCACATCTTAGGGCAACAGAACTGGGGATACGGGTGGAGTCAGTTTTGAACATTGATGCACCCCAATTCGCCCTCCACTCACCTGGGCCACACACCAGAGATGACCCGAGCAGGCATGGTGTACAATCGAAAGTGTGCAACAGATCAGGCCCAACGCCGTGGAGTGAAACGGAGTGCTGGCCCATAAACAGGCCTATTCTATCCACATCTTAGGGCAACAGAACTGGGGACGCAGGTGGAGTCAGTTTTCAACATTCATGCACCCCAATTTGTCCTCCACTCACCTGGGTCACACACCAGAGATGACCCCAGCAGGCATGGTGTACAATGGAAAGTGTGCAACAGATCAGGCCCAACGCCGTGGAGTGAAATGGAGTGCTGGCCCATACACAGGCCTATTCTATCCACATCTTAGGGCAACAGAACTGGGGATACGGGTGGAGTCAGTTTTGACCATTCATGCACCCCAGTTTGCCCTCCACTCACCTGGGCCACACACCAGAGATGACCCCAGCAGGCATGGTGTACAATGGAAAGTGTGCAACATTTCAGGCCCAACGCCGTGGAGTGAAACGGAGTGCTGGCCCATACACAGGCCTATTCTATCCACATCCTACGGCAACAGAACTGAGGATGCGGGCAGAGTCAGTTTTGAACATTGATGCACCCCCATTTGCCCTCCACTCACCCGGGCCACGCACCAGAGATGACCCCAGCAGGCATGGTGTACAATGGAAAGTGTGCAACAGATCAGGCCCAACGCCGTGGAGTGAAACGGAGTGCTGGCCCATACACAGGCCTATTCTATCCACATCTTAGGGCAACAGAACTGGGAATGCGGATGGAGTCAGTTTTGAACATTAATGCATCCCAATTTGCCCTCCACTCACCTGGGCCACACACGAGAGACGACCCCAGCAGGCATGGTGTACAATGGAATGTGTGCAACAGATCAGGCCCAACGCCGTGGAGTGAAACGGAGTGCTGGCCCATACACAGGCCTATTCTATCCACATCTTAGGGCAACCGAACAGGGTATGCGGGTGGAGTCAGTTTGGAACATTGATGCACCCCAATTTGCCCTCCACCCACCTGGGCCACACGCCACAGATGACCCCAGCAGGCATGGTGTACAATGGAAAGTGTGCAACAGATCAGGCCCTACGCCGTGGAGTGATACGGAGTGCTGGCCCATACACAGGCCTATTCTATCCACATCTTAGGGCAACAGAACTGGGGATGCGGGTGGAGTCAGTTTTGAACATTGATGCACCCCAATTCGCCCTCCACTCACCTGGGCCACACACCAGAGATGACCCGAGCAGGCATGGTGTACAATGGAAAGTGTGCAACAGATCAGGCCCAACGCCGTGGAGTGAAACGGAGTGCTGGCCCATAAACAGGCCTATTCTATCCACATCTTAGGGCAACAGAACTGGGGACGCAGGTGGAGTCGGTTTTCAACATTCATGCACCCCAATTTGTCCTCCACTCACCTGGGTCACACACCAGAGATGACCCCAGCAGGCATGGTGTACAATGGAAAGTGTGCAACAGATCAGGCCCAACGCCGTGGAGTGAAATGGAGTGCTGGCCCATACACAGGCCTATTCTATCCACATCTTAGGGCAACAGAACTGGGGATACGGGTGGAGTCAGTTTTGACCATTCATGCACCCCAATTTGCCCTCCACTCACCTGGGCCACACACCAGAGATGACCCCAGCAGGCATGGTGTACAATGGAAAGTGTGCAACAGATCACCCAGGTGAGTGGAGAGCAAATGGGGGTGCATCAATGTTCAAAACTGATTCTGACCGCATCCCCAGTTCTGTTGCCCTAAGATGTGGATGGAATAGGCCTGTGTATGGGCCAGCACTCCGTTTCACTCCACGGCGTTGGGCCTGATCTGTTGCACACTTTCCATTGTACACGATGCCTGCTGGGGTCATCTCTGGTGTGTGGCCCAGGTGAGTGGAGGAGGGCCAACGCCGTGGAGTGAAAAGGGGTGCTGGCCCATACACAGGCCTATTCTATCCACATCTTAGGGGAACAGAACTGGGGATGCGCGTGGAGTCAGTTTTGAACATTGATGCACCCCAATTTGCCCTCCACTCACCTGGGCCAAACACCAGAGATGACCCCAGCAGGCATGCTGTACAATGGAATGTGTGCAACAGATCAGGGCCAACGCCGTGGAGTGAAACCGAGTGCTGGCCCATACACAGGCCTATTCTTTCCACATCTTAGGGGAACAGAACTGGGGATGCGGGTGGAGTCAGTTTTGAACATTGATGCACCCCAATTTGCCCTCCACTCACCTGGGCCACACACCAGAGATGACCCCGGCAGGCATGGTGTACAATGGAAAGTGTGCAACAGATCAGAGCCAGCGCCGTGGAATGAAACGGAGTGCTGGCCCATACACAGGCCTATTCTATCCACATCTTAGGGCAATAGAACTGGGGATGCGGGTTGAGTCAGTTTTGAACATTCATGCACCCCAATTTGCCCTCCACTCACCTGGGCCAAACACCAGAGATGACCCCAACAGGCATGGTGTACACTGCAAAGTGTGCAACAGATCAGGCCCAACGCCGTGGAGTGAAACGGAGTGCTGGCCCATACACAGGCCTATTCTATCCACATCTTAGGGCAACAGAACTGGGGATGCGGGTGGAGTCAGCTTTGAACATTGATGCACCCCAATTTGCCCTCCACTCACCTGGGCCACACACCAGAGATGACCCCAGCAGGCATGGTGTGCAATGGAACGTGTGCAACAGATCAGGCCAAACGCCGTGGAGTGAAACGGCGTGCTGGCCCATACACAGGCCTATTCTATCCACATTTTAGGGGAACAGAACTGGGGATGCGGGTGGAGTCAGTTTTGAACATTAATGCACCCCAGTTTGCCCTCCACTCACCTGGGCCACACACCAGAGATGCCCCCAGCAGGCATGGTGTACAATGGAAAGTGTGCAAAAGATCAGGCCCAATGCCGTGGAGTAAAACGGAGTGCTGGCCCATACACAGGCCTATTCTATCCACATAATAGGGCAACAGAACTGGGGATGCGGGTGGAGTCAGTTTTGAACATTGATGCACCCCAATTTGCCAAATACCAGAGATGACCCCAGCAGGCATGGTGTATAATGGAAAGTGTGCAACAGATCAGGCCCAACGCCGTGGAGTGAAACGGAGTGCTGGCCCATACACAGGCCTATTCTATCCACATCTTAGGGCAACAGAACTGAGGATGCGGGTGGAGTCAGTGTTGAACATTGATGCACCCCAATCTGCCCTCCACTGACCTGGGCCACACACCAGAGATGACCCCAGCAGGCATGGTTTGCAATGGAAAGTGTGCAACAGATCAGGCCCAACGCCGTGGAGTGAAAAGGAGCGCTGGCCCATACACAGGCCTATTCTATCCACATCTTAGGGCAATAGAACTGGGGATGCGGGTGGAGTCAGTTTTGAACATTGATGCACCCCAATTTGCCGTCCACTCACCTGGGCCAAACACCAGAGATGACCCCAGCAGGCATGGTGTACAATGGAAAGTGTGCAACAGATCAGGCCCAACGCCGTGGAGTGAAACGGAGTGCTGGCCCATACACAGGCCTATTCTATCCACATCTTAGGGCAACAGAACTGGGGATACGGGTGGAGTCAGTTGTGACCATTCATGCACCCCAATTTGCCCTCCACTCACATCGGCCACACACCAGAGGTGACCCCAGCAGGCATGGTGTACAATGGAAAGTGTGCAACAGATCAGGCCCAACGCCGTGGGGTGAAACGGAGTGCTGGCCCATACACAGGCCTATTCTATCCACATCTTAGGGCAGCAGAACTGGGGATGCGGGTGGAGTCAGTTTTGAACATTGATGCACCCCAATTTGCCCTCCACTCACCTGGGCCAAACACCAGAGATGACCCCAGCAGGCATGGTGTACACTGGAAAGTGTGCAACAGATCAGGCCCAACGGCGTGGAGTGAAACGGAGTGCTGGCCCATACACAGGCCTATTCTATCCACATCTTAGGGCAACAGAACTGGGGATGCGGGTGGAGTCAGTTTTGAACATTGATGCACCCCAATTTGCCCTCCACTCACCTGGGCCAAACACCAGAGATGACCCGAGCAGGCATGGTGTACACTGGAAAGTGTGCAACAGATCAGGCCCAACGGCGTGGAGTGAAACGGAGTGCTGGCCCATACACAGGCCTATTCTATCCACATCTTAGGGCAACAGAACTGGGGATGCGGGTGGAGTCAGTTTTGAACATTGATGCACCCCAATTTGCCCTCCACTCACCTGGGCCACACACCAGAGATAACCCCGGCAGGCATGGTTTACAATGGAAAGTGTGCAACAGATCAGAGCCAGCGCCGTGGAGTGAAACGGAGTGCTGGCCCATACACAGGCCTATTCTATCCACATCTTAGGGCAATAGAACTGGGGATGCGGGTGGAGTCAGTTTTGAACATTGATGCACCCCAATTTGCCCTCCACTCACCTGGGCCAAACACCAGAGATGACCCCAGCAGGCATGGTGTACAATGGAAAGTGTGCAAGAGATCAGGCCCAACGCCGTGGAGTGAAACGGAGTGCTGGCCCATACACAGGCCTATTCTATCCACATCTTAGGGCAACAGAACTGGGGATGCGGGGGGAGTCAGGTTTGAACATTCATGCACCCCAATTTGCCCTCCACTCACCTGGGCCACACACCAGAGATGACCCCGGCAGGCATGGTGTACACTGGAAAGTGTGCAACAGATCAGGGCCAACGCCGTGGAGTGAAAAGGGGTGCTGGCCCATACACAGGCCTATTCCATCCACATCTTAGGGGAACAGA
This sequence comes from Eutreptiella sp. 'Long Island Sound 2002', assembly GCA_964036045.1. Classification (NCBI taxonomy): domain Eukaryota; phylum Euglenozoa; class Euglenophyceae; order Eutreptiales; family Eutreptiaceae; genus Eutreptiella; species Eutreptiella sp. 'Long Island Sound 2002'. The sequence goes on from OZ038389.1 coordinate 28,612,180, forward strand.
ACTGGGGATGCGGGTGGAGTCAGTTTTGAACATTGATGCACCCCAGTTTGCCCTCCACTCAACTGGGCCAAACACCAGAGATGACCCCAGCAGGCATCGTGTACAATGGAAAGTGTGCAACAGATCAGGGCCAACGGCGTGGAGTGAATCGGAGTGCTGGCCCATACACAGGCCTATTCTATCCATATCTTAGGGCAACAGAACTGGGGATGCGGGTGGAGTCAGTTTTGAACATTGATGCACCCCAATTTGCCCTCCACTCAACTGGGCCAAACACCAGAGATGACCCCAGCAGGCATCGTGTACAATGGAAAGTGTGCAACCTGATCAGGGCCAACGCCGTGGAGTGAAAAGGGGTGCTGGCCCATACACAGGCCTATTCTATCCATATGTTAGGGCAACAGAACTGGGGATGCGGGTGGAGTCAGTTTTGAACATTGATGCACCCCAATTTGCCCTCCGCTCAACTGGGCCAAACACCAGAGATGACCCCGGCAGGCATGGTGTACACTGGAAAGTGTGCAACCTGATCAGGGCCAACGCCGTGGAGTGAAAAGGGGTGCTGGCCCATACACAGGCCTATTCCATCCACATCTTAGGGGAACAGAACTGGGGATGCGTGTGGAGTCAGTTTTGAACATTGATGCACCCCAGTTTGCCCTCCACTCAACTGGGCCAAACACCAGAGATGACCCCAGCAGGCATCGTGTACAATGGAAAGTGTGCAACAGATCAGGCCCAACGCCGTGGAGTGAAACGGAGTGCTGGCCCATACACAGGCCTAGTCTATCCACATCTTAGGGCAACAGATCCGTGGATGCGGGTGGAGTCAGGTTTGAAGATTGATGCACCCCAATTTGCCCTCCACTCACCTGGGCCACACACCAGAGATGACCCCAGCAGGCATGGTGTACAATGGAAAGTGTGCAACAGATCAGGGCCAACGCTGTGGAGTGAAAAGGGGTGCTGGCCCATACACAGACCTATTCTATCCACATCTTAGGGCAACAGAACGGGGGATGCGGGTGGAGTCAGTTTTGAACATTGATGCACCCCAATTTGCCCTCCACTCACCTGGGTCAAACACCAGAGATGACCCCAGCAGGCATCGTGTACAATGGAAAGTGTGCAACAGATCAGGGCCAACGCCGTTGAAGTGAAACGGAGTGCTGGCCCATACACAGGCCTATTCTATCCACATCTTAGGGCAACAGAACTGAAGGTGCGGGTGGAGTCAGTTTTGAACATTGATGCACCCCAATTTGCCCTCCACTCAACTGGGCCAAACACCAGAGATGACCCCAGCAGGCATCGTGTACAATGGAAAGTGTGCAACAGATCAGGCCCAACGCCGTGGAGTGAAACGGAGTGCTGGCCCATACACAGGCCTATTCTATCCACATCTTAGGGCAACAGATCCGTGGATGCGGGTGGTGTCAGGTTTGAACATTGATGCACCCCAATTTGCTCTCCACTCACCTGGGCCACACACCAGAGATGACCCCAGCAGGCATGGTGTACAATCGAAAGTGTGCAACAGATCAGGCCCAACACCGTGGAGTGAAACGGAGCGCTGGCCCATACACAGACCTATTCTATCCACATCTTAGGGCAACAGAACTGGGGATGCGGGTGGAGTCAGTTTTCAACATTGATGCACCCCAATTCGCCCTCCACTCACCTGGGCCACACACCAGAGATGACCCCAGCAGGCATGGTGCACAATGGAAAGTGTGCAACAAATCAGGCCCAACGCCGTGGAGTGAAACGGAGTGCTGGCCCATACACAGGCCTATTCTATCCACATCTTAGGGCAACAGAACTGGGGATGCGGGTGGAGTCAGTCTTGAACATTGATGCACCCGAATTTGCCCTCCACTCACCTGGGCCACACACCAGAGATGACCCCAGCAGGCATGGTGTACAAAGGAAAGTGAGCAACAGATCAGGCCGTACGCCGCGGAGTGGAACGGAGTGCTGGCCCATACACAGGCCTATTCTATCCACATCTTAGGGCCACAGAACTGGGGATGCGGGTGGAGTCAGTGTTGAACATTCATGCACCCCAATTTGCCCTCCACTCACCTGGGCCACACACCAGAGATGACCCCAGCAGGCATGGTGTACAATGGAAAGTGTGCAACAGATCAGGCCCAACGCCGTGGAGTGAAACGGAGTGCTGGCCCATACACAGGCCTATTCTATCCACATCTTAGGGCAACAGAACTGGGGATGCGGGTGGAGTCAGTGTTGAACATTGATGCACTCCAATTTGCCCTCCACTCACCTGGGCCACACACCAGAGATGACCCCAGCAGGCATGGTGTACAGTGGAAAGTGTGCAAGAGATCAGGCCCAACGCCGTGGAGTGAAACGGAGTGCTGACCCATACACAGGCCTATTCCATCCACAGCTTAGGGCGACAGAACTGAAGGTGCGGGTGGAGTCAGTGTTGAACATTCATGCACCCCAATTTGCCCTCCACTCACCTGGGCCACACACCAGAGATGACCCCAGCAGGCATGGTGTACAATGCAAAGTGTGCAACAGATCAGGCCCCAGGCCGTGGAGTGAAACGGAGTGCTGGCCCATACACAGGCCTATTCTATCCACATCTTAGGGCAACAGAACTGGGGATGGGGGTCGAGGTATCTTTGAAACATTGATGCACCCCAATTTGCTCTCCACTCACCTGGGCCACACACCAGAGATGACCCCAGCAGGCATGGTGTAGAATGGAAAGTGTGCAACAGATCAGGCCCAACGCCGTGGAGTGAAACGGAGTGCTGGCCCATACACAGGCCTATTCTATCCACATCTTAGGGCAACAGAACTGGGGATGCGGGTGGAATCAGTTTTGAACATTGATGCACCCGAATTTGCCCTCCACTCACCTGGGCCACACACCAGAGATGACCCCAGCAGGCATGGTGTACAATGGAAAGTGTGCAACAGATCACGCCCAACGCCGCGGAGTGAAACGGAGTGCTGGCCCATACACAGGCCTATTCTATCCACATCTTAGGGCAACAGAACTGGGGATGCGGGTGGAGTCAGTGTTGAACATTGATGCACCCCAATTCGCCCTCCACTCACCTGGGCCACACACCAGAGATGACCCCAGCAGGCATGGTGTACAATGGAAAGTGTGCAACAGATCAGGCCCAACGCCGTGGGGTGAAACGGAGTGCTGGCCCATACAAAGGCCTATTCTATCCACATCGTAGGGCAACAGGACTGGAGATGCGGGTGGAGTCAGTTTTGAACATTCATGCACCCCAATTTGCCCTCCACTCACCTGGGCCACACACCAGAGATGACCCCAGCAGGCATGGTGTACAATGGAAAGTGTGCAAAAGATCAGGCCCAACGCCGTGGAGTGAAACGGAGTGCTGGCCCATACACAGGCCTATTCTATCCACATCTTAGGGCAACAGAACTGGAGATCGGGGTCGAGTCATCTTTGAAACATTGATGCACCCCAATTTGCCCTCCACTCACCTGGGCCACACACCAGAGATGACCCCAGCAGGCATGGTGTAGAATGGAAAGTGTGCAACAGATCAGGCCCAACGCCGTGGAGTGAAACGGAGTGCTGGCCCATACACAGGCCTATTCTATCCACATCTTAGGGCAACAGAACTGGGGATGCGGGTGGAGTCAGTTTTGAACATTGATGCACTCCAATTTGCCCTCCACTCACCTGGGCCACACACCAGAGATGACCCCAGCAGGCATGGTGTACAATGGAAGGTGTGCAAGAGATCAGGCCCCACGCCGTGGAGTGTAACGGAGTGCTGGCCCATACACAGGCCTATTATATCCACAGCTTAGGGCGACAGAACTGAAGGTGCGGGTGGAGTCAGTGTTGAACATTCATGCACCCCAATTTGCCCTCCACTCACCTGGGCCACACACCAGAGATGACCCCAGCAGGCATGGTGTACAATGGAAAGTGTGCAACAGATCAGGCCCAACGCCGTGGGGTGAAACGGAGTGCTGGCCCATACACAGGCCTATTCTATCCACATCTTAGGGCAACAGAACTGGGGATGCGGGTGGAGTCATCTTTGAAACATTGATGCACCCCAATTTGCCCTCCACTCACCTGGGCCACACACCAGAGATGACCCCAGCAGGCATGGTGTAGAATGGAAAGTGTGCAACAGATCAGGCCCAACGCCGTGGAGTGAAACGGAGTGCTGGCCCATACACAGGCCTATTCTATCCACATCTTAGGGCAACAGACCTGGGGATGCGGTCAGAGTCAGTTTTGAACATTGATGCACCCCAATTTGCTCTCCACTCACCTGGGCCACACACCAGAGATGACCCCAGCAGGGCTGGTGTAGAATGGAAAGTGTGCAACAGATCAGGCCCAACGCCGTGGAGTGAAACGGAGTGCTGGCCCATACACAGGCCTATTCTATCCACATCTTAGGGCAACAGAACTGGGGATGCGGGTGGAGTCAGTTTTGAACATTGATGCACCCGAATTTGCCCTCCACTCACCTGGGCCACACACCAGAGATGACCCCAGCAGGCATGGTGTACAATGGAAAGTGTGCAACAGATCACGCCCAACGCCGCGGAGTGAAACGGAGTGCTGGCCCATACACACGCCTATTCTATCCACATCTTAGGGAACCAGAACTGGAGATGCGGGTGGAGTCAGTTTTGAACATTCATGCACCCCAGTTTGCCCGCCACTCACCTGGGCCACACACCAGAGATGACCCCAGCAGGCATGGTGTACAATGGAAAGTGTGCAACAGATCAGGCCCAACGCCGTGGAGTGAAACGGAGTGCTGGCCCATACACAGGCCTATTCTATCCACATCTTAGGGCAACAGAACTGGGGATACGGGTGGAGTCAGTGTTGAACATTGATGCACCCCAATTTGCCCTCCACTCACCTGGGCCACACACCAGAGATGACCCCAGCAGGCATGGTGTACAATGGAAAGTGTGCAACAGATCAGGCCCAACGCCGTGGAGTGAAAAGGGGTGCTGGCCCATACACAGGCCTATTCTATCCACATCTTAGGGCGACAGAACTGAAGGTGGGGGTGGAGTCAGTGTTGAACATTCATGCACCCCAATTTGCCCTCCACTCACCTGGGCCACACACCAGAGATGACCCCAGCAGGCATGGTGTACAATGGAAAGTGTGCAAAAGATCAGGCCCAACGCCCCGGAGTGAAACGGAGTGCTGGCCCATACACAGCCCTATTCTATCCACATCTTAGGGCAACAGAACTGGGGATCGGGGTCGAGTCATCTTTGAAACATTGATGCATCCCAATTTGCCCTCCACTCACCTGGGCCACACACCAGAGATGACCCCAGCAGGCATGGTGTAGAATGGAAAGTGTGCAACAGATCAGGCCCAACGCCGTGGAGTGAAACGGAGTGCTGGCCCATACACAGGCCTATTCGATCCACATCTTAGGGCAACAGAACTGGGGATGCGGCCGGAGTCAGTTTTGAACATTGATGCACCCGAATTTGCCCTCCACTCACCTGGGCCACACACGAGAGATGACCCCAGCAGGCATGGTGTACAATGGAAAGTGTGCAACAGATCAGGCCAAACGCCGTGGAGTGAAACGGAGTGCTGGCCCATACACAGGCCTATTCTATCCACATCTTAGGGCAACAGAACTGGGGATGCGGGTGGAGTCAGTTCTGAACATTGATGCACCCGAATTTGCCCTCCACTCACCTGGGCCGAACCACCAGAGATGACCCCAGCAGGCATGGTGTACAATGGAAAGTGTGCAACAGATCACGCCCAACGCCGCGGAGTGAAACGGAGTGCTGGCCCATACACAGGCCTATTCTATCCACATCTTAGGGCAACAGAACTGGGGATGCGGGTGGAGTCAGTTTTGAACATTCATGCACCCCAATTTGCCCTCCACTCACCTGGGCCACACACCAGAGATGACCCCAGCAGGCATGGTGTACACTGGACAGTGTGCAACAGATCAGGCCCAACGCCGTGGAGTGAAACGGAGTGCTGGCCCATACACAGGCCTATTATATCCACATCTTAGGGCAACAGAACTGGGGATGCGGGTGGAGTCAGTGTTGAACATTGATGCACCCCAATTTGCCCTCCACTCACCTGGGCCACACACCAGAGATGACCCCAGCAGGCATGGTGTACAATGGAAAGTGTGCAACATTTCAGGCCCAACGCCGTGGAGTGAAACGGAGTGCTGGCGATTACACAGGCCTATTCTATCCACATCTTAGGGCGACAGAACTGGGGATGGGGGTCGAGTCATCTTTGAAACATTGATGCACCCCAATTTGCCCTCCACTCACCTGGGCCACACACCAGAGATGACCCCAGCAGGGGTGGTGTAGAATGGAAAGTGTGCAACAGATCAGGCCCAACGCCGTGGAGTGAAACGGAGTGCTGGCCCATACACAGGCCTATTCTATCCGCATATTAGGGCAACAGAACTGGGGATGCGGTCAGAGTCAGTTTTGAACATTGATGCACCGCAATTTGCTCTCCACTCACCTGGGCCACACACCAGAGATGACCCCAGCAGGGGTGGTGTATAATGGAAAGTGTGCAACAGATCAGGCCCAACGCCGTGGAGTGAAACGGAGTGCTGGCCCATACACAGGCCTATTCTATCCACATCTTAGGGCAACAGTACTGGGGATGCGGGTGGAGTCAGTTTTGAACATTGATGCACCCCAATTTGCCCTCCACTCACCTGGGCCACACACCAGAGATGACCCCAGCAGGCATGGTGTACAATGGAAAGTGTGCAACAGATCAGGCCCAACGCCGCGGAGTGAAACGGAGTGCTGGCCCATACACAGGCCTATTCTATCCACATCTTAAGGCAACAGAACTGGGGATGCGGGTGGAGTCAGTTTTGAACATTCATGCACCCGAATTCGCCCTCCACTCACCTGGGCCACACACCAGAGATGACCCCAGCAGGCATGGTGTAGAATGGAAAGTGTGCAACAGATCAGGCCCAACGCCGTGGAGTGAAACGGAGTGCTGGCCCATACACAGGCCTATTCGATCCACATCTTAGGGCAACAGAACTGGGGATGCGGCCGGAGTCAGTTTTGAGCATTGATGCACCCGAATTTGCCCTCCACTCACCTGGGCCACACACGAGAGATGACCCCAGCAGGCATGGTGTACAATGGAAAGTGTGCAACAGATCAGGCCCAACGCCGTGGAGTGAAACGGAGTGCTGGCCCATACACAGGCCTATTCTATCCACATCTTAGGGCAACAGAACTGGGGATGCGGGTGGAGTCAGTTCTGAACATTGATGCACCCGAATTTGCCCTCCACTCACCTGGGCCGAACCACCAGAGATGACCCCAGCAGGCATGGTGTACAATGGAAAGTGTGCAACAGATCACGCCCAACGCCGCGGAGTGAAACGGAGTGCTGGCCCATACACAGGCCTATTCTATCCACATCTTAGGGCAACAGAACTGGGGATGCGGGTGGAGTCAGTTTTGAACATTCATGCACCCCAATTTGCCCTCCACTCACCTGGGCCACACACCAGAGATGACCCCAGCAGGCATGGTGTACACTGGACAGTGTGCAACAGATCAGGCCCAACGCCGTGGAGTGAAACGGAGTGCTGGCCCATACACAGGCCTATTATATCCACATCTTAGGGCAACAGAACTGGGGATGCGGGTGGAGTCAGTGTTGAACATTGATGCACCCCAATTTGCCCTCCACTCACCTGGGCCACACACCAGAGATGACCCCAGCAGGCATGGTGTACAATGGAAAGTGTGCAACATTTCAGGCCCAACGCCGTGGAGTGAAACGGAGTGCTGGCGATTACACAGGCCTATTCTATCCACATCTTAGGGCGACAGAACTGGGGATGGGGGTCGAGTCATCTTTGAAACATTGATGCACCCCAATTTGCCCTCCACTCACCTGGGCCACACACCAGAGATGACCCCAGCAGGCATGGTGTAGAATGGAAAGTGTGCAACAGATCAGGCCCAACGCCGTGGAGTGAAACGGAGTGCTGGCCCATACACAGGCCTATTCTATCCGCATATTAGGGCAACAGAACTGGGGATGCGGTCAGAGTCAGTTTTGAACATTGATGCACCGCAATTTGCTCTCCACTCACCTGGGCCACACACCAGAGATGACCCCAGCAGGGGTGGTGTATAATGGAAAGTGTGCAACAGATCAGGCCCAACGCCGTGGAGTGAAACGGAGTGCTGGCCCATACACAGGCCTACTCTATCCACATCTTAGGGCAACAGTACTGGGGATGCGGATGGAGTCAGTTTTGAACATTGATGCACCCCAATTTGCCCTCCACTCACCTGGGCCACACACCAGAGATGACCCCAGCAGGCATGGTGTACAATGGAAAGTGTGCAACAGATCAGGCCCAACGCCGCGGAGTGAAACGGAGTGCTGGCCCATACACAGGCCTATTCTATCCACATCTTAAGGCAACAGAACTGGGGATGCGGGTGGAGTCAGTTTTGAACATTCATGCACCCGAATTCGCCCTCCACTCACCTGGGCCACACACCAGAGATGACCCCAGCAGGCATGGTGTACAATGGAATGTGTGCAACAGATCAGGCCCAACGCCGCGGAGTGAAACGGAGTGCTGGCCCATACACAGGCCTAGTCTATCCACATCTTAGGGCGACAGAACTGGGGATGCGGGTGGAGTCAGTGTTGAACATTAATGCACCCCAATCAGCCCTCCACCCACCTGGGCCACACACCAGAGATGACCCCAGCAGGCATGGTGTACAATGCAAAATGTGCAACAGATCAGGCCCAACGCCGCGGAGTGAAACGGAGTGCTGGCCCATACACAGGCCCATTCTATCCACATCTTAGGGCAACAGAACTGGGGATGCGGGTGGAGTCAGTTTTGAACATTGATGCACCCCAATTTGCCCTCCACTCACCTGGGCCACACACCAGAGATGACCCCAGCAGGCATGGTGTACAATGGAAAGTGTGCAACAGATCAGGCCCAACGCCGTGGAGTGAAACGGAGTGTTGGCCCATACACAGGCCTATTCTATCCACATCTTAGGGGAACAGAACCGGGGATGCGGGTGGAGTCAGTTTTGAACATTGATGCACCCCAATTTGCCCTCCACTCACCTGGGCCACACACCAGAGATGACCCCAGCAGGCATGGTGTACAATGGAAAGTGTGCAACAGATCAGGCCCAACGCCGTGGAGTGAAACGGAGTGCTGGCCCATACACAGGCCTATTCTATCCACATCTTAGGGCAACAGAACTGGGGATGCGGTCGGAGTCAGTTTTGAACATTGATGCACCCCAATTTGCCCTCCACTCACCTGGGCCAAACACCAGAGATGACCCCAGCAGGCATGGTTTACAATGGAAAGTGTGCAACAGATCAGGCCCCACACCGTGGAGTGAAACGGAGTGCTGGCGATTACACAGGGCTATTCTATCCACATCTTAGGGCAACAGAACTGGGGATGCGGGTGGAGTCAGTTTTGAACATTCATGCACCCCAATTTGCCCTCCACTCACCTGGGCCACACACCAGAGATGACCCCAGCAGGCATGGTGTACAATGGAAAGCGTGCAACAGATCAGGCCCAACGCCGTGGAGTGAAACGGAGTGCTGGCCCATACACAGGCCTATACTATCCACATCTTAGGGCAACAGAACTGGGGATGCGGGTGGAGTCAGTTTTGAACATTGATGCACCCCAATTTGCCCTCCAGTCACCTGGGCCACAAACCAGAGATGACCCCAGCAGGCATGGTGTACAATGGAAAGTGTGCAACAGATCAGGCCCAACGCCGTGGAGTGAAACGGAGTGCTGGCCCATACACAGGCCTAATCTATCCACATCTTAGGGCAACAGAACTGGGGATGCGGGTGGAGTCAGTTTTGAACATTGATGCACCCGAATTTGCCCTCCACTCACCTGGGCCACACACCAGAGATGACCCCAGCAGGCATGGTGTACAATGGAAAGTGTGCAACAGATCAGGCCCAACGCCGTGGAGTGAAACGGAGTGCTGGCCCATACACAGGCCTAGTCTATCTACATCTTAGGGCAACATAACTGGGGATACGGGTGGAGTCAGGTTTGAACATTGATGCACCCCAATTTGCCCTCCACTCACCTGGGCCACACACCAGAGATGACCGCAGCAGGCATGGTGTACAATGGAATGTGTGCAACAGATCAGGCCCAACGCCGTGGAGTGAAACGGAGTGCTGGCCCATACACAGGCCTATTCTATCCACATCTCAGGGCAACAGAACTGGGAATGCGGGTGGAGTCAGTTTTGAACATTGATGCACCCAAATTTTGCTCTCCACTCACCTGGGCCACACACCAGAGATGACCCCAGCAGGGATGGTGTATAATGGAAAGTGTGCAACAGATCAGGCCCAACGCCGTGGAGTGAAACGGAGTGCTGGCCCATACACAGGCCTATTCTATCCACATCTTAGGGCAACAGTACTGGGGATGCGGGTGGAGTCAGTTGTGAACATTGATGCACCCCAATTTGCCCTCCACTCACCTGGGCCACACACCAGAGATGACCCCAGCAGGCATGGTGTACAATGGAAAGTGTGCAACAGATCAGGCCCAACGCCATTGAGTGAAACGGAGTACTGGCCCATACACAGGCCTATTCTATCCACATCTTAGGGCAACAGAACTGGGAATGCGGGTGGAGTCAGTTTTGAACATTGATGCACCCGAATTCGCCCTCCACTCACCTGGGCCACACACCAGAGATGACCCCAGCAGGCATGGTGTACAATGGAAAGTGTGCAACAGATCAGGCCCAACGCCGTGGGGTGAAACGGAGTGCTGGCCCATACACAGGCCTATTCTATCCACATCTTAGGGCAACAGAACTGGGGATGCGGGTAGAGTCAGTTTTGAACATTCATGCACCCGAATTTATCCTCCACTCACCTGGGCCACACACCAGAGATGACCCCAGCAGGCATGGTGTACAATGGAAAGTGTGCAACAGATCAGGCCCAACGCCGTGGAGTGAAACGAAGTGCTGGCCCATACACAGGCCTATTCTATACGCATATTAGGGCAACAGAACTGGGGATGCGGTCAGAGTCAGTTTTGAACATTCATGCACCCCAATTTGCCCTCCACTCACCTGGGCCACACACCAGAGATGACCCCAGCAGGGGTGGTGTATAATGGAAAGTGTGCAACAGATCAGGCCCAACGCCGTGGAGTGAAACGGAGTGCTGGCCCATACACAGGCCTATTCTATCCACATCTTAGGGCACCAGAACTGGGGATGCGGGTGGAGTCAGTTGTGAACATTGATGCACCCCAATTTGCCCTCCACTCACCTGGGCCACACACCAGAGATGACCCCAGCAGGGATGGTGTACAATGGAAAGTGTGCAACAGATCAGGCCCAACGCCATTGAGTGAAACGGAGTACTGGCCCATACACAGGCCTATTCTATCCATATCTTAGGGCAACAGAACTGGGGATGCGGGTGGAGTCAGTTTTGAACATTGATGCACCCCAATTTGCCCTCCACTCAACTGGGCCAAACACCAGAGATGACCCCAGCAGGCATCGTGTACAATGGAAAGTGTGCAACCTGATCAGGGCCAACGCCGTGGAGTGAAAAGGGGTGCTGGCCCATACACAGGCCTATTCTATCCATATGTTAGGGCAACAGAACTGGGGATGCGGGTGGAGTCAGTTTTGAACATTGATGCACCCCAATTTGCCCTCCACTCACCTGGGCCAAACACCAGAGATGACCCCGGCAGGCATGGTGTACAATGGAAAGTGTGCAACCTGATCAGGGCCAACGCCGTGGAGTGAAAAGGGGTGCTGGCCCATACACAGGCCTATTCCATCCACATCTTAGGGGAACAGAACTGGGGATGCGTGTGGAGTCAGTTTTGAACATTGATGCACCCCAATTTGCCCTCCACTCACCTGGGCCAAACACCAGAGATGACCCCAGCAGGCATCGTGTACAATGGAAAGTGTGCAACAGATCAGGGCCAACGCCGTTGAAGTGAAACGGAGTGCTGGCCCATACACAGGCCTATTCTATCCACATCTTAGGGCAACAGAACTGGGGATGCGGGTGGAGTCAGTTTTGAACATTGATGCACCCCAATTTGCCCTCCACTCAACTGGGCCAAACACCAGAGATGACCCCAGCAGGCATCGTGTACAATGGAAAGTGTGCAACAGATCAGGCCCAACGCCGTGGAGTGAAACGGAGTGCTGGCCCATACACAGGCCTATTCTATCCACATCCTAGGGCAACAGATCCGTGGATGCGGGTGGTGTCAGGTTTGAACATTGATGCACCCCAATTTCCCCTCCACTCACCTGGGCCACACACCAGAGATGACCCCAGCAGGCATGGTGTACAATCGAAAGTGTGCAACAGATCAGGCCCAACACCGTGGAGTGAAACGGAGTGCTGGCCCATACACAGACCTATTATATCCACATCTTAGGGCAACAGAACTGGGGATGCGGGTGGAGTCAGTTTTGAACATTGATGCACCCCAATTTGCCCTCCACTCACCTGGGCCACACACCAGAGATGACCCCAGCAGGCATGGTGTACAATCGAAAGTGTTCAACAGATCAGGCCCAACACCGTGGAGTGAAACGGAGCGCTGGCCCATACACAGACCTATTCTATCCACATCTTAGGGCAACAGAACTGGGGATGCGGGTGGAGTCAGTTTTCAACATTGATGCACCCCAATTCGCCCTCCACTCACCTGGGCCACACACCAGAGATGACCCCAGCAGGCATGGTGCACAATGGAAAGTGTGCAACAAATCAGGCCCAACGCCGCGGAGTGAAACGGAGTGCTGGCCCATATGCAGGCCTCTTCTATCCACATCTTAGGGCAACAGAACTGGGGATGCGGGTGGAGTCAGTCTTGAACATTGATGCACCCGAATTTGCCCTCCACTCACCTGGGCCACACACCAGAGATGACCCCAGCAGGCATGGTGTACAAAGGAAAGTGAGCAACAGATCAGGCCGTACGCCGCGGAGTGGAACGGAGTGCTGGCCCATACACAGGCCTATTCTATCCACATCTTAGGGCCACAGAACTGGGGATGCGGGTGGAGTCAGTGTTGAACATTCATGCACCCCAATTTGCCCTCCACTCACCTGAGCCAAACCACCAGAGATGACCCCAGCAGGCATGGTGTACAATGGAAAGTGTGCAACAGATCAGGCCCAACGCCGTGGAGTGAAACGGAGTGCTGGCCCATACACAGGCCTATTCTATCCACATCTTAGGGCAACAGAACTGGGGATGCGGGTGGAGTCAGTGTTGAACATTGATGCACTCCAATTTGCCCTCCACTCACCTGGGCCACACACCAGAGATGACCCCAGCAGGCATGGTGTACAGTGGAAAGTGTGCAAGAGATCAGGCCCCACGCCGTGGAGTGAAACGGAGTGCTGACCCATACACAGGCCTATTCCATCCACAGCTTGGGGCGACAGAACTGAAGGTGCGGGTGGAGTCAGTGTTGAACATTCATGCACCCCAATTTGCCCTCCACTCACCTGGGCCACACACCAGAGATGACCCCAGCAGGCATGGTGTACAATGGAAAGTGTGCAACAGATCAGGCCCCAGGCCGTGGAGTGAAACGGAGTGCTGGCCCATACACAGGCCTATTCTATCCACATCTTAGGGCAACAGAACTGGGGATGGGGGTCGAGGTATCTTTGAAACATTGATGCACCCCAATTTGCTCTCCACTCACCTGGGCCACACACCAGAGATGACCCCAGCAGGCATGGTGTAGAATGGAAAGTGTGCAACAGATCAGGCCCAACGCCGTGGAGTGAAACGGAGTGCTGGCCCATACACAGGCCTATTCTATCCACATCTTAGGGCAACAGAACTGGGGATGCGGTCAGAGTCAGTTTTGAAGATTGATGCACCCCAATTTGCTCTCCACTCACCTGGGCCACACACCAGAGATGATCCCAGCAGGGCTGGTGTAGAATGGAAAGTGTGCAACAGATCAGGCCCAACGCCGTGGAGTGAAACGGAGTGCTGGCCCATACACAGGCCTATTCTATCAACATCTTAGGGCAACAGAACTGGGGATGCGGGTGGAATCAGTTTTGAACATTGATGCACCCGAATTTGCCCTCCACTCACCTGGGCCACACACCAGAGATGACCCCAGCAGGCATGGTGTACAATGGAAAGTGTGCAACAGATCACGCCCAACGCCGCGGAGTGAAACGGAGTGCTGGCCCATACACAGGCCTATTCTATCCACATCTTAGGGCAACAGAACTGGGGATGCGGGTGGAGTCAGTTTTGAACATTCATGCACCCCGATTTGCCCTCCACTCACCTGGGCCACACACCAGAGATGACCCCAGCAGGCATGGTGTAGAATGGAAAGTGTGCAACAGATCAGGCCCAACGCCGTGGAGTGAAACGGAGTGCTGGCCCATACACAGGCCTATTCTATCCACATCTTAGGGCAACAGAACTGGGGATGCGGGCGGAGTCAGTGTTGAACATTGATGCACCCCAATTCGCCCTCCACTCACCTGGGCCACACACCAGAGATGACCCCAGCAGGCATGGTGTACAATGGAAAGTGTGCAAAAGATCAGGCCCAACGCCGTGGAGTGAAACGGAGTGCTGGCCCATACACAGGCCTATTCTATCCACATCTTAGGGCAACAGAACTGGAGATCGGGGTCGAGTCATCTTTGAAACATTGATGCACCCCAATTTGCCCTCCACTCACCTGGGCCACACACCAGAGATGACCCCAGCAGGCATGGTGTAGAATGGAAAGTGTGCAACAGATCAGGCCCAACGCCGTGGAGTGAAACGGAGTGCTGGCCCATACACAGGCCTATTCTATCCACATCTTAGGGCAACAGAACTGGGGATGCGGGTGGAGTCAGTTTTGAACATTGATGCACTCCAATTTGCCCTCCACTCACCTGGGCCACACACCAGAGATGACCCCAGCAGGCATGGTGTACAATGGAAGGTGTGCAAGAGATCAGGCCCCACGCCGTGGAGTGTAACGGAGTGCTGGTCCATACACAGGCCTATTTCATCCACAGCTTAGGGCGACAGAACTGAAGGTGCGGGTGGAGTCAGTGTTGAACATTCATGCACCCCAATTTGCCCTCCACTCACCTGGGCCACACACCAGAGATGACCCCAGCAGGCATCGTGTACAATGGAAAGTGTGCAACAGATCAGGCCCAACGCCGTGGGGTGAAACGGAGTGCTGGCCCATACACAGGCCTATTCTATCCACATCTTAGGGCAACAGAACTGGGGATGCGGTCAGAGTCAGTTTTGAACATTGATGCACCCCAATTTGCTCTCCACTCACCTGGGCCACACACCAGAGATGACCCCAGCAGGCATGGTGTACAATGGAAAGTGTGCAACAGATCACGCCCAACGCCGCGGAGTGAAACGGAGTGCTGGCCCATACACACGCCTATTCTATCCACATCTTAGGGCAACAGAACTGGGGATGCGGGTGGAGTCAGTTTTGAACATTCATGCACCCCAGTTTGCCCGCCACTCACCTGGGCGACACACCAGAGATGACCCCAGCAGGCATGGTGTACAATGGAAAGTGTGCAACAGATCAGGCCCAACGCCGTGGAGTGAAACGGAGTGCTGGCCCATACACAGGCCTATTCTATCCACATCTTAGGGCAACAGAACTGGGGATACGGGTGGAGTCAGTGTTGAACATTGATGCACCCCAATTTGCCCTCCACTCACCTGGGCCACACACCAGAGATGACCCCAGCAGGCATGGTGTACAATGGAAAGTGTGCAACAGATCAGGCCCAACGCCGTGGAGTGAAAAGGGGTGCTGGCCCATACACAGGCCTATTCTATCCACATCTTAGGGCGACAGAACTGAAGGTGGGGGTGGAGTCAGTGTTGAACATTCATGCACCCCAATTTGCCCTCCACTCACCTGGGCCACACACCAGAGATGACCCCAGCAGGCATGGTGTACAATGGAAAGTGTGCAAAAGATCAGGCCCAACGCCCCGGAGTGAAACGGAGTGCTGGCCCATACACAGCCCTATTCTATCCACATCTTAGGGCAACAGAACTGGGGATCGGGGTCGAGTCATCTTTGAAACATTGATGCACCCCAATTTGCCCTCCACTCACCTGGGCCACACACCAGAGATGACCCCAGCAGGCATGGTGTAGAATGGAAAGTGTGCAACAGATCAGGCCCAACGCCGTGGAGTGAAACGGAGTGCTGGCCCATACACAGGCCTATTCGATCCACATCTTAGGGCAACAGAACTGGGGATGCGGCCGGAGTCAGTTTTGAACATTGATGCACCCGAATTTGCCCTCCACTCACCTGGGCCACACACGAGAGATGACCCCAGCAGGCATGGTGTACAATGGAAAGTGTGCAACAGATCAGGCCCAACGCCGTGGAGTGAAACGGAGTGCTGGCCCATACACAGGCCTATTCTATCCACATCTTAGGGCAACAGAACTGGGGATGCGGGTGGAGTCAGTTCTGAACATTGATGCACCCGAATTTGCCCTCCACTCACCTGGGCCAAACCACCAGAGATGACCCCAGCAGGCATGGTGTACAATGGAAAGTGTGCAACAGATCACGCCCAACGCCGCGGAGTGAAACGGAGTGCTGGCCCATACACAGGCCTATTCTATCCACATCTTAGGGCAACAGAACTGGGGATGCGGGTGGAGTCAGTTTTGAACATTCATGCACCCCAATTTGCCCTCCACTCACCTGGGCCACACACCAGAGATGACCCCAGCAGGCATGGTGTACACTGGACAGTGTGCAACAGATCAGGCCCAACGCCGTGGAGTGAAACGGAGTGCTGGCCCATACACAGGCCTATTCTATCCACATCTTAGGGCAACAGAACTGGGGATGCGGGTGGAGTCAGTGTTGAACATTGATGCACCCCAATTTGCCCTCCACTCACCTGGGCCACACACCAGAGATGACCCCAGCAGGCATGGTGTACAATGCAAAGTGTGCAACAGATCAGGCCCAACGCCGTGGAGTGAAACGGAGTGCTGGCGATTACACAGGCCTATTCTATCCACATCTTAGGGCGACAGAACTGGGGATGGGGGTCGAGTCATCTTTGAAACATTGATGCACCCCAATTTGCCCTCCACTCACCTGGGCCACACACCAGAGATGACCCCAGCAGGCATGGTGTAGAATGAAAAGTGTGCAACAGATCAGGCCCAACGCCGTGGAGTGAAACGGAGTGCTGGCCCATACACAGGCCTATTCTATCCACATCCTAGGGCAACAGTACTGGGGATGCGGGTGGAGTCAGTTTTGAACATTGATGCACCCCAATTTGCCCTCCACTCACCTGGGCCACACACCAGAGATGACCCCAGCAGGCATGGTGTACAATGGAAAGTGTGCAACAGATCAGGCCCAACGCCGCGGAGTGAAACGGAGTGCTGGCCCATACACAGGCCTATTCTATCCACATCTTAAGGCAACAGAACTGGGGATGCGGGTGGAGTCAGTTTTGAACATTCATGCACCCGAGATCGCCCTCCACTCACCTGGGCCACACACCAGAGATGACCCCAGCAGGCATGGTGTACAATGGAATGTGTGCAACAGATCAGGCCCAACGCCGCGGAGTGAAACGGAGTGCTGGCCCATACACAGGCCTAGTCTATCCACATCTTAGGGCGACAGAACTGGGGATGCGGGTCGAGTCAGTGTTGAACATTGATGCACCGCAATTTGCCCTCCACTCACCTGGGCCACACACCAGAGATGACCCCAGCAGGCATGCTGTACAATGCAAAATGTGCAACAGATCAGGCCCAACGCCGTGGAGTGAAACGGAGTGCTGGCCCATACACAGGCCTATTCTATCCACATCTTAGGGCAACAGAACTGGGGATGCGGGTGGAGTCAGTTTTGAACATTGATGCACCCCAATTTGCCCTCCACTCACCTGGGCCAAACACCAGAGATGACCCCAGCAGGCATGGTTTACAATGGAAAGTGTGCAACAGATCAGGCCCCACACCGTAGAGTGAAACGGAGTGCTGGCGATTACACAGGCCTATTCTATCCACATCTTAGGGCAACAGAACTGGGGATGCGGGTGGAGTCAGTTTGGAACATTCATGCACCCCAATTTGCCCTCCACTCACCTGGGCCACACACCAGAGATGACCCCAGCAGGCATGGTGTACAATGGAAAGCGTGCAACAGATCAGGCCCAACGCCGTGGAGTGAAACGGAGTGCTGGCCCATACACAGGCCTATACTATCCACATCTTAGGGCAACAGAACTGGGGATGCGGGTGGAGTCAGTTTTGAACATTGATGCACCCCAATTTGCCCTCCAGTCACCTGGGCCACACACCAGAGATGACCCCAGCAGGCATGGTGTACAATGGAAAGTGTGCAACAGATCAGGCCCAACGCCGTGGAGTGAAACGGAGTGCTGGCCCATACACAGGTCTATTCTATCCACATCTTAGGGCAACAGAACTGGGGATGCGGGTGGAGTCAGCTTTGAACATTGATGGACCCGAATTTGCCCTCCACTCACCTGGGCCACACACCAGAGATGACCCCAGCAGGCATGGTGTACAATGGAAAGTGTGCAACAGATCAGGCCCAACGCCGTGGAGTGAAACGGAGTGCTGGCCCATACACAGGCCTAGTCTATCTACATCTTAGGGCAACAGTACTGGGGATACGGGTGGAGTCAGGTTTGAACATTGATGCACCCCAATTTGCCCTCCACTCACCTGGGCCACACACCAGAGATGACCGCAGCAGGCATGGTGTACAATGGAATGTGTGCAACAGATCAGGCCCAACGCCGTGGAGTGAAACGGAGTGCTGGCCCATACACAGGCCTATTCTATCCACATCTTAGGGCAACAGAACTGGGAATGCGGGTGGAGTCAGTTTTGAACATTGATGCACCCAAATTTTGCTCTCCACTCACCTGGGCCACACACCAGAGATGACCCCAGCAGGCATGGTGTATAATGGAAAGTGTGCAACAGATCAGGCCCAACGCCGTGGAGTGAAACGGAGTGCTGGCCCATACACAGGCCTATTATATCCACATCTTAGGGCAACAGAACTGGGGATGCGGGTGGAGTCAGTTTTGAACATTCATGCACCCCAATTTGCCCTCCACTCACCTGGGCCACACACCAGAGATGACCCCAGCAGGCATGGTGTACAATGGAAAGTGTGCAACAGATCAGGCCCAACGCCGTGGAGTGAAACGGAGTGCTGGCCCATACACAGGCCTATTCTATCCACATCTTAGGGCAACAGTACTGGGGATGCGGGTGGAGTCAGTTGTGAACATTGATGCACCCCAATTTGCCCTCCACTCACCTGGGCCACACACCAGAGATGACCCCAGCAGGCATGGTGTACAATGGAAAGTGTGCAACAGATCAGGCCCAACGCCATTGAGTGAAACGGAGTACTGGCCCATACACAGGCCTATTCTATCCACATCTTAGGGCAACAGAACTGGGAATGCGGGTGGAGTCAGTTTTGAACATTGATGCACCCGAATTCGCCCTCCACTCACCTGGGCCACACACCAGAGATGACCCCAGCAGGCATGGTGTACAATGGAAAGTGTGCAACAGATCAGGCCCAACGCCGCGGAGTGAAACGGAGTGCTGGCCCATACACAGGCCTATTCTATCCACATCTTAGGGCAACAGAACTGGGGATGCGGGTAGAGTCAGTTTTGAACATTCATGCACCCGAATTTACCCTCCACTCACCTGGGCCACACACCAGAGATGACCCCAGCAGGCATGGTGTACAATGGAAAGTGTGCAACAGATCAGGCCCAACGCCGTGGAGTGAAACGGAGTGCTGGCCCATACACAGGCCTATTCTATACGCATATTAGGGCAACGGAACTGGGGATGCGGTCAGAGTCAGTTTTGAACATTCATGCACCCCAATTTGCCCTCCACTCACCTGGGCCACACACCAGAGATGACCCCAGCAGGGGTGGTGTATAATGGAAAGTGTGCAACAGATCAGGCCCAACGCCGTGGAGTGAAACGGAGTGCTGGCCCATACACAGGCCTATTCTATCCACATCTTAGGGCACCAGAACTGGGGATGCGGGTGGAGTCAGTTGTGAACATTGATGCACCCCAATTTGCCCTCCACTCACCTGGGCCACACACCAGAGATGACCCCAGCAGGGATGGTGTACAATGGAAAGTGTGCAACAGATCAGGCCCAACGCCGTGGGGTGAAACGGAGTGCTGGCCCATACACAGGCCTATTCTATCCACATCCTAGGGCAACAGAACTGGGAATGCGGGTGGAGTCAGTTTTGAACATTGATGCACCCGAATTCGCCCTCCACTCACCTGGGCCACACAGCAGAGATGACCCCAGCAGGCATGGTGTACAATGGAAAGTGTGCAACAGATCAGGCCCAACGCCGCGGAGTGAAACGGAGTGCTGGCCCATGCAGAGGCCTATTCTATCCACATCTTAGGGCAACAGAACTGGGGATGCGGGTGGAGTCAGTTTTGAACATTCATGCACCCGAATTTGCCCTCCACTCACCTGGGCCACACACCAGAGATGACCCCAGCAGGCATGGTGTACAATGGAAAGTGTGCAACAGATCAGGCCCAACGCCGTGGAGTGAAACGGAGTGCTGGCCCATACAGAGGCCTAATCTATCCGCATATTAGGGCAACAGAACTGGGGATGCGGTCAGAGTCAGTTTTGAACATTGATGCACCCCAATTTGCTCTCCACTCACCTGGGCCACACACCAGAGATGACCCCAGCAGGGGTGGTGTATAATGGAAAGTGTGCAACAGATCAGGCCCAACGCCGTGGAGTGAAACGGAGTGCTGGCCCATACACAGGCCTATTCTATCCACATCTTAGGGCAACCAAACTGGGGATGCGGGTGGAGTCAGTTTGGAACATTCATGCACCCCAATTTGCCCTCCACTCACCTGGGCCACACACCAGAGATGACCCCAGCAAGCATGGTGTACAATGGAAAGTGTGCAACAGATCAGGCCCAACGGCGTGGACTGAATCGGAGTGCTGGCCCATACACAGGCCTATTCTATCCACATCCTAGGGCAACAGAACTGGGGATGCGGGTGGAGTCAGCTTTGAACATTAATGCACCCCAATCAGCCCTCCACTCACCTGGGCCACACACCAGAGATGACCCCAGCAGGCATCGTGTACAATGGAAAGTGTGCAACAGATCAGGCCCAACGCCGTGGAGTGAAACGGAGTGCTGGCCCATACACAGGTATATTCCATCCACATCTTAAGGCAACAGAACTGGGGATGCGGGTGCAGTCAGTTTTGAACATTGATGCACCACAAGATGCCCATCACTCACCTGGGCCACACACCAGAGATGACCCCAGCAGGCATGGTTTACAATGGAAAGTGTGCAACAGATCAGGCCCCACACCGTAGAGTGAAACGGAGTGCTGGCGATTACACAGGCCTATTCTATCCACATCTTAGGGCAACAGAACTGGGGATGCGGGTGGAGTCAGTTTGGAACATTCATGCACCCCAATTTGCCCTCCACTCACCTGGGCCACACACCAGAGATGACCCCAGCAGGCATGGTGTACAATGGAAAGCGTGCAACAGATCAGGCCCAACGCCGTGGAGTGAAACGGAGTGCTGGCCCATACACAGGCCTATACTATCCACATCTTAGGGCAACAGAACTGGGGATGCGGGTGGAGTCAGTTTTGAACATTGATGCACCCCAATTTGCCCTCCAGTCACCTGGGCCACACACCAGAGATGACCCCAGCAGGCATGGTGTACAATGGAATGTGTGCAACAGATCAGGCCCAACGCCGTGGAGTGAAACGGAGTGCTGGCCCATACACAGGTCTATTCTATCCACATCTTAGGGCAACAGAACTGGGGATGCGGGTGGAGTCAGCTTTGAACATTGATGGACCCGAATTTGCCCTCCACTCACCTGGGCCACACACCAGAGATGACCCCAGCAGGCATGGTGTACAATGGAAAGTGTGCAACAGATCAGGCCCAACGCCGTGGAGTGAAACGGAGTGCTGGCCCATACACAGGCCTAGTCTATCTACATCTTAGGGCAACATAACTGGGGATACGGGTGGAGTCAGGTTTGAACATTGATGCACCCCAATTTGCCCTCCACTCACCTGGGCCACACACCAGAGATGACCGCAGCAGGCATGGTGTACAATGGAATGTGTGCAACAGATCAGGCCCAACGCCGTGGAGTGAAACGGAGTGCTGGCCCATACACAGGCCTATTCTATCCACATCTTAGGGCAACAGAACTGGGAATGCGGGTGGAGTCAGTTTTGAACATTGATGCACCCAAATTTTGCTCTCCACTCACCTGGGCCACACACCAGAGATGACCCCAGCAGGGATGGTGTATAATGGAAAGTGTGCAACAGATCAGGCCCAACGCCGTGGAGTGAAACGGAGTGCTGGCCCATACACAGGCCTATTATATCCACATCTTAGGGCAACAGTACTGGGGATGCGGGTGGAGTCAGTTGTGAACATTCATGCACCCCAATTTGCCCTCCACTCACCTGGGCCACACACCAGAGATGACCCCAGCAGGCATGGTGTACAATGGAAAGTGTGCAACAGATCAGGCCCAACGCCATTGAGTGAAACGGAGTACTGGCCCATACACAGGCCTATTCTATCCACATCTTAGGGCAACAGAACTGGGAATGCGGGTGGAGTCAGTTTTGAACATTGATGCACCCGAATTCGCCCTCCACTCACCTGGGCCACACACCAGAGATGACCCCAGCAGGCATGGTGTACAATGGAAAGTGTGCAACAGATCAGGCCCAACGCCGCGGAGTGAAACGGAGTGCTGGCCCATACACAGGCCTATTCTATCCACATCTTAGGGCAACAGAACTGGGGATGCGGGTAGAGTCAGTTTTGAACATTCATGCACCCGAATTTACCCTCCACTCACCTGGGCCACACACCAGAGATGACCCCAGCAGGCATGGTGTACAATGGAAAGTGTGCAACAGATCAGGCCCAACGCCGTGGAGTGAAACGGAGTGCTGGCCCATACACAGGCCTATTCTATACGCATATTAGGGCAACAGAACTGGGGATGCTGTCAGAGTCAGTTTTGAACATTCATGCACCCCAATTTGCCCTCCACTCACCTGGGCCACACACCAGAGATGACCCCAGCAGGGGTGGTGTATAATGGAAAGTGTGCAACAGATCAGGCCCAACGCCGTGGAGTGAAACGGAGTGCTGGCCCATACACAGGCCTATTATATCCACATCTTAGGGCAACAGAACTGGGGATGCGGGTGGAGTCAGTTTTGAACATTCATGCACCCCAATTTGCCCTCCACTCACCTGGGCCACACACCAGAGATGACCCCAGCAGGCATGGTGTACAATGGAAAGTGTGCAACAGATCAGGCCCAACGCCGTGGAGTGAAACGGAGTGCTGGCCCATACACAGGCCTATTGTATCCACATCTTAGGGCAACAGTACTGGGGATGCGGGTGGAGTCAGTTGTGAACATTGATGCACCCCAATTTGCCCTCCACTCACCTGGGCCACACACCAGAGATGACCCCAGCAGGCATGGTGTACAATGGAAAGTGTGCAACAGATCAGGCCCAACGCCATTGAGTGAAACGGAGTACTGGCCCATACACAGGCCTATTCTATCCACATCTTAGGGCAACAGAACTGGGAATGCGGGTGGAGTCAGTTTTGAACATTGATGCACCCGAATTCGCCCTCCACTCACCTGGGCCACACAGCAGAGATGACCCCAGCAGGCATGGTGTACAATGGAAAGTGTGCAACAGATCAGGCCCAACGCCGCGGAGTGAAACGGAGTGCTGGCCCATACACAGGCCTATTCTATCCGAATCTTAGGGCAACAGAACTGGGGATGCGGGTAGAGTCAGTTTTGAACATTCATGCACCCGAATTTACCCTCCACTCACCTGGGCCACACACCAGAGATGACCCCAGCAGGCATGGTGTACAATGGAAAGTGTGCAACAGATCAGGCCCAACGCCGTGGAGTGAAACGGAGTGCTGGCCCATACACAGGCCTATTCTATACGCATATTAGGGCAACAGAACTGGGGATGCGGTCAGAGTCAGTTTTGAACATTCATGCACCCCAATTTGCCCTCCACTCACCTGGGCCACACACCAGAGATGACCCCAGCAGGGGTGGTGTATAATGGAAAGTGTGCAACAGATCAGGCCCAACGCCGTGGAGTGAAACGGAGTGCTGGCCCATACACAGGCCTATTCTATCCACATCTTAGGGCACCAGAACTGGGGATGCGGGTGGAGTCAGTTGTGAACATTGATGCACCCCAATTTGCCCTCCACTCACCTGGGCCACACACCAGAGATGACCCCAGCAGGGATGGTGTACAATGGAAAGTGTGCAACAGATCAGGCCCAACGCCGTGGGGTGAAACGGAGTGCTGGCCCATACACAGGCCTATTCTATCCACATCTTAGGGCAACAGAACTGGGAATGCGGGTGGAGTCAGTTTTGAACATTGATGCACCCGAATTCGCCCTCCACTCACCTGGGCCACACAGCAGAGATGACCCCAGCAGGCATGGTGTACAATGGAAAGTGTGCAACAGATCAGGCCCAACGCCGCGGAGTGAAACGGAGTGCTGGCCCATGCAGAGGCCTATTCTATCCACATCTTAGGGCAACAGAACTGGGGATGCGGGTGGAGTCAGTTTTGAACATTCATGCACCCGAATTTGCCCTCCACTCACCTGGGCCACACACCAGAGATGACCCCAGCAGGCATGGTGTACAATGGAAAGTGTGCAACAGATCAGGCCCAACGCCGTGGAGTGAAACGGAGTGCTGGCCCATACAGAGGCCTATTCTATCCGCATATTAGGGCAACAGAACTGGGGATGCGGTCAGAGTCAGTTTTGAACATTGATGCACCCCAATTTGCTCTCCACTCACCTGGGCCACACACCAGAGATGACCCCAGCAGGGGTGGTGTATAATGGAAAGTGTGCAACAGATCAGGCCCAACGCCGTGGAGTGAAACGGAGTGCTGGCCCATACACAGGCCTATTCTATCCACATCTTAGGGCAACCAAACTGGGGATGCGGGTGGAGTCAGTTTGGAACATTCATGCACCCCAATTTGCCCTCCACTCACCTGGGCCACACACCAGAGATGACCCCAGCAAGCATGGTGTAGAATGGAAAGTGTGCAACAGATCAGGCCCAACGGCGTGGAGTGAATCGGAGTGCTGGCCCATACACAGGCCTATTCTATCCACATCTTAGGGCAACAGAACTGGGGATGCGGGTGGAGTCAGCTTTGAACATTAATGCACCCCAATCAGCCCTCCACTCACCTGGGCCACACACCAGAGATGACCCCAGCAGGCATCGTGTACAATGGAAAGTGTGCAACAGATCAGGCCCAACGCCGTGGAGTGAAACGGAGTGCTGGCCCATACACAGGTATATTCCATCCACATCTTAAGGCAACAGAACTGGGGATGCGGGTGCAGTCAGTTTTGAACATTGATGCACCACAAGATGCCCATCACTCACCTGGGCCACACACCAGAGATGACCCCAGCAGGCATGGTGTACAATGGAAAGTGTGCAACAGATCAGGCCCAACGCCGTGGAGTGAAACGGAGTGCTGGTCCATACACAGGCCTATTCTATCCACATCTTAGGGCAACAGAACTGGGGATGCGGGTGGAGTCAGTTTTGAACATTGATGCACCCCAATTTGCCCTCCACTCACCTGGGCCAAACACCAGAGATGACCCCAGCAGGCATGGTGTACAATGGAAAGTGTGCAACAGATCAGGCCCAACCCCGTGGAGTGAAACGGAGTGCTGGCCCATACACAGGCCTATTCTATCCACATTCTAGGGGAACAGAACTGGGGATGCGGGTGGAGTCAGTTTTGAACATTGATGCACCCCAATTTGCCCTCCACTCACCTGGGCCACACACCAGAGATGACCCCAGCAGGCATGGTGTACAATGGAAAGTGTGCAACAGATCAGGCCCAACGCCGTGGAGTGAAACGGAGTGCTGGCCCATACACAGGCCTATTCTATCCACATCTTAGGGCAACAGAACTGGGGATGCGGGTGGAGTCAGTTTTGAACATTGATGCACCCCAATTTGCCCTCCACTCACCTGGGCCAAACACCAGAGATGACCCCAGCAGGCATGGTTTACAATGGAAAGTGTGCAACAGATCAGGCCCCACACCGTAGAGTGAAACGGAGTGCTGGCGATTACACAGGCCTATTCTATCCACATCTTAGGGCAACAGAACTGGGGATGCGGGTGGAGTCAGTTTTGAACATTGATGCACCCCAATTTGCCCTCCACTCACCTGGGCCACACACCAGAGATGACCCCAGCAGGCATGGTGTACAATGGAAAGCGTGCAACAGATCAGGCCCAACGCCGTGGAGTGAAACGGAGTGCTGGCCCATACACAGGCCTATACTATCCACATCTTAGGGCAACAGAACTGGGGATGCGGGTGGAGTCAGTTTTGAACATTGATGCACCCCAATTTGCCCTCCAGTCACCTGGGCCACACACCAGAGATGACCCCAGCAGGCATGGTATACAATGGAAAGTGTGCAACAGATCAGGCCCAACGCCGTGGAGTGAAACGGAGTGCTGGCCCATACACAGGTCTATTCTATCCACATCTTAGGGCAACAGAACTGGGGATGCGGGTGGAGTCAGTTTTGAACATTGATGGACCCGAATTTGCCCTCCACTCACCTGGGCCACACACCAGAGATGACCCCAGCAGGCATGGTGTACAATGGAAAGTGTGCAACAGATCAGGCCCAACGCCGTGGAGTGAAACGGAGTGCTGGCCCATACACAGGCCTAGTCTATCTACATCTTAGGGCAACATAACTGGGGATACGGGTGGAGTCAGGTTTGAACATTGATGCACCCCAATTTGCCCTCCACTCACCTGGGCCACACACCAGAGATGACCGCAGCAGGCATGGTGTACAATGGAATGTGTGCAACAGATCAGGCCCAACGCCGTGGAGTGAAACGGAGTGCTGGCCCATACACAGGCCTATTCTATCCACATCTTAGGGCAACATAACTGGGAATGCGGGTGGAGTCAGTTTTGAACATTGATGCACCCAAATTTTGCTCTCCACTCACCTGGGCCACACACCAGAGATGACCCCAGCAGGGATGGTGTATAATGGAAAGTGTGCAACAGATCAGGCCCAACGCCGTGGAGTGAAACGGAGTGCTGGCCCATACACAGGCCTATTATATCCACATCTTAGGGCAACAGAACTGGGGATGCGGGTGGAGTCAGTTTTGAACATTCATGCACCCCAATTTGCCCTCCACTCACCTGGGCCACACACCAGAGATGACCCCAGCAGGCATGGTGTACAATGGAAAGTGTGCAACAGATCAGGCCCAACGCCGTGGAGTGAAACGGAGTGCTGGCCCATACACAGGCCTATTCTATCCACATCTTAGGGCAACAGTACTGGGGATGCGGGTGGAGTCAGTTGTGAACATTGATGCACCCCAATTTGCCCTCCACTCACCTGGGCCACACACCAGAGATGACCCCAGCAGGCATGGTGTACAATGGAAAGTGTGCAACAGATCAGGCCCAACGCCATTGAGTGAAACGGAGTACTGGCCCATACACAGGCCTATTCTATCCACAGCTTAGGGCAACAGAACTGGGAATGCGGGTGGAGTCAGTTTTGAACATTGATGCACCCGAATTCGCCCTCCACTCACCTGGGCCACACACCAGAGATGACCCCAGCAGGCATGGTGTACAATGGAAAGTGTGCAACAGATCAGGCCCAACGCCGAGATGTGAAATGGTGTGCTGGCCCATACACAGGCCTATTCTATCCACATCTTAGGGCAACAGAACTGGGGATGCGGGTAGAGTCAGTTTTGAACATTCATGCACCCGAATTTACCCTCCACTCACCTGGGCCACACACCAGAGATGACCCCAGCAGGCATGGTGTACAATGGAAAGTGTGCAACAGATCAGGCCCAACGCCGTGGAGTGAAACGGAGTGCTGGCCCATACACAGGCCTATTCTATACGCATATTAGGGCAACAGAACTGGGGATGCGGTCAGAGTCAGTTTTGAACATTCATGCACCCCAATTTGCCCTCCACTCACCTGGGTCACACACCAGAGATGACCCCAGCAGGGGTGGTGTATAATGGAAAGTGTGCAACAGATCAGGCCCAACGCCGTGGAGTGAAACGGAGTGCTGGCCCATACACAGGCCTATTCTATCCACATCTTAGGGCACCAGAACTGGGGATGCGGGTGGAGTCAGTTGTGAACATTGATGCACCCCAATTTGCCCTCCACTCACCTGGGCCACACACCAGAGATGACCCCAGCAGGGATGGTGTACAATGGAAAGTGTGCAACAGATCAGGCCCAACGCCGTGGGGTGAAACGGAGTGCTGGCCCATACACAGGCCTATTCTATCCACATCTTAGGGCAACAGAACTGGGAATGCGGGTGGAGTCAGTTTTGAACATTGATGCACCCGAATTCGCCCTCCACTCACCTGGGCCACACAGCAGAGATGACCCCAGCAGGCATGGTGTACAATGGAAAGTGTGCAACAGATCAGGCCCAACGCCGTGGAGTGAAACGGAGTGCTGGCCCATACAGAGGCCTATTCTATCCGCATATTAGGGCAACAGAACTGGGGATGCGGTCAGAGTCAGTTTTGAACATTGATGCACCCCAATTTGCTCTCCACTCACCTGGGCCACACACCAGAGATGACCCCAGCAGGGGTGGTGTATAATGGAAAGTGTGCAACAGATCAGGCCCAACGCCGTGGAGTGAAACGGAGTGCTGGCCCATACACAGGCCTATTCTATCCACATCTTAGGGCAACCAAACTGGGGATGCGGGTGGAGTCAGTTTGGAACATTCATGCACCCCAATTTGCCCTCCACTCACCTGGGCCACACACCAGAGATGACCCCAGCAAGCATGGTGTACAATGGAAAGTGTGCAACAGATCAGGCCCAACGGCGTGGAGTGAATCGGAGTGCTGGCCCATACACAGGCCTATTCTATCCACATCTTAGGGCAACAGAACTGGGGATGCGGGTGGAGTCAGCTTTGAACATTAATGCACCCCAATCAGCCCTCCACTCACCTGGGCCACACACCAGAGATGACCCCAGCAGGCATCGTGTACAATGGAAAGTGTGCAACAGATCAGGCCCAACGCCGTGGAGTGAAACGGAGTGCTGGCCCATACACAGGTATATTCCATCCACATCTTAAGGCAACAGAACTGGGGATGCGGGTGCAGTCAGTTTTGAACATTGATGCACCACAAGATGCCCATCACTCACCTGGGCCACACACCAGAGATGACCCCAGCAGGCATGGTGTACAATGGAAAGTGTGCAACAGATCAGGCCCAACGCCGTGGAGTGAAACGGAGTGCTGGTCCATACACAGGCCTATTCTATCCACATCTTAGGGCAACAGAACTGGGGATGCGGGTGGAGTCAGTTTTGAACATTGATGCACCCCAATTTGCCCTCCACTCACCTGGGCCAAACACCAGAGATGACCCCAGCAGGCATGGTGTACAGTGGAAAGTGTGCAACAGATCAGGCCCAACGCCGTGGAGTGAAACGGAGTGCTGGCCCATACACAGGCCTATTCCATCCACATCTTAGGGCAACAGAACTGGGGATGCGGGTGGAGTCAGTTGTGAACATTGATGCACCCCAATTTGCCCTCCACTCACTTGGGCCACACACCAGAGATGACCCCAGCAGGCATGGTGTACAATGGAAAGTGTGCAACAGATCAGGCCTAACGCCGTGGAGTGAAACGGAGTGCTGGCCCATACACAGGCCTATTGTATCTACATCTTAGGGCAACATAACTGGGGATACGGGTGGAGTCAGTTTTGACCATTGATGCACCCCAATTTGCCCTCCACTCACCTGGGCCACACACCAGAGATGACCCCAGCAGGCATGGTGTACAATGGAAAGTGTGCAACAGATCAGGCCCAACGCCGTGGAGTGAAACGGAGTGCTGGCCCATACACAGGCCTATTCTATCCACATCTTAGGGCAACAGAATTGGGGATGCGGGTGGAGTCAGTTTTGAACATTCATGCACCCCAATTTGCCCTCCACTCACCTGGGCCACACACCAGAGATGACCCCAGCAGGCATGGTGTACAATGGAAAGTGTGCAACAGATCAGGCCCAACGCCGTGGAGTGAAACGGAGTGCTGGCCCATACACAGGCCTATTCTATCCACATCTTAGGGCAACAGAACTGGGGATGCGGGTAGAGTCAGTTTTGAACATTCATGCACCCGAATTTACGCTCCACTCACCTGGGCCACACACCAGAGATGACCCCAGCAGGCATGGTGTACAATGGAAAGTGTGCAACAGATCAGGCCCAACGCCGTGGAGTGAAACGGAGTGCTGGCCCATACACAGGCCTATTCTATACGCATATTAGGGCAACAGAACTGGGGATGCGGTCAGAGTCAGTTTTGAACATTCATGCACCCCAATTTGCCCTCCACTCACCTGGGCCACACACCAGAGATGACCCCAGCAGGGGTGGTGTATAATGGAAAGTGTGCAACAGATCAGGCCCAACGCCGTGGAGTGAAACGGAGTGCTGGCCCATACACAGGCCTATTCTATCCACATCTTAGGGCACCAGAACTGGGGATGCGGGTGGAGTCAGTTGTGAACATTGATGCACCCCAATTTGCCCTCCACTCACCTGGGCCACACACCAGAGATGACCCCAGCAGGCATGGTGTACAATGGAAAGTGTGCAACAGATCAGGCCCAACGGCGTGGGGTGAAACGGAGTGCTGGCCCATACACAGGCCTATTCTATCCACATCTTAGGGCAACAGAACTGGGAATGCGGGTGGAGTCAGTTTTGAACATTGATGCACCCGAATTCGCCCTCCACTCACCTGGGCCACACAGCAGAGATGACCCCAGCAGGCATGGTGTACAATGGAAAGTGTGCAACAGATCAGGCCCAACGCCGCGGAGTGAAACGGAGTGCTGGCCCATGCAGAGGCCTATTCTATCCACATCTTAGGGCAACAGAACTGGGGATGCGGGTGGAGTCAGTTTTGAACATTCATGCACCCGAATTTGCCCTCCACTCACCTGGGCCACACACCAGAGATGACCCCAGCAGGCATGGTGTACAATGGAAAGTGTGCAACAGATCAGGCCCAACGCCGTGGAGTGAAACGGAGTGCTGGCCCATACAGAGGCCTATTCTATCCGCATATTAGGGCAACAGAACTGGGGATGCGGTCAGAGTCAGTTTTGAACATTGATGCACCCCAATTTGCTCTCCACTCACCTGGGCCACACACCAGAGATGACCCCAGCAGGGGTGGTGTATAATGGAAAGTGTGCAACAGATCAGGCCCAACGCCGTGGAGTGAAACGGAGTGCTGGCCCATACACAGGCCTATTCTATCCACATCTTAGGGCAACCAAACTGGGGATGCGGGTGGAGTCAGTTTGGAACATTCATGCACCCCAATTTGCCCTCCACTCACCTGGGCCACACACCAGAGATGACCCCAGCAAGCATGGTGTACAATGGAAAGTGTGCAACAGATCAGGCCCAACGGCGTGGAGTGAATCGGAGTGCTGGCCCATACACAGGCCTATTCTATCCACATCTTAGGGCAACAGAACTGGGGATGCGGGTGGAGTCAGCTTTGAACATTAATGCACCCCAATCAGCCCTCCACTCACCTGGGCCACACACCAGAGATGACCCCAGCAGGCATCGTGTACAATGGAAAGTGTGCAACAGATCAGGCCCAACGCCGTGGAGTGAAACGGAGTGCTGGCCCATACACAGGTATATTCCATCCACATCTTAAGGCAACAGAACTGGGGATGCGGGTGCAGTCAGTTTTGAACATTGATGCACCACAAGATGCCCATCACTCACCTGGGCCACACACCAGAGATGACCCCAGCAGGCATGGTGTACAATGGAAAGTGTGCAACAGATCAGGCCCAACGCCGTGGAGTGAAACCGAGTGCTGGTCCATACACAGGCCTATTCTATCCACATCTTAGGGCAACAGAACTGGGGATGCGGGTGGAGTCAGTTTTGAACATTGATGCACCCCAATTTGCCATCCACTCACCTGGGCCAAACACCAGAGATGACCCCAGCAGGCATGGTGTACAATGGAAAGTGTGCAACAGATCAGGCCCAACGCCGTGGAGTGAAACGGAGTGCTGGCCCATACACAGGCCTATTCTATCCACATCTTAGGGCAACAGAACTGGGGATGCGGGTAGAGTCAGTTTTGAACATTCATGCACCCGAATTTACCCTCCACTCACCTGGGCCACACACCAGAGATGACCCCAGCAGGCATGGTGTACAATGGAAAGTGTGCAACAGATCAGGCCCAACGCCGTGGAGTGAAACGGAGTGCTGGCCCATACACAGGCCTATTCTATACGCATATTAGGGCAACAGAACTGGGGATGCGGTCAGAGTCAGTTTTGAACATTCATGCACCCCAATTTGCCCTCCACTCACCTGGGCCACACACCAGAGATGACCCCAGCAGGGGTGGTGTATAATGGAAAGTGTGCAACAGATCAGGCCCAACGCCGTGGAGTGAAACGGAGTGCTGGCCCATACACAGGCCTATTCTATCCACATCTTAGGGCACCAGAACTGGGGATGCGGGTGGAGTCAGTTGTGAACATTGATGCACCCCAATTTGCCCTCCACTCACCTGGGCCACACACCAGAGATGACCCCAGCAGGCATGGTGTACAAGGGAAAGTGTGCAACAGATCAGGCCCAACGCCGTGGGGTGAAACGGAGTGCTGGCCCATACACAGGCCTATTCTATCCACATCTTAGGGCAACAGAACTGGGAATGCGGGTGGAGTCAGTTTTGAACATTGATGCACCCGAATTCGCCCTCCACTCACCTGGGCCACACAGCAGAGATGACCCCAGCAGGCATGGTGTACAATGGAAAGTGTGCAACAGATCAGGCCCAACGCCGCGGAGTGAAACGGAGTGCTGGCCCATGCAGAGGCCTATTCTATCCACATCTTAGGGCAACAGAACTGGGGATGCGGGTGGAGTCAGTTTTGAACATTCATGCACCCGAATTTGCCCTCCACTCACCTGGGCCACACACCAGAGATGACCCCAGCAGGCATGGTGTACAATGGAAAGTGTGCAACAGATCAGGCCCAACGCCGTGGAGTGAAACGGAGTGCTGGCCCATACAGAGGCCTATTCTATCCGCATATTAGGGCAACAGAACTGGGGATGCGGTCAGAGTCAGTTTTGAACATTGATGCACCCCAATTTGCTCTCCACTCACCTGGGCCACACACCAGAGATGACCCCAGCAGGGGTGGTGTATAATGGAAAGTGTGCAACAGATCAGGCCCAACGCCGTGGAGTGAAACGGAGTGCTGGCCCATACACAGGCCTATTCTATCCACATCTTAGGGCAACCAAACTGGGGATGCGGGTGGAGTCAGTTTGGAACATTCATGCACCCCAATTTGCCCTCCACTCACCTGGGCCACACACCAGAGATGACCCCAGCAAGCATGGTGTACAATGGAAAGTGTGCAACAGATCAGGCCCAACGGCGTGGAGTGAATCGGAGTGCTGGCCCATACACAGGCCTATTCTATCCACATCTTAGGGCAACAGAACTGGGGATGCGGGTGGAGTCAGCTTTGAACATTAATGCACCCCAATCAGCCCTCCACTCACCTGGGCCACACACCAGAGATGACCCCAGCAGGCATCGTGTACAATGGAAAGTGTGCAACAGATCAGGCCCAACGCCGTGGAGTGAAACGGAGTGCTGGCCCATACACAGGTATATTCCATCCACATCTTAAGGCAACAGAACTGGGGATGCGGGTGCAGTCAGTTTTGAACATTGATGCACCACAAGATGCCCATCACTCACCTGGGCCACACACCAGAGATGACCCCAGCAGGCATGGTGTACAATGGAAAGTGTGCAACAGATCAGGCCCAACGCCGTGGAGTGAAACCGAGTGCTGGTCCATACACAGGCCTATTCTATCCACATCTTAGGGCAACAGAACTGGGGATGCGGGTGGAGTCAGTTTTGAACATTGATGCACCCCAATTTGCCATCCACTCACCTGGGCCAAACACCAGAGATGACCCCAGCAGGCATGGTGTACAATGGAAAGTGTGCAACAGATCAGGCCCAACGCCGTGGAGTGAAACGGAGTGCTGGCCCATACACAGGCCTATTCCATCCACATCTTAGGGCAACAGAACTGGGGATGCGGGTGGAGTCAGTTGTGAACATTGATGCACCCCAATTTGCCCTCCACTCACTTGGGCCACACACCAGAGATGACCCCAGCAGGCATGGTGTACAATGGAAAGTGTGCAACAGATCAGGCCTAACGCCGTGGAGTGAAACGGAGTGCTGGCCCATACACAGGCCTATTCTATCCACATCTTAGGGCAACAGAACTACGGATGCGGGTGGAGTCAGTTTTGAACATTCATGCACCCCAATTTGCCCTCCACTCACCTGGGCCACACACCAGAGATGACCCCAGCAGGCATGGTGTACAATGGAAAGTGTGCAACAGATCAGGCCCAACGCCGTGGAGTGAAACGGAGTGCTGGCCCATACACAGGCCTATTCTATCCACATCTTAGGGCAACAGAACTGGGGATGCGGGTGGAGTCAGTTGTGAACATTGATGCACCCCAATTTGCCCTCCACTCACCTGGGCCACACACCAGAGATGACCCCAGCAGGCATGGTGTACAATGAAAAGTGTGCAACAGATCAGGCCAAACGCCGTGGAGTGAAACGAAGTGCTGGCCCGTACACAGGCCTAGTCTATC
Organism: Eutreptiella sp. 'Long Island Sound 2002'; assembly: GCA_964036045.1. Classification (NCBI taxonomy): domain Eukaryota; phylum Euglenozoa; class Euglenophyceae; order Eutreptiales; family Eutreptiaceae; genus Eutreptiella; species Eutreptiella sp. 'Long Island Sound 2002'. The sequence goes on from OZ038389.1 coordinate 28,647,333, forward strand.
TACATCTTAGGGCGATATAACTGGGGATACGGGTGGAGTCAGTTTTGACCATTCATGCACCCCAATGTGCCCTCCACTCACCTGGGCCACACACCAGAGACGACCTCAGCAGGCAAGGTGTACAATGGAAAGTGTGCAACAGATCAGGCCCAACGCCGTGGAGTGAAACGGAGTGCTGGCCCATACACAGGCCTATTCTATCCACATCTTAGGGCAACATAACTGGGGATACGGGTGGAGTCAGGTTTGAACATTGATGCACCCGAATTCGCCCTCCACTCACCTGGGCCACACACCAGAGATGACCGAAGCAGGCATGGTGTACAATGGAAAGTGTGCAACAGATCAAGCCCAACGCCGTGGAGTGAAACGGAGTGCTGGCCCATACACAGGCCTATTATATCCACATCTTAAGGCAATAGAACTGGGGATGCGGGTGGAGTCAGTTTTGAACATTGATGCACCCGAATTTGCCCTCCACTCACCTGGGCCACACACCAGAGATGACCCCAGCAGGGGGGGTGTATAATGGAAAGTGTGCAACAGATCAGGCCCAACGCCGCGGAGTGAAACGGAGTGCTGGCCCATACACAGGCCTATTCTATCCACATCTTAGGGCAACAGAATTGGGGTTGCGGGTGGAGTCAGCTTTGAACATTGATGCACCCCAATTCGCCCTCCGCTCACCTGGGCCACACACCAGAGATGACCGCAGCAGGCATGGTATACAATGGAAAGTGTGCAACAGATCAGGCCCAACGCCATTGAGTGAAACGGACTACGGAGGCCGGTCGAGTCAGTTTTGAACATTCATGCACCCCAATTTGCCCTCCACTCACCTGGGCCACACACCAGAGATGACCCCAGCAGGCATGGTGTACAATGGAAAGTGTGCAACAGATCAGGCCCAACGCCGTGGAGTGAAACGGAGTGCTGGCCCATACACAGGCCTATTCCATCCACATCTTAGGGCAACAGAACTGGGGATGCGGGTGGAGTCAGCTTTGAACATTGATGCACCCCAATTCGCCCTCCACTCACCTGGGCCACACACCAGAGATGACCGCAGCAGGCATGGTGTACAATGGAAAGTGTGCAACAGATCAGGCCCAACGCCGTGGAGTGAAACGGAGTGCTGGCCCATACACAGGCCTAGTCTATCTACATCTTAGGGCAACATAACTGGGGATACGGGTGGAGTCAGTTTTGAACATTCATGCACCCCAATTCGCCCTCCACTCACCTGGGCCACACACCAGAGATTACCCCAGCAGGCATGGTGTACAATGGAAAGTGTGCAACAGATCAGGCCCAACGCCATTGAGTGAAACGGAGTGCTGGCCCATACACAGGCCTATTATATCCACATCTTAGGGCAACAGAACTGGGGATGCGGGTGGAGTCAGTTTTGAACATTCATGCACCCGAGTTTGCCCTCCACTCACCTGGGCCACAAACCAGAGATGACCCCAGCAGGCATGGTGTACAATGGAAAGTGTGCAACAGATCAGGCCCAACGCCGCAGAGTGAAACGGAGTGCTGGCCCATACACAGGCCTAGTCTATCTACATCTTAGGGCAACATAACTGGGGATACGGGTGGAGTCAGCTTTGACCATTGATGCGCCCGAATGTGCCCTCCACTCACCTGGGCCACACACCAGAGATTACCCCAGCAGGCATGGTGTACAATGGAAAGTGTGCAACAGATCAGGCCAAACGCCGTGGAGTGAAACGGAGTGCTGGCCCATACACAGGCCTATTCTATCCACATCTTAGGGCAACAGAACTGGGGATGCGGGTGGAGTCAGTTTTGAACATTCATGCACCCGAATTTGCCCTCCACTCACCTGGGCCACACACCAGAGATGACCCCAGCAGGCATGGTGTACAATGGAAAGTGTGCAACAGATCAGGCCCAACGCCGCAGAGTGAAACGGAGTGCTGGCCCATACACAGGCCTAGTCTATCTACATCTTAGGGCAACATAACTGGGGATACAGGTGGAGTCAGTTTTGACCATTGATGCGCCCGAATGTGCCCTCCACTCACCTGGGCCACACACCAGAGATGACCCCAGCAGGCGTGGTGTACAATGGCAAGTGTGCAACAGATCAGGCCCTACGCCGTGGAGTGAAACCGAGTGCTGGCCCATACACAGGCCTATTATATCCACATCTTAGGGCAACAGAACTGGGGATGCGGGTGGAGTCAGCTTTGAAAATTGATGCACCCGAATTTGCCCTCCACTCACCTGGGCCACACACCAGAGATGACCCCAGCAGGCATCGTGTACAATGGAAAGTGTGCAACAGATCAGGCCCAACGCCGTGGAGTGAAACGGAGTGCTGGCCCATACACAGGCCTGTTCTATCCACATCTTAGGGCAACAGAACTGGGGATGCGGGTGGAGTCAGTTTTGAACATTCATGCACCCAAATTTGCCCTCCACTCACCTGGGCCACACACCAGAGATGACCCCAGCAGGCATGGTGTACAATGGAAAGTGTGCAACAGATCAGGCCCAACGCCGCGGAGTGAAACGGAGTGCTGGCCCATACACAGGCCTATTCCATCCGCATATTAGGGCAACAGAACTGGGGATGCGGGTGGAGTCAGCTTTGAAAATTGATGCACCCGAATTTGCCCTCCACTCACCTGGGCCACACACCAGAGATGACCCCAGCAGGCATCGTGTACAATGGAAAGTGTGCAACAGATCAGGCCCAACGCCGTGGAGTGAAACGGAGTGCTGGCCCATACACAGTCCTATTCTATCCACATCTTAGGGCAACAGAACTGGGGATGCGGGTGGAGTCAGTTTTGAACATTCATGCACCCAAATTTGCCCTCCACTCACCTGGGCCACACACCAGAGATGACCCCAGCAGGCATGGTGTACAATGGAAAGTGTGCAACAGATCAGGCCCAACGCCGCGGAGTGAAACGGAGTGCTGGCCCATACACAGGCCTATTCCATCCGCATATTAGGGCAACAGAACTGGGGATGCGGGTGGAGTCAGTTTTGAACATTGATGCACCCGGATTTGCTCTCCACTCACCTGGGCCACACACCAGAGATGACCCCAGCAGGCATGGTGTACAATGGAAAGTGTGCAACAGATCAGGGCCAACGCCGTGGAGTGAAACGGAGTACTGGCCTATACACAGGCCTATTATATCCACATCTTAGGGCAACAGAACTGGGGATGCGGGTGGAGTCAGTTTTGAACATTGATGCACCCGAATTTGCCCTCCACTCACCTGGGCCACACACCAGAGATGACCCCAGCAGGCATGGTGTACAATGGGAAGTGTGCAACAGATCAGGCCCAACGCCGCGGAGTGAAACGGAGTGCTGGCCCATACACAGTCCTATTCTATCCACATCTTAGGGCAACAGAACTGGGGATGCGGGTGGAGTCAGTTTTGAACATTCATGCACCCAAATTTGCCCTCCACTCACCTGGGCCACACACCAGAGATGACCCCAGCAGGCATGGTGTACAATGGAAAGTGTGCAAGAGATCAGGCCCAACGCCGTGGAGTGAAACGGAGTGCTGGCCCATACACAGGCCTATTCTATCCACATCTTAGGGCAACAGAACTGGGGATGCGGGTGGAGTCAGTTTTGAACATTCATGCACCCCAATTTGCCCTCCACTCACCTTGGCCAAACACCAGAAATGACCTCAGCAGGCATGGTGTACAATGGAAAGTGTGCAACAGATCAGGCCCAACGCCGTGGAGTGAAACGGAGTGCTGGCCCATACACAGGCCTATTCTATCCACATCTTAGGGCAACATCAACTGGGGATGCGGGTGGAGTCAGTTTTGAACATTCATGCACCCCAGTTTGCCCTCCACTCACCTGGGCCAAACACCAGAGATGACCTCAGCAGGCATGGTGTACAATGGAAAGTGTGCAACAGATCAGGCCCAACGCCGTGGAGTGAAACGGAGTGCTGGCCCATACACAGGCCTATTCTATCCACATCTTAGGGCAACAGAACTGGGGATGCGGGTGGAGTCAGTTGTGAACATTCATGCACCCCAGTTTGCCCTCCACTCACCTGGGCCAAACACCAGAGATGACCTCAGCAGGCATGGTGTACAATGGAAAGTGTGCAACAGATCAGGCCCAATGCCGTGGAGTGAAACGGAGTGCTGGCCCATACACAGGCCTATTCTATCCACATTTAGGGCAACAGAACTGGGGATGCGGGCGGAGTCAGTTTTGAACATTGATGCACCCCGATTTGCCCTCCACTCACCTGGGCCAAACACCAGAGATGACCTCAGCAGGCATGGTGTACAATGGAAAGTGTGCAAAAGATCAGGCCCAACGCCGTGGAGTGAAACGGAGTGCTGGCCCATACACAGGCCTATTCTATCCACATCTTAGGGCAACAGAACTGGGGATGCGGGTGGAGTCAGTTTTGAACATTGATGCACCCCGATTTGCCCTCCACTCACCTGGGCCAAACACCAGAGATGACCTCAGCAGGCATGGTGTACAATGGAAAGTGTGCAAAAGATCAGGCCCAACGCCGTGGAGTGAAACGGAGTGCTGGCCCATACACAGGCCTAGTCTATCTACATCTTAGGGCAACAGAACTGGGGATGCGGGTGGAGTCAGTTTTGAACATTGATGCACTCCAATTTGCCCTCCACTCACCTGGGCCAAACACCAGAGATGACCTCAGCAGGCATGGTGTACAATTGAAAGTGTGCAACAGATCAGGCCCCACACCGCGGAGTGAAACGGAGTGCTGGCCCATACACAGGCCTATTCTATCCACATCTTAGGGCAACAGAACTGGGGATGCGGGTGGAGTCAGTTTTGAACATTGATGCACCCCAATTTGCCCTCCACTCACCTGGGCGAAATACCAGAGATGACCCCAGCAGGCATGGTGTACAATGGAAAGTGTGCAACAGATCAGGCCCAACGCCGTGGAGTGAAACGGAGTGCTGGCCCATACACAGGCCTATTCTATCCACATCTTAGGGCAACAGAACTGGGAATGCGGGTGGAGTCAGTTTCGAACATTGATGCACCCCAATTCGCCCTCCACTCACCTGGGCCAAATACCAGAGATGATCCCAGCAGGCATGGTGTACAATGGAAAGTGTGCAACAGATCAGGCCCAACGCCGTGGAGTGAAACGGAGTGCTGGCCCATACACAGGCCTATTCTATCCACATCTTAGGGCAACATAACTGGGGATGCGGGTGGAGTCAGTTTCGAACATTCATGCACCCCAGTTTGCCCTCCACTCACCTGGGCCAAACACCAGAGATGACCCCAGCAGGCATGGTGTACAATTGAAAATGTGCAACAGATCAGGCCCAACGCCGTGGAGTGAAACGGAGTGCTGGCCCATGCACAGGCCTATTATATCCACATCTTAGGGCAACAGAACTGGGGATGTGGTTGGAGTCAGGTTTGAACATTGATGCAGCCCAATTTGCCCTCCACTAACCTGGGCCTAACACCAGAGATGACCTCAGCAGGCATGGTGTACAATGGAAAGTGTGCAACAGATCAGGCCCAACGCCGTGGAGTGAAACGGAGTGCTGGCGCATACACAGGCCTATTCTATCCACATCTTAGGAAAACAGAACTGGGGATGCGGGTGGAGTAAGTTTTGAACATTCATGCACCCCAGTTTGCCCTCCACTCACCTGGGCCACACACCAGAGATGACCCCAGCAGGCATGGTGTACAATGGAAAATGTGCGACAGATCAGGCCCAACGCCGTGGATTGAAACGGAGTGCTGGCCTATACGCAGGCCTATTCTATCCACATCTTAGGGCAACAGAACTGGGGATGCGGGTGGAGTCAGTGTTGAACATTGATGCACCCCAATGTGCCCTCCACTCACCTGGGACACACACCAGAGATGACCCCAGCAGGCATGGTGCACAATGGAAAGTGTGCAACAGATTAGGCCCAACGCCGTGGAGTGAGTCGGAGTGCTGGCCCATACACAGGCCTATTCTATCCACATCTTAGGGCAACAGAACTGCGGATGCGGGTGGAGTCAGTGTTGAACATTCATGCAACCCAATTTGCCGTCCACTCACCTGGGCCACACGCCAGAGATGACCCCAGCAGGCATGGTGTACAATGGAAAGTGTGCAACAGATCAGGCCCAACGGCGTGGAGTGAAACGGAGTGCTGGCCCATACACAGGCCTATTCTATCCACATTTTAGGGCAACAGAACTGGGGATGCGAGTGTAGTCAGTTTTGAACATTGATGCACCCCAATTTGCTCTCCACTCACCTGGGCCACACACCAGAGATGACCCTAGCAGGCATGGTGTACAATGGAAAGTGTGCAACAGATCAGGCCCAACGCCGTGGAGTGAAATGGAGTGCTGGCCGATACACAGGCCTATTATATCCGGAGTTTAGGGCAACAGAACTGGGGATGCGGGTGGAGTCAGTTTTGAACATTGATGCACCCCAATCAGCTCTCCACTCACCTGGGTCACACACCAGAGATGACCCCAGCAGGCATGGTGTACAATGGAAAGTGTGCAACAGATCAGGCCCAACGCCGTGGAGTGAAACGGAGTGCTTGCCCATACACAGGCCTGTTCTATCCACATCTTAGGGCAACAGAACTGGGGATGGGGGTGGAGTCAGTTGTGAACATTCATGCACCCAAATTTGCCCTCCACTCACCTGGGCCACACACCAGAGAAGACCCCAGCAGGCATGGTGTACAATGGAAAGTGTGCAACAGATCAGGGCAAACTCCGTAGAGCGAAACGGAGTGCTGCCCATACACAGGCCTAGTCTATCTACATCTTAGGGCAACATAACTGGGGATACGGGTGGAGTCAGTTTTGAACATTGATGCACCCCAATTTGCCCTCCACTCACCTGGGCCAAACACCAGAGATGACCTCAGCAGGCATGGTGTACAATGGAAAGTCTGCAACAGATCAGGCCCAACGCCGTGGAGTGAAACGGAGTGCTGGCCCATACACAGGCCTATTCTATCCACATCTTAGGGCAACAGAACTGGGGATGCGGTTGGAGTCAGTTTTGAACATTCATGCACCCCAGTTTGCCCTCCACTCACCTGGGCCAAACACCAGAGATGACCTCAGCAGGCATGGTGTACAATGGAAAGTGTGCAACAGATCAGGCCCGACGCCGCGGAGTGAAACGGAGTGCTGGCCCATACACAGGCCTATTCTATCCACATCTTAGGGCAACAGAACTGGGGATGCGGGTGGAGTCAGTTTTGAACATTGATGCACCCCAATGTGCTCTCCACTCACCTGGGCCTCACAACAGAGATGGCCCCAGCAGGCATGGTGTACAATGGAAAGTGTGCAACAGATCAGGCCCAACGCCGTGGAGTGAAACGGAGTGCTGGCCCATACACAGGCCTATTCTATCCACATTTTAGGGCAACAGAACTGGGGATGCGGGTGGAGTCAGTTTTGAACATTGATGCACCCCAATTTGCTCTCCACTCACCTGGGCCACACAACAGAGATGACCCCAGCAGGCATGGTGTACAATGGAAAGTGTGCAACAGATCAGGCCCAACGCCGTGGAGTGAAATGGAGTGCTGGCCAATACACAGGCCTATTATATCCGGATTTTAGGGCAACAGAACTGGGGATGCGGGTGGAGTCAGTTTTGAACATTGATGCACCCCAATCAGCTCTCCACTCACCTGGGTCACACACCAGAGATGACCCCAGCAGGCATGGTGTACAATGGAAAGTGTGCAACAGATCAGGCCCAACACAGTGGAGTGAAACGGAGTGCTGGCCGATATTCAGTCCTATTATATCCACATTTTAGGGCAACAGAACTGGGGATGCGGGTGGAGTCAGTTTTGAACATTGATGCACCCAAATTTGCTCTCCACTCACCTGGGCCACACAACAGAGATGAACGCAGCAGGCATGGTGTACAATGGAAAGTGTGCAACAGATCAGGCCCAACGCCGTGGAGCGAAATGGAGTGCTGGCCTATACACAGGCCTATTCCATCCACATCTTAGGGCAACAGAACTGGGAATGCGGGTGGAGTCAGTGTTGAACATTGATGCACCCCAATTTGCCCTCCACTCACCTGGGCCACACACCAGAGATGACCCCAGCAGGCATGGTGTACAATGGAAAGTGTGCAACAGATCAGGCCCAACGCCGTGGAGTGAAACGGAGTGCTGGCCCATACACAGGCCTGTTCTATCCACATCTTAGGGCAACAGAACTGGGGATGCGGGTGGAGTCAGTTGTGAACATTCATGCACCCAAATTTGCCCTCCACTCACCTGGGCCACACACCAGAGAAGACCCCAGCAGGCATGGTGTACAATGGAAAGTGTGCAACCGATCAGGGCAAACTCCGTAGAGCGAAACGGAGTGCTGCCCATACACAGGCCTAGTCTATCTACATCTTAGGGCAACATAACTGGGGATACGGGTGGAGTCAGTTTTGAACATTGATGCACCCCAATTTGCCCTCCACTCACCTGGGCCAAACACCAGAGATGACCTCAGCAGGCATGGTGTACAATGGAAAGTTTGCAACAGATCAGGCCCAACGCCGTGGAGTGAAACGGAGTGCTGGCCCATACACAGGCCTATTCTATCCACATCTTAGGGCAACAGAACTGGGGATGCGGTTGGAGTCAGTTTTGAACATTCATGCACCCCAGTTTGCCCTCCACTCACCTGGGCCAAACACCAGAGATGACCTCAGCAGGCATGGTGTACAATGGAAAGTGTGCAACAGATCAGCCCCAACGCCGTGGAGTGAAACGGAGTGCTGGCCCATACAAAGGCCTATTCTATCCACATCTTAGGGCAACAGAACTGCGGATGCGGGTGGAGTCAGTTTTGAACATTAATGCACCCCAATTTGCCCTGCACTCACCTGGGCCACACACCAGAGATGACCCCAGCAGGCATGGTGTACAATGGAAAGTGTACAACAGATCAGGCCCAACACCGTGGAGTGAAACGGAGTGCTGGCCGATATACAGTCCTATTATATCCACATTTTAGGGCAACAGAACTGGGGATGCGGGTGGAGTCAGTTTTGAACATTGATGCACCCCAATGTGCTCTCTAATCACCTGGGCCACACAACAGAGATGACCGCAGCAGGCATGGTGTACAATGGACAGTGTGCAACAGATCAGGCCCAACGCCGTGGAGTGAAACGGAGTGCTTGCCAATGCACAGGCCTATTCTATCCACATCTTAGGGCAACAAAACTGGGGATGCGGGTGAAGTCAGCTTTGAACATTGATGCACCCCCATTTGCCCTCCACTCACCTGGGCCACACACCAGAGATGACCTCAGCAGGCATGGTGTACAATGGAAAGTGTGCAACAGATCAGGCCCAACGCCGTGGAGTGAAACGGAATGCTGGCCCATACAAAGGCCTATTGTATCCACATCTTAGGGCAACAGAACTGGGGATGCGGGTGGAGTCAGTTTTGAACATTAATGCACCCCGATATGGCCTCCACTCACCTGGGCCACAAACCAGAGATGACCCCAGCAGGCATGGTGTACAATGGAAAGTGTGCAACAGATCAGGCCCCAGGCCGTGGAGTGCAACGGAGTGCTGGCCCATGCACAGACCTATTCTATCCACATCTTAGGGCAACAGAACTGGGGATGCGGGTGGAGTCAGTTTTGAACATTCCTGCACCCCAATTTGCCCTCCACTCACCTGGGCCACACACCAGAGATGACTCCAGCAGGCATGGTGTACAATGGAAGGTGTGCAGCAGATCAGGCCCAACGCCGTGGAGTGAAACGGAGTGCTGGCCCATACATAGGCCTATTCTATCCAAATTTTAGGGCAACAGAACTGGGGATGCGGGTGGAGGCAGTTTTGAACATTGATGCACCCCAATTTGCCCTCCACTCACCTGGGCCACACACCAGAGATGAGCCCGGCAGGCATGGTGTACAATGGAAAGTGTGCAACAGATCAGGCCCAACGCCGTGGAGTGAAACAGAGTGCTGTCCCATACACAGGCCTATTCTATCCAAATCTTAGGGCAACCGAACTGGGATGCGGGTGGAGTCAGTTTTGAACATTGATGCACCCCAATGTGCCCTCCACTCACCTGGGCCAAATACCAGAGATGACCCCAGCAGGCATGGTGTACAATGGAAAGTGTGCAACAGATCAGGCCCAACGCCGTGGAGTGAAACGGAGTGCTGGCCCATACACAGGCCTACTCTATCCACATCTTAGGGCAACAGAACTGCGGATGCGGGTGGAGTCAGTTTTGAACATTAATGCACCCCAATTTGCCCTGCACTCACCTGGGCCACACACCAGAGATGACCCCAGCAGGCATGGTGTACAATGGAAAGTGTACAACAGATCAGGCCCAACACCGTGGAGTGAAACGGAGTGCTGGCCGATATACAGTCCTATTATATCCACATTTTAGGGCAACAGAACTGGGGATGCGGGTGGAGTCAGTTTTGAACATTGATGCACCCCAATGTGCTCTCCAATCACCTGGGCCACACAACAGAGATGACCGCAGCAGGCATGGTGTACAATGGACAGTGTGCAACAGATCAGGCCCAACGCCGTGGAGTGAAACGGAGTGCTGGCCCATACACAGGCCTATTCTATCCACATCTTAGGGCAACAAAGCTGGGGATGCGGGTGGAGTCAGCTTCGAACATTGATGCACCCCCATTTGCCCTCCACTCACCTGGGCCAAACACCAGAGATGACCTCAGCAGGCATGGTGTACAATGGAAAGTGTGCAACAGATCAGGCCCAACGCCGTGGAGTGAAACGGAATGCTGGCCCATACAAAGGCCTATTGTATCCACATCTTAGGGCAACAGAACTGGGGATGCGGGTGGAGTCAGTTTTGAACATTAATGCACCCCGATATGGCCCCCACTCACCTGGGCCACAAACCAGAGATGACCCCAGCAGGCATGGTGTACAATGGAAAGTGTGCAACAGATCAGGCCCCAGGCCGTGGAGTGCAACGGAGTGCTGGCCCATGCACAGACCTATTCTATCCACATCTTAGGGCAACAGAACTGGGGATGCAGGTGGAGTCAGTTTTGAACATTCATGCACACCAATTTGCCCTCCACTCACCTGGGCCACACACCAGAGATGACTCCAGCAGGCATGGTGTACAATGGAAGGTGTGCAGCAGATCAGGCCCAACGCCGTGGAGTGAAACGGAGTGCTGGCCCATACATAGGCCTATTCTATCCACATTTTAGGGCAACAGAACTGGGGATGCGGGTGGAGGCAGTTTTGAACATTGATGCACCCCAATTTGCCCTCCACTCACCTGGGCCACACACCAGAGATGAGCCCGGCAGGCATGGTGTACAATGGAAAGTGTGCAACAGATCAGGCCCAACGCCGTGGAGTGAAACAGAGTGCTGTCCCATACACAGGCCTATTCTATCCAAATCTTAGGGCAACCGAACTGGGATGCGGGTGGAGTCAGTTTTGAACATTGATGCACCCCGATTTACCCTCCACTCACCTGGGCCACACACCAGAGACAACCCCGACAGGCATGGTGTACAATGGAAAGTGTGCAACAGATCAGGCCCAACGCCGTGTAGTGAAACGGAGTGCTGGCCCATACACAGGCCTGTTCTATCCACATCTTAGGGCAACAGAACTGGGGATGCGGGTGGAGTCAGTTTTGAACATTGATGCACCCCAATGTGCCCTCCACTCACCTGGGCCAAATACCAGAGATGACCCCAGCAGGCATGCTGTACAATGGAAAGTGTGCAACAGATCAGGCCCAACGCCGTGGAGTGAAACGGAGTGCTGGCCCATACACAGGCCTGTTCTATCCACATCTTAGGGCAACAGAACTGGGGATGCGGGTGGAGTCAGTTTTGAACATTGATGCACCCCGATTTACCCTCCACTCACCTGGGCCACACACCAGAGACAACCCCAGCAGGCATGGTGTACAATGGAAAGTGTGCAACAGATCAGGCCCAACGCCGTGGAGTGAAACGGAGTGGTGGCCCATACACAGGCCTATTCTATCCACATCTTAGGGCAACAGAACTGGGGATGCAGGTGGAGTCAGTTTTGAACATTCATGCAACCCAATTTGCCCTCCACTCACCTGGGCCACACACCAGAGATGACCCCAGCAGGCATGGTGTACAATGGAAAGTGTGCAACAGATCAGGCCCAACGCCCTGGAGTGAAACGGAGTGCTGGCCCATACACAGGCCTACTCTATCCACATCCTAGGGCAACAGAACTGGGGATGCGGGTGGAGTCAGTTTTGAACATTGATGCACCCCGATTTACCCTCCACTCACCTGGGCCACACACCAGAGACAACCCCAGCAGGAAAGTGTGCAACAGATCAGGCCGAACGCTGTGTAGTGAAACGGAGTGCTGGCCCAAACACAGGCCTATTCTATCCACATCTTAGGGCAACAGAACTGGGGATGCGGGTGGAGTCAGTTTTGAACATTGATGCACCCCAATGTGCCCTCCACTCACCCGGGCCAAATACAAGAGATGACCCCAGCAGGCATGCTGTACAATGGAAAGTGTGCAACAGATCAGGCCCAACGCCGTGGAGTGAAACGGAGTGCTGGCCCATACACAGGCCTGTTCTATCCACATCTTAGGGCAACAGAACTGGGGATGCGGGTGGAGTCAGTTTTGAACATTGATGCACCCCGATATGGCCTCCACTCACCTGGGCCACACACCAGAGATGACCCCAGCAGGCATGGTGTACAATGGAAAGTGTGCAACAGATCAGGCCCAACGGCGTGGAGTGAAACGGAGTGCTGGCCCATACACAGGCCTATTCTATCCACATCTTAGGGCAACAGAACTGGGGATGCAGGTGGAGTCAGTTTTGAACATTCATGCAACCCAATTTGCCCTCCACTCACCTGGGCCACACACCAGAGATGACCCCAGCAGGCATGGTGTACAATGCAAAGTGTGCAACAGATCAGGCCCAACGCCGTGTAGTGAAACGAAGTGCTGGTCCATACACAGGCCTATTCTATTCACATCTTAGGGCAACAGAACTGGGGATGCGGGTGGAGTCAGTTTTGAACATTCATGCAACCCAATTTGCCCTCCACTCACCTGGGCCACACACCAGAGATGACCCCAGCAGGCATGGTGTACAATGGAATGTGTGCAACAGATCAGGCCCAACGCCATGGAGGGAAACGGAGTGCTGACCCATACACAGGCCTATTCTATCCAAATCTTAGGGCAACAGAACTGGGGTTGCGGGTGGAGTCAGTTTTGAACATTGATGCACCCCTGTTTGCCCTCCACTCACCTGGGCCACACACCAGAGATGACCCCAGCAGGCATGGTGTACAATGGAGAGTGTGCAACAGATCAGGCCCAACGCCGTGGAGTGAAACGGAGTGCTGGTCCATACACAGGCCTATTCTATCCACATCTTAGGGCAACAGAACTGGGGATGCGGGTGGAGTCAGTTTTGAACATTGATGCACCCCAATTTGCCCCCCACTCACCTGGGCCACACACCAGAGATGACCCCAGCAGGCATGGTGTACAATGGAATGTGTGCAACAGATCAGGCCCAACGCCGTGGAGTGAAACGGAGTGCTGGCCCATACACAGGCCTATTCTATCCACATCCTAGGGCAACAGAACTGGGGATGCGGGTGGAGTCAGTTTTGAACATTGATGCACCCCGATTTACCCTCCACTCACCTGGGCCACACACCAGAGACAACCCCAGCAGGCATGGTGTACAATGGAAAGTGTGCAACAGATCAGGCCCAACGCCGTGGAGTGAAACGGAGTGCTGGCCCATACACAGGCCTGTTCTATCCACATCTTAGGGCAACAGAACTGGGGATGCGGGTGGAGTCAGTTTTGAACATTGATGCACCCCAATTTGCCCTCCACTCACCTGGGCCACACACCAGAGATGACCCCAGCAGGCATGGTGTACAATGGAAAGTGTGCAACAGATCAGGCCCAACGCCGTGGAGTGAAACGGAGTGCTGGCCCATACACAGGCCTATTCTATCCACATCTTAGGGCAACAGAACTGGGGATGCAGGTGGAGTCAGTTTTGAACATTCATGCACCCCAGTTTGCCCTCCACTCACCTGGGCCACACCAGAGATGACCCCAGCAGGCATGGTGTACAATGGAAAGTGTGCAACAGCTCAGGCCCAACGCCGTGGAGTGAAACGGAGTGCTGGCCCATACACAGGCCTGTTCTATCCACATCTTAGGGCAACAGAACTGGGGATGCGGGTGGAGTCAGTTTTGAACATTGATGCACCCCAATTTGCCCTCCACTCACCTGGGCCACACACCAGAGATGACCCCAGCAGGCATGGTGTACAATGGAAAGTGTGCAACAGATCAGGCCCAACGCCGTGGAGTGAAACGGAGTGCTGGCCCATACACAGGCCTAGTCTATCCACATCTTAGGGCAACAGACCTGGGGATGCGGGTGGAGTCAGTTTTGAACATTGATGCACCCCAATTTGCCCTCCACTGACCTGGGCCACACACCAGAGATGACCCTAGCAGGCATGGTGTACAATGCAAAGTGTGCAACAGATCAGGCCCAACGCCGTGTAGTGAAACGAAGTGCTGGTCCATACACAGGCCTATTCTATTCACATCTTAGGGCAACAGAACTGGGGATGCGGGTGGAGTCAGTTTTGAACATTCATGCAACCCAATTTGCCCTCCACTCACCTGGGCCACACACCAGAGATGACCCCAGCAGGCATGGTGTACAATGGAATGTGTGCAACAGATCAGGCCCAACGCCATGGAGGGAAACGGAGTGCTGACCCATACACAGGCCTATTCTATCCAAATCTTAGGGCAACAGAACTGGGGTTGCGGGTGGAGTCAGTTTTGAACATTGATGCACCCCTGTTTGCCCTCCACTCACCTGGGCCACACACCAGAGATGACCCCAGCAGGCATGGTGTACAATGGAGAGTGTGCAACAGATCAGGCCCAACGCCGTGGAGTGAAACGGAGTGCTGGTCCATACACAGGCCTATTCTATCCACATCTTAGGGCAACAGAACTGGGGATGCGGGTGGAGTCAGTTTTGAACATTGATGCACCCCAATTTGCCCCCCACTCACCTGGGCCACACACCAGAGATGACCCCAGCAGGCATGGTGTACAATGGAATGTGTGCAACAGATCAGGCCCAACGCCGTGGAGTGAAACGGAGTGCTGGCCCATACACAGGCCTATTCTATCCACATCCTAGGGCAACAGAACTGGGGATGCGGGTGGAGTCAGTTTTGAACATTGATGCACCCCGATTTACCCTCCACTCACCTGGGCCACACACCAGAGACAACCCCAGCAGGCATGGTGTACAATGGAAAGTGTGCAACAGATCAGGCCCAACGCCGTGGAGTGAAACGGAGTGCTGGCCCATACACAGGCCTGTTCTATCCACATCTTAGGGCAACAGAACTGGGGATGCGGGTGGAGTCAGTTTTGAACATTGATGCACCCCAATTTGCCCTCCACTCACCTGGGCCACACACCAGAGATGACCCCAGCAGGCATGGTGTACAATGGAAAGTGTGCAACAGATCAGGCCCAACGCCGTGGAGTGAAACGGAGTGCTGGCCCATACACAGGCCTATTCTATCCACATCTTAGGGCAACAGAACTGGGGATGCAGGTGGAGTCAGTTTTGAACATTCATGCACCCCAGTTTGCCCTCCACTCACCTGGGCCACACCAGAGATGACCCCAGCAGGCATGGTGTACAATGGAAAGTGTGCAACAGCTCAGGCCCAACGCCGTGGAGTGAAACGGAGTGCTGGCCCATACACAGGCCTGTTCTATCCACATCTTAGGGCAACAGAACTGGGGATGCGGGTGGAGTCAGTTTTGAACATTGATGCACCCCAATTTGCCCTCCACTCACCTGGGCCACACACCAGAGATGACCCCAGCAGGCATGGTGTACAATGGAAAGTGTGCAACAGATCAGGCCCAACGCCGTGGAGTGAAACGGAGTGCTGGCCCATACACAGGCCTAGTCTATCCACATCTTAGGGCAACAGACCTGGGGATGCGGGTGGAGTCAGTTTTGAACATTGATGCACCCCAATTTGCCCTCCACTGACCTGGGCCACACACCAGAGATGACCCTAGCAGGCATGGTGTACAATGGAAAGTGTGCAACAGATCAGGCCCAACGCCGTGGAGTGAAACGGAGTGCTGGTCCATACACAGGCCTATTCTATCCACATCTTAGGGCAACAGAACTGGGGATGCAGGTGGAGTCAGTTTTGAACATTCATGCACCCCAGTTTGCCCTCCACTCACCTGGGCCACACACCAGACATGACCCCAGCAGGCATGGTGTACAATGGAAAGTGTGCAACAGATCAGGCCCAACGCCGTGGAGTGAAACGGAGTGCTGGCCCGTACACAGGCCTATTCTATCCACATCTTAGGGCAACAGAACTGGGGATGCGGGTGGAGTCAGTTTCGAACATTGATGCACCAATATTCGCCCTCCACTCACCTGGGCCCCACCAGAGATGACCCCAGCAGGCATGGTGTACAATGGCAAGTGTGCAACAGATCAGGCGCAACGCCGTGGAGTGGAACGGAGTGGTGGCCCATACACAGGCCTATTCTATCCACATCTTAGGGCAACAGAACTGGGGATGCGGGTGGAGTCAGTTTTGAACATTCATGCAACCCAATTTGCCCTCCACTCACCTGGGCCACACACCACAGATGACCCCAGCAGGCATGGTGTACAATGGAAAGTGTCCAACAGATCAGGCCCAACGCCGTGGAGTGAAACGGAGTGCTGGTCCATACACAGGCCTATTCTATCCACATCTTAGGGCAACAGAACTGGGGATGCGGGTGGAGTCAGTTTTGAACATTCATGCACCCCAATTTGCCCTCCACTCACCTGGGCCAAATACCAGAGACGACCCCAGCAGGCATGGTGTGCAATGGAATGTGTGCAACAGATCAGGCCCAACGCCGTGGAGTGAAACGGAGTACTGGCCTATACACAGGCCTGTTCTATCCACATCTTAGGGCAACAGAACTGGGGATGCGGGTGGAGTCAGCTTTGAACATTGATGCACCCCAATCTGCCCTCCACTCACCTGGGCCACACACCAGAGATGACCCCAGCAGGCATGGTGTACAATGGAAAGTGTGCAACACATCTGGCCCAACGCCGTGGAGTGAAACGGAGTGCTGGCCCATACACAGGCCTATTCTATCCACATCTTAGGGCAACAGAACTGAAGGTGCGGGTGGAGTCAGTTTTGAACATTGATGCACCCCAATTTGCCCTCCACTCACCTGGGCCACACACCAGAGATGACCCCAGCAGGCATGGTTTACAATGGAATGTGTGCAACAGATCAGGCCCAACGCCATGGAGGGAAACCGAGTGCTGGCCCATACACAGGCCTATTCTATCCAAACCTTAGGGCAACAGAACTCGGGTTGCGGGTGGAGTCAGTTTTGAACATTGATGCACCCCAATTTGCCCTCCACTCACCTGGGCCACACACCAGAGATGACCCCAGCAGGCATGGTGTACAATGGAAAGTGTGCAACAGATCAGGCCCAACGCCGTGGAGTGAAACGGAGTGCTGGTCCATACACAGGCCTATTCTATCCACATCTTAGGGCAACAGAACTGGGGATGCGGGTGGAGTCAGTTTTGAACATTGATGCACCCCAATTTGCCCTCCACTCACCTGGGCCAAATACCAGAGATGACCCCAGCAGGCATGGTGTGGTGTGGAATGGGTGCAACAGATCAGGCCGAACGCCCTGGAGTGAGACGGAGTGCTGGCCCATACACAGGCCTATTCTATCCACATTTTGGGGCAACAGAACTGAAGGTGCGGGTGGAGTCAGTTTTGAACATCAATGCACCCCAGTTTGCCCTCCACTCACCTGGGCCAAACACCAGAGATGACCCCAGCAGGCATGGTGTACAATGGAAAGTGTGCAACAGATCAGGCCCAACGCCGTGGAGTGAAACGGAGTGCTGGCCCATACACAGGCCTATTCTATCCACATCTTAGAACAACAGAATTGAGAATGCGGGTGAAGTCAGTTGTGAACATTGATGCACCTCAATTTGCCCTCCACTCACCTGGGCTACACACCAGAGATGACCCAAGCAGGCATGGTGTAAAATGGAAAGTGTGCAACAGATCAGGCCCAACGCCGTGGACTGAAACAGAGTGCTGGCCCATACACAGGCCTATTCTATCCAAATCCTAGGGCAACCGAACTGGGGATGCGGGTGGAGTCCGTTTTGAACATTGATGCACCCCATTCTGCCCTCCACTCACCTGGGCCAAACCAGCAGAGATGACCCCAGCAGGCATGGTGTACAATGGAAAGTGGGCAACAGATCAGGCCCAACGCCGTGGAGTGAAACGGAGTGCTGGCCCATACACAGGCCTATTCTATCCACATGCTAGGGCAACAGAATTGGGGATGCGGGTGGAGTCTGTTTGGAACATTGATGCACCCCAATTTGCCCTCCACTCACCTGGGCCACACACCAGAGATGACCCCAGCAGGAATGGTGTACAATGGAAAGTGTGCAACAGATCAGGCCCAACGCCGTGGAGTGAAACGGAGTGCTGGCCCATACACAGGCCTATTCCATCCACATCTTAGGGCAACAGAACTGGGATTGCGGGTGGAGTCAGTTTTGAACATTGATGCACCCCGATTTACCCTCCACTCACCTGGGCCACACACCAGAGATGACCTCAGCATGCATGGTGTACAATGGAAAGTGTGCATCAGATCAGGCCCAACGCCGTGGAGTGAAACGGAGTGCTGGCCCATACACAGGCCTATTCTATCCACATCTTAGGGCAACAGAACTGGGGATGCGGGTGGAGTCAGTTTGGAACATTGATGCACCCCAATTTGCCCTCCACTCACCTGGGCCCCACACCAGAGACGACCCCAGCAGGCATGGTGTACAATGGAAAGTGTGCAACAGATCAGGCCCAACGCCGTGGAGTGAAACGGAGTGCTGGCCCATACACAGGCCTATTCTTTCAACATCTTAGGGCAACAGAACTGGGGATGCAGGTGGAGTCAGTTTTGAACATTGATGCACCCCGATGTGCCCTCCACTCACCTGGGCCACACACCAGAGATGACTCCAGCAGGCATGGTGTACAATGGAAAGTGTGTAACACATCTGGCCCAACGCCGTGGAGTGAAACGGAGTGCTGGCCCATACACAGGCCTATTCTATCCACATCTTAGGGCAACAGAACTGGGGATGCGGGTGAAGTCGGTTTTGAACATTGATGCACCCCAATTTGCCCTCCACTCACCTGGGCCAAATACCAGAGATGACCCCAGCAGGCATGGTGTGCAATGGAACGTGTGCAACAGATCAGGCCCAACGCCGTGGAGTGAAACGGAGTGCTGGCCCATAGACAGGCCTATTCTATCCACATCTTAGGGCAACTGAAGTGGGGATGCGGGTGTAGTCAGTTTTGAACATTCATGCACCCCCGTTTGCCCTCCACTCACCTGGGCCACACACCAGAGATGACCCCAGCAGGCATGGTGTACAATGGAAAGTGTGCAACAGATCAGGCCCAACGCCCTGGAGTGAAACGGAGTGCTGGCCCATACACAGGCCTATTCTATCCACATCTTAGGGCAATAGAACTGGGAATGCGGGTGGAGTCAGTTTTGAACATCAATGCACCCCGATGTGCCCTCCACTCACCTGGGCCACACACCAGAGATGACTCCAGCAGGCATGGTGTACAATGGAAAGTGTGTAACACATCTGGCCCAACGCCGTGGAGTGAAACGGAGTGCTGGCCCATACACAGGCCTATTCTATCCACATCTTAGGGCAACAGAACTGGGGATGCGGGTGAAGTCGGTTTTGAACATTGATGCGCCCCAATGTGCCCTCCACTCACCTGGGCCAAATACCAGAGATGACCCCAGCAGGCATGGTGTACAATGGAAAGTGTGCAACAGATCAGGCCCAACGCCCTGGAGTGAAACGGAGTGCTGGCCCATACACAGGCCTATTCTATCCACATCTTAGGGCAATAGAACTGGGAATGCGGGTGGAGTCAGTTTTGAACATTAATGCACCCCAATGTGCCCTCCACTCACCTGGGCCAAACACCAGAGATGACCCCAGCAGGCATGGTGTACAATGGAAAGTGTGCAACACATCAGGCCGAACGCCGTGGAGTGAAACGGAGTGCTTGCCCATACACAGGCCTCTTCTATCCACATCTTAGGGCAAAAGAACTGGGGATGCGGGTGGAGTCAGTTTTGAACATTGATGCACCCCCATTTGCCCTCCACTCACCTGGGCCACACACCAGAGATGACCCCAGCAGGCATGGTGTACAATGGAAAGTGTGCAACAGATCAGGCCCAACGCCGTGGACTGAAACAGAGTGCTGGCCCATGCACAGGCCTGTTCTATCCACATCGTAGGGCAACCGAGCTGGGGATGCGGGTGGAGTCAGTTTTGAACATTGATGCACCCCAATTTGCCCTCCACTCACCTGGGCCAAACACCAGAGATGACCCGGGCAGGCATGGTGTACAATGGAAAGTGTGCAACAGATCAGACCCAACGCCGTGGAGCCAAACGGAGTGCTGGCCCATACACAGGCCTATTATATCCACATCTTAGGGCAACCGAACTGGGGATGCGGGTGGAGTCAGTTTTGAACATTCATGCACCCCAGTTTGCCCTCCACTCACCTGGGCCACAAACCAGAGATGACCCCAGCAGGCATGGTGTACAATGGAAAGTGTGCAACACCTCAGGCCCAACGCCGTGGAGTGAAACGGAGTGCTGGCCCATACACAGGCCTATTCTATCCACATCTTAGGGCAACAGAACTGGGGATGCGGGTGGAGTCAGTTTTGAACATTGATGCACCCCAATTTGCCCTCCACTCACCTGGGCCACACACCAGAGATGACCCCAGCAGGCATGGTGTACAATGGAAAGTGTGGAATAGATCAGGCCCGACGCCGTGGAGTGAAACGGAGTGCTGGCCCATACACAGGCCTATTCTATCCACATTTTAGGGCAACAGAACTGGGGATGCGGGTGGAGTCAGTTTTGAACATTGATGCACCCCGATTCGCCCTTCACTCACCTGGGCCACACACCAGAGACGACCCCGGCAGGCATGTTGTACAATGGAAAGTGTGCAACAGATCAGGCCCAACGCCCTGGAGTGAAACGGAGTGCTGGCCCATACACAGGGCTATTTTAGCCACATCTCAGGGCAACAGAACTGGGGATGGGGGTGGAGTCAGTTTTGAACATTGATGCACCCCGATTTGCCCTCCACTCACCTGGGCCACACACACGAGATGACTCCAGCGGGCATGGTGTACAATCGAAAGTGTGCAACACATCTGGTCCAACGCCGTGGAGTGAAACGGAGTGCTGGCCCATACACAGCCCTCTTCTATCCACATCTTAGGGCAACAGAACTGGGGATGCGGTTGGAGTCAGTTTTGAACATTCATGCACCCCCATTTGCCCTCCACTCACCTGGGCCACACCAGAGATGACCCCAGCAGGCATGGTGCACAATGGAAAGTGTGCAAAAGATCAGGCCCAACGCCGTGGAGTGAAACGGAATGCTGGCCCATACACAGGCTTATTCTATCCACATCTTAGGGCAACAGAACTGAAGGTGCGGGTGGAGTCAGTTTTGAACATTGATGCACCCCAATTTGCCCTCCACTCACCTGGGCCACACACCAGAGATGACCCCAGCAGGCATGGTGTGCAATGGAAAGTGTGCAACAGATCAGGCCCAACGCCGTGGATTGAAACGGAGTGCTGGCCCATACACAGCCCTCTTCTATCAACATCTTAGGGCAACAGAACTGGGGATGCGGGTGGAGTCAGTTTTGAACATTCATGCACACCAATTTGCCCTCCACTCACCTGGGCCACACACCAGAGATGACCCCAGCAGGCATGGTGCACAATGGAAAGTGTGCAAAAGATCAGGCCCAACGCCGTGGAGTGAAACGGAGTGCTGGCCCATACACAGGCTTATTCTATCCACATCTTAGGGCAACAGAGCTGGGGATGCGGGTGGAGTCAGTTTTGAACATTGATGCACCCCAATGGGCCCTCCACTCACCTGGGCCACACACCAGAGATGACCCCAGCAGGCATGGTGTGCAATGGAAAGTGTGCAACAGATCAGGCCCAACGCCGTGGAGTGAAACGGAGTGCTGGCCCATACACAGGCCTATTCTATCAACATCTTAGGGCAACAGAACTGGGGATGTGGGTGGAGTCAGTTTTGAACATTGATGCACCCCAGTTTGCCCTCCACTCACCTGGGCCACACACCAGAGATGAGCCCGGCAGGCATGGTGTACAATGGAAAGTGTGCAACACATCTGGCCCCACGCCGTGGAGTGCAACGGAGTGCTGGCCCATACACAGGCCTATTCTATCCACATCTTAGGGCAACAGAACTGAAGGTGCGGGTGGAGTCAGTTTTGAACATTAATGCACCCCAATTTGGCCTCCACTCACCTGGGCCACACACCAGAGATGACCCCAGCAGGCATGGTGTGCAATGGAAAGTTTGCAACAGATCAGGCCCAACGCCGTGGAGTGAAACGGAGTGCTGGCGTATACACAGGCCTATTCCATCCACATCTTAGGGCAACAGAGCTGGGGATGCGAGTGGAGTCAGTTTTGAACATTAATGCACCCCAATGGGCCCTCCACTCTCCTGGGCCACACACCAGACATGACCCCAGCAGGCATGGTGTACAATGGAAAGTGTGCAACAGATCAGGCCCAACGCCGTGGAGTGAAACGGAGTGCTGGCCCATACAAAGACCTGTTCTAACCACATCTTAGGGCAACAGAACTGCGGATGCGGGTGGAGGCAGTTTTGAACATTGATGCACCCCAATTTGCCCTCCACTCACCTGGGCCACACACCAGAGATGACCCCAGCAGGCATGGTGTACAATGGAAAGTGTGCAACAGATCAGGCCCAATGCCGTGGAGTGAAACGGAGTGCTGGCCCATACACAGGCCTATTCTATCCACATCTTAGGGCAACAGAACTGGGGATGCGGGTGGAGTCAGTTTTGAAAATTGATGCACCCCAATTTGCCCTCCACTCACCTGGGCCACACACCAGAGATGACCCCAGCAGGGGTGGTGTATAATGGAAAGTGTGCAACAGATCAGGCCCAACGCCGTGGAGTGAAACGGAGTGCTGGCCCATACACAGGCCTATTCTATCCACATCTTAGGGCAACAGAACTGGGGATGCGGGTGGAGTCAGTTTTGAACATTCATGCACCCCAATTTGCCCTCCACTCACCTGGGCGACACCAGAGATGACCCCAGCAGGCATGGTGTACAATGGAAAGTGTGCAACAGATCAGGCCCAACGCCGTGGAGTGAAACGGAGTGCTGGCCCATACACAGCCCTCTTCTATCCACATCTTAGGGCAACAGAACTGGGGATGCGGGTGGAGTCAGTTTTGAACATTCATGCACCCCAATTTGCCCTCCACTCACCTGGGCCACACCAGAGATGACCCCAGCAGGCATGGTGCACAATGGAAAGTGTGCAAAAAATCAGGCCCAACGCCGTGGAGTGAAACGGAGTGCTGGCCCATACACAGGCCTACTCTATCCACATCTTAGAGCAACAGAACTGAAGGTGCGGGTGGAGTCAGTTTTGAACATTAATGCACCCCAATGGGCCCTCCACTCACCTGGGCCACACACCAGAGATGACCCCAGCAGGCATGGTGTGCAATGGAAAGTGTGCAACAGATCAGGCCCAACGCCGTGGAGTGAAACGGAGTGCTGGCGTATACACAGGCCTATTCTATCCACATCTCAGGGCAACAGAACTGGGGATGCGGGTGGAGTCAGTTTTGAACATTGATGCACCCCAGTTTGCCCTCCACTCACCTGGGCCACACACCAGAGATGAGCCCGGCAGGCATGGTGTACAATGGAAAGTGTGCAACACCTCAGGCCCAACGCCGTGGAGTGAAACGGAGTGCTGGCCCATACACAGGCCTATTATATCCACATCTTAGGGCAACCGAACTGGGGATGCGGGTGGAGTCAGTTTTGAACATTCATGCACCCCAGTTTGCCCTCCACTCACCTGGGCCACAAACCAGAGATGACCCCAGCAGGCATGGTGTACAATGGAAAGTGTGCAACACCTCAGGCCCAACGCCGTGGAGTGAAACGGAGTGCTGGCCCATACACAGGCCTATTCTATCCACATCTTAGGGCAACAGAACTGGGGATGCGGGTGGAGTCAGTTTTGAACATTGATGCACCCCAATTTGCCCTCCACTCACCTGGGCCACACACCAGAGATGACCCCAGCAGGCATGGTGTACAATGGAAAGTGTGGAATAGATCAGGCCCGACGCCGTGGAGTGAAACGGAGTGCTGGCCCATACACAGGCCTATTCTATCCACATTTTAGGGCAACAGAACTGGGGATGCGGGTGGAGTCAGTTTTGAACATTGATGCACCCCGATTCGCCCTTCACTCACCTGGGCCACACACCAGAGACGACCCCGGCAGGCATGTTGTACAATGGAAAGTGTGCAACAGATCAGGCCCAACGCCCTGGAGTGAAACGGAGTGCTGGCCCATACACAGGGCTATTTTAGCCACATCTCAGGGCAACAGAACTGGGGATGGGGGTGGAGTCAGTTTTGAACATTGATGCACCCCGATTTGCCCTCCACTCACCTGGGCCACACACACGAGATGACTCCAGCGGGCATGGTGTACAATCGAAAGTGTGCAACACATCTGGTCCAACGCCGTGGAGTGAAACGGAGTGCTGGCCCATACACAGCCCTCTTCTATCCACATCTTAGGGCAACAGAACTGGGGATGCGGTTGGAGTCAGTTTTGAACATTCATGCACCCCCATTTGCCCTCCACTCACCTGGGCCACACCAGAGATGACCCCAGCAGGCATGGTGCACAATGGAAAGTGTGCAAAAGATCAGGCCCAACGCCGTGGAGTGAAACGGAATGCTGGCCCATACACAGGCTTATTCTATCCACATCTTAGGGCAACAGAACTGAAGGTGCGGGTGGAGTCAGTTTTGAACATTGATGCACCCCAATTTGCCCTCCACTCACCTGGGCCACACACCAGAGATGACCCCAGCAGGCATGGTGTGCAATGGAAAGTGTGCAACAGATCAGGCCCAACGCCGTGGATTGAAACGGAGTGCTGGCCCATACACAGCCCTCTTCTATCAACATCTTAGGGCAACAGAACTGGGGATGCGGGTGGAGTCAGTTTTGAACATTCATGCACACCAATTTGCCCTCCACTCACCTGGGCCACACACCAGAGATGACCCCAGCAGGCATGGTGCACAATGGAAAGTGTGCAAAAGATCAGGCCCAACGCCGTGGAGTGAAACGGAGTGCTGGCCCATACACAGGCTTATTCTATCCACATCTTAGGGCAACAGAGCTGGGGATGCGGGTGGAGTCAGTTTTGAACATTGATGCACCCCAATGGGCCCTCCACTCACCTGGGCCACACACCAGAGATGACCCCAGCAGGCATGGTGTGCAATGGAAAGTGTGCAACAGATCAGGCCCAACGCCGTGGAGTGAAACGGAGTGCTGGCCCATACACAGGCCTATTCTATCAACATCTTAGGGCAACAGAACTGGGGATGTGGGTGGAGTCAGTTTTGAACATTGATGCACCCCAGTTTGCCCTCCACTCACCTGGGCCACACACCAGAGATGAGCCCGGCAGGCATGGTGTACAATGGAAAGTGTGCAACACATCTGGCCCCACGCCGTGGAGTGCAACGGAGTGCTGGCCCATACACAGGCCTATTCTATCCACATCTTAGGGCAACAGAACTGAAGGTGCGGGTGGAGTCAGTTTTGAACATTAATGCACCCCAATTTGGCCTCCACTCACCTGGGCCACACACCAGAGATGACCCCAGCAGGCATGGTGTGCAATGGAAAGTTTGCAACAGATCAGGCCCAACGCCGTGGAGTGAAACGGAGTGCTGGCGTATACACAGGCCTATTCCATCCACATCTTAGGGCAACAGAGCTGGGGATGCGGGTGGAGTCAGTTTTGAACATTAATGCACCCCAATGGGCCCTCCACTCTCCTGGGCCACACACCAGACATGACCCCAGCAGGCATGGTGTACAATGGAAAGTGTGCAACAGATCAGGCCCAACGCCGTGGAGTGAAACGGAGTGCTGGCCCATACAAAGACCTGTTCTAACCACATCTTAGGGCAACAGAACTGCGGATGCGGGTGGAGGCAGTTTTGAACATTGATGCACCCCAATTTGCCCTCCACTCACCTGGGCCACACACCAGAGATGACCCCAGCAGGCATGGTGTACAATGGAAAGTGTGCAACAGATCAGGCCCAATGCCGTGGAGTGAAACGGAGTGCTGGCCCATACACAGGCCTATTCTATCCACATCTTAGGGCAACAGAACTGGGGATGCGGGTGGAGTCAGTTTTGAAAATTGATGCACCCCAATTTGCCCTCCACTCACCTGGGCCACACACCAGAGATGACCCCAGCAGGGGTGGTGTATAATGGAAAGTGTGCAACAGATCAGGCCCAACGCCGTGGAGTGAAACGGAGTGCTGGCCCATACACAGGCCTATTCTATCCACATCTTAGGGCAACAGAACTGGGGATGCGGGTGGAGTCAGTTTTGAACATTCATGCACCCCAATTTGCCCTCCACTCACCTGGGCGACACCAGAGATGACCCCAGCAGGCATGGTGTACAATGGAAAGTGTGCAACAGATCAGGCCCAACGCCGTGGAGTGAAACGGAGTGCTGGCCCATACACAGCCCTCTTCTATCCACATCTTAGGGCAACAGAACTGGGGATGCGGCTGGAGTCAGTTTTGAACATTCATGCACCCCAATTTGCCCTCCACTCACCTGGGCCACACCAGAGATGACCCCAGCAGGCATGGTGCACAATGGAAAGTGTGCAAAAGATCAGGCCCAACGCCGTGGAGTGAAACGGAGTGCTGGCCCATACACAGGCCTACTCTATCCACATCTTAGAGCAACAGAACTGAAGGTGCGGGTGGAGTCAGTTTTGAACATTAATGCACCCCAATGGGCCCTCCACTCACCTGGGCCACACACCAGAGATGACCCCAGCAGGCATGGTGTGCAATGGAAAGTGTGCAACAGATCAGGCCCAACGCCGTGGAGTGAAACGGAGTGCTGGCGTATACACAGGCCTATTCTATCCACATCTCAGGGCAACAGAACTGGGGATGCGGGTGGAGTCAGTTTTGAACATTGATGCACCCCAGTTTGCCCTCCACTCACCTGGGCCACACACCAGAGATGAGCCCGGCAGGCATGGTGTACAATGGAAAGTGTGCAACACATCTGGCCCCACGCCGTGGAGTGCAACGGAGTGCTGGCCCATACACAGGCCTATTCTATCCAAATCTTAGGGCAACAGAGCTGGGGATGCGGGTGGAGTCAGTTTTGAACATTAATGCACTCCAATGGGCCCTCCACTCTCCTGGGCCACACACCAGACATGACCCCAGCAGGCATGGTGTACAATGGAAAGTGTGCAACAGATCAGGCCCAACGCCGTGGAGTGAAACGGGGTGCTGGCCCATACAAAGGCCTGTTCTAACCACATCTTAGGGCAACAGAACTGCGGATGCGGGTGGAGGCAGTTTTGAACATTGATGCACCCCAATTTGCCCTCCACTCACCTGGGCCACACACCAGAGATGACCCCAGCAGGCATGGTGTACAATGGAAAGTGTGCAACAGATCAGGCCCAACGCCGTGGAGTGCAACGGAGTGCTGGCCCATACACAGGCCTATTCTATCCACATTCTAGGGCAACAGAACTGGGGATGCGGGTGGAGTCAGTTTTGAACATTGATGCACCCCAGTTTGCCCTCCACTCACCTGGGCCACACACCAGAGATGAGCCCGGCAGGCATGGTGTACAATGGAAAGTGTGCAACACATCTGGCCCCACGCCGTGGAGTGCAACGGAGTGCTGGCCCATACACAGGCCTCTTCTATCCACATCTTAGGGCAACAGAACTGAAGGTGCGGGTGGAGTCAGTTTTGAACATTAATGCAACCCAATTTGCCCTCCACTCACCTGGGCCACACACCAGAGATGACCCCAGCAGGCATGGTGTGCAATGGAAAGTGTGCAACAGATCAGGCCCAACGCCGTGGATTGAAACGGAGTGCTGGCCCATACGCAGCCCTCTTCTATCCACATCTTAGGGCAACAGAACTGGGGATGCGGGTGGAGTCAGATTTGAACATTCATGCACACCAATTTGCCCTCCACTCACCTGGGTCATACCAGAGATGACCCCAGCAGGCATGGTGCACAATGGAAAGTGTGCAAAAGATCAGGCCCAACGGCGTGGAGTGAAACGGAGTGCTGGCCCATACACAGGCTTATTCTATCCACATCTTAGGGCAACAGAGCTGGGGATGCGGGTGGAGTCAGTTTTGAACATTAACGCACCCCAATGGGCCCTCCACTCACCTGGGCCACACACCAGAGATGACCCCAGCAGGCATGGTGTGCAATGGAAAGTGTGCAACAGATCAGGCCCAACGCCGTGGAGTGCAACGGAGTGCTGGCCCATACACAGGCCTATTCTATCCACATCTTAGGGCAACAGAACTGGGGATGCGGGTGGAGTCAGTTTTGAACATTGATGCACCCCAGTTTGCCCTCCACTCACCTGGGCCACACACCAGAGATGAGCCCGGCAGGCATGGTGTACAATGGAAAGTGTGCAACACATCTGGCCCCACGCCGTGGAGTGCAACGGAGTGCTGGCCCATACACAGGCCTATTCTATCCACATCTTAGGGCAACAGAACTGAAGGTGCGGGTGGAGTCAGTTTTGAACATTAATGCACCCCAATTTGCCCTCCACTCACCTGGGCCACACACCAGAGATGACCCCAGCAGGCATGGTGTGCAATGGAAAGTGTGCAACAGATCAGGCCCAACGCCGTGGAGTGAAACGGAGTGCTGGCGTATACACAGGCCTATTCTATCCACATCTTAGGGCAACAGAGCTGGGAATGCGGGTGGTGTCAGTTTTGAACATTAATGCACCCCAATGGGCCCTCCACTCTCCTGGGCCACACACCAGACATGACCCCAGCAGGCATGGTGTGCAATGGAAAGTGTGCAACAGATCAGGCCCAACGCCGTGGATTGAAACGGAGTGCTGGCGATTACACAGGCCTATTCTATCCACATCTTAGGGCAACATAACTGGGGATGCGGGTGGAATCAGTTTTGAACATTCATGCACACCAATTTGCCCTCCACTCACCTGGGCCATACCAGAGATGACCGCAGCAGGCATGGTGCACAATGGAAAGTGTGCAAAAGATCAGGCCCAACGCCGTGGAGTGAAACGGAGTGCTGGCCCATACACAGGCTTATTCTATCCACATCTTAGGGCAACAGAGCTGGGGATGCGGGTGGAGTCAGTTTTGAACATTAATGCACCCCAATGGGCCCTCCACTCACCTGGGCCACACACCAGAGATGACCCCAGCAGGCATGGTGTACAATGGAAAGTGTGCAACAGATCAGGCCCAACGCCGCAGAGTGAAACGGAGTGCTGGCCCATACACAGGCCTATTCTATCCACATCTTAGGGCAACAGAACTGGGGATGCGGGTGGAGTCAGTTTTGAACATTGATGCACCCCAGTTTGCCCTCCACTCACCTGGGCCACACACCAGAGATGAGCCCAGCAGGCATGGTGTACAATGGAAAGTGTGCAACACATCTGGCCCCACGCCGTGGAGTGCAACGGAGTGCTGGCCCATACACAGGCCTATTCTATCCACATCTTAGGGCAACAGAACTGAAGGTGCGGGTGGAGTCAGTTTTGAACATTAATGCACCCCAATTTGGCCTCCACTCACCTGGGCCACACACCAGAGATGACCCCAGCAGGCATGGTGTGCAATGGAAAGTGTGCAACAGATCAGGCCCAACGCCGTGGAGTGAAACGGAGTGCTGGCGTATACACAGGCCTATTCTATCCACATCTTAGGGCAACAGAGCTGGGAATGCGGGTGGAGTCAGTTTTGAACATTAATGCACCCCAATGGGCCCTCCACTCTCCTGGGCCACACACCAGACATGACCCCAGCAGGCATGGTGTGCAATGGAAAGTGTGCAACAGATCAGGCCCAACGCCGTGGAGTGAAACGGAGTGCTGGCCCATACAAAGGCCTGTTCTAACCACATCTTAGGGCAACAGAACTGCGGATGCGGGTGGAGTCAGTGTTGAACATTCATGCAACCCAATTTGCCGTCCACTCACCTGGGCCACACACCAGAGATGACCCCAGCAGGGATGGTGTACACTGGAGAGTGTGCAACAGATCAGGCCCAACGCCGTGGAGTGAAACGGAGTGCTGGCCCATACACAGGCCTATTCTAACCACATCTTAGGGCAACAGAACTGGGGATGCGGGTGCAGTCAGTTTTGAACATTCATGCAACCCCATTTGCCCTCCACTGACCTGGGCCACACACCAGGAATGACCCCAGCAGGCATGGTGTACAATGGAAAGTGTGCAACAGATCAGGCCCAACGCCGTGGAGTGAAACGGAGTGCTGGCCCATACAAAGGCCTATTCTATCCACATCTTAGGGCAACAGAACTGGGGATGCGGCTGGAGTCAGTTTTGAACATTGATGCACCCCAGTTTGCCCTCCACTCACCTGGGCCACACACCAGAGATGACCCCAGCAGGCATGGTGTACAATCGAAAGTGTGCAACAGATCAGGCCCAACGCCATGGAGTGAAACGGAGTGCTGGCCCATACACAGGCCTATTCTATCCACATCTTAGGGCAACAGAACTGGGTATGCGGCCGGAGTGAGTTTTGAACGTTGATGCACCCCAATTTGCCCTCCACTCACCTTGGCGACACACCAGACATGACCCCAGCAGGCATGGTGTACAATGGAAAGTGTGCAACAGATCAGGCCCAACGCCGTGGAGTGAAACGGAGTGCTGGCCCATACACAGGCCTACTCTCTCCACATCTTAGGGCAACAGAACTGGGGATGCGGGTGGAGTCAGTTTTGAACATTCATGCACCCCAATTTGCCCTCCACTCACCTGGGCCACACCAGAGATGACCCCAGCAGGTATGGTGTACAATGGAAAGTGTGCAACAGATCAGGCCCAACGCCGTGGAGTAAAACGGAGTGCTGGCCCATACACAGGCCTATTCTATCCACATCGTAAGGCAACAGAACTGAAGGTGCGGGTGGAGTCAGTTTTGAACATTAATGCACCCCAATTTGCCCTCCACTCACCTGGGCCACACACCAGAGATGACCCCAGCAGGCATGGTGTGCAATGGAAAGTGTGCAACAGATCAGGCCCAACGCCGTGGAGTGAAACGGAGTGCTGGCGTATACACAGACCTATTCTATCCACATCTCAGGGCAACAGAACTGGGGATGCGAATGGAGTCAGTTTTGAACATTGATGCACCCCAGTTTGCCCTCCACTCACCTGGGCCACACACCAGAGATGAGCCCAGCAGGCATGGTGTACAATGGAAAGTGTGCAACACATCTGGCCCCACGCCGTGGAGTGCAACGGAGTGCTGGCCCATACACAGGCCTATTCTATCCACATCTTAGGGCAACAGAGCTGGGGATGCGGGTGGAGTCAGTTTTGAACATTAATGCACTCCAATGGGCCCTCCACTCTCCTGGGCCACACACCAGACATGACCCCAGCAGGCATGGCGTGCAATGGAAAGTGTGCAACAGATCAGGCCCAACGCCGTGGAGTGAAACGGAGTGCTGGCCCATACAAAGGCCTATTCTATCCACATCTTAGGGCAACAGAACTGCGGATGCGGGTGGAGGCAGTTTTGAACATTGATGCACCCCAATTTGCCCTCCACTCACCTGGGCCACACACCAGACATGACCCCAGCAGGCATGGTGTACAATGGAAAGTGTGCAACAGATCAGGCCCAACGCCGTGGAGTGAAACGGAGTGCTGGCCCATACACAGGCCTATTCTTTCCACATCTTAGGGCAACAGAACTGGGGATGCGGGTGGAGTCAGTTTTGAACATTCATGCACCCCAGTTTGCCCTCCACTCACCTGGGCCAAATACCAGAGATGACCCCAGCAGGCATGGTGTACAATCGAAAGTGTGCAACAGATCAGGCCCAACGCCATGGAGTGAAACGGAGTGCTGGCCCATACACAGGCCTATTCTATCCACATCTTAGGGCAACAGAACTGGGTATGCGGCCGGAGTGAGTTTTGAACGTTGATGCACCCCAATTTGCCCACCACTCACCTTGGCGACACAGCAGAGATGACCCCAGCAGGCAGGGTTTACAATGGAAAGTGTGCAACAGATCAGGCCCAACGCCGTGGAGTGAAACGGAGTGCTGGTCCATACACAGGCCTGTTCTATCCACATCTTAGGGCAACAGAACTGGGGATGCGGGTGGAGTCAGTTTTGAACATTGATGCACCCCAATTTGCCCTCCACTCACCTGGGCCACACACCAGAGATGACCCCAGCAGGCATGGTGTACAATGGAAAGTGTGCAACAGATCAGGCCGAACGCCGTGGAGTGAAACGGAGTGCTGGCCCATACACAGGCCTCTTCTATCCGCAACTTAGGGCAACAGAACTGGGGATGCGGGTGGAGTCAGTTTTGAACATTGATGCACCCCTGTTTGCCCTCCACTCACCTGGGCCACACACCAGAGATGACCCCAGCAGGCATGCTGTACAATGGAAAGTGTGCAACAGATCAGGCCCAACGCCATGGAGTGAAACGGAGTGCTGGCTCATACACAGGCCTATTCTATCCACATCTTAGGGCAACCGAACTGGGGATGCGGGTGGAGTCAGCTTTGAACATTGATGCACCCCAATCTGCCCTCCACTCACCTGGGCCAAATACCAGAGATGACCCCAGCAGGCATGGTGTACAATGGAAAGTGTGCAACAGATCAGGCCCACCGCCGTGGAGTGAAACGGAGTGCTGGCCCATACACAGGCCTATTCTATCCACATCTTAGGGCAACAGAACTGGGGATGCGGGTGGAGTCAGTTTTGAACATTCATGCACCCCAGCTCGCCCTCCATTCACCTGGGCCACACACCAGAGATGACCCCAGCAGGCATGGTGTACAATGGAAAGTGTGCAACAGATCAGGCCCAACGCCGTGGAGTGAAACGGAGTGCTGGCCCATACACAGGCCTATTCTATCCACATCTTAGGGCAACAGAACTGGGGATGCGGGTGGAGTCAGTTTTCAACATTGATGCACCCCAATTTGCCCTCCACTCACCTGGGCCAAATACCAGAGATGACCCCAGCAGGTATGGTGTACAATATAAAGTGTGCAACAGATCAGGCTCAACGCCGTGGAGTGAAACGGAGTGCTGGCCCATACACAGGCCTATTCTATTCACATTCTAGGGCAACAGAGCTGAGGATGCGGGTGGAGTCAGTTTTGAACATTCATGCACCCCAATTTGCCCTCCACTCACCTGGGCCACACCAGAGATGACCCCAGCAGGCATGGTGTACAATGGAAAGTGTGCAACAGTTCTGGCCCAACGCCGTGGAGTGAAACGGAGTGCTGGCCCATACACAGGCCTATTCTATCCACATCTTAGGGCAACAGAACTGCGGATGCGGGTGGAGTCAGTTTTGAACATTGATGCACCCCAATTTGCCCTCCACTCACCTGGGCCACTCACCAGAGATGACCCCAGCAGGCATGGTGTACAATATAAAGTGTGCAACAGATCAGGCTCAACGCCGTGGAGTGAAACGGAGTGCTGGCCCATACACAGGCCTATTCTATCCGCATCTTAGGGCAACAGAGCTGAGGATGCGGGTGGAGTCAGTTTTGAACATTCATGCACCCCAATTTGCCCTCCACTCACCTGGGCCACACCAGAGATGACCCCAGCAGGCATGGTGTACAATGGAAAGTGTGCAACCGATCAGGCCCAACGCCGTGGAGTGCAACGGAGTGCTGGCCCATACACAGGCCTATTCTATCCACATCTTAGGGCAACAGAACTGCGGATGCGGGTGGAGTCAGCTTCGAACATTCATGCACCCCGATTTGCCCTCCACTCACCTGGGCCACACCAGAGATGACCCCAGCAGGCATGGTCTACAATGGCAAGTGTGCAACAGATCAGGCCCAACGCCGTGGAGTGAAACGGAGTGCTGGCCCATACACAGGCCTATTGTATCCATATCTTAGGGCAACAGAACTGGGAATGCGGGTGGAGTCAGTTTTCAACAATGATGCACCCCAATTTGCCCTCCACTCACCTGGGCCACACACCAGAGATGACCCCAGCAGGCATGGTGTACAATGGAAAGTGTGCAACAGATCAGGCCCAACGCCGTGGAGTGAAACGGAGTGCTGGCCCATACACAGGCCTATTCTATCCACATATTAGGGCAACAGAAATGGGGATGCGGACAGAGTCAGTTTTGAACATTGATGCACCCCCAATTTGCCCTCGACTCACCTGGTCCAAATACCCGAGATGACCCCAGCAGGCATGGTGTACAATGGAAAGTGTGCAACAGATCAGGCCCAACGCCGTGGAGTGAAACGGAGTGCTGGCCCATACACAGGCCTATTCTATCCACATCTTAGGGCAACAGAACTGGGGATGCGGGTGGAGTCAGTTTTGAACATTGATGCACCCCAATTCGCCCTCCACTCACCTGGGCCACACACCAGAGATGACCCCAGCAGGCATGGTGTACAATGGAAAGTGTGCAACAGATCAGGCCCAACGCCGTGGAGTGAAACGGAGTGCTGGCCCATACACAGGCCTCTTCTATCCACATCTTAGGGCAACAGAACTGGGGATGCGGGTGGAGTCAGATTTGTACATTGATGCACCCCAATTTGCCCTCCAATCACCTCGGCCAAATACCAGAGATGACCCCAGCAGGCATGGTGTACAATGGAAAGTGTGCAACAGATCAGGCTCAACGCCGTGGAGTGAAACGGAGTGCTGGCCCATACACAGGCCTATTCTCTTCACATCTTAGGGCAACAGAGCTGAGGATGCGGGTGGAGTCAGTTTTGAACATTCA
This sequence comes from Eutreptiella sp. 'Long Island Sound 2002', assembly GCA_964036045.1. Lineage (NCBI taxonomy): Eukaryota > Euglenozoa > Euglenophyceae > Eutreptiales > Eutreptiaceae > Eutreptiella > Eutreptiella sp. 'Long Island Sound 2002'. The sequence goes on from OZ038389.1 coordinate 28,682,641, forward strand.
TGCACCCCAATTTGCCCTCCACTCACCTGGGCCACACCAGAGATGACCCCAGCAGGCATGGTGTACAATGGAAAGTGTGCAACAGTTCTGGCCCAACGCCGTGGAGTGGAACGGAGTGCTGGCCCATACACAGGCCTATTCTAGCCACATCTTAGGGCAACAGAACTGCGGATGCGGGTGGAGTCAGTTTTGAACATTGATGCACCCCAATTTGCCCTCCACTCACCTGGGCCACTCACCAGAGATGACCCCAGCAGGCATGGTGTACAATATAAAGTGTGCAACAGATCAGGCTCAACGCCGTGGAGTGAAACGGAGTGCTGGCCCATACACAGGCCTATTCTATTCACATCTTAGGGCAACAGAGCTGAGGATGCGGGTGGAGTCAGTTTTGAACATTCATGCACCCCAATTTGCCCTCCACTCACCTGGGCCACACCAGAGATGACCCCAGCAGGCATGGTGTACAATGGAAAGTGTGCAACAGTTCTGGCCCAACGCCGTGGAGTGAAACGGAGTGCTGGCCCATACACAGGCCTATTCTATCCACATCTTAGGGCAACAGAACTGCGGATGCGGGTGGAGTCAGTTTTGAACATTGATGCACCCCAATTTGCCCTCCACTCACCTGGGCCACTCACCAGAGATGACCCCAGCAGGCATGGTGTACAATATAAAGTGTGCAACAGATCAGGCTCAACGCCGTGGAGTGAAACGGAGTGCTGGCCCATACACAGGCCTATTCTATCCACATCTTAGGGCAACAGAGCTGAGGATGCGGGTGGAGTCAGTTTTGAACATTCATGCACCCCAATTTGCCCTCCACTCACCTGGGCCACACCAGAGATGACCCCAGCAGGCATGGTGTACAATGGAAAGTGTGCAACAGATCCGGCCCAACGCCGTGGAGTGCAACGGAGTGCTGGCCCATACACAGGCCTATTCTATCCACATCTTAGGGCAACAGAACTGCGGATGCGGGTGGAGTCAGCTTCGAACATTCATGCACCCCGATTTGCCCTCCACTCACCTGGGCCACACCAGATATGACCCCAGCAGGCATGGTCTACAATGGCAAGTGTGCAACAGATCAGGCCCAACGCCGTGGAGTGAAACGGAGTGCTGGCCCATACACAGGCCTATTGTATCCATATCTTAGGGCAACAGAACTGGGAATGCGGGTGGAGTCAGTTTTCAACAATGATGCACCCCAATTTGCCCTCCACTCACCTGGGCCAGATACCAGAGATGACCCCAGCAGGCATGGTGTACAATGGAAAGTGTGCAACAGATCAGGCCCAACGCCGTGGAGTGAAACGGAGTGCTGGCCCATACACAGGCCTATTCTATCCACATATTAGGGCAACAGAAATGGGGATGCGGACAGAGTCAGTTTTGAACATTGATGCACCCCCAATTTGCCCTCGACTCACCTGGTCCAAATACCCGAGATGACCCCAGCAGGCATGGTGTACAATGGAAAGTGTGCAACAGATCAGGCCCAACGCCGTGGCGTTAAACGGAGTGCTGGCCCATACACAGGCCTATTCTATCCACATCTTAGGGCAACAGAACTGGGGATGCGGGTGGAGTCAGTTTTGAACATTGATGCACCCCAGTTCGCCCTCCACTCACCTGGGCCACACACCAGAGATGACCCCAGCAGGCATGGTGTACAATGGAAAGTGTGCAACAGATCAGGCCCAACGCCGTGGAGTGAAACGGAGTGCTGGCCCATACACAGGCCTCTTCTATCCACATCTTAGGGCAACAGAACTGGGGATGCGGGTGGAGTCAGATTTGTACATTGATGCACCCCAATTTGCCCTCCAATCACCTCGGCCAAATACCAGAGATGACCCCAGCAGGCATGGTGTACAATGGAAAGTGTGCAACAGATCAGGCTCAACGCCGTGGAGTGAAACGGAGTGCTGGCCCATACACAGGCCTATTCTATTCACATAATAGGGCAACAGAGCTGAGGATGCGGGTGGAGTCAGTTTTGAACATTCATGCACCCCAATTTGCCCTCCACTCACCTGGGCCACACCAGAGATGACCCCTGCAGGCATGGTCTACAATGGAAAGTGTGCAACAGTTCTGGCCCAACGCCGTGGAGTGAAACGGAGTGCTGGCCCATACACAGGCCTATTCTATTCACATCTTAGGGCAACAGAGCTGAGGATGCGGGTGGGGTCAGTTTTGAACATTCATGCACCCCAATTTGCCCTCCAATCACCTCGGCCAAATACCAGAGATGACCCCAGCAGGCATGGTGTACAATGGAAAGTGTGCAACAGATCAGGCTCAACGCCGTGGAGTGAAACGGAGTGCTGGCCCATACACAGGCCTATTCTATTCACATAATAGGGCAACAGAGCTGAGGATGCGGGTGGAGTCAGTTTTGAACATTCATGCACCCCAATTTGCCCTCCACTCACCTGGGCCACACCAGAGATGACCCCAGCAGGCATGGTGTACAATGGAAAGTGTGCAACAGATCAGGCTCAACGCCGTGGAGTGAAACGGAGTGCTGGCCCATACACAGGCCTATTCTAGCCACATCTTAGGGCAACAGAACTGCGGATGCGGGTGGAGTCAGTTTTGAACATTGATGCACCCGAATTTGCCCTCCACTCACCTGGGCCACTCACCAGAGATGACCCCAGCAGGCATGGTGTACAATATAAAGTGTGCAACAGATCAGGCTCAACGCCGTGGAGTGAAACGGAGTGCTGGCCCATACACAGGCCTATTCTATTCACATCTTAGGGCAACAGAGGTGAGGATGCGGGTTGGGTCAGTTTTGAACATTCATGCACCCCAATTTGCCCTCCACTCACCTGGGCCACACCAGAGATGACCCCAGCAGGCATGGTGTACAATGGAAAGTGTGCAACAGATCAGGCCCAACGCCGTGGAGTGAAACGGAGTGCTGGCCCATACACAGGCCTATTCTATCCACATCTTAGGGCAACAGAGCTGGGGATGCGGGTGGAGTCAGCTTCGAACATTCATGCACCCCGATTTGCCCTCCACTCACCTGGGCCACACACCAGAGATGACCCCAGCAGGCATGGTGTACAATGGAAAGTGTGCAACAGATCAGGCCCAACGCCGTGGAGTGAAACGGAGTGCTGGCCCATACACAGGCCTCTTCTATCCACATCTTAGGGCAACAGAACTGGGGATGCGGGTGGAGTCAGTTTTGAACATTCATGCACCCCAATTTGCCCTCCAATCACCTCGGCCAAATACCAGAGATGACCCCAGCAGGCATGGTGTACAATGGAAAGTGTGCAACAGATCAGGCCCAACGCCGTGGAGTGAAACGGAGTGCTGGCCCATACACAGGCCTCTTCTATCCACATCTTAGGGCAACAGAACTGGGGATGCGGGTGGAGTCAGATTTGTACATTGATGCACCCCAATTTGCCCTCCAATCACCTCGGCCAAATACCAGAGATGACCCCAGCAGGCATGGTGTACAATGGAAAGTGTGCAACAGATCAGGCTCAACGCCGTGGAGTGAAACGGAGTGCTGGCCCATACACAGGCCTATTCTATTCACATCTTAGGGCAACAGAGCTGAGGATGCGGGTGGAGTCAGTTTTGAACATTCATGCACCCCAATTTGCCCTCCACTCACCTGGGCCACACCAGAGATGACCCCAGCAGGCATGGTCTACAATGGAAAGTGTGCAACAGTTCTGGCCCAACGCCGTGGAGTGGAACGGAGTGCTGGCCCATACACAGGCCTATTCTAGCCACATCTTAGGGCAACAGAACTGCGGATGCGGGTGGAGTCAGTTTTGAACATTGATGCACCCCAATTTGCCCTCCACTCACCTGGGCCACTCACCAGAGATGACCCCAGCAGGCATGGTGTACAATATAAAGTGTGCAACAGATCAGGCTCAACGCCGTGGAGTGAAACGGAGTGCTGGCCCATACACAGGCCTATTCTATTCACATCTTAGGGCAACAGAGCTGAGGATGCGGGTGGGGTCAGTTTTGAACATTCATGCACCCCAATTTGCCCTCCACTCACCTGGGCCACACCAGAGATGACCCCAGCAGGCATGGTGTACAATGGAAAGTGTGCAACAGATCAGGCCCAACGCCGTGGAGTGAAACGGAGTGCTGGCCCATACACAGGCCTATTCTATCCACATCTTAGGGCAACAGAGCTGGGGATGCGGGTGGAGTCAGCTTCGAACATTCATGCACCCCGATTTGCCCTCCACTCGCCTGGGCCACACCAGAGATGACTCCAGCAGGCATGGTCTACAATGGCAAGTGTGCAACAGATCAGGCCCAACGCCGTGGAGTGAAACGGAGTGCTGGCCCATACACAGGCCTATTGTATCCATATCTTAGGGCAACAGAACTGGGAATGCGGGTGGAGTCAGTTTTCAACAATGATGCACCCCAATTTGCCCTCCACTCACCTGGGCCAAATACCAGAGATGACCCCAGCAGGCATGGTGTACAATGGAAAGTGTGCAACACATCAGGCCCAACGCCGTGGAGTGAAACGGAGTGCTGGCCCATACACAGGCCTATTATATCCACATATCAGGGCAACAGAAATGGGGATGCGGACGGAGTCAGTTTTGAACATTGATGCACACCCAATTTGCCCTCGACTCACCTGGTCCAAATACCCGAGATGACCCCAGCAGGCATGGTGTACAATGGAAAGTGTGCAACAGATCAGGCCCAACGCCGTGGAGTGAAACGGAGTGCTGGCCCATACACAGGCCTATTCTATCCACATCTTAGGGCAACAGAACTGCGGATGCGGGTGGAGTCAGTTTTGAACATTGATGCACCCCAGTTCGCCCTCCACTCACCTGGGCCACACACCAGAGATGACCCCAGCAGGCATGGTGTACAATGGAAAGTGTGCAACAGATCAGGCCCAACGCCGTGGAGTGAAACGGAGTGCTGGCCCATACACAGGCCTATTCTATCCACATCTTAGGGCAACAGAACTGGGGATGCGGGTGGAGTCAGATTTGTACATTGATGCACCCCAATTTGCCCTCCAATCACCTGGGCCACACCAGAGATGACCCCAGCAGGCATGGTGTACAATGGAAAGTGTGCAACAGTTCTGGCCCAACGCCGTGGAGTGGAACGGAGTGCTGGCCCATACACAGGCCTATTCTAGCCACATCTTAGGGCAACAGAACTGCGGATGCGGGTGGAGTCAGTTTTGAACATTCATGCACCCCAATTTGCCCTCCACTCACCTGGGCCACACCAGAGATGACCCCAGCAGGCATGGTGTACAATGGAAAGTGTGCAACAGTTCTGGCCCAACGCCGTGGAGTGGAACGGAGTGCTGGCCCATACACAGGCCTATTCTAGCCACATCTTAGGGCAACAGAACTGCGGATGCGGGTGGAGTCAGTTTTGAACATTGATGCACCCCAATTTGCCCTCCACTCACCTGGGCCACTCAACAGAGATGACCCCAGCAGGCATGGTGTACAATATAAAGTGTGCAACAGATCAGGCTCAACGCCGTTGAGTGAAACGGAGTGCTGGCCCATACACAGGCCTATTCGATTCACATCTTAGGGCAACAGAGCTGAGGATGCGGGTGGGGTCAGTTTTGAACATTCATGCACCCCAATTTGCCCTCCACTCACCTGGGCCACACCAGAGATGACCCCAGCAGGCATGGTGTACAATGGAAAGTGTGCAACAGATCAGGCCCAACGCCGTGGAGTGAAACGGAGTGCTGGCCCATACACAGGCCTATTCTATCCACATCTTAGGGCAACAGAGCTGGGGATGCGGGTGGAGTCAGCTTCGAACATTCATGCACCCCGATTTGCCCTCCACTCACCTGGGCCACACCAGAGATGACTCCAGCAGGCATGGTCTACAATGGCAAGTGTGCAACAGATCAGGCCCAACGCCGTGGAGTGAAACGGAGTGCTGGCCCATACACAGGCCTATTGTATCCATATCTTAGGGCAACAGAACTGGGAATGCGGGTGGAGTCAGTTTTCAACAATGATGCACCCCAATTTGCCCTCCACTCACCTGGACCAAATACCAGAGATGACCCCAGCAGGCATGGTGTACACTGGAAAGTGTGCAACACATCAGGCCCAACGCCGTGGAGTGAAACGGAGTGCTGGCCCATACACAGGCCTATTATATCCACATATCAGGGCAACAGAAATGGGGATGCGGACGGAGTCAGTTTTGAACATTGATGCACACCCAATTTGCCCTCGACTCACCTGGTCCAAATACCCGAGATGACCCCAGCAGGCATGGTGTACAATGGAAAGTGTGCAACAGATCAGGCCCAACGCCGTGGAGTGAAACGGAGTGCTGGCCCATACACAGGCCTATTCTATCCACATCTTAGGGCAACAGAACTGGGGATGCGGGTGGAGTCAGCTTCCAACATTCATGCACCCCAATTTGCCCTCCACTCACCTGGGCCACACCAGAGATGACCCCAGCATGCATGGTGTACAATGGCAAGTGTGCAACAGATCAGGCCCAACGCCGTGGAGTGAAACGGAGTGCTGGCCCATACACAGGCCTATTCTATCCACATCTTAGGGCAACAGAAATGGGGATGCGGGTGGAGTCAGTTTTGAACATTGATGCACCCCAATTTGCCCTCCACTCACCTGGGCCACACACCAGAGATGACCCCAGCAGGCATGGTGTACAATGAAAAGTGTGCAACAGATCGGGCCCAACGCCGTGGAGTGAAACGGAGTGCTGGCCCATACACAGGCCTATTCTATCCACATCTTAGGGCAACAGAACTGGGGATGCGGGTGGAGTCAGTTTTGAACATTGATGCACCCTAATTTGCCCTCCACCCACCTGGGCCAAACACCAGAGATGACCCCAACAGGCATGGTGTACAATGGAAAGTGTGCAACAGATCAGGCCCCACGCCGTGGAGTGAAACGGAGTGCTGGCCCATACACAGGCCTATTCTATCCACATCTTAGGGCAACAGAACTGGGGATGCGGGTGGAGTCAGTTTTGAACATTGATGCACGCCAATTCGCCCTCCACTCACCTGGGCCAAATACCAGAGATGACCCCAGCAGGCATGGTGTACAATGGAAAGTGCGCAACACATCAGGCCCAACGCCGTGGAGTGAAACGGAGTGCTGGCCCATACACAGGCCTATTCTATCCACATCTTAGGGCAAAAGAACTGGGGATGCGGGTGGAGTCAGTTTTGAACATTGATGCACCCCACTTTGCCCTCCACTGACCCGGGCCAAACACCAGAGATGACCCCAGCAGGCATGGCGTACAATGGAAAGTGTGCAACAGATCAGGCCCAACGCCGTGGAGTAAAACGGAGTGCCGGCCCATACACAGGCCTATTCTATCCACATCGTAGGGTAACAGAACTGGGGATGCGGGTGGAGTCAGTTTTGAACATTAATGCACCCCAAGGTGCCCTCCACTTACCTGGGCCACACCAGAGATGACCCCAGCAGGCATGGTGTACAATGGCAAGTGTGCAACAGATCAGGCCCAACGCCGTGGAGTGAAACGGAGTGCTGGCCCATACACAGGCCTATTCTATCCACATCTTAGGGCAAAAGAACTGGGGATGCGGGTGGAGTCAGTTTGGAACATTGATGCACCCCAATTGGCCCTCCACTCACCTGGGCAACAAACCAGAGATGACCCCAGCAGGCATGGTGTACAATGAAAAGTGTGCAACAGATCAGGCCCAACGCCGTGGAGTGAAACGGAGTGCTGGCCCATACACAGGCCTATTCTATCCACATCTTAGGGCAACAAAACCGGGGATGCGGGTGGAGTCAGCTTTGAACATCAATGCACCCTAATTTGCCCTTCACTCACCTGGGCCACACCAGAGATGACCCCAGCAGGCATGGTGTACGATGGCAAGTATGCAACAGATCAGGCCCAACGCCGTGGAGTGAAACGGAGTGCTGGCCTATACACAGGCCTATTCTTTCAACATCTTAGGGTGACAGAACTGGAAATGCGGGTGGAGTCAGTTTTGCACATTGATGCACCCCAATTTGCCCTCCACTGACCTGGGCCAATCACCACAGATGACCCCAGCAGGCATGGCGTACAATGGAAAGTTTGCAACAGATCAGGCCCAACGCCGTGGAGTGAAACGGAGTGCTGGCCCATACACAGGCCGATTCTATCCACATCTTAGGGCAACACAACTGCGGATGCGGGTGGAATCAGCTTTGAACATTGATGCACCCGAATTCGCCCTCCACTCACCTGGGCCAAACACCAGAGATGACCCCAGCAGGCATGGTGTACAATGGAAAGTGTGCAACAGATCAGGCCCAACACCGTGGAGAGGATCGGAGTGCTGGCCCATGCACCGGCCTATTCTATCCACACCTTAGGGCAACACAACTGGGAATGCGGGTGGAGTCAGTTTTGAACAGTCATGCACCCCAATTTGCCCTCCACTCACCTGGGCCACACACCAGAGATGACCCCAGCAGGCATGGCGTACAATGGAAAGTGTGCAACAGATCAGGCCCAACGCCGTGGAGTGCAACGGAGTGCTGGCCCATACACAGGCCTATTCTATCCACATCTTAGGGCAACACAACTGCGGATGCGGGTGGAGTCAGTTTTGAACATTGATGCACCCCAGTTTGCCCTCCACTCACGTTGGCCACACACACAGGAATGACCCCAGCAGGCATGGTGTACAATGGAAAGTGTGCAACAGATCAGGCCCAACGCCGTGGAGTGGATCGGAGTGCTGGCCCATACACAGGCCTATTCTGTCTACATCTTAGGGCAACAGAACTGGGAATGCGGGTGGAGTCAGTTTTGAACATTACTGCACCCCAATTTGCCATCCACTCACCTGGGCCACACACCAGAGATGACCCCAGCAGGCATGGTGTACAATGGAAAGTGTGCAACAGATCAGGCCCAACGCCGTGGAGTGGAACGGAGTGCTGGCCCATACACAGGCCTATTCTATCCACATCTTAGGGCAACAGAACTGGGGATGCGGGTGGAGTCAGTTTTGAACATTCTTGCACCCCAATTTGCCCTCCACTCACCTCGGGCAAATACCAGAGATGACCCCAGCAGGCATGGTGTACAATGGCAAGTGTGCAACAGATCAGGCCCAACGCCGTGGAGTGAAACGGAGTGCTGGCCCATACACAGGCCTATTCTATCCACATCTTAGGGCAACAGAACTGGGGATGCGGGTGGAGTCAGTTTTGAACATTGATGCACCCCAGTTTGCCCTCCACTCACCTGGGCCACACACCAGAGATGACCCCAGCAGGCATGGTGTACAATGGAAAGTGTGCAACACATCAGGCCTAACGCCGTGGAGTGAAACATAGTGCTGGCCCATATACAGGCCTATTCTATCCACATCTTAGGGCAACAGAACTGGGGATGCGGGTGGAGTCAGTTTTGAACATTAATGCACCCCAACGTGCCCTCCACTCACCTGGGCCACAAACCAGAGATGACCCCAGCAGGCATGGTGTACAATGGCAAGTGTGCAACAGATCAGGCCCAACGCCGTGGAGTGAAACGGAGTGCTGGCCCATACACAGGCCTATTCTATCCACATCTTAGGGCAACAGAACTGGGGATGCGGGTGGAGTCAGTTTTGAACATTCATGCACCCCAATTCGCCCTCCACTCACCTGGGCCACACACCAGAGATGACTCCAGCAGGCATGGTGTACAATGGAATGTGTGCAACAGATCAGACCCAACGCCGTGGAGTGAAACGGAGTGCTGGCCCATACACAGGCCTATTCTATCCACATCTTAAGGCAACAGAACTGGGGATGCGGGTGGAGTCAGTTTTGAACATTGATGCACCGCAGTTTGCCCTCCACTCACCTGGGCCACACACCAGAGATGACCCCAGCGAGCATGGTGTACAATGGAAAGTGTGCAACAGATCAGGCCCAACGCCGTGGAGTGGATCGGAGTGCTGGCCCATACACAGGCCTATTCTGTCTACATCTTAGGGCAACAGAACTGGGAATGCGGGTGGAGTCAGTTTTGAACATTACTGCACCCCAATTTGCCATCCACTCACCTGGGCCACACACCAGAGATGACCCCAGCAGGCATGGTGTACAATGGAAAGTGTGCAACAGATCAGGCCCAACGCCGTGGAGTGAAACGGAGTGCTGGCCCATACACAGGCCTATTCTCTCCACATCGTAGGGCAACAGAACTGGGGATGCGGGTGGAGTCAGTTTTGAACATTGATGCACCCCAATTTGCCCTCCACTCACCTCGGGCAAATACCAGAGATGACCCCAGCAGGCATGGTGTACAATGGCAAGTGTGCAACAGATCAGGCCCAACGCCGTGGAGTGAAACGGAGTGCTGGCCCATACACAGGCCTATTCTATCAACATCTTAGGGCAACAGAACTGGGGATGCGGGTGGAGTCAGTTTTGAACATTGATGCACCCCAATTTGCTCTCCACTCACCTGGGCCACACACCAGAGATGACCCCAGCAGGCATGGTGTACAATGGAAAGTGTGCAACACATCAGGCCTAACGCCGTGGAGTGAAACATAGTGCTGGCCCATATACAGCCCTCTTCTATCCACATCTTAGGGCAACAGAACTGGGGATGCGGGTGGAGTCAGGTTTGAACATTAATGCACCCCAACGTGCCCTCCACTCACCTGGGCCACAAACCAGAGATGACCCCAGCAGGCATGGTGTACAATGGCAAGTGTGCAACAGATCAGGCCCAACGCCGTGGAGTGAAACGGAGTGCTGGCCCATACACAGGCCTATTCTATCCACATCTTAGGGCAACAGAACTGGGGATGCGGGTGGAGTCAGTTTCGAACATTGATGCACCCCAATTCGCCCTCCACTCACCTGGGCCACACACCAGAGATGACTCCAGCAGGCATGGTGTACAATGGAATGTGTGCAACAGATCAGACCCAACGCCGTGGAGTGAAACGGAGTGCTGGCCCATACACAGGCCTATTCTATCCACATCTTAAGGCAACAGATCTGCGGATGCGGGTGGAGTCAGCTTCCAACATTCATGCACCGCAATTTGCCCTCCACTCACCTGGACAACACACTAGAGATGACCCCAGCAGGCATGGTGTACAATGGAAAGTGTGCAACAGATCAGACCCAACGCCGTGGAGTGAAACGGAGTGCTGGCCCATACACAGGCCTATTCTATCCACATCTTAGGGCAACAGAACTGGGGATGCGGGTGAAGTCAGTTTTGAACATTCATGCACCCCAATTTGCCCTCCACTCACCTGGGCCACAACGGAGTTGACCCCAGCAGGCATGGTGTACAATGACAAGTGTGCAACACATCAGGCCCAACGCCGTGGAGTGAAACGGAGTGCTGGCCCATACACAGGCCTATTCTATCCCCATCTTAGGGCACCAGAACTGGGGATGCGGGTGGAGTCAGTGTTGAACATTGATGCACCCTAATTTGCCCTCCACTCACCTGGGCCACACACCAGAGATGACCCCAGCAGGCATGGTGTACAATGGAAAGTGTGCAACAGATCAGGCCCAACGCCGTTGAGTGAAACGGAGTGCTGGCCCATACACAGGCCTATTCTATCCACATCTTAGGGTAACAGAATTGGGAATGCCGGTGGAGTCAGTTTTGAACATTGATGCACCCCAGTTCGCCCTCCACTCACCTGGGCCACACACCAGAGATGACCCCAGCAGGCATGGTGTACAATGGAAAGTGTGCAACAGATCAGGCCCAACGCCGTGGAGTGAAACGGAGTGCTGGCCCATACACAGGCCTATTCTATCCACATCTTAGGGCAACAGAATTGGGGATGCGGGTGGAGTCAGTTTTGAACATTGATGCACCCCAGTTCGCCCTCCACTCACCTGGGCCAAATACAAGAGATGACCCCAGCAGGCATGGTGTACAATGGAAAGTGTGCAACAGATCAGGCCCAACGCCGTGGAGTGAAACGGAGTGCTGGCCCATACACAGGCCTATTCTATCCACATCTTGGGGCGACGGAACTAGGGATACGGATGGGATCAGGTTTGAACGTTGATGCACCCCAATTCGCCCTCCACTCACCTGGGCCACACACCAGAGATGACCCCAGCAGGCATGGTGTACAGTGGAATGTGTGCAACAGATCAGGCCCAACGCCGTGGAGTGAAACGGAGTGCTGGCCCATACACAGGCCGATTCTATCAACATCTTAGGGCAACAGAACTGGGAATGCGGGTGGAGTCAGTGTTGAACAGTAACGCACCCCAATTCGCCCTCCACTCACCTGGGCCACACACCAGAGATGACCCCAGCAGGCATGGTGTACAATGGAAAATGTGCAACAGATCAGGCCCAACGCCGTGGAGTGAAACGGAGTGCTGGCCCATACACAGGCCTATTCTATCCACATCTTAGGGCAACAGAACTGGGAATGCGGGTGGAGTCAGTTTTGAACATTGATGCACCCCAATTTGCCCTCTACTCACCCCGGCCACACACCAGAGATGACCCCAGCAGGCATGGTGTACAATGGCAAGTGTGCAACAGATCAGGCCCAACGCCGTGGAGTGAAACGGAGTGCTGGCCCATACACAGGCCTATTCTATCCACATCTTAGGGCAACAGAACTGGGGATGCGGGTGGAGTCAGCTTTGAACATTGATGCACCCAAATTTGCCTTCCACTCACCTGGGCCAAACACCAGAGATGACCCCAGCAGGCATGGTGTACAATAAAAAGTGTGCAACAGATCAGGCCCAACGCCGTGGAGTGAAACGGAGTGCTGACCCATACACAGGCCTATTCTATCCACATCTTAGGGCAACAGAACTGGGGATGCGGGTGGAGTCAGTTTTGAACATTGATGCACCCCAATTCGCCCTCCACTCACCTGGGCAACACACCAGAGATGACCCCAGCAGGCATGGTGTACAATGGAATGTGTGCAACAGATCAGGCCCAACGCCGTGGAGTGAAACGGAGTGCTGGCCCATACACAGGCCTATTCTATCCACATCTTAGGGCGACGGAACTGGGAATACGGGTGGGATCAGGTTTGAACATTCATGCACCCCAATTTGCCCTCCACTCACCTGGGCAACACACCAGAGATGACCTCAGCAGGCATGGCGCACAATGGAAAGTGTGCAACAGATCAGGCCCAACGCCGTGGAGTGAAACGGAGTGCTGGCCCATACACAGGCCTATTCTATCCACATCTTAGGGCAACAGAACTGGGGATGCGGGTGGAGTCAGTTTCGAACATCGATGCACCCCAATTCGCCCTCCACTCACCTGGGCCAAACACCAGAGATGACCCCAGCAGGCATGGTGTACAATGGAAAGTGTGCAACAGATCAGGCCCAACGCCGTGGAGTGAAACGGAGTGCTCGCCCATACACAGGCCGATTCTATCAACATCTTAGGGCAACAGAACTGGGAATGCGGGTGGAGTCAGTTTTGAACATTGATGCACCCCAATTTGCCCTCCACTCACCTGGGCCACACACCAGAGATGACCCCAGCAGGCATGGTGTACAGTGGAATGTGTGCAACAGATCAGGCCCAACGCCGTGGAGTGAAACGGAGTGCTGGCCCATACAAAGGCCTATTCTATCCACATCTTAGGGCAAGAGAACTGGGAATGCGGGTGGAGTCAGTTTTGAACATTAACGCACCCCAATTCGCCCTCCACTCACCTGGGCCACACACCAGAGATGACCGCAGCAGGCATGGTGTACAATGGAAAATGTGCAACAGATCAGGCCCAACGCCGTGGAGTGAAACGGAGTGCTGGCTCATACACAGGCCTATTCTATCCACATTTTAGGGCAACAGAACTGCGGATGCGGGTGGAGTCAGTTTTGAACATTGATGCACCCCAATTTGCCCTCCACCCACCTGGGCCAAACACCAGAGATGACCTCAGCAGGCATGGCCCACAATGGAAAGTGTGCAACAGATCAGGCCCAACGCCGTGGAGTGAAACGGAGTGCTGGCCCATACACAGGCCTATTCTATCCACATCTTAGGGCAACAGAACTGGGGATGCGGGTGGAGTCAGTGTTGAACATTGATGCACCCCAATTCGCCCTCCACTCACCTGGGCCAAACACCAGAGATGACCCCAGCAGGCATGGTGTACAATGGAAAGTGTGCAACAGATCAGGCCCAACGCCGTGGAGTGAAACGGAGTGCTGGCCCATACACAGGCCGATTCTATCAACATCTTAGGGCAACAGAACTGGGGATGCGGGTGGAGTCAGTTTTGAACATTGATGCACCCCAATTTGCCCTCCACTCACCTGGGCCACACACCAGAGATGACCCCAGCAGGCATGGTGTACAGTGGAATGTGTGCAACAGATCAGGCCCAACGCCGTGGAGTGAAACGGAGTGCTGGCCCATACAAAGGCCTATGTTATTCCACTCTTAGGGCAACAGAACTGGGAATGCGGCCGGAGTCAGTTTTGAACATTAATGCACCCCAATTCGCCCTCCACTCACCTGGGCCACACACCAGAGATGACCCCAGCAGGCATGGTGTACAATGGAAAGTGTGCAACAGATCAGGCCCAACGCCGTTGAGTGAAACGGAGTGCTGGCCCATACACAGGCCTATTCTATCTACATCTTAGGGCAACAGAACTGGGGATGCGGGTGGAGTCAGTTTTGAACATTGATGCACCCCAGTTTGCCCTCCACTCACCTGGGCCACACACCAGAGATGACCCCAGCAGGCATGGTGTACAATGGAAAATGTGCAACAGATCAGGCCCAACGCCGTGGAGTGAAACGGAGCGCTGGCCCATACACAGGCCTATTCTATCTACATCATAGGGCAACAGAACTGCGGATGCGGGTGGAGTCAGTTTTGAACATTGATGCACCCCAATTTGCCCTCCACTCACCTGGGCCAAATACCACAGATGACCCCAGCAGGCATGGTGTACAATGGAAAGTGTGCAACAGATCAGGCCCAACGCCGTGCAGTGAAACAGAGGGCTGGCCCATACACAGGCCCATTCCATCCACATCTTAGGGCAACAGAACCGGGGATGCGGGTGGAGTCAGTTTCGAACATTGATGCACCCAAATTCGCCCTCCACTCACCTGGGCCGAACACCAGAGATGACCCCAGCAGGCATGGTGTACAATGGAAAGTGTGCAACAGATCAGGCCCAACGCCGTGGAGTGAAACGGAGTGCTGGCCCATACACAGGCCTATTCTATCCACATCTTAGGGCAACAGAACTGGGGATGCGGGTGGAGTCAGTTTTGAACATTGATGCACCCCAGTTTGCCCTCCACTCACCTGGGCCACACACCAGAGATGACCCAAGCAGGCATGGTGTGGAATAGAAAATGTGCAACAGATGAGGCCCAACGCCGTGGAGTGAAACGGAGTGCTGGCCCATACACAGGCCCATTCCATCCACATCTTAGGGCAACAGAACCGGGGATGCGGGTGGAGTCAGTTTCGAACATTGATGCACCCAAATTCGCCCTCCACTCACCTGGGCCGAACACCAGAGGTGACCCCAGCAGGCATGGTGTACAATGGAAAGTGTGCAACAGATCAGGCCCAACGCCGTGGAGTGAAACGGAGTGCTGGCCCATACACAGGCCTATTCTATCCACATCTTAGGGCAACAGAACTGGGGATGCGGGTGGAGTCAGTTTTGAACATTGATGCACCCCAGTTTGCCCTCCACTCACCTGGGCCACACACCAGAGATGACCCAAGCAGGCATGGTGTGGAATAGAAAATGTGCAACAGATGAGGCCCAACGCCGTGGAGTGAAACGGAGTGCTGGCCCATACACAGGCCTATTCTATCCACATCTTAGGGCAACAGAACTGGGAATGCGGGTGGAGTCAGTTTTGAACATTCATGCACCCCAACTTGCCCTCCACTCACCCCGGCCACACACCAGAGATGACCCCAGCAGGCATGGTGTACAATGGAAAGTGTGCAACAGATCAGGCCCAACGCCGTGGATTGAAACCGAGTGCTGGCCCATACACAGGCCTATTCCATCCACATCTTAGGGCAACAGAACTGGGGATGCGGGTGGAGTCAGCTTTGAACATTGATGCACATTGAACATTGAACACCAGAGATGACCCCAGCAGGCATGGTGTACAATGGAAAGTGTGCAACAGATCAGGCCCAACGCCGTGGAGTGAAACGGAGTGCTGGCCCATACACAGGCCTATTCTATCCACATCTTAGGGCAACAGAACTGGGGATGCGGGTGGAGTCAGTTTTGAACATTGATGCACCCCATCTTGCCCTCCACTCACCTGGGCCACACACCAGAGATGACCCAAGCAGGCATGGTGTGGAATAGAAAATGTGCAACAGATGAGGCCCAACGCCGTGGAGTGAAACGGAGTGCTGGCCCATACACAGGCCTATTCTATCCACATCTTAGGGCAACAGAACTGGGAATGCGGGTGGAGTCAGTTTTGAACATTCATGCACCCCAACTTGCCCTCCACTCACCCCGGCCACACACCAGAGATGACCCCAGCAGGCATGGTGTACAATGGAAAGTGTGCAACAGATCAGGCCCAACGCCGTGGATTGAAACCGAGTGCTGGCCCATACACAGGCCTATTCCATCCACATCTTAGGGCAACAGAACTGGGGATGCGGGTGGAGTCAGCTTTGAACATTGATGCACCCCAATTTGCCCTTCACTCACCTGGGCCACACACCAGAGATGACCCCAGCAGGCATGGTGTAGAATGGAAAATGTGCAACAGATCAGGCCCAACGCCGTGGAGTGAAACGGAGTGCTGGCCCATACACAGGCCTGTTCTATCCACATCTTAGGGCAACAGAACTGCGGATGCGGGTGGAGTCAGTTTTGAACATTGATGCACCCCAATTTGCCCTCCACTCACCTGGGCCACACACCAGAGATGACCCCAGCAGGCATGGTGTACAATGGAAAGTGTGCAACAGATCAGGCCGAACGCCGTGGGGTGAAACGGAGTGCTGGCCCATACACAGGCCTATTCTATCCACATCTTAGGGCAACAGCACTGGGGATGCGGGTGGAGTCAGTTTTGAACATTCATGCACCCCAAGTTGCCCTCCACTCACCTGGGCCACACACCAGAGATGACCCCAGCAGGCATGGTGTACAATGGAATGTGTGCACCGGATCAGGCCCAACACCATGGAGTGAAACGGAGTGCTGGCCCATACACAGGCCTGTTCTATCCACATCTTAGGGCAACAGAATTGGGGATGCGGGTGGAGTCAGTTTCGAACATTGATGCACCCCAATTTGCCCTTCACTCACCTGGGCCAAACACCAGAGATGACCCCAGCAGGCATGGTGTACCATGGAAAGTGTGCAACAGATCAGGCCCAACGCCGTGGAGTGAAACGGAATGCTGGCCCATACACAGGCCTATTCTATCCACATCTTAGGGCAACAGATCTGGGGATGCGGGCGGAGTCAGTTTTGAACATTAATGCACCCCAATTTGCCCTCCACTCACCCCGGCCACACACCAGAGATGACCCCAGCAGGCATGGTGTACAATGGAAAGTGTGCAACAGATCAGGCCCAACGCCGTGGAGTGAAACCGAGTGCTGGCCCATACACAGGCCAATTCCATCCACATCTTAGGGCAACAGAACTGGGGATGCGGGTGGAGTCAGTTTTGACCATTGATGCACCCTGACTCCACTCACCTGGGCCACACACCAGAGATGACCCCAGCAGGCATGGTGTACAATGGAAAGTGTGCAACAGATCAGGCCGAACGCCGTGGAGTGAAACGGAGTGCTGGCCCATACACAGGCCTACTCTATCCACATCTTAGGGCAACAGCACTGGGGATGCGGGTGGAGTCAGTTTTGAACATTGATGCACCCCAATGTGCCCTCCACTCACCTGGGCCACACACCAGAGATGACCCCAGCAGGCATGGTGTACAATGGAATGTGTGCACCAGATCAGGCCGAACGCCATGGAGTGAAACGGAATGCTGGCCCATACACAGGCCTATTCTATGCACATCTTAGGGCAACAGCACTGGGAATGCGGGTGGAATCAGTTGTGAACATTGATGCACCCCAATGTGCCCTCCACTCACCTGGGCCACACACCAGAGATGACCCCAGCAGGCATGGTGTACAATGGAATGTGTGCACCAGATCAGGCCGAACGCCATGGAGTGAAACGGAGTGCTGGTCCATACACAGGCCTATTCTATCCACATCTTAGGGCAACAGAACTGGGAATGCGGGTGGAGTCAGTTTCGAACATTGATGCGCCCCAATTTGCCCTTCACTCACCTGGGCCAAACACCAGAGATGACCCCAGCAGGCATGGTGTACAATGGAAAGTGTGCAACAGATCAGGCCCAGCGCCGTGCAGTGAAACGGAGTGCTGGCCCATACACAGGCCTATTCTATCCACACCTTAGGGCAACAGAACTGGGGATGCCGGTGGAGTCAGTTTTGAACATTAATGCACCCCAATTTGCCCTCCACTCACCCCGGCCACACACCAGAGATGACCCCAGCAGGCATGGTGTACAATGGAAAGTGTGCAACAGATCAGGCCCAGCGCCGTGGAGTGAAACCGAGTGCTGGCCCATACAAAGGCCTCTTCCATCCACATCTTAGGGCAACAGAACTGGGGATGCGGGTGGAGTCAGCTTTGAACATTGATGCACCCCAATTTGCCCTTCACTCACCTGGGCCAATTACCAGAGATGACCCCAGCAGGCATGGTGTACAATGGAAAGTGTGCAACAGATCAGGCCCAGCGCCGTGCAGTGAAACCGAGTGCTGGCCCATACAAAGGCCTCTTCCATCCACATCTTAGGGCAACAGAACTGGGGATGCGGGTGGAGTCAGTTTTGAACATTAATGCACCCCAATTTGCCCTCCACTCACCCCGGCCACACACCACAGATGACCCCAGCAGGCATGGTGTACAATGGAAAGTGTGCAACAGATCAGGCACAACGCCGTGGAGTGAAACCAAGTGCTGGCCCATACAAAGGCCTCTTCCATCCACATCTTAGGGCAACAGAACTGGGGATGCGGGTGGAGTCAGCTTTGAACATTGATGCACCCCAATTTGCCCTTCACTCACCTGGGCCAATTACCAGAGATGATCCCAGCAGGCATGGTGTACAATGGAAAGTGTGCAACAGATCAGGCCCAACGCCGTGGAGTGAAACGGAGTGCTGGCCCATACACAGGCCTATTCTATCGACATCTTAGGGCAACAGAACTGGGGATGCGGGTGGAGTCAGTTTTGAACATTGATGCACCCCAATTTGCCCTCCACTCACCTGGGCCACACACCAGAGATGACCCCAGTAGGCATGGTGTACAATCGAAAGTGTGCAACAGATCAGGCCCAACGCCGTGGAGTGAAACGGAGTGCTGGCCCATACACAGGCCTATTCTATCCACATCTTAGGGCAACAGCACTGGGGATGCGGGTGGAGTCAGTTTTGAACATTGATGCACCCCAATTTGCCCTCCACTCACCTGGGCCACACACCAGAGATGACCCCAGCAGGCATGGTGTACAATGGAATGTGTGCACCAGATCAGGCCCAACGCCATGGAGTGAAACCGAGTGCTGGCCCATACACAGGCCTATTCTATCCACATCTGAGGGCAACAGAACTGGGAATGCGGGTGGAGTCAGTTTTGAACATTCATGCACCCCAATTTGCCCTCCACTCACCTGGGCCACACACCAGGGATGACCCCAGCAGGCATGGTGTACAATGGAAAGTGTGCAACAGATCAGGCCGAACGCCGTGGAGTGAAACGGAATGCTGGCCCATACACAGGCCTATTCTATCCACATCTTAGGGCAACAGCACTGGGAATGCGGGTGGAGTCAGTTTTGAACATTGATGCACCCCAATTTGCCTTCCACTCACCTGGGCCACACACCAGAGATGACCCCAGCAGGCATGGTGTACAATGGAATGTGTGCACCAGATCAGGCCCAACGCCATGGAGTGAAACGGAGTGCTGGCCCATACACAGGCCTATTCTATCCACATCTTAGGGCAACAGAACTGGGAATGCGGGTGGAGTCAGTTTCGAACATTGATGCGCCCCAATTTGCCCTTCACTCACCTGGGCCACACACCAGAGATGACCCCAGCAGGCATGGTGTACAATTGAAAATGTGCAACAGATCAGGCCCAACGCCGTGGAGTGAAACGGATTGCTGGCCCATACACAGGCCTATTCTATCCACATCTTAGGGCAACAGAACTGGGGATGCGGGTGGAGTCAGTTTTGAACATTAATGCACCCCAATTTGCCCTCCACTCACCTGGGCCAAATACCAGAGATGATCCCAGCATGCATGGTGTACAATGGAAAGTGTGCAACAGATCAGGCCCAACGCCGTGGAGTGAAACGGAGTGCTGGCCCATACACAGGCCTATTCTATCCACATCTTAGGGCAACAGAACTGGGGATGCGGGTGGAGTCAGTTTTGAACATTGATGCACCCCAATTTGCCCTCCACTCACCTGGGCCACACACCAGAGATGACCCCAGCAGGCATGGTGTACAGTGGAATGTGTGCACCAGATCAGGCCCAACGCCATGGAGTGAAACCGAGTGCTGGCCCATACACACCCCTATTCTATCCACATCTTAGGGCAACAGAACTGGGAATGCGGGTGGAGTCAGTTTTGAACATTCATGCACCCCAATTTGCCCTCCACTCACCTGGGCCACACACCAGAGATGACCCCAGCAGGCATGGTGTACAATGGAATGTGTGCAACAGATCAGGCCGAACGCCGTGGAGTGAAACGGAGTGCTGGCCCATACACAGGCCTATTCTATCCACATCTTAGGGCAACAGCACTGGTAATGCGGGTGGAGTCAGCTTTGAACATTGATGCACCCCAATTTGCCCTCCAGTCACCTGGGCCACACACCAGAGATGACCCCAGCAGGCATGGTGTACAATGGAAAGTGTGCAACAGATCAGGCCCAACACCATGGAGTGAAACGGAGTGCTGGCCCATACACAGGCCTGTTCTATCCATATCTTAGGGCAACAGAACTGGGAATGCGGGTGGAGTCAGTTTCGAACATTGATGCACCCCAATTTGCCCTTCACTCACCTGGGCCAAACACCAGAGATGACCCCAGCAGGCATGGTGTACAATGGAAAGTGTGCAACAGATCAGGCCCAACGCCATGGAGTGAAACGGAGTGCTGGCCCATACACAGGCCTATTCTATCCACATCTTAGGGCAACAGAACTGGGGATGCGGGTGGAGTCAGTTTTGAACATTAATGCACCCCAATTTGCCCTCCACTCACCTGGGCCACACACCAGAGATGACCCCAGCAGGCATGGTGTACAATGGAAAGTGTGCAACAGATCAGGCCCAACGCCGTGGAGTGAAACCGAGTGCTGGCCCATACACAGGCCTCTTCCATCCACATCTTAGGGCAACAGAACTGGGAATGCGGGTGAAGTCAGTTTTGACCATTGATGCACGCCGAATTGCCCTCCACTCACCTGGGCCACACACCAGAGATGACCCCAGCAGGCATGGTGTACAATGGAAAGTGTGCAACAGATCAGGCCCAACGCCGTGGAGTGAAACGGAGTGCTGGCCCATACACAGGCCTATGCTATCCACATCTTAGGGCAACAGCACTGGGAATGCGGGTGGAGTCAGTTTTGAACATTGATGCACCCCAATTTGCCCTCCACTCACCTGGGCCACACACCAGAGATGACCCCAGCAGGCGTGGTGTACAATGGAAAGTGTGCACCAGATCAGGCCCAACGCCATGGAGTGAAATCGAGTGCTGGCCCATACACAGGCCTATTCTATCCACATCTCAGGGCAACAGAACTGGGGATGCGGGTGGAGTCAGTTTTGAACATTAATGCACCCCAATTTGCCCTCCACTCACCCCGGCCACATACCAGAGATGACCCCAGCAGGCATGGTGTACAATGGAAAGTGTGCAACAGATCAGGCCCAACGCCGTGGAGTGAAACCGAGTGCTGGCCCATACACAGGCCTCTTCCATCCACATCTTAGGGCAACAGAACTGGGGATGCGGGTGGAGTCAGCTTTGAACATTGATGCACCCCAATTTGCCCTTCACTCACCTGGGCCAAATACCAGAGATGATCCCAGCAGGCATGGTGTACAATGGAAAGTGTGCAACAGATCAGGCCCAACGCCGTGGAGTGAAACGGAGTGCTGGCCCATACACAGGCCCATTCTATCCACATCGTAGGGCAACAGAACTGGGGATGCGGGTGGAGTCAGTGTTGAATATTAATGCACCCCAATTTGCCCTCCACTCACCTGGGCCACACACCAGAGATGACCCCAGCAGGCATGGCGTACAATGGAATGTGTGCAACAGATCAGGCCCAACACCGTGGAGCGAAACGGAGTGCTGGCCCATACACAGGCCTATTCCATCCACATCTTAGGGCAACAGAACTGGGAATGCGGGTGGAGTCAGTTTTGAACATTGATACACCCCAATTTGCCCTGCACTCACCTGGGCCACACACCAGAGATGACCGCAACATGCATGGTGTACAATGGAATGTGTGCGCCAGATCAGGCCCAACGCCCTGGGTTGACACCGAGTGCTGGCCCATACACAGGCCTGTTCTGTCCACACCTTAGGCAAACAGAACTGGGGAGGCGGGTGGAGTCAGTTTTGAACATTGATGCACCCCAATTTACCCTCCGCTCACCTGGGCCACACACCAGAGATGACCCCAGCAGGCATGGTGTACAATGGAAAGTGTGCAACAGATCAGGCCCAACGCCGTGGAGTGAAACGGAGTGCTGGCCCATACACAGGCCCATTCTATCCACATCTTAGGGCAACAGAACTGGGGATGCGGGTGGAGTCAGTGTTGAATATTAATGCACCCCAATTTGCCCTCCACTCACCTGGGCCAAATACCAGAGATGACCCCAGTAGGTATGGCGTACAATGGAAAGTGTGCCACAGATCAGGCCCAACGCCGTGGAGTGAAACGGAGTGCTGGCCCATACACAGGCCTATTCTATCCACATCTTAGGGCAACAGAACTGGGGATGCGGGTGGAGTCAGTTTTGAACACTGATGCACCCCAATTTGCCCTCCACTCACCTGGGCCAAATACCAGAGATGATCCCAGCAGGCATGGTGTACAATGGAAAGTGTGCAACAGATCAGGCCCAACGCCGTGGAGTGAAACGGAGTGCTGGCCCATACACAGGCCTATTCTATCCACATCTTAGGGCAACAGAACTGGGGATGCGGGTGGAGTCAGTTTCGAACATTGATGCACTTCATCTCGCCCTCCACTCACCTGGGCCAAACACCAGAGATGACCCCAGCAGGCATGGTGTACAATTGAAAATGTGCAACAGATCAGGCCCAACGCCGTGGAGTGAAACGGAGTGCTGGCCCATACACAGGTCTATTCTATCCACATCTTAGGGCAACAGACGTGGGGATGCGGGTGGATACAGTGTTGAATCTTAATGCACCCCAATTTGCCCTCCAATCACCTGGGCCAAATACCAGAGATGATCCCAGCAGGCATGGTGTAGAATGGAAAGTGTGCAACAGATCAGGCCCAACGCCGTGGAGTGAAACGGAGTGCTGGCCCATACACAGGCCCATTCTATCCACATCTTAGGGCAGCAGAACTGGGGATGCGCGTGGAGTCAGTGTTGAATATTAATGCACCCCAATTTGCCCTCCACTCACCTGGGCCAAATACCAGAGATGATCCCAGCAGGCATGGTGTACAATGGAAAGTGTGCAACAGATCAGGCCCAACGCCGTGGAGTGAAACGGAGTGCTGGCCCATACACAGGCCTATTCTATCCACATCGTAGGGCAACAGAACTGGGGATGCGGGTGGAGTCAGTGTTGAATATTAATGCACCCCAATTTGCCCTCCAATCACCTGGGCCAAATATCAGAGATGATCCCAGCAGGCATGGTGTACAATGGAAAGTGTGCAACAGATCAGGCCCAACGCCGTGGAGTGAAACGGAGTGCTGGCCCATACACAGGCCCATTCTATCCACATCGTAGGGCAACAGAACTGGGGATGCGGGTGGAGTCAGTGTTGAATATTAATGCACCCCAATTTGCCCTCCACTCACCTGGGCCAAATACCAGAGATGACCCCAGCAGGCATGGCGTACAATGGAATGTGTGCGACAGATCAGGCCCAACACCGTGGAGCGAAACGGAGTGCTGGCCCATACACAGGCCTATTCTATCCACATCTTAGGGCAACAGAACTGGGAATGCGGGTGGAGTCAGTTTTGAACATTGATACACCCCAATTTGCCCTGCACTCACCTGGGCCACACACCGGAGATGACCGCAACAGGCATGGTGTACAATGGAAAGTGTGCAACAGATCAGGCCCAACGCCGTGGATTGAAACCGAGTGCTGGCCCATACACAGGCCTATTCTGTCCACACCTTAGGCAAACAGAACTGGGGAGGCGGGTGGAGTCAGTTTTGAACATTGATGCACCCCAATTTGCCCTCCACTCACCTGGGCCACACACCAGAGATGACCCCAGCAGGCATGGTGTACAATGGAAAGTGTGCAAAAGATCAGGCCCAACGCCGTGGAGTGAAACGGAGTGCTGGCCCATACACAGGCCCATTCGATCCACATCGTAGGGCAACAGAACTGGGGATGCGGGTGGAGTCAGTTTCGAACATTGATGCACCCCGATTTGCCCTCCACTCACCTGGGCCACACACAGAGATGACCCCAGCAGGCATGGTGTACAATGGAAAGTGTGCAACAGGTCAGGCCCAACGCCGTGGAGTGAAACGGAGTGCTGGCCCATACACAGGCCTATTCCGTCCACATCGTAGCGCAACAGAACTGGGGAGGCGGGTGGAGTCAGTTTTGAACATTGATGCACCCCAATTTGCCCTCCACTCACCTGGGCCACACACCAGAGATGACCCCAGCAGGCATGGTGTACAATGGAAAGTGTGCAACAGATCAGGCCCAACGCCGTGGATTGAAACCGAGTGCTGGCCCATACACAGGCCTAACCTCTCCCCATCTTAGGCAAACAGAACTGGGGAGGCGGGTGGAGTCAGTTTTGAACATTGATGCACCCCATCTTGCCCTCCACTCACCTGGGCCAAATACCAGAGATGACCCCAGCAGGCATGGTGTACAATGGAAAGTGTGCAACAGATCAGGCCCAACGCCGTGGAGTGAAACGGAGTGCTGGCCCATACACAGGCCTATTCTCTCCACATCGTAGGGCAACAGAACTGGGGCTGCGGGTGGAGTCAGTTTTGAACATTGATGCACCCCAATTTGCCCTCCACTCACCTGGGCCACACACCAGAGATGACCCCAGCATGCATGGTGTACAATAAAAAATGTGCAACAGATCAGGCCCAACGCCGTGGAGTGAAACGGAGAGCTGGCCCATACACAGGCCTATTCTATCCACATCTTAGGGCAACAGAACTGGGAATGCGGGTGGAGTCAGTTTTGAACATTGATGCACCCCAATTTGCCCTCCACGCACCTGGGTCACACACCAGAGATGACCCCAGCAGGCATGGTGTACAATGGAAAGTGTGCGACAGATCAGGCCCAACGCCGTGGAGTGAAAAGGAATGCTGGCCCATACACAGGCCTATTCTATTTACATCTTAGGGCAACAGAACTGGGGATGCTGGTGGAGTCAGGGTTGAACATTAATGCACCCCAATTGGCCCTCCACTCACCTGGGCCACACACCAGAGATGACCCCAGCAGGCATGGTGTACAATGGAAAGTGTGCAAAGGATCAGGCCCAACGCCGTGGAGTGCAACGGACTGCTGGCCCATACACAGGCCTATTCTATCCACATCTTAGGGCAACAGAACTGGGGATGCGGCCGGAGTCAGTTTTGAACATTGATGCACCCCCATTTGCCATCCACTCACCTGGGCCACACACCAGAGATGACCCCAGCAGGCATGGTGTACAATGGAAAGTGTGCAACAGATCAGGCCCAACGCCGTGGAGTGAAACGGAGTGCTGGCCCATACACAGGCCTATTCTAACCAGGTTTTAGGGGAACAGAACTGGGGATGCGGGTGGAGTCAGCTTTGAACATCAATGCACCGCAATTTCCGTCCACTCATCTGGGCCACACACAATAGACGACCCCAGCAGGCATGGTGTACAATGGAAAGTGTGCAACAGATCAGGCCCAACGCCGTGGAGTGAAACGGAGTGCTGGCCCATACACAGGCCTATTCTATCCACATCGTAGGGCAACAGAACTGGGGATGCGGGTGGAGTCAGTTTTGAACATTGATGTACCCCAATTTGCCCTCCACTCACCGGGGCCACACACCAGAGATGACCCCAGCAGGCATCGTGTACAATGGAAAGTGTGCAACAGATCAGGCCCAACGCCGTGGAGTGAAACGGAGTGCTGGCCCCCTCACAGGCCTATTCCATCCACATCTTAGGGCAACAGAACTGGGGATGCGGGTGGAGTCAGTTTTGAACATTAATGCACCCCAATTTGCCCTCCACTCACCTGGGCCACACACCAGAGATGACCCCAGCAGGCATGGTGTACAATGGAAAGTGTGCAACACATCTGGCCCAACGCCGTGGAGTGAAACGGAGTACTGGCCCATACACAGGCCTATTCTATCCACATCTTAGGGCGACAGAACTGGGGATGCGGGTGGAGTCAGCTTTGAACATTGATGCACCCCAATTCGCCCTCCACTCACCTGGGCCACACACCAGAGATGACCCCAGCAGGCATGGTGTACAATAGAAAGTGTGCAACAGATCAGGCCCAACGCCGTGGAGTGAAACGGAGTGCTGGCCCATACACAGGCCTATTCTATCCACATCTTAGGGCGACAGAACTGGAGGTGCGGGTGGAGTCAGTTTTGAACATTGATGCACCCCAATTTGCCCTCCACTCAGCTGGGCCAAACACCAGAGATGACCCGAGCAGGCATGGTGTACAATGGAAAGAATGCAACAGATCAGACCCAACGCCGTGGAGTGAAACGGAGTGCTGGCCCATACACAGGCCTATTCTATCCACATCTTTGGGCAACAGAACTGGAGATGCGGGTGGAGCCAGTTTTGAACATTGATGCACCCCAATTTGCTCTCCACTCACCTGGGCCACACACCAGAGATGACCCCAGCAGGCATGGTGTACAATGGAAAGTGTGCAACAGATCAGGCCCAACGCCGTGGAGTGAAACGGAGTGCTGGCCCATACACAGGCCTCTTCTGTCCACATCTTAGGGCGATAGAACTGGGGATGCCGGTGGAGTCAGTTTTGAACATTGATGCACCCCAATTTGCCCTCCACTCACCTGGGCCACACACCAGAGATGACCCCAGCAGGCATGGTGTACAATGGAAAGTGTGCAACAGATCAGGCCCAACGCCGTGGAGTGATACGGAGTGCTGGCCCATACACAGGCCTATTCTATCCACATCGTAGGGCAACAGACCTGGGGATGCGGGTGGAGTCAGTTTTGAACATTAATGCACCCCAATTTGCCCTCCACTCACCTGGGCCAAATACCAGAGATGACCCCAGCAGGCATGGTGTACAATGGAAAGTGTGCAACAGATCAGGCCCAACGCCGTGGAGTGAAACGGAGTGCTGGCCCATACACAGACCTATTCTATCCACATCTTAGGGCGACAGAACTGGGGATGCGGGTGGAGTCAGTTTTGAACATTGATGCACCCCAATTTGCCCTCCACTCACCTGGGCCACACACCAGAGATGACCCCAGCAGGCATGGTGTACAATGGCAAGTGTGCAACAGATCAGGCCCAACGCCGTGGAGTGAAACGGAGTGCTGGCCCATACACAGGCCTATTCTATCCACATCTTAGGGCAACAGAGCTGGGGCTGCGGGTGGAGTCAGTTTTGAACATTGATGCACCCCAATTTGCCCTCCACTCACCTGGGCCACACACCAGAGATGACCCCAGCAGGCATGGTGTACAATGGAAAGTGTGCAACAGATCAGGCCCAACGCCATGGAGTGAAACGGAGTGCTGGTCCATACACAGGCCTATTCTATCCACATCGTAGGGCAACAGAGCTGGGGATGCGGGTGGAGTCAGCTCTGAACATTAATGCACCCCAATTCGCCCTCCAGTCACCTGGGCCACACACCAGAGATGACCCCAGCAGGCATGGTGTACAATCGAAAGTGTGCAACAGATCAGGCCCAACGCCGTGGAGTGATACGGAGTGCTGGCCCATACACAGGCCTATTCTATCCACATCTTAGGGCGACAGAACTGGGGATGCGGCTGGAGTCAGTTTTGAACATTGATGCACCCCAATTTGCCCCCCATTCAACTGGGGCACACACCAGAGATGACCCCGGCAGGCATGGTTTACAATGGAAAGTGTGCAACAGATCAGGCCCAACGCCGTGGAGTGAAACGGAGTGCTGGCCCATACACAGGCCTATTCTATCCAAATCGCAGGGCAACAGAGCTGGGGATGCGGGTGGAGTCAGTTTTGAACATTAATGCACCCCAATTTGCCCTCCACTCACCGGGGCCACACACCAGAGATGACCCCAGCAGGCATGGTGTACAATGGAAAGTGTGCAACAGATCAGGCCCAACGCCGTGGAGTGAAACGGAGTGCCGGCCCATACACAGGCCTATTCTATCCACATCGTACGGCAACAGAGCTGGGGATGCGGGTGGAGTCAGTTTGTAACATTAATGCACCCCGATTCGCCCTCCACTCACCTGGGCCACACACCAGAGATGACCCCAGCAGGCATGGTGTACAATCGAAAGTGTGCAACAGATCAGGCCCAACGCCGTGGAGTGAAACGGAGTGCTCGCCCATACACAGGCCTATTCTATCCACATCGTAGGGCGACAGAGCTGGGGATGCGGGTGGTGTCAGTTTTGAACATTGATGCACCCCAATTTGCCCTCCACTCACCTGGGCCACACACCAGAGATGACCCCAGCAGGCATGGTGTACACTGGAAAGTGTGCAACAGATCAGGCCCAGCGCCGTGGAGTGAAACGGAGTGCTGGCCCATACACAGGCCTATTCTATCCACATCTTAGGGCGACAGAACTGGAGATACGGGTGGAGTCAGTTTTGAACATTGATGCACCCCAATTTGCCCTCCACTCACCTGGGCCACACACCAGAGATGACCCCAGCAGGCATGGTGTACAATGGAAAGCGTGCAACAGATCAGGCCCAACGCCGTGGAGTGAAACGGAGTGCTGGCCCATACACAGGCCTATTCTATCCACATCGTAAGGCAACAGAGCTGGGGATGCGGGTGGAGTCAGTTTTGAACATTGATGCACCCCAATTCGCCCTCCACTCACCTGGGCCACAGACCAGAGATGACCCCAGCAGGCATGGTGTACAATGGAAAGTGTGCAACAGATCAGTCCCAACGCCGTGGAGTGAAACGGAGTGCTGGCCCATACACAGACCTATTCTATCCACATCTTAGGGCAACAGAGCTGGGGCTGCGGGTGGAGTCAGTTTTGAACATTGATGCACCCCAATTTGCCCTCCACTCACCTGGGCCACACACCAGAGATGACCCCAGCAGGCATGGTGTACAATGGAAAGTGTGCAACAGATCAGGCCCAACGCCGTGGAGTGAAACGGAGTGCTGGCCCATACACAGGCCTATTCTATCCACATCGTAGGGCAACAGAGCTGGGGATGCGGGTGGAGTCAGCTCTGAACATTAATGCACCCCAATTCGCCCTCCACTCACCTGGGCCACACACCAGAGATGACCCCAGCAGGCATGGTGTACAATCGAAAGTGTGCAACAGATCAGGCCCAACGCCGTGGAGTGAAACGGAGTGCTGGCCCATACACAGGCCTATTCTATCCACATCTTAGGGCGACAGAACTGGGGATGCGGGTGGAGTCAGTTTTAAACATTGATGCACCCCAATTTGCCCTCCACTCACCTGGGCCACACACCAGAGATGACCCCAGCGGGCATGGTGTAGAATGGAAAGTGTGCAACAGATCAGGCCCAACGCCGTGGAGTGAAACGGAGTGCTGGCCCATACACAGGCCTATTCTATCCAAATCGCAGGGCAACAGAGCTTGGGATGCGGGTGGAGTCAGTTTTGAACATTGATGCACCCCAATTTGCCCTCCACTCACCGGGGCCACACACCAGAGATGACCCCAGCAGGCATGGTGTACAATGGAAAGTGTGCAACAGATCAGGCCCAACGCCGTGGAGTGAAACGGAGTGCCGGCCCATACACAGGCCTCTTCTATCCACATCGTACGGCAACAGAACTGGGGCTGCGGGTGGAGTCAGTTTTGAACATTAATGCACCCCAATTTGCCCTCCACTCACCTGGGCCACACACCAGAGATGACCCCAGCAGGCATGGTGTACAATGGAAAGTGTGCAACAGATCAGGCCCAACGCCGTGGAGTGAAACAGAGTGCTGGCCCATACACAGGCCTATTCTATCCACATCGTAGGGCGACAGAGCTGGGGATGCGGGTGGTGTCAGTTTTGAACATTGATGCACCCCAATTTGCCCTCCACTGACCTGGGCCACACACCAGAGATGACCCCAGCAGGCATGGTGTACAATGGAAAGTGTGCAACAGATCAGGCCCAACGCCGTGGAGTGAAACGGAGTGCTAGCCCATACACAGGCCTATTCTATCCACATCGTAGGGCAACAGAACTTGGGATGCGGGTGGAGTCAGTTTTGAACATTGATGCACCCCAATTTGCCCTCCACTGACCTGGGCCACACACCAGAGATGACCCCAGCAGGCATGGTGTACAATCGAAAGTGTGCAACAGATCAGTCCCGACGCCGTGGAGTGAAACGGAGTGCTGGCCCATACACAGGCCTATTCCATCCACATCTTAGGGCGACAGAGCTGGGGCTGCGGGTGGTGTCAGTTTTGAACATTGATGCACCCCAATTTGCCCTCCACTCACCTGGGCCACACACCAGAGATGACCCCAGCAGGCATGGTGTACAATGGAAAGTGTGCAACAGATCAGGCCCAACGCCGTGGAGTGAAACGGAGTGCTGGCCCATACACAGGCCTATTCTATCCACATCTTAGGGCAACAGAACTTGGGATGCGGGTGGAGTCAGCTTTGAACATTAATGCACCCCAGTTCGCCCTCCACTCACCTGGGCCACACACCAGAGATGACCCCAGCAGGCATGGTGTACAATCGAAAGTGTGCAACAGATCAGTCCCGACGCCGTGGAGTGAAACGGAGTGCTGGCCCATACACAGGCCTATTCTATCCACATCTTAGGGCGACAGAACTGGGGATGCGGGTGGAGTCAGTTTTGAACATTAATGCACCCCAATTCGCCCTCCACTCACCTGGGCCACACACCAGAGATGACCCCAGCAGGCATGGTGTACAATGGAAAGTGTGCAACAGATCAGGCCCAACGCCGTGGAGTGAAACGGAGTGCTGGCCCATACACAGGCCTATTCTATCCAAATCGTAGGGCAACAGAGCTGGCGATGCGGGTGGAGTCAGTTTTGAACATTAATGCACCCGAATTTGCCCTCCAGTCACCAGGGCCACAAACCAGAGATGACCCCAGCAGGCATGGTGTACAATGGAAAGTGTGCAACAGATCAGGCCCAACGCCGCGGAGTGAAACGGAGTGCCGGCCCATACACAGGCCTATTCTATCCACATCTTACGGCAACAGAGCTGGGGATGCGGGTGGAGTCAGTTTGTAACATTAATGCACCCCGATTCGCCCTCCACTCACCTGGGCCACACACCAGAGATGACCCCAGCAGGCATGGTGTACAATGGAAAGTGTGCAACAGATCAGGCCCAACGCCGTGGAGTGAAACGGAGTGCTGGCCCATACACAGGCCTATTCTATCCACATCGTAGGGCAAAAGAACTGGGGATGCGGGTGGAGTCAGTTTTGAACATTAATGCACCCCAAATCGCCCTCCACTCACCTGGGCCACACACCAGAGATGACCCCAGCAGGCATGGTGTACAATCGAAAGTGTGCAACAGATCAGTCCCAACGCCGTGGAGTGAAACGGAGTGCTGGTCCATACACAGGCCTATTCTATCCACATCTTAGGGCAACAGAGCTGGGGCTGCGGGTGGAGTCAGTTTTGAACATTGATGCACCCCAATTTGCCCTCCACTCACCTGGGCCACACACCAGAAATGACCCCAGCAGGCATGGTGTACAATGGAAAGTGTGCAACAGATCAGTCCCAACGCCGTGGAGTGAAACGGAGTGCTGGCCCATACACAGGCCTATTCTATCCACATCTTAGGGCAACAGAACTGGGGATGCGGGTGGAGTCAGTTTTGAACATTGATGCACCCCAATTTGCCCTGCACTCACCTGGGCCACACACCAGAGATGACCCCAGCAGGCATGGTGTACAATGGAAAGTGTGCAACAGATCAGGCCCGACGCCGTGGAGTGAAACGGAGTGCTGGCCCATACACAGGCCTATTCTATCCACATCATAGGGCAACAGAGCTGGGGATGCGGGTGGAGTCAGTTTTGAACATTAATGCACCCCAATTCGCCCTCCACTCACCTGGGCCACACACCAGAGATGACCCCAGCAGGCATGGTGTACAATGGAAAGTGTGCAACAGATCAGGCCCAACGCCGTGGAGTGAAACGGAGTGCTGGCCCATACACAGGCCTATTCTATCCACATCGTAGGGCAACAGATCTGGGGATGCGGGTGGAGTCAGCTTTGAACATTGATGCACCCCAATTTGCCCTCCACTCACCTGGGCCACACACCAGAGATGACCCCAGCAGGCATGGTGTACAATGGAAAGTGTGCAACAGATCAGGCCCAACGCCGTGGAGTGAAACGGAGTGCTGGCCCATACACAGGCCTATTCTATCTACATCGTAGGGCATCAGAGCTGGGGCTGCGGGTGGAGTCGGTTTTGAACATGGATGCTCCCCAATTAGCCCTCCACTCACCTGGGCCACACACCAGAGATGGCCCCAGCAGGCATGGTGTACAATGGAAAGTGTGCAACAGATCAGGCACAACGCCGTGGAGTGAAACGGAGTGCTGGCCCATACACAGGCCTATTCTATCCACATCGTAGGGCAACAGAGCTGGGGCTGCGGGTGGAGTCAGTTTTGAACATTGATGCACCCCAATTTGCCCTCCACTGACCTGGGCCACACACCAGAGATGACCCCAGCGGGCATGGTGTACAATGGAAAGTGTGCAACAGATCAGGCCCAACGCCGTGGAGTGAAACGGAGTGCTGGCCCATACACAGGCCTATTCTATCCACATCTTAGGGCAACAGATCTGGGGATGCGGGTGGAGTCAGTTTTGAACATTGATGCACCCCAATGTGCCCTCCACTCACCGGGGCCACACATCAGAGATGACCCCAGCAGGCATGGTGTACAATGGAAAGTGTGCAACAGATCAGGCCCAACGCCGTGGAGGGAAACGGAGTGCTGGCGCATACACAGGCCTATTCTATCCACATCTTAGGGCAACAGAACTGGGGATGCGGGTGGAGTCATTTTTGAACATTGATGCACCCCTATGTAGCCTCCACTCACCTGGGCCACACACCAGAGATGACCCCAGCAGGCATGGTGTACAATGCAAAGTGTGCAACAGATCAGGCCCAACGCCGTGGAGTGAAACGGAGTGCTGGCCCATACACAGGCCTATTCTATCCACATCTTAGGGCGACAGAACTGGGGATGCGGGTGGAGTCAGTTTTGAACATTGATGCACCCCAATTTGCCCTCCACTCACCTGGGCCACACACCAGAGATGACCCCAGCAGGCATGGTGTACAATGGAAAGTGTGCAACAGATCAGGCCCAACGCCGTGGAGTGAAACGGAGTGCTGGCCCATACACAGGCCAATTCTATCCACATCGTAGGGCAACAGAGCTGGGGATGCGGGTGGAGTCAGCTTTGAACATTAATGCACCCCAATTCGCCCTCCACTCACCTGGGCCACACACCAGAGATGACCCCAGCAGGCATGGTGTACAATGGAGAGTGTGCAACAGATCAGGCCCAACGCCGTGGAGTGAAACGGAGTGCTGGCCCGTACACAGGCCTGTTCTATCCACAGCGTAGGGCAACAGAGCTGGGGATGCGGGTGGAGTCAGTTTTGAACATTGATGCACCCCAATTTGCCCTCCACTCACCTGGGACCAATACCAGAGATGACCCCAGCAGGCATGGTGTACAATGGAAAGTGTGCAACAGATCAGGCCCAACGCCGTAGAGTGAAAGGGAGTGCTGGCCCATACACATGCCTATTCTATCCACATCTTAGGGCAACAGAGCTGGGGATGCGGGTGGAGTCAGTTTCGAACATTGATGCACCCCAATTTGCCCTCCACTCACCTGGGCCACACACCAGAGATGACCCCAGCAGGCATGGTGTACAATGGAAAGTGTGCAACAGATCAGGCCCAACGCCGTGGAGTGAAACGGGGTGCTGGCCCATACACAGGCCTATTCTATCCACATCGTAGGGCAACAGAGCTGGGGCTGCGGGTGGAGTCAGTTTTGAACATTGATGCACCCCAATTTGCCCTCCACTCACCTGGGCCACACACCAGAGATGACCCCAGCGGGCATGGTGTACAATGGAAAGTGTGCAACAGATCAGGCCCAACGCCGTGGAGTGAAACGGAGTGCCGGCCCATACACAGGCCTCTTCTATCCACATCTTAGGGCAACAGATCTGGGGATGCGGGTGGAGTCAGTTTTGAACATTGATGCACCCCAATGTGCCCTCCACTCACCGGGGCCACACACCAGAGATGACCCCAGCAGGCATGGTGTACAATGGAAAGTGTGCAACAGATCAGGCCCAACGCCGTGGAGTGAAACGGAGTGCTGGCCCATATACAGGCCTATTCTATCCACATCTTAGGGCAACAGAGCTGGGGATGCGGGTGGAGTCAGTTTTGAACATTGATGCACCCCAACTTGCCCTCCGCTCAGCTCGGCCACACACCAGATATGACCCCAGCAGGCATCGTGTACAATGGAAAGTGTGCAACAGATCACGCCCAACGCCGTGGAGTGAAACGGAGTGCTGGCCCATACACAGGCCTATTCTATCCACACCGTAGGGCAACAGATCTGGGGATGCTGGTCGAGTCAGTTTTGAACATTGATGCACCCCGATTTGCCCTCCACTCACCTGGGACCAATACCAGAGATGACCCCAGCAGGCATGGTGTACAATGGAAAGTGTGCAACAGATCAGGCCCAACGCCGTGGAGTGAAAGGGAGTGCTGGCCCATACACAGACCTATTCTATCCACATCTTAGGGCACCAGACCTGGGGATGCCGGTGGAGTCAGTTTTGAACATTGATGCACCCCAATTTGCCCTCCACTCACCTGGGCCACACACCAGAGATGACCCCAGCAGGCATAGTGTACAATGGAAAGTGTGCAACAGATCAGGCCCAACGCCGTGGAGTGGAACGGAGTGCTGGCCCATACACAGGCCTATTCTATCCACATCGTAGGGCGACAGAGCTGGGGCTGCGGGTGGAGTCAGTTTTGAACATTGATGCACCCCAATTCGCCCTCCACTCACCTGGGCCACACACCAGAGATGACCCCAGCGGGTATGGTGTACAATGGAAAGTGTGCAACAGATCAGTCCCGACGCCGTGGAGTGAAACGGAGTGCTGGCCCATACACAGGCCTATTCTATCCACATCTTAGGGCAACAGATCCGGGGATGCGGGTGGAGTCAGTTTTGAACATTGATGCAGGCCAAAGTGCCCTCCACTCACCGGGGCCACACACCAGAGATGACCCCAGCAGGCATGGTGTACAATGGAAAGTGTGCAACAGATCAGGCCCAACGCCGTGGAGTGAAACGGAGTGCTGGCCCATACACAGGCCTATTCTATCCACATCTTAGGGCGACAGAACTGGGAATGCGGGTGGAGTCAGTTTTGAACATTGATGCACCCCAATTTGCCCTCCACTCACCTGGGCCACACACCAGAGATGACCCCAGCAGGCATGGTGTACAATGGAAAGTGTGCAACAGATCAGGCCCAACGCCATGGAGTGAAACGGAGTGCTGGCCCATACACAGGCCTATTCTATCCACATCGTAGGGCGACAGAGCTGGAGATGCGGGTGGAGTCAGTTTTGAACATTAATGCACCCCAATTCGCCCTCCACTCACCTGGGCCACATACCAGAGATGACCCCAGCAGGGATGGTGTACACTGGAGAGTGTGCAACAGATCAGGCCCAACGCCGTGGAGTGAAACGGAGTGCTAGCCCATACACAGGCCTATTATATCCACATCGTAGGGCAACAGATCTGGGGATGCTGGTCGAGTCAGTTTTGAACATTGATGCACCCCGATTTGCCCTCCACTCACCTGGGACCAATACCAGAGATGACCCCAGCAGGCATGGTGTACAATGCAAAGTGTGCAACAGATCAGGCCCAACGCCGTGGAGTGAAAGGGAGTGCTGGCCCATACACAGGCCTATTCTATCCACATCTTAGGGCACCAGACCTGGGGATGCCGGTGGAGTCAGTTTTGAACATTGATGCACCCTAATTTGCCCTCCACTCACCTGGGCCACACACCAGAGATGACCCCAGCAGGCATGGTGTACAATGGAATGTGTGCAACAGATCAGGCCCAACGCCGTGGAGTGAAACGGAGTGCTGGCCGGTACACCGGCCTGTTCTATCCACATCTTAGGGCGACAGAACTGGGGATGCGGGTGGAGTCAGTTTTGAACATTGATGCACCCCGATTTGCCCTCCACTCACCTGGGCCACACACCAGAGATGACCCCAGCAGGCATGGTGTACAAAGAAAAGTGTGCAACAGATCAGGCCCAACGCCGTGGAGTGATACGGAGTGCTGGCCCATACACAGGCCTATTCTATCCACATCGTAGGGCAACAGAGCTGAGGATGCGGGTGGAGTCAGTTTTGAACATTAATGCACCCCAATTCGCCCTCCACTCACCTGGGCCACACACCAGAGATGACCCCAGCAGGCATGGTGTACAATGGAAAGTGTGCAACGGATCAGGCCCAACGCCGTGGAGTGAAAGGGAGTGCTGGCCCATACACAGGCCTATTCCATCCACATCGTAGGGCAACAGAGCTGGGGATGCGGGTGGAGTCAGTTTTGAACATTAATGCACCCCAACTTGCCCTCCACTCACCTGGGCCACACACCAGAGATGACCCCAGCAGGCATGGTGTACAATGGAAAGTGTGCAACAGATCAGGTCCAACGCCGTGGAGTGAAACGGAGTGCTGGCCCATACACAGGCCTATTCTCTCCACATCGTAGGGCAACAGAGCTGGGGCTGCGGGGGGAGTCAGTTTTGAACATTGATGCACCCCAATTTGCCCTCCACTCACCTGGGCCAAACACCAGAGATGACCCCAGCAGGCATGGTGTACAATGGAAAGTGTGCAACAGATCAGGCCCAACGCCGTGGAGTGAAACCGAGTGCTGGCCCATACACAGGCCTATTCTATCCACATCTTAGGGCAACAGAACTGGGGATGCGGGTGGAGTCAGTTTTGAACATTGATGCACCCCAATTTGCCCTCCACTCACCTGGGCCACACACCAGAGATGACCCCAGCAGCCATGGTGTACAACGGAAAGTGTGCAACAGATCAGGCCCAACGCCATGGAGTGAAACGGAGTGCTGGCCCATACACAGGCCTATTCTATCCACATCGTAGGGCGACAGAGCTGGGGATGCGGGTGGAGTCAGTTTTGAACATTAATGCACCCCAATTCGCCCTCCACTCACCTGGGCCACACACCAGAGATGACCCCAGCAGGCATGGTGTACAATGGAAAGTGTGCAACAGATCAGGCCCAACGCCGTGGAGTGAAACGGAGTGCTGGCCCATACACAGGCCTATTCTATCCACATCGTAGGGCAACAGAGCTGGGGATGCGGGTGGAGTCAGTTTTGAACATTAATGCACCCCAATTCGCCCTCCACTCACCCTGGCCACACACCAGAGATGGCCCCAGCAGGCATGGTGTACAATGGAGAGTGTGCAACAGATCAGGCCCAACGCCGTGGAGTGAAACGGAGTGCTGGCCCATACACAGGCCTATTCTATCCACATCTTAGGGCAACAGAGCTGGGGATGCGGGTGGAGTCAGTTTTGAACATTGATGCACCCCCATTTGCCATCCACTCACCTGGGCCACACACCAGAGATGACCCCAGCAGGCATGGTGTACAATGGAAAGTGTGCAACAGATCAGGCCCAACGCCGTGGAGTGAAACGGAGTGCTGGCCCATATACAGGCCTATTCTATCCACATCGTAGGCCAACAGATCTGGGGATGCTGGTCGAGTCAGTTTTGAACATTAATGCACCCAAATTTGCCCTCCACTCACCTGGGACCAATACCAGAGATGACCCCAGCAGGCATGGTGTACAATGGAAAGTGTGCGACAGATCAGGCCCAACGCCGTGGAGTGAAAGGGGGTTCTGACCCATACACAGACCTATTCTATCCACATCTTAGGGCACCAGACATGGGGATGCCGGTGGAGTCAGTTTTGAACATTGATGCACCCCAATTTGCCCTCCACTCACCTGGGCCACATACCAGAGATGACCCCAGCAGGCATGGTGTACAATGGAAAGTGTGCAACAGATCAGGCCCAACGCCGTGGAGTGAAACGGAGTGCTGGCCCATGGGCCGTCCTATTCTATCCACATCTTAGGGCAACAGAGCTGGGGATGCGGGTGGAGTCAGTTTTGAACATTGATGCACCCCAATTTGCCCTCCACTCACCTGGGCCACACACCAGAGATGACCCCAGCAGGCATGGTGTACAATGGAAAGTGTGCAACAGATCAGGCACAACGCCGTGGAGTGATACGGACTGCTGGCCCATACACAGGCCTATTCTATCCACATCTTAGGGCAGCAGAGCTGGGGCTGCGGCCGGAGTCAGTTTTGAACATTGATGCACCCCAATTTGCCCTCCACTCACCTGGGCCACACACCAGAGATGACCCCAGCAGGCATGGTGTACAATGGAAAGTGTGCAACGGATCAGGCCCAACGCCGTGGAGTGAAACGGAGTGCTGGCCCATATACGGGCCTATTCTATCCACATCGTAGGGCAACATATCTGGGGATGCGGGTCGAGTCAGTTTTGAACATTGATGCACCCCGTTTTGCCCTCCACTCACCTGGGACCAATACCAGAGATGACCCCAGCAGGCATGGTGTACAATGGAAAGTGTGCGACAGATCAGGCCCAACGCCGTGGAGTGAAGGGGGTTCTGACCCATACACAGACCTATTCTATCCACATCTTAGGGCACCAGACATGGGGATGCCGGTGGAGTCAGTTTTGAACATTGATGCACCCCAATTTGCCCTCCACTCACCTGGGCCACATACCAGAGATGACCCTAGCAGGCATGGTGTACAATGGAAAGTGTGCAACAGATCAGGCCCAAGGCCGTGGAGTGAAACGGAGTGCTGGCCCATACGCCGTCCTATTCTATCCACATCTTAGGGCAACAGAGCTGGGGATGCGGGTGGAGTCACCTTTGAACATTGATGCACCCCAATTTGCCCTCCACTCACCTGGGCCACACACCAGAGATGACCCCAGCAGGCATGGTGTACAATGGAAAGTGTGCAACAGATCAGGCACAACGCCGTGGAGTGATACGGACTGCTGGCCCATACACAGGCCTATTCTATCCACATCTTAGGGCAGCAGAGCTCGGGCTGCGGGTGGAGTCAGTTTTGAACATTGATGCACCCCAATTTGCCCTCCACTCACCTGGGCCACACACCAGAGATGACCCCAGCAGGCATGGTGTACAATGGAAAGTGTGCAACGGATCAGGCCCAACGCCGTGGAGTGAAACGAAGTGCTGGCCCATACACAGGCCTATTCCATCCACATCGTAGGGCAACAGAGCTGGGGATGCGGGTGGAGTCAGTTTTGAACATTAATGCACCCCAATTCGCCCTCCACTCACCTGGGCCACACACCAGAGATGACCCCAGCAGGCATGGTGTACAATGGAAAGTGTGCAACAGATCAGGCCCAACGCCGTGGAGTGAAACGGAGTGCTGGCCCATACACAGGCCTATTCTATCCACATCTTAGCGCGACAGAACATGGGATGTGTGCATCCGACGTGCGCGCGTGCGACTGCAGGCGCAAAGCCCAGAAAACAGGACGGAGTAGTCTCGACAGAAGATTTTTCAGCCTGTCGATTACATAGCCTGTTATTTTTGACGTTTTTACGTTTTTCTACATTCTGTGAGTCATCAACTGTTTGTTGCGGCGACATTTTGTTTCTGTCCCTGCCCTTTCGAGAGATGTCGTCTTCACGTAACACTTCTAAGGCCTCTTCTAAGGCAACATCGCGATCCGGTGGTAGCATTAAAAAAAGCTCCCAATCGGCCGGTGACATGGCACGTGACTTACGCCAAACCATCTTGTCTCGCATCGACCCTGACCGTGTCACCGTGCCCATTGATGTTGACACATTGTCCACGACATCGGGCGCCTCCTCCATCCCGCTCCCTTTCCCCACTCTCAACCCAATGGACCAACAAAAAAAAGATGTTGCTCATCAAAAAAAAGTGGTCCCCGAAAAAAAAGATCACGAAGCATTTGCTTCGCCCGCTCCAAGACTTCCACCCGAACCTTCGGTCACGCTGAAAGGATCAATGGTGTCTCCTTCCCTTGTTGATAAGGAAAAAAAAGCGAACCAAAAAAATACCCGTGTTGATGATGACGACAATGTCTTTCCCAATGAGCATCGGACCTTCCCTGCTTCTCCTCCTCTAGAGGATGTCTGAATTGAACACGATGAAAGTGCACGTAGTCTTCACGACGCATTGTCACAAGAAGAGAACGTGATTCAAGGCGTGCCTTTGCTCTCCCTTCTCCAAATAAAACACCGGTGAAACATAGCGATGGCAAAGATGTTGCTCCGTCCCCGATAGATGAGGATAACGAACCCGTTGTCACCACACATCACCCCGTAGTACACTCGCTTGAGCGCAATCCGATAAAAGCCCTTGCCCAAAGATCCTTTCGCCCACAAGGCGCTCTACCAACCGGTTTCCCCGAACCCCGTGACATTACCAAGGATTTCCAAGGTGGTAAAGTTCCGGTCAAGGGACAAAATAGATTTTCCAAAGTCGACGTTCTCTCTACCACACCAACCGTATACCACGACACGTCCCCGTTGCCCCCACCCGACTTACTTGCGGCTCTCAACCCCGCCCCGCAAATCCTCCTTTTTGGAGACGGCTTGCCCTACGACGGATTTTTGAAAAGTTTTTCCATAGCTGACATGGCGAACTTTGAATGGAACAACCTCATTGGGCTAGTCTCTTTTGCCATACTGCCCAACTTTGCCCCTTTCCAGGATGAGCCCCCGTTTTTCTCTCACCGTACAATCGTGAAACAAATTGTGGCGATGCTGCGTGCGGCAAAAAAGCAAGATAAACCAACCACATTTTGGCTTGCTTACAACGCACGTAGTAATGTTGCCGATGTTGAATTAGCTTCCGTACTCGATAGGCGCATCGACCTAGTTCCATCCCTGGGATTTTTGTGGCTTTCGGTAGTGTGCCAAGTAGTGCACATGGGTGTACGCTCACCAAACACTCCCCACATATCCACCGCGCCCACTCCACTCGACCAGCCTTTGGTACTCTTCCAACTCACATCATCACCACTCCCCCGCAATCACATCCCCCAGACCATTGGCTTTTTTCCGAGGAATGTTGATCCTACAGAGCCCTTACCACCCACGGTACACACGCCGCAATCTTCACTTTTCCAAGTACGTGTAGATGTACCGATCGACATCACACGCGAGGTTGACGGCCTTGAAGTTAAGTGGCACATATCAGGCTCCCTTCCGTTGATGCTAATGCTCAACGGACTCAATCTCGACGACACCTCAACTGTCTTAAAGGAGCTAACCATCCCTAGGATAACAAAAGCCTTTTGGCCCGTCATGGTGAACTCCGCCCCGGACGGATATAAATTGTTTGATCTTTTCGTCCCATTCGACGTACTAGGAAATTTTTACGATGAACAACCCGCCCTCATGGACATGGGTGTCTCCATCGGGCTTCTCGATAGGTCGGTCAAAGAGTCTGCCCTCATCATCACACATCAACCCCGGTTCCAGAAAAACGGGCCACGCAGACGTAAAATACCCTCCGATGAAGTCCGCACTGCCATCGAACTCAACCCGCCTCTGTATAGAAAGTTTGCCTTCCTGGTTTTGCTAAACAAGTACGACGTACTTGGCATGGTCCATGACCCTATGCTGATCCAGCCTGCAGTCCACGAACCACGGAACCCGTGCCTGAGTTTCGCGTCCCAGACATCGCATCTGTCTCACACCCCGCCACCGTGCCCTCGGCCCCGCCATCCACATCTTCATATATGTAGGCCACATGAACACGCACCCGCCGACCACGCGCCAGCACCATCGCTCCTCCAGAGCGTGAGGTTTACACCCTCTGCACCCGGTCCTGCACTCAGACCATCTAGGCCTACCCTCACACAATTCCTGTGTTACCACAACGTACGGCCCACACCCACAGCCCACACGACAAATGCACTGCACGCGCCACTATACTCACACTCATACTCCATGCAGATGTACCAACACGTGACCGCCATATGCGCTGGCACGCATGGCTTGCTCCAAATACTCAACCATGCGACTCTCGCTACCCTGCACGCCATGCAACTAATGTCAGTATTTGCCCGAACACTCACACCCGCCCGCTCAGGCATGCTCAGTCCGCACCCACGCCCCTGGCGGTGTCCAAGAACGACGCCACAAAGGTACAGTGCCACGGACGCCAACAGGTCAGTGTCACGCATGCACCCGCCCCACGGTGCGCCTCCACAGGCATACGCCAACAACACACAATACTTCTACTACACCACAATGATCTGTCTCGGTACACACCGGCTACTGATTATCCTCGTTTCAACGGCGATCCTTGTTTCGCTCTGCCTCGCCGCAATCCTGTTCCCCAGCCCAAAGCCCACGCTGCTTACCCGCACAGGATATCCAACTGGAGAGATCCAAAGTTTCTCAACTGAGCGCCATGCTCCGCGGGAGACCACCGCCACACATGCCCACAGGTCCCTACATCATGTCACCCCTCCTCAGGTAGACGAGCGCGCCAATACCCCAGATACTAGTGATGCCACGACCTCACCCCCTTTCAGAGCACCACCCACCGGTGACTCTCTTGCCCACGCGTCCTTGAACGTCGGTGGTCCAGAGATAACACCCAACAGGTTGTGCCACCTTTTGAACGGCTTTACCACCGCCCCCCACACCATCAGCCTACAGGAGTTCAAACCCACTACGAAGCACCACATAAAGGAGTACGAGCGAGTGGCAATGTTTTGGAAATACCACCTGCTTTACAGCGCCCCCACCACGAAAAATGGGGTTGCACTCCTAGTACACACCTCCATCTCCCCAGCACCCCCAACCCTAACCGTACACATCCCGGGCACGCTAATTTCCACACAACTGCAGCTCCACCCTAACCCCCTGATGCCACCCCTGAGGATTGCCTCGTACTACGGCCCCCACTCGATCAGAGAAAAACGTGAGTGCGAGCCAGTTTTGGACTCCCTACTCCGAGAAGCGTGCATCATACTCGGCGACTACAATAGCACCACCCACCACTCACACGCCACCACCCTCACCACCAATCTATGGCCGTGGCTCATTGCCAAGGAGAGGTCGGGAGCCCTTAGCGACCTACTCATACCCTTCACCACCACCACACCATATACACGAGTCAGACGTTTTGCAGGCACCAAAAGCTAGATAGACCGAGCCTACGGTACTCCATTGTATCAGGCCAGTTACCGCCCCACATCAGCTGAAGTGCTGGATTTTTCGGGAGTCCACGGCGCCTCGGATCACGACCCGATCATCACCCGCTCCATACCCTGGACCACCCCCCATATCCCCGAGCCCCGGTGCGCCCAATGGAATCGACGAGACACGCACAGATTCCGTTCCCTCATGGAAGAGTCATACCACACACTGCAGACCCCTACATGCTACAATGATGTGCAGCCTTGTTATCAGACCCTGGTACAGACGACGCTCCACGCCATGCGCACGGTAAACTCTGTAAAGCCATCCCCCCAGACTAAGCCCTCTGACGTCTCTGATTGGCACCAGGTAGTCAAACAGCTGACACGCCAGGCCAAAAGGCGCTCGAAAGTCTTCTACCGGCGCATCAAGCACACCCTGCTGACACCCCCAGCACCCTCCACGCTCCCCG
The DNA here is from genome assembly GCA_964036045.1 of Eutreptiella sp. 'Long Island Sound 2002'. NCBI lineage: Eukaryota > Euglenozoa > Euglenophyceae > Eutreptiales > Eutreptiaceae > Eutreptiella > Eutreptiella sp. 'Long Island Sound 2002'. Next base: position 28,727,130 of record OZ038389.1, read on the forward strand.
TCCCCTCACGAAAGATCCAGCGCATCCTCCAGCGCAATTCCCCCTGGAGTGCGCGTGCAGCTGGACTTATCACCCCCCAACCCCTCTTACACGACCCCCCCCCCCCCTCAGTGGCGGAACTGCGCGCGCTGGCAAAGTCCTCCAGGAAAAAGTCACCGGGACCGGACGGGGTGCCCCCATACCCACTGGCCATACTACCGGATAATGCATTCTCAGTGTTACACCATTGCCTCACCCTCTCTTACGAAGCAGGAGACATTCCCCACTGCTGGCTTGTTTCTGAAACGTTGTGCATATTCAAGGGCAAAGGGTCCTGGCGAGACCCACACCGTTGGCGCCCCATCGCCATGAGCAATTCGGTGTACCGTTTACTCATGCGATGGGTCTATAAAAAGTTATATCCACTCATATCCCCACAACTACACCCGAGACAATTTGGAGGGAGACAAGGCGTCTCAACCGCCCACGCCACACAGACATTTTTAGATGACATCGACAGTGGCAACAGATGGGAAGCTATATTTTCCTTTGACATGTATCACGCCTTCGACAGTCCGCCAAAAATCCTCATCAGGGAAGTACTCCAACGAATGGGGACCCCACCAAGCTACTGCTTCTTATCTCTACGGTGCTTGAACACGGGTCAACATTCATCAGAGGCACACCAGATGAGATATTCGGCACGACCCACGGTGTGAAACAAGGATGCCCCCTCTCCTGCTTCTTGTTTGTGATTGTCTTTGAGATACCACTCCTTTACATCCACTCACACAACATTATACTCTCAGCGTATGTCGATGACATCTCCACACCAGTGGCATATAACGATGGCCCCAGGATAGCATCTGTTGTTCAGGCTGGCCTTAATCTGATTGGTTGTCAGTTGAACGTCATAAAGAGTGAGCCCCTACCTGTCAACCCCCATTGCCCGCCCCCACCTGTTCTGCCGAAGTACTCCCACCCCCCCGCGCCCCTGCAGGCCTCAAAGGACTTCTGGACGCTAGAGACATGCTCGCTGTGGCCAGAATGCGCGGACTCCACACAGTACCCCATGGCCCAGGTATCACACCTCATGCACTTAGGTCACCCCATCCCAAAACAATTCGCTGTCGAGCACGCCTTTCAACTTGTCTACCGCGAACTGCAGACCCACCTTGCCGAACTTAACGCTCTACCCTCACAGGCCCTAGACGGAATACTTGTTGCCAACACGTTGGTACTGCCCCGCTTGCTGTATCGGTGTGAATGCCTGCCCCTTACTGCCCCACAGATCAAACAGATGGTACAGGCCATTGAACGTTACGTCCTTGGTGTCGCTGGACTACCCTCAGTACTCGCACAGAAAACACTATACACACATCACACACGCGGGTTTGGATTGAGGTACCTCGCTGTCCTCCAGCCCACCCGCGTCCTCGACTCCCTGCACACCAACCCACGCTTGTTCCAATTCAGCACCCGATCCAGCTTCCCCCTCTCCCCATGGCGCCTCTTCACCGCGGCAACAGCACTGCTTGGCCCCCCCCGTTCCCACCCCATGATACCCCTCCGTGTTTCATGGGGAGCTAAACGCTCCTTACAAGGCCCCTCTACGGTAATCACGAGTTCCGGACTCACCGCGCACGTCCTCAGTAGCCCAGGCACCGCCCCAGATTGCACGTACACAGACGGCAGTCGTATCGGCTCCCCACCTGCCTCAGGAGCTTGTGCCGTCCTGCCCGATGGTCGCATCGTTGTCTGACGAGTGCCTGGCCCCCCCAACTCATATAAGGCTGAAGTCATAAGCATCCTCCTTGGATCAGAATTTTCCCCACCCTCCACCAAAATAAAAGTCGACTGCAAAGGAGCCATCGCCTCCACTACTGGCGTCAAACGCCCCATCCGACATGCACGCTACGTCCAGATGGCAAGAAAATTCATACTCGATAAAGGACACCGACTTGAGTGGATTGAGGGCCACACGGGACACCTTTTTCAGGAGCGCTCTGACGAGTATGCAAAGTATGGGTCCATACTCCCCCCCCCACCACCAGCCGCCCCCTCTACCCCCTGGGACATCATCCGCCATGGCGAACTTCTGTCTCCACCCCATAAAGTCTGGACACATGACCTCTCCCCGACACACACACATGATCACTTCCACTCCTCCTCTTGGAAACCACTCAAAACACGCCGATTGGCATGGCATAAGTGGCTGTTTGGACTCCAATCCCGACAAGGGTATGCCCACTATGCCACGTTTTGGAAAGATGACATCCCCTCTGCCCCTTGCTCCCATTGTGAACACAGACACAACAAGAGTGTCCACGGTTATGTCGTACACTGCTCGCACGCACACCCTCTTGTCCACGCGTGGACGTCCGCATGGCCCGACCCCTCTACGCCCACCAGATGGCGGGCAACTGCACACAGACGTGACCTCCGCCTTGGTGTGCCCGTCTCACTATTCCGCGCCCTGAGCACCGCCCACGGAGGCCCTGAAGCGGCCAGAAAAACCGTTTACAGATGGCAACGGACCATGCTGGACAGTGTCACAGCAGTCCTGTCCGAATCGATTCCTGCCCCCTCGTCCAAACCTAACCCGTTCACACCGTCAGATTGGAACGACTCCCACCGACCAGTCTGAGACCCCTGTGTCGTCCCTGCACCCCATCGCACCCCCCCACCCCCCCCGGCCCCCCACACCGCCAGCCCCATATCACTGTCCCTACAGGCCTCGTATCAAGTGGACTGAAGTCAGGTCCAAAGCCAGCGCTGCCCATTCCTATGCCCTAAAGTAAGTGGGAGATTGCCATCAGGGCCCTCTACATACCACAGGCAACGATACAGCGCTCACTGCCGACCAAATTTTGCCAGCCTGTCCACCCTTGACCTGTGTGTCATTCTGCCAACTGTTTTTTTTGCCCTTCTGTTTTTGATTTTGCCTATCTATTTTTAAACCGACTGACACCGAGTCGGCCCGTCCCTGGCACAGCAACGCCTACACATACGCCCTGGATGTGGACATCACTGCTTCTACTATCGTTTGTTTGCATGACTGGAGTCCAGCAATGGTAGCTACCGGCCCCCTGGGCACCCCCATAGTTGCCCATCACCCCCGGGGATGGCAACGGGGCGAATGCACACGGGAATACCACCCTTGTTTCTATGCATCCACCTTGCACTGCCCCTCACCCTTCGGCGGAACGCCGGTATGCCAACCCACCCGCCGACCTGCTGACCCATGACTTGGGATGTGGGTCACAAATCTGTATAATGGGCTGGCCTTCCTTCTCAGCGGACCGTTGAACTGTGAACTGTGTATACCAAAAAAAAAACAAAAAAAAAGAACAGGGGATGCGGGTGGAGTCAGTTTTGAACATTCATGCACCCCAATTTGCCCTCCACTCACCTGGGCCACACACCAGAGATTACCCCAGCAGGCATGGTGTACAATGGAAAGTGTGCAACAGATCAGGCCCAACGCCGTGGAGTGAAACGGAGTGCTGGCCCATACACAGGCCTATTCTATCCACATCGAAGGGCAACAGAGCTGGGGCTGCGGGTGGAGTCAGTTTTGAACATTAATGCACCCCAATTCGCCCTCCACTCACCTGGGCCACACACCAGAGATGACCCCAGCAGGCATGGTGTACAATGGAAAGTGTGCAACAGATCAGGCCCAACGCCGTGGAGTGAAACGGAGTGCTGGCCCATACACAGGCCTATTCCATCCACATCTTAGGGCAACAGATCTGGGGATGCGGGTGGAGTCAGTTTTGAACATTGATGCACCCCCATTTGCCCTCCACTCACCTGGGCCACACACCAGAGATGACCCCAGCAGGCATGGTGTACAATGGAGAGTGTGCAACAGATCAGGCCCAACGCCGTGGAGTGAAAGGGAGTGCTGGCCCATACACAGACCTTCTTAGGGCAACAGAGCTGGGGATGCGGGTGGAGTCAGTTTTGAACATTGATGCACCCCAATTTGCCCTCCACTCACCTGGGCCACACACCAGAGATGACCCCAGCAGGCATGGTGTACAATGGAAAGTGTGCAACAGATCAGGCCCAACGCCGTGGAGTGAAACGGAGTGCTGGCCCATACACAGGCCTATTCTATCCACATCGTAGGGCACCAGAGCTGGGGATGCGCGTGGAGTCAGTTTTGAACATTAATGCACCCCAATTCGCCCTCCACTCACCTGGGCCACACACCAGAGATGACCCCAGCAGGCATGGTGTACAATCGAAAGTGTGCAACAGATCAGGCCCAACGCCGTGGAATGAAACGGAGTGCTGGCCCATACACAGGCCTATTCTATCCACATCTTAGGGCGACAGAACTGGGGATGCGGGTGGAGTCAGTTTTGAACATTAATGCACCCCAATTTGCCCTCCACTCACCTGGGCCACACACCAGAGATGACCCCAGCAGGCATGGTGTACAATGGAAAGTGTGCAACAGATCAGGCCCAACGCCGTGGAGTGAAACGGAGTGCTGGCCCATACACAGGCCTATTCTATCCACATCTTAGGGCAGCAGAACTGGGGCTGCGGGTGGTGTCAGTTTAGAACATTAATGCACCCAAATTTGCCCTCCACTCACCTGGGCCACACACCAGAGATGACGACAGCAGGCATGGTGTACAATGGAAAGTGTGCAACAGATCAGGCCCAACGCCGTGGAGTGAAACGGAGTGCTGGCCCATACACAGGCCTATTCTATCCACATCTTAGGGCAACAGAACTGGGGCTGCGGGTGGTGTCAGTTTTGAACATTAATGCACCCCATTTTTCTCTCCACTCACCTGGGCCACACACCAGAAATGACCCAAGCGGGCATGGTGTACAATCGAAAGTGTGCAACAGATCAGGCCCAACGCCGTGGAGTGAAACGGAGTGTTGGCCCATACACAGGCCTATTCTATCCACATTGTAGGGCAACAGGGATGCGGATGCGGGTGGAGTCAGTTTTGAACATTACTGCACCCCAACGTGCCATCCACTCACCTGCACCACCCACCAGAGACGACCCCAGCAGGCATGGTGTACAATGGAAAGTGTGCAACAGATCAGGCCCAACGCCGTGGAGTGAAACGGAGTGCTGGCCTATATACAGGCCTATTCCATCCACACCTTAGGGCAGCAGAACTGGGGATGCTGGTGGAGTCAGTTTTGAACATGAATGCACCCCAATTTGCCCTCCACTCACCTGGGCCCAATACCAGAGATGACCCCAGCAGGCATCGTGTACAATCGAAAGTGTGCAACAGATCAGGCCCAACGCCGTGGAGTGAAAGGGAGTGCTGGCCCATACACAGACCTGTTCTATCCACATCTTAGGGCAACAGACCTGGGGATGCCGGTGGAGTCAGTTTTGAACATTGATGCACCCTAATTTGCCCTCCACTCACCTGGGCCACACACCAGAGATGACCCCAGCAGGCATGGTGTACAATGGAAAGTGTGCAACAGATCAGGCCCAACGCCGTGGAGTGAAACGGAGTGCTGGCACATACACAGGCCTATTCTATCCACATCTTAGGGCAACAGAAATGGGGATGCGGGTCGAGTCAGTTTTGAACATTGATGCACCCCAATTCGCCCTCCACTCACCTGGGCCACACACCAGAGATGACCCCAGCAGGCATGGTGTACAATAGAAAGTGTGCAACAGATCAGGCCCAACGCCGTGGAGTGAAAAGGAGTGCTGGCCCATACACAGGCCTATTCTATCCGCATCTTAGGGCAACAGAGCTGGGGATGCGGGTGTAGTCAGTTTTGAACATTCATGCACCCCAATTTGCCCTCCACTCACCTGGGCCACACAACAGAGATGACCCCAGCAGGCATGGTGTACAATCGAAAGTGTGCAACAGATCAGGCCCAACGCCGTGGAGTGAAACGGAGTGCTGGCCCATACACAGGCCTATTCTATCCACATCGTAGGGCAACAGATCTGGGGATGCGGGTCGAGTCAGTTTTGAACATTGATGCACCCGAATTCGCCCTCCACTCACCTGGGCCACACACCAGAGATGACCCCAGCAGGCATGGTGTACAATCGAAAGTGTGCAACAGATCAGGCCCAACGCCGTGGAGTGAAACGGAGTGTTGGCCCATACACAGGCCTATTCTATCCACATTGTAGGGCAACAGGGCTGCGGATGCGGGTGGAGTCAGTTTTGAACATTACTGCACCCCAACGTGCCATCCACTCACCTGCACCACCCACCAGAGACGACCCCAGCAGGCATGGTGTACAATGGAAAGTGTGCAACAGATCAGGCCCAACGCCGTGGAGTGAAACGGAGTGCTGGCCCATATACAGGCCTATTCCATCCACACCTTAGGGCAGCAGAACTGGGGATGCTGGTGGAGTCAGTTTTGAACATGAATGCACCCCAATTTGCCCTCCACTCACCTGGGCCCAATACCAGAGATGACCCCAGCAGGCATCGTGTACAATCGAAAGTGTGCAACAGATCAGGCCCAACGCCGTGGAGTGAAAGGGAGTGCTGGCCCATACACAGACCTGTTCTATCCACATCTTAGGGCAACAGACCTGGGGATGCCGGTGGAGTCAGTTTTGAACATTGATGCACCCTAATTTGCCCTCCACTCACCTGGGCCACACACCAGAGATGACCCCAGCAGGCATGGTGTACAATGGAAAGTGTGCAACAGATCAGGCCCAATGCCGTGGAGTGAAACGGAGTGCTGGCCCATATACAGGCCTATTCCATCCAGACCTTACGGCAGCAGAACTGGGGATGCTGGTGGAGTCAGTTTTGAACATTGATGCACCCCCATTTGCCCTCCACTCACCTGGGCCCAATACCAGAGATGACCCCAGCAGGCATGGTGTACAATGGAAAGTGTGCAACAGATCAGGCCCAACGCCGTGGAGTGAAACGGAGTGTTGGCCCATACAAAGGCCTATTCTATCCACATTGTAGGGCAACAGGGCTGCGGATGCGGGTGGAGTCAGTTGTGAACATTACTGCACCCCAATGTGCCATCCACTCACCTGGGCCACCCACCAGAGATGACCCCAGCAGGCATGGTGTACAATGGAAAGTGTGCAACAGATCAGGCCCAACGCCGTGGAGTGAAAGGGAGTGCTGGCCCATACACAGACCTATTCTATCCACATCTTAGGGCAACCGAACTGGGGATGCGGGTGGAGTCAGTTTTGGGCATTAATGCACCCCAATTTGCCCTCCACTCACCTGGGCCACACACCAGAGATGACCCCAGCAGGCATGGTGTACAATAGAAAGTGTGCAACAGATCAGGCCCAACGCCGTGGAGTGAAACGGAGTGCTGGCCCATACACAGGCCTATTCTATCCACATCGTAGGGCAACAGAAATGGGGATGCGGGTGGAGTCAGCTTTGAACATTGATGCACCCCAATTCGCCCTCCACTCACCTGGGCCACACACCAGAGATGACCCCAGCAGGCATGGTGTACAATGGAAAGTGTGCAACAGATCAGTCCCAACGCCGTGGAGTGAAAAGGAGTGCTGGCCCATACACAGGCCTATTCTATCCACATCGTAGGGCAACAGAACTGGGGATCCAGGTGTAGTCAGTTTTGAACATTCATGCACCCCGATTTGCCCTCCACTCACCTGGGCCACACAACAGAGATGACCCCAGCAGGCATGGTGTACAATGGAAAGTGTGCAACAGATCAGGCCCAACGCCGTGGAGTGAAACGGAGTGCTGGCCCATACACAGGCCTATTCTATCCACATCGTAGGGCAACAGATCTGGGGATGCGGGTGGTGTCAGTTTTGAACATTAATGCACCCCAATTCGCCCTCCACTCACCTGGGCCACACACCAGAGATGACCCCAGCAGGCATGGTGTACAATTGAAAGTGTGCAACAGATCAGGCCCAACGCCGTGGAATGAAACGGAGTGCTGGCCCATACACAGGCCTATTATATCCACATCGTAGGGCAACAGAGCTGGGGCTGCGGGTGGTGTCAGTTTTGAACATTGATGCACCCCAACTTGCCCTCCACTCACCTGGGCCACACACCAGAGATGACCCCAGCAGGCATGGTGTACAATGGAAAGTGTGCAACAGATCAGGCCCAACGCCGTGGAGTGAAACGGAGTGCTGGCCCATACACAGGCCCATTCTATCCACATCGTAGGGCAACAGAGCTGGGGATGCAGGTGGTGTCAGTTTTGAACAATAATGCACCCCCATTCGCCCTCCACTCACCTGGGCCACACACCAGAGATGACCCCAGCAGGCATGGTGTACAATCGAAAGTGTGCAACAGATCAGGCCCAACGCCGTGGAGTGAAACGGAGTGCTGGCCCATACACAGGCCTATTCTATCCACATCTTAGGGCGACAGAACTGGGGATGCGGGTGGAGTCAGTTTTGAACATTGATGCACCCCAATTTGCCCTCCACTCACCTGGGCCACACACCAGAGGTGACCCCAGCAGGCATGGTGTACAATGGAGAGTGTGCAACAGATCAGGCCCAACGTCGTGGAGTGAAACGGAGTGCTGGCTAATACACAGGCCTATTCTATCCACATCTTAGGGCAACAGATCAGGGGATGCGGGTGGAGTCAGTTTTGAACATTGATGCACCCCAATTTGCCCTCCACTCACCTGGGCCACATCAGAGATGACCCCAGCAGGTATGGTGTACAATGGAAAGTGTGCAACAGATCAGGCCCAACGCCGTGGTGTGAAACGGAGTGCTGGCCCATACACAGGCCTATTCTGTCCACATCGTAGGGCAACAGAGCTGGGGATGCGGGTGGAGTCAGTTTTGAACATTAATGCACCCCAATTTGCCCTCCACTTCCATGGGCCACACACCAGAGATGACCCCAGCAGGCATGGTGTACAATGGAAAGTGTGCAACAGATCAGGCCCAACGCCATGGAGTGAAACGGAGTGCTGGCCCATACACAGGCCTATTCTATCCACATCGTAGGGCAACAGAAATGGGGATGCGGGTGGAGTCAGCTTTGAACATTGATGCACCCCAATTCGCCCTCCACTCACCTGGGCCACACACCAGAGATGACCCCAGCAGGCATGGTGTACAATGGAAAGTGTGCAACAGATCAGTCCCAACGCCGTGGAGTGAAAAGGAGTGCTGGCCCATACACAGGCCTATTCTATCCACATCGTAGGGCAACAGAACTGGGGATCCGGGTGTAGTCAGTTTTGAAGATTCATGCACCCCCATTTGCCCTCCACTCACCTGGGCCACACAACAGAGATGACCCCAGCAGGCATGGTGTACAATGGAAAGTGTGCAACAGATCAGGCCCAACGCCGTGGAGTGAAACGGAGTGCTGGCCCATACACAGGCCTATTCTATCCACATCGTAGGGCAACAGATCTGGGGATGCGGGTGGTGTCAGTTTTGAACATTAATGCACCCCAATTCGCCCTCCACTCACCTGGGCCACACACCAGAGATGACCCCAGCAGGCATGGTGTACAATCGAAAGTGTGCAACAGATCAGGCCCAACGCCGTGGAATGAAACGGAGTGCTGGCCCATACACAGGCCTATTCTATCCACATCGTAGGGCAACAGAGCTGGGGCTGCGGGTGGTGTCAGTTTTGAACATTGATGCACCCCAACTTGCCCTCCACTCACCTGGGCCACACACCAGAGATGACCCCAGCAGGCATGGTGTACAATGGAAAGTGTGCAACAGATCAGGCCCAACGCCGTGGAGTGAAACGGAGTGCTGGCCCATACACAGGCCCATTCTATCCACATCGTAGGGCAACAGAGCTGGGGATGCAGGTGGTGTCAGTTTTGAACAATAATGCACCCCCATTCGCCCTCAACTCACCTGGGCCACACACCAGAGATGACCCCAGCAGGCATGGTGTACAATCGAAAGTGTGCAACAGATCAGGCCCAACGCCGTGGAGTGAAACGGAGTGCTGGCCCATACACAGGCCTATTCCATCCACATCGTAGGGCAACAGATCTGGGGATGCGGGTGGAGTCAGTTTTGAACATTGATGCACCCCAATGTGCCCTCCACTCACCGGGGCCACACACCAGAGATGACCCCAGCAGGCATGGTGTACAATGGAAAGTGTGCAACAGATCAGGCCCAACGCCGTGGAGTGAAACGGAGTGCTGGCCCATACACAGGCCTATTCCATCCACATCGTAGGGCAACAGATCTGGGGATGCGGGTGGAGTCAGTTTTGAACATTGATGCACCCCAATGTGCCCTCCACTCACCGGGGCCACACACCAGAGATGACCCCAGCAGGCATGGTGTACAATGGAAAGTGTGCAACAGATCAGGCCCAACGCCGTGGAGTGAAACGGAGTGCTGGCCCATACACAGGCCTATTATATCCACATCGTAGGGCAACAGAGCTGGGGCTGCGGGTGGTGTCAGTTTTGAACATTGATGCACCCCAACTTGCCCTCCACTCACCTGGGCCACACACCAGAGATGACCCCAGCAGGCATGGTGTACAATGGAAAGTGTGCAACAGATCAGGCCCAACGCCGTGGAGTGAAACGGAGTGCTGGCCCATACACAGGCCTATTCTATCCACATCGTAGGGCAACAGAGCTGGGGATGCGGGTGGTGTCAGTTTTGAACAATAATGCACCCCCATTCGCCCTCAACTCACCTGGGCCACACACCAGAGATGACCCCAGCAGGCATGGTGTACAATCGAAAGTGTGCAACAGATCAGGCCCAACGCCGTGGAGTGAAACGGAGTGCTGGCCCATACACAGGCCTATTCTATCCACATCGTAGGGCGACAGAACTGGGGATGCGGGTGGAGTCAGTTTTGAACATTGATGCACCCCAATTTGCCCTCCACTCACCTGGGCCACACACCAGAGGTGACCCCAGCAGGCATGGTGTACAATCGAAAGTGTGCAACAGATCAGGCCCAACGCCGTGGAGTGAAACGGAGTGCTGGCCCATACACAGGCCTATTCTATCCACATCGTAGGGCAACAGAGCTGGGGCTGCGGGTGGTGTCAGTTTTGAACATTGATGCACCCCAATTTGCCCTCCACTCACCTGGGCCACATCAGAGATGACCCCAGCAGGTATGGTGTACAATGGAAAGTGTGCAACAGATCAGGCCCAACGCCGTGGAGTGAAACGGAGTGCTGGCCCATACACAGGCCTATTCTATCCACATCGTAGGGCAACAGATCTGGGGATGCGGGTGGTGTCAGTTTTGAACATTAATGCACCCCAATTCGCCCTCCACTCACCTGGGCCACACACCAGAGATGACCCCAGCAGGCATGGTGTACAATCGAAAGTGTGCAACAGATCAGGCCCAACGCCGTGGAATGAAACGGAGTGCTGGCCCATACACAGGCCTATTCTATCCACATCGTAGGGCAACAGAGCTGGGGCTGCGGGTGGTGTCAGTTTTGAACATTGATGCACCCCAACTTGCCCTCCACTCACCTGGGCCACACACCAGAGATGACCCCAGCAGGCATGGTGTACAATGGAAAGTGTGCAACAGATCAGGCCCAACGCCGTGGAGTGAAACGGAGTGCTGGCCCATACACAGGCCCATTCTATCCACATCGTAGGGCAACAGAGCTGGGGATGCAGGTGGTGTCAGTTTTGAACAATAATGCACCCCCATTCGCCCTCAACTCACCTGGGCCACACACCAGAGATGACCCCAGCAGGCATGGTGTACAATCGAAAGTGTGCAACAGATCAGGCCCAACGCCGTGGAGTGAAACGGAGTGCTGGCCCATACACAGGCCTATTCCATCCACATCGTAGGGCAACAGATCTGGGGATGCGGGTGGAGTCAGTTTTGAACATTGATGCACCCCAATGTGCCCTCCACTCACCGGGGCCACACACCAGAGATGACCCCAGCAGGCATGGTGTACAATGGAAAGTGTGCAACAGATCAGGCCCAACGCCGTGGAGTGAAACGGAGTGCTGGCCCATACACAGGCCTATTCCATCCACATCGTAGGGCAACAGATCTGGGGATGCGGGTGGAGTCAGTTTTGAACATTGATGCACCCCAATGTGCCCTCCACTCACCGGGGCCACACACCAGAGATGACCCCAGCAGGCATGGTGTACAATGGAAAGTGTGCAACAGATCAGGCCCAACGCCGTGGAGTGAAACGGAGTGCTGGCCCATACACAGGCCTATTATATCCACATCGTAGGGCAACAGAGCTGGGGCTGCGGGTGGTGTCAGTTTTGAACATTGATGCACCCCAACTTGCCCTCCACTCACCTGGGCCACACACCAGAGATGACCCCAGCAGGCATGGTGTACAATGGAAAGTGTGCAACAGATCAGGCCCAACGCCGTGGAGTGAAACGGAGTGCTGGCCCATACACAGGCCTATTCTATCCACATCGTAGGGCAACAGAGCTGGGGATGCGGGTGGTGTCAGTTTTGAACAATAATGCACCCCCATTCGCCCTCAACTCACCTGGGCCACACACCAGAGATGACCCCAGCAGGCATGGTGTACAATCGAAAGTGTGCAACAGATCAGGCCCAACGCCGTGGAGTGAAACGGAGTGCTGGCCCATACACAGGCCTATTCTATCCACATCGTAGGGCGACAGAACTGGGGATGCGGGTGGAGTCAGTTTTGAACATTGATGCACCCCAATTTGCCCTCCACTCACCTGGGCCACACACCAGAGGTGACCCCAGCAGGCATGGTGTACAATCGAAAGTGTGCAACAGATCAGGCCCAACGCCGTGGAGTGAAACGGAGTGCTGGCCCATACACAGGCCTATTCTATCCACATCGTAGGGCAACAGAGCTGGGGCTGCGGGTGGTGTCAGTTTTGAACATTGATGCACCCCAATTTGCCCTCCACTCACCTGGGCCACATCAGAGATGACCCCAGCAGGTATGGTGTACAATGGAAAGTGTGCAACAGATCAGGCCCAACGCCGTGGAGTGAAACGGAGTGCTGGCCCATACACAGGCCTATTCTGTCCACATCGTAGGGCAACAGAGCTGGGGATGCGGGTGGAGTCAGTTTTGAACATTAATGCACCCCAATTTGCCCTCCACTTCCCTGGGCCACACACCAGAGAAGACCCCAGCAGGCATGGTGTACAATGGAAAGTGTGCAACAGATCAGGCCCAACGCCGTGGAGTGAAACGGAGTGCTGGCCCATACACAGGCCTATTCCATCCACATCGTAGGGCAACAGATCTGGGGATGCGGGTGGAGTCAGTTTTGAACATTGATGCACCCCAATGTGCCCTCCACTCACCGGGGCCACACACCAGAGATGACCCCAGCAGGCATGGTGTACAATGGAAAGTGTGCAACAGATCAGGCCCAACGCCGTGGAGTGAAACGGAGTGCTGGCCCATACACAGGCCTATTCCATCCACATCGTAGGGCAACAGATCTGGGGATGCGGGTGGAGTCAGTTTTGAACATTGATGCACCCCAATGTGCCCTCCACTCACCGGGGCCACACACCAGAGATGACCCCAGCAGGCATGGTGTACAATGGAAAGTGTGCAACAGATCAGGCCCAACGCCGTGGAGTGAAACGGAGTGCTGGCCCATACACAGGCCTATTATATCCACATCGTAGGGCAACAGAGCTGGGGCTGCGGGTGGTGTCAGTTTTGAACATTGATGCACCCCAACTTGCCCTCCACTCACCTGGGCCACACACCAGAGATGACCCCAGCAGGCATGGTGTACAATGGAAAGTGTGCAACAGATCAGGCCCAACGCCGTGGAGTGAAACGGAGTGCTGGCCCATACACAGGCCTATTCTATCCACATCGTAGGGCAACAGAGCTGGGGATGCGGGTGGTGTCAGTTTTGAACAATAATGCACCCCCATTCGCCCTCAACTCACCTGGGCCACACACCAGAGATGACCCCAGCAGGCATGGTGTACAATCGAAAGTGTGCAACAGATCAGGCCCAACGCCGTGGAGTGAAACGGAGTGCTGGCCCATACACAGGCCTATTCTGTCCACATCGTAGGGCAACAGAGCTGGGGATGCGGGTGGAGTCAGTTTTGAACATTAATGCACCCCAATTTGCCCTCCACTTCCCTGGGCCACACACCAGAGAAGACCCCAGCAGGCATGGTGTACAATGGAAAGTGTGCAACAGATCAGGCCCAACGCCGTGGAGTGAAACGGAGTGCTGGCCCATACACAGGCCTATTCTGTCCACATCGTAGGGCAACAGAGCTGGGGATGCGGGTGGAGTCAGTTTTGAACATTAATGCACCCCAATTTGCCCTCCACTTCCCTGGGCCACACACCAGAGATGACCCCAGCAGGCATGGTGTACAATGGAAAGTGTGCAACAGATCAGGCCCAACGCCGTGGAGTGAAACGGAGTGCTGGCCCATACACAGGCCTATTCTGTCCACATCGTAGGGCAACAGAGCTGGGGATGCGGGTGGAGTCAGTTTTGAACATTAATGCACCCCAATTTGCCCTCCACTTCCCTGGGCCACACACCAGAGAAGACCCCAGCAGGCATGGTGTACAATGGAAAGTGTGCAACAGATCAGGCCCAACGCCGTGGAGTGAAACGGAGTGCTGGCCCATACACAGGCCTATTCCATCCACATCGTAGGGCAACAGATCTGGGGATGCGGGTGGAGTCAGTTTTGAACATTGATGCACCCCAATGTGCCCTCCACTCACCGGGGCCACACACCAGAGATGACCCCAGCAGGCATGGTGTACAATGGAAAGTGTGCAACAGATCAGGCCCAACGCCCCCATACCCACTGGCCCTACTACCGGATAATGCATTCTCAGTGTTACACCATTGCCTCACCCTCTCTTACGAAGCAGGAGACATTCCCCACTGCTGGCTTGTTTCTGAAACGTTGTGCATATTCAAGGGCAAAGGGTCCTGGCGAGACCCACACCGTTGGCGCCCCATCGCCATGAGCAATTCGGTGTACCGTTTACTCATACGATGGGTCTATAAAAAGTTATATCCACTCATATCCCCACAACTACACCCGAGACAATTTGGAGGGAGACAAGGCGTCTCAACCGCCCACGCCACACAGACATTTTTAGATGACATCGACAGTGGCAACAGGTGGGAAGCTATATTTTCCTTTGACATGTATCACGCCTTCGACAGTCCGCCAAAAATCCTCATCAGGGAAGTACTCCAACGAATGGGGACCCCAACCAAGCTACTGCTTCTTATCTCTACGGTGCTTGAACACGGGTCAACATTCATCAGAGGCACACCAGATGAGATATTCGGCACGACCCACGGTGTGAAACAAGGATGCCCCCTCTCCTGCTTCTTATTTGTGATTGTCTTTGAGATACCACTCCGTTACATCCACTCACACAACATTATACTCTCAGCGTATGTCGATGACATCTCCACACCAGTGGCATATAACGATGGCCCCAGGATAGCATCTGTTGTTCAGGCTGGCCTTAATCTGATTGGTTGTCAGTTGAACGTCATAAAGAGTGAGCCCCTACCTGTCAACCCCCATTGCCCGCCCCCACCTGTTCTGCCGAAGTACTCCCACCCCCCCGCGCCCCTGCAGGCCTCAAAGGACTTCTGGACGCCAGAGACATGCTCGCTGTGGCCAGAATGCGCGGACTCCACACAGTACCCCATGGCCCAGGTAGCACACCTCATGCACTTAGGTCACCCCATCCCAAAACAATTCGCTGTCGAGCACGCCTTTCAACTTGTCTACCGCGAACTGCAGACCCACCTTGCCGAACTTAACGCTCTACCCTCACAGGCCCTAGACGGAATACTTGTTGCCAACACGTTGGTACTGCCCCGCTTGCTGTATCGGTGTGAATGCCTGCCCCTTACTGCCCCACAGATCAAACAGATGGTACAGGCCATTGAACGTTACGTCCTTGGTGTCGCTGGACTACCCTCAGTACTCGCACAGAAAACACTATACACACATCACACACGCGGGTTTGGATTGAGGTACCTCGCTGTCCTCCAGCCCACCCGCGTCCTCGACTCCCTGCACACCAACCCACGCTTGTTCCAATTCAGCACCCGATCCAGCTTCCCCCTCTCCCCATGGCGCCTCTTCACCGCGGCAACAGCACTGCTTGGCCCCCCCCGTTCCCACCCCATGATACCCCTCCGTGTTTCATGGGGAGCTAAACGCTCCTTACAAGGCCCCTCTACGGTAATCACGAGTTCCGGACTCACCGCGCACGTCCTCAGTAGCCCAGGCACCGCCCCAGATTGCACGTACACAGACGGCAGTCGTATCGGCTCCCCACCTGCCTCAGGAGCTTGTGCCGTCCTGCCCGATGGTCGCATCGTTGTCTGACGAGTGCCTGGCCCCCCCAACTCATATAAGGCTGAAGTCATAAGCATCCTCCTTGGATCAGAATTTTCCCCACCCTCCACCAAAATAAAAGTCGACTGCAAAGGAGCCATCGCCTCCACTACTGGCGTCAAACGCCCCATCCGACATGCACGCTACGTCCAGATGGCAAGAAAATTCATACTCGATAAAGGACACCGACTTGAGTGGATTGAGGGCCACACGGGACACCTTTTTCAGGAGCGCTCTGACGAGTATGCAAAGTATGGGTCCATACTCCCCCCCCCACCACCAGCCGCCCCCTCTACCCCCTGGGACATCATCCGCCATGGCGAACTTCTGTCTCCACCCCATAAAGTCTGGACACATGACCTCTCCCCGACACACACACATGATCACTTCCACTCCTCCTCTTGGAAACCACTCAAAACACGCCGATTGGCATGGCATAAGTGGCTGTTTGGACTCCAATCCCGACAAGGGTATGCCCACTATGCCACGTTTTGGAAAGATGACATCCCCTCTGCCCCATGCTCCCATTGTGAACACAGACACAACAAGAGTGTCCACGGTTATGTCGTACACTGCTCGCACGCACACCCTCTTGTCCACGCGTGGACGTCCGCATGGCCCGACCCCTCTACGCCCACCAGATGGCGGGCAACTGCACACAGACGTGACCTCCGCCTTGGTGTGCCCGTCTCACTATTCCGCGCCCTGAGCACCGCCCACGGAGGCCCTGAAGCGGCCAGAAAAACCGTTTACAGATGGCAACGGACCATGCTGGACAGTGTCACAGCAGTCCTGTCCGAATCGATTCCTGCCCCCTCGTCCAAACCTAACCCGTTCACACCGTCAGATTGGAACGACTCCCACCGACCAGTCTGAGACCCCTGTGTCGTCCCTGCACCCCATCGCACCCCCCCCCCCCCGGCCCCCCACACCGCCAGCCCCATATCACTGTCCCTACAGGCCTCGTATCAAGTGGACTGAAGTCAGGTCCAAAGCCAGCGCTGCCCATTCCTATGCCCTAAAGTAAGTGGGAGATTGCCATCAGGGCCCTCTACATACCACAGGCAACGATAC
This sequence comes from Eutreptiella sp. 'Long Island Sound 2002', assembly GCA_964036045.1. Lineage (NCBI taxonomy): Eukaryota > Euglenozoa > Euglenophyceae > Eutreptiales > Eutreptiaceae > Eutreptiella > Eutreptiella sp. 'Long Island Sound 2002'. The sequence continues at coordinate 28,744,541 of OZ038389.1, forward strand.
AGCGCTCACTGCCGACCAAATTTTGCCAGCCTGTCCACCCTTGACCTGTGTGTCATTCTGCCAACTGTTTTTTTTGCCCTTCTGTTTTTGATTTTGCCTATCTATTTTTAAACCGACTGACACCGAGTCGGCCCGTCCCTGGCACAGCAACGCCTACACATACGCCCTGGATGTGGACATCACTGCTTCTTCTATCGTTTGTTTGCATGACTGGAGTCCAGCAATGGTAGCTACCGGCCCCCTGGGCACCCCCATAGTTGCCCATCACCCCCGGGGATGGCAACGGGGCGAATGCACACGGGAATACCACCCTTGTTTCTATGCATCCACCTTGCACTGCCCCTCACCCTTCGGCGGAACGCTGGTATGCCAACCCACCCGCCGACCTGCTGACCCATGACTTGGGATGTGGGTCACAAATCTGTATAATGGGCTGGCCTTCCTTCTCAGCGGACCGTTGAACTGTGAACTGTGTATACCAAAAAAAAAACAAAAAAAAAGAATAGGGGATGCGGGTGGAGTCAGTTTTGAACATTCATGCACCCCAATTTGCCCTCCACTCACCTGGGCCACACACCAGAGATTACCCCAGCAGGCATGGTGTACAATGGAAAGTGTGCAACAGATCAGGCCCAACGCCGTGGAGTGAAACGGAGTGCTGGCCCATACACAGGCCTATTCTATCCACATCGTAGGGCAACAGAGCTGGGGATGCGGGTGGAGTCAGTTTTGAACATTAATGCACCCCAATTTGCCCTCCACTCCCCTTGGCCACACACCAGAGATGACCCCAGCAGGCATGGTGTACAATGGAAAGTGTGCAACAGATCAGGCCCAACGCCGTGGAGTGAAACGGAGTGCTGGCCCATACACAGGCCTATTCTATCCACATCTTAGGGCAACAGATCTGGGGATGCGGGTGGAGTCAGTTTTGAACATTGATGCACCCCAATTTGCCCTCCACTCACCTGGGCCACACACCAGAGATGATCCAGCAGGCATGGTGTACAATGGAGAGTGTGCAACAGATCAGGCCCAACGCCGTGGAGTGAAAGGGAGTGCTGGCCCATACACAGACCTTCTTAGGGCAACAGAGCTGGGGATGCGGGTGGAGTCAGTTTTGAACATTGATGCACCCCAATTTGCCCTCCACTCACCTGGGCCACACACCAGAGATGACCCCAGCAGGCATGGTGTACAATGGAAAGTGTGCAACAGATCAGGCCCAACGCCGTGGAGTGAAACGGAGTGCTGGCCCATACACAGGCCTATTCTATCCACATCGTAGGGCAACAGAGCTGGGGATGCGGGTGGAGTCAATTTTGAACATTAATGCACCCCAATTCGCCCTCCACTCACCTGGGCTACACACCAGAGATGACCCCAGCAGGCATGGTGTACAATGGAGAGTGTGCAACAGATCAGGCCCAACGCCGTGGAGTGAAAGGGAGTGCTGGCACATACACAGGCCTCTTCTATCCACATCTTAGGGCAACAGATCTGGGGATGCGGGTGGAGTCAGTTTTGGGCATTAATGCACCCCAATTTGCCCTCCACTCACCTGGGCCACACACCAGAAATGACCCCAGCAGGCATGGTGTACAAAAGAAAGTGTGCAACAGATCAGGCCCAACGCCGTGGAGTGAAACGGAGTGCTGGCCCATACACAGGCCTATCCTATCCACATCGTAGGGCAACAGAAATGGGGATGCGGGTCGAGTCAGTTTTGAACATTGATGCACCCCAATTCGCCCTCCACCCACCTGGGCCACACACCAGAGATGACCCCAGCAGGCATGGTGTACAATGGAAAGTGTGCAACAGATCAGGCCCAACGCCGTGGAGTGAAACGGAGTGCTGGCCCATACACAGGCCTATTCTATCCACATCTTAGGGCAACAGAACTGGGGATGCGGGTGGAGTCAGTTTTGAACATTCATGCACCCCGATTTGCCGTCCACTCACCTGGGCCACACAACAGAGATGACCCCAGCAGGCATGGTGTACAATGGAAAGTCTGCAACAGATCAGGCCCAACGCCGTGGAGTGAAACGGAGTGCTGGCCCATACACAGGCCTATTCTATCCACATCGTAGGGCAACAGATCTGGGGATGCGGGTGGAGTCAGTTTTGAACATTAATGCACCCCAATTCGCCCTCCACTCACCTGGGCCACACACCAGAGATGACCCCAGCAGGCATGGTGTACAATCAAAAGTGTGCAACAGATCAGGCCCAACGCCGTGGAATGAAACGGAGTGCTGGCCCATACACAGGCCCATTATATCCACATCGTAGGGCAACAGAGCTGGGGCTGCGGGTGGTGTCAGTTTTGAACATTGATGCACCCCAACTTGCCCTGCACTCACCTGGGCCACACACCAGAGATGACCCCAGCAGGCATGGTGTACAATGGAAAGTGTGCAACAGATCAGGCCCAACGCCGTGGAGTGAAACGGAGTGCTGGCCCATACACAGGCCCATTCTATCCACATCGTAGGGCAACAGAGCTGGGGATGCGGGTGGTGTCAGTTTTGAACAATAATGCACCCCCATTCGCCCTCAACTCACCTGGGCCACACACCAGAGATGACCCCAGCAGGCATGGTGTACAATCGAAAGTGTGCAACAGATCAGGCCCCACACCGTGGAGTGAAACGGAGTGCTGGCCCATACACAGGCCTATTCTATCCACATCGTATGGGCAACAGAACTGGGGATGCGGGTGGAGTCAGTTTTGAACATTGATGCACCCCAATGTGCCCTCCACTCACCTGGGCCACACACCAGAGGTGACCCCAGCAGGCATGGTGTACAATGGAGAGTGTGCAACAGATCAGGCCCAACGTCGTGGAGTGAAACGGAGTGCTGGCTAATACACAGGCCTATTCTATCCACATCTTAGGGCAATAGATCAGGGGATGCGGGTGGAGTCAGTTTTGAACATTGATGCACCCCAATTTGCCCTCCACTCACCTGGGCCACATCAGAGATGACCCCAGCAGGTATGGTGTACAATGGAAAGTGTGCAACAGATCAGGCCCAACGCCGTGGAGTGAAACGGAGTGCTGTCCCATACACAGGCCTATTCTGTCCACATCGTAGGGCAACAGAGCTGGGGATGCGGGTGGAGTCAGTTTTGAACATTAATGCACCCCAATTTGCCCTCCACTTCCCTGGGCCACGCACCAGAGATGACCCCAGCAGGCATGGTGTACAATGGAAAGTGTGCAACAGATCAGGCCCAACGCCGTGGAGTGAAACGGAGTGCTGGCCCATACACAGGCCTATTACATCCACATCGTAGGGCAACAGATCTGGGGATGCGGGTGGAGTCAGTTTTGAACATTGATGCACCCCAATGTGCCCTCCACTCACCTGGGCCACACACCAGAGATGACCCCAGCAGGCATGGTGTACAATGGAAAGTGTGCAACAGATCAGGCCCAACGCCGTGGAGTGAAACGGAGTGCTGGCCCATACACAGGCCTATTATATCCACATCGTAGGGCAACAGAGCTGGGGCTGCGGGTGATGTCAGTTTTGAACATTGATGCACCCCAACTTGCCCTCCACTCACCTGGGCCACACACCAGAGATGACCCCAGCAGGCATGGTGTACAATGGAAAGTGTGCAACAGATCAGGCCCAACGCCGTGGAGTGAAACGGAGTGCTGGCCCATACACAGGCCCATTCTATCCACATCGTAGGGCAACAGAGCTGGGGATGCGGGTGGTGTCAGTGTTGAACAATAATGCACCCCCATTCGCCCTCAACTCACCTGGGCCACACACCAGAGATGACCCCAGCAGGCATGGTGTACAATCGAAAGTGTGCAACAGATCAGGCCCAACGCCGTGGAGTGAAACGGAGTGCTTGCCCATACACAGGCCTATTCTATCCACATCTTAGGGCGACAGAACTGGGGATGCGGGTGGAGTCAGTTTTGAACATTGATGCACCCCAACTTGCCCTCCACTCACCTGGGCCACACACCAGAGGTGACCCCAGCAGGCATGGTGTACAATCAAAAGGTTGCAACAGATCAGGCCCAACGCCGTGGAGTGAAACGGAGTGCTGGCCCATACACAGGCCTATTCTATCCACATCGTAGGGCAACAGATCAGGGGATGCGGGTGGAGTCAGTTTTGAACATTGATGCACCCCAATTTGCCCTCCACTCACCTGGGCCACATCAGGAATGACCCCAGCAGGTATGGTGTACAATGGAAAGTGTGCAACAGATCAGGCCCAACGCCGTGGAGTGAAACGGAGTGCTGGCCCATACACAGGCCTTTTCTGTCCACATCGTAGGGCAACAGAGCTGGGGATGCGTATGGAGTCAGTTTTGAACATTAATGCACCCCAATTTGCCCTCCACTTCCCTGGGCCACACACCAGAGATGACCCCAGCAGGCATGGTGTACAATGGAAAGTGTGCAACAGATCAGGCCCAACGCCGTGGAGTGAAACGGAGTGCTGGCCCATACACAGGCCTATTCTATCCACATCGTAGGGCAACAGATCTGGGGATGCGGGTGGAGTCAGTTTTGAACATTGATGCACCCCAATGTGCCCTCCACTCACCGGGGCCACACACCAGAGATGACCCCAGCAGGCATGGTGTACAATGGAAAGTGTGCAACAGATCAGGCCCAACGCCGTGGAGTGAAACGGAGTGCTGGCCCATACACAGGCTTATTCCATCCACATCGTAGGGCAACAGAGCTGGGGCTGCGGGTGGAGTCAGTTTTGAACATTAATGCACCCCAATTTGCCCTCCACTCACCTGGGCCATATACCAGAGATGACCCCAGCAGGCGCCGTGGAGTGAAACGGAGTGCTGGCCCATACACAGGCCTATTCTATCCACATCGTAAGGCAACAGAGCTGGGGATGCGGGTGGAGTCAGTTTTGAACATTAATGCACCCCAAGCTGCCCTCCACTCACCTGGGCCACACACCAGAGATGACCCCAGCAGGCATGGTGTACAATGGAAAGTGTGCAACAGATCAGGCCCAACGCCGTGGAGTGAAACGGAATGCTGGCCCATACACAGGCCTATTATATCCACTTCTTAGGGCAACAGAACTGGGGATGCGGGTGGAGTTAGTTTTGAACATTCATGCACCCCAATTTGCCCTCCACTCAACTGGGCCACACACCACAGATGACCCCAGCAGGCATGGTGTACAATCGAAAGTGTGCAACAGATCAGGCCCAACGCCGTGGAGTGAAACGGAGTGCTGGCCCATACACAGGCCTATTCTATCCACATCTTAGGGCAACAGACCTGGGGATGCCGGTGGAGTCAGTTTTGAACATTGATGCACCCCAATTTGCCCTCCACTCACCTGGGCCACACACCAGAGATGACCCCAGCGGGCATGGTGTACAATGGAAAGTGTGCAACAGATCAGGCCCAACGCGGTGGAGTGAAACGGAGTGCTGGCCCATCCACAGGCCTATTCTATCCACATCTTATGGCAACAGATCTGGGGATGCGGGTGGAGTCAGTTTTGAACATTGATGCACCCCAATGTGCCCTCCACTCTCCTGGGCCAAATACCAGAGATGACCCCAGCAGGCATGGTGTACAATGGAAAGTGTGCAACAGATCAGACCCAACGCCGTGGAGTGAAACGGAGTGCTGGCCCATACACAGGCCTATTCTATCCACATCGTAGGGCAACAGATCTGGGGATGCGGGTGGAGTCAGTTTTGAACATTAATGCACCCCAATTTGCCCTCCACTCACCTGGGCCACACACCAGAGATGACCTCAGCAGGCATGGTGTACAATGGAGAGTGTGCAACAGATCAGGCCGTACGCCGTGGAGTGAAACCGAGTGCTGGCCCATACACAGGCCTATTCTATCCACATCTTAGGGCAACAGATCTGGGGATGCGGGTGGAGTCAGTTTTGAACATTGATGCACCCCAATGTGCCCTCCACTCACCTGGGCCAAATACCAGAGATGACCCCAGCAGGCATGGTGTACAATGGAATGTGTGCAACGGATCAGGCCCAACGCCGTGGAGTGAAACGGAGTGCTGGCCCATACACAGGCCTATTCTATCCACATCTTAGGGCAACAGAGCTGGGGCTGCGGGTGGAGTCAGTTTTGAACATTAATGCACCCCATCTGCCCTCCACTCACCTGGGCCACACACCAGAGATGACCCCAGCAGGCATGGTGTACAATGGAAAGTGTGCAACAGATCAGGCCCAACGCCGTGGAGTGAAACGGAGTGCTGGCCCATATACAGGCCTATTCCATCCACATCGTAGGGCAACAGAGCTGGGGATGCGGGTGGAGTCAGTTTTGAACATTAATGCACCCCAATTTGCCCTCCACTCACCTGGGCCACACACCAGAGATGACCCCAGCAGGCATGGTGTACAATCGAAAGTGTGCAACAGATCAGTCCCAACGCCGTGGAGTGAAACGGAGTGCTGGCCAATACACAGGCCTATTCCATCCACATCGTAGGGCAACAGAGCTGGGGATGCGGGTGGAGTCAGTTTTGAACATTAATGCACCCCAATTCGCCCACCACTCACCTGGGCCACACACCAGTGATGACCCCAGCAGGCATGGTGTACAATCGAAAGTGTGCAACAGATCAGGCCCAACGCCGTGGAGTGAAACGGAGTGCTGGCCCATACACAGGCCTATTCCATCCACATCTTAGGGCAACAGAACTGGGGATGCGGGTGGAGTCAGTTTTGAACATTCATGCACCCCAATTTGCCCTCCACTCACCTGGGCCACACACCAGAGATGACCCCAGCAGGCATGGTGTACAATGGAAAGTGTGAAACAGATCAGGCCCAACGCCGTGGAGTGAAACGGAGTGCTGGCCCATACACAGGCCTATTCTATCTACATCGTAAGGCAACAGAGCTGGGGATGCGGGTGGAGTCAGGTTTGAACATTGATGCACGCCAATTTGCCCTCCACTCACCGGGGCCACACACCAGAGATGACCCCAGCAGGCATGGTGTACAATGGAAAGTGTGCACCAGATGAGGCCCAACGCCGTGGAGTGAAACGGAGTGCTGGCCCATACACAGGCCTATTCCATCCAAATCGTAGGGCAACAGAGCTGGGGATGCGGGTGGAGTCAGCTTTGAACATTAATGCACCCCAATTCGCCCTCCAGTCACCTGGGCCACACACCAGAGATGACCCCAGCAGGCATGGTGTACAATGGAAAGTGTGCAACAGATCAGTCCCAACGCCGTGGAGTGAAACGGAGTGCTGGCCAATACACAGGCCTATTCCATCCGCATCGTAGGGCAACAGAGCTGGGGATGCGGGTGGAGTCAGGTTTGAACATTGATGCACCCCAATTTGCCCTCCACTCACCGGGGCCACACACCAGAGATGACCCCAGCAGGCATGGTGTACAATGGAAAGTGTGCAACAGATCAGGCCCAACGCCGTGGAGTGAAACGGAGTGCTGGCCCATACTCAGGCCTATTCTATCCACATCGTAGGGCAACAGAACCGGGGATGCGGGTGGAGTCAGTTTTGAACATTAATGCACCCCAATTCGCCCTCCACTCACCTGGGCCACACACCAGAGATGACCCCAGCAGGCATGGTGTACAATGGAAAGTGTGCAACAGATCAGTCCCAACGCCGTGGAGTGAAACGGAGTGCTGGCCAATACACAGGCCTATTCCATCCGCATCGTAGGGCAACAGAACCGGGGATGCGGGTGGAGTCAGTTTTGAACATTAATGCACCCCAATTCGCCCTCCACTCACCTGGGCCACACACCAGAGATGACCCCAGCAGGCATGGTGTACAATGGAAAGTGTGCAACAGATCAGTCCCAACGCCGTGGAGTGAAACGGAGTGCTGGCCAATACACAGGCCTATTCCATCCGCATCGTAGGGCAACAGAGCTGGGGATGCGGGTGGAGTCAGTTTTGAACATTGATGCACCCCAATTCGCCCACCACTCACCTGGGCCACACACCAGAGATGACCCCAGCAGGCATGGTGTACAATGGAAAGTGTGCAACAGATCAGGCCCAACGCCGTGGAGTGAAACGGAGTGCTGGCCCATACACAGGCCTATTCTATCCACATCGTAGGGCAACAGATCTGGGGATGCGGGTGGAGTCAGGTTTGAACATTGATGCACCCCAATGTGCCCTCCACTCACCTGGGCCACACACCAGAGATGACCCCAGCAGGTATGGTGTACAATGGAAAGTGTGCAACGGATCAGGCCCAACGCCGTGGAGTGAAACGGAGTGCTGGCCCATACACAGGCCTATTCTATCCACATCTTAGGGCAACAGAGCTGGGGCTGCGGGTGGAGTCAGTTTTGAACATTAATGCACCCCATCTGCCCTCCACTCACCTGGGCCACACACCAGAGATGACCCCAGCAGGCATGGTGTACAATGGAAAGTGTGCAACAGATCAGGCCCAACGCCGTGGAGTGAAACGGAGTGCTGGCCCATATACAGGCCTATTCCATCCACATCGTAGGGCAACAGAGCTGGGGATGCGGGTGGAGTCAGTTTTGAACATTAATGCACCCCAATTCGCCCTCCACTCACCTGGGCCACACACCAGAGATGACCCCAGCAGGCATGGTGTACAATCGAAAGTGTGCAACAGATCAGTCCCAACGCCGTGGAGTGAAACGGAGTGCTGGCCAATACACAGGCCTATTCCATCCACATCGTAGGGCAACAGAGCTGGGGATGCGGGTGGAGTCAGTTTTGAACATTAATGCACCCCAATTCGCCCACCACTCACCTGGGCCACACACCAGTGATGACCCCAGCAGGCATGGTGTACAATCGAAAGTGTGCAACAGATCAGGCCCAACGCCGTGGAGTGAAATGGAGTGCTGGCCCATACACAGGCCTATTCCATCCACATCTTAGGGCAACAGAACTGGGGATGCGGGTGGAGTCAGTTTTGAACATTCATGCACCCCAATTTGCCCTCCACTCACCTGGGCCACACACCAGAGATGACCCCAGCAGGCATGGTGTACAATGGAAAGTGTGAAACAGATCAGGCCCAACGCCGTGGAGTGAAACGGAGTGCTGGCCCATACACAGGCCTATTCTATCTACATCGTAAGGCAACAGAGCTGGGGATGCGGGTGGAGTCAGGTTTGAACATTGATGCACGCCAATTTGCCCTCCACTCACCGGGGCCACACACCAGAGATGACCCCAGCAGGCATGGTGTACAATGGAAAGTGTGCACCAGATCAGGCCCAACGCCGTGGAGTGAAACGGAGTGCTGGCCCATACACAGGCCTATTCCATCCAAATCGTAGGGCAACAGAGCTGGGGATGCGGGTGGAGTCAGCTTTGAACATTAATGCACCCCAATTCGCCCTCCACTCACCTGGGCCACACACCAGAGATGACCCCAGCAGGCATGGTGTACAATGGAAAGTGTGCAACAGATCAGGCCCAACGCCGTGGAGTGAAACGGAGTGCTGGCCCATACTCAGGCCTATTCTATCCACATCGTAGGGCAACAGAACCGGGGATGCGGGTGGAGTCAGTTTTGAACATTAATGCACCCCAATTCGCCCTCCACTCACCTGGGCCACACACCAGAGATGACCCCAGCAGGCATGGTGTACAATGGAAAGTGTGCAACAGATCAGTCCCAACGCCGTGGAGTGAAACGGAGTGCTGGCCAATACACAGGCCTATTCCATCCGCATCGTAGGGCAACAGAGCTGGGGATGCGGGTGGAGTCAGTTTTGAACATTGATGCACCCCAATTCGCCCACCACTCACCTGGGCCACACACCAGAGATGACCCCAGCAGGCATGGTGTACAATCGAAAGTGTGCAACAGATCAGGCCCAACGCCGTGGAGTGAAACGGAGTGCTGGCCCATACACAGGCCTATTCTATCCACATCTTAGGGCAACAGAACTGGGGATGCGGGTGGAGTCAGTTTTGAACATTGATGCACCCCAATTCGCCCTCCACTCACCTGGGCCACACACCAGAGATGACCCCAGCAGGCATGGTGTACAATGGAAAGTGTGCAACAGATCAGGCCCAACGCCGTGGAGTGAAACGGAGTGCTGGCCCATACACAGGCCTATTCTATCCACATCGTAGGGCAACAGAGCTGGGGATGCGGGTGGAGTCAGGTTTGAACATTGATGCACGCCAATTTGCCCTCCACTCACCGAGGCCACACACCAGAGATGACCCCAGCAGGCATGGTGTACAATGGAAAGCGTGCAACAGATCAGGCCCAACGCCGTGGAGTGAAACGGAGTGCTGGCCCATACACAGGCCTATTCTATCCACATCGTAGGGCAACAGATCTGGGGATGCGGGTGGAGTGGGTTTTGAACATTGATGCACCCCAATGTGCCCTCCACACACCGGGGCCACACACCAGAGATGACCCCAGCAGGCATGGTGTACAATGGAAAGTGTGAAACAGATCAGGCCCAACGCCGTGGAGTGAAACGGAGTGCTGGCCCATACACAGGCCTATTCTATCTACATCTTAGGGCAACAGAGCTGGGGATGCGGGTGGAGTCAGGTTTGAACATTGATGCACGCCAATTTGCCCTCCACTCACCGGGGCCACACACCAGAGATGACCCCAGCAGGCATGGTGTACAATGGAAAGTGTGCAACAGATCAGGCCCAACGCCGTGGAGTGAAACGGAGTGCTGGCCCATACACAGGCCTATTCCATCCACATCGTAGGGCAACAGAGCTGGGGATGCGGGTGGAGTCAGCTTTGAACATTAATGCACCCCAATTCGCCCTCCACTCACCTGGGCCACACACCAGAGATGACCCCAGCAGGCATGGTGTACAATGGAAAGTGTGCAACAGATCAGGCCCAACGCCGTGGAGTGAAACGGAGTGCTGGCCCATACACAGGCCTATTCCATCCACATCGTAGGGCAACAGAACCGGGGATGCGGGTGGAGTCAGTTTTGAACATTAATGCACCCCAATTCGCCCTCCACTCACCTGGGCCACACACCAGAGATGACCCCAGCAGGCATGGTGTACAATGGAAAGTGTGCAACAGATCAGTCCCAACGCCGTGGAGTGAAACGGAGTGCTGGCCAATACACAGGCCTATTCCATCCACATCGTAGGGCAACAGAGCTGGGGATGCGGGTGGAGTCAGTTTTGAACATTAATGCACCCCAATTCGCCCACCACTCACCTGGGCCACACACCAGAGATGACCCCAGCAGGCATGGTGTACAATCGAAAGTGTGCAACAGATCAGGCCCAACGCCGTGGAGTGAAACGGAGTGCTGGCCCATACACAGGCCTATTCTATCCACATCTTAGGGCAACAGAACTGGGGATGCGGGTGGAGTCAGTTTTGAACATTGATGCACCCCAATTCGCCCTCCACTCACCTGGGCCACACACCAGAGATGACCCCAGCAGGCATGGTGTACAATGGAAAGTGTGCAACAGATCAGGCCCAACGCCGTGGAGTGAAACGGAGTGCTGGCCCATACACAGGCCTATTCTATCTACATCTTAGGGCAACAGAGCTGGGGATGCGGGTGGAGTCAGGTTTGAACATTGATGCACGCCAATTTGCCCTCCACTCACCGGGGCCACACACCAGAGATGACCCCAGCAGGCATGGTGTACAATGGAAAGTGTGCAACAGATCAGGCCCAACGCCGTGGAGTGAAACGGAGTGCTGGCCCATACACAGGCCTATTCTATCCACATCGTAGGGCAACAGATCTGGGGATGCGGGTGGAGTGGGTTTTGAACATTGATGCACCCCAATTTGCCCTCCACACACCGGGGCCACACACCAGAGATGACCCCAGCAGGCATGGTGTACAATGGAAAGTGTGCAACAGATCAGGCCCAACGCCGTGGAGTGAAACGGAATGCTGGCCCATACACAGGCCTATTCTATCCACATCTTAGGGCGACACAACTGGGGATGCGGGTGGAGTCAGTTTTGAACATTCATGCACCCCAATCTGCCCTCAACTCACCTGGGCCACACACCAGAGATGACCCCAGCAGGCATGGTGTACAATCGAAAGTGTGCAACAGATCAGGCCCAACGCCGTGGAGTGAAACGGAGTGCTGGCCCATACACAGGCCTATTCTATCCACATCTTAGGGCGACACAACTGGGGATGCGGGTGGAGTCAGTTTTGAACATTCATGCACCCCAATCTGCCCTCAACTCACCTGGGCCACACACCAGAGATGACCCCAGCAGGCATGGTGTACAATCGAAAGTGTGCAACAGATCAGGCCCAACGCCGTGGAGTGAAACGGAGTGCTGGCCCATACACAGGCCTATTCTATCCACATCTTAGGGCAACAGAGCTGGGGATGCGGGTGGAGTCAGGTTTGAACATTGATGCACCCCAATTTGCCCTCCACTCACCGGGGCCACACACCAGAGATGACCCCAGCAGGCATGGTGTACAATGCAAAGTCTGCAACAGATCAGGCCCAACGCCGTGGAGTGAAACGGAGTGCTGGCCCATACACAGGCCTATTCTATCCACATCTTAGGGCAACAGAACTGGGGATGCGGGTGGAGTCAGTTTTGAACATTGATGCACCCCAATTTGCCCTCCACTCACCTGGGCCACACACCAGAGATGACCCCAGCGGGCATGGTGTACAATGGAAAGTGTGCAACAGATCAGGCCCAACGCCGTGGAGTGAAACGGAGTGCTGGCCCATACACAGGCCTATTCTATCCACATCTTAGGGCAACAGATCTGGGGATGCGGGTGGAGTCAGTTTTGAACATTGATGCACCCCAATGTGCCCTCCACTCACCGGGGCCACACACCAGAGATGACCCCAGCAGGCATGGTGTACAATGGAAAGTGTGCAACAGATCAGGCCCAACGCCGTGGAGTGAAACGGAGTGCTGGCCCATACACAGGCCTATTCTATCCACATCGTAGGGCAACAGAGCTGGGGATGCGGGTGGAGTCAGTTTTGAACATTAATGCACCCCAATTCGCCCTCCACTCACCTGGGCCACACACCAGAGATGACCCCAGCAGGTATGGTGTACAATGGAAAGTGTGCAACAGATCAGGCCCAACGCCGTGGAGTGAAACGGAGTGCTGGCCCATACACAGGCCTATTCCATCCACATCTTAGGGCGACACAACTGGGGATGCGGGTGGAGTCAGTTTTGAACATTCATGCACCCCAATTTGCCCTCCACTCACCTGGGCCACACACCAGAGATGACCCCAGCAGGCATGGTGTACAATGGAAAGTGTGCAACAGATCAGGCCCAACGCCGTGGAGTGAAACGGAATGCTGGCCCATACACAGGCCTATTCTATCCACATCTTAGGGCCACACAACTCAGGATGCGGGTGGAGTCAGTTTTGAACATTCATGCACCCCAATCTGCCCTCAACTCACCTGGGCCACACACCAGAGACGACCCCAGCAGGCATGGTGTACAATCGAAGGTGTGCAACAGATCAGGCCCAACGCCGTGGAGTGAAACGGAGTGCTGGCCCATACACAGGCCTATTCTATCCACATCTTAGGGCAACAGAGCTGGGGATGCGGGTGGAGTCAGGTTTGAAGTTTGATGCACCCCAATTTGCCCTCCACTCACCGGGGCCACACACCAGAGATGACCCCAGCAGGCATGGTGCACAATCGAAAGTGTGCAACAGATCAGGCCCAACGCCGTGGAGTGAAACGGAATGCTGGCCCATACACAGGCCTATTGTATCCACATCTTAGGGCGACACAACTGGGGATGCGGGTGGAGTCAGTTTTGAACATTCATGCACCCCAATCTGCCCTCAACTCACCTGGGCCACACACCAGAGACGACCCCAGCAGGCATGGTGTACAATCGAAGGTGTGCAACAGATCAGGCCCAACGCCGTGGAGTGAAACGGAGTGCTGGCCCATACACAGGCCTATTCTATCCACATCGTAGGGCAACAGAGCTGGGGATGCGGGTGGAGTCAGTTTTGAAGTTTGATGCACCCCAATTTGCCCTCCACTCACCGGGGCCACACACCAGAGATGACCCCAGCAGGCATGGTGTACACAACCGAAAGTGTGCAACAGATCAGGCCCAACGCCGTGGAGTGAAACGGAGTGCTGGCCCATACACAGGCCTATTCTATCCACATCTTAGGGCAACAGAGCTGGGGATGCGGGTGGAGTCAGTTTTGAACTTTGATGCACCCCAATGTACCCTCCACTCACCGGGGCCACACACCAGTGATGACCCCAGCAGGCATGGTGTACAATGGAATGTGTGCAACAGATCAGGCCGAACGCCGTGGAGTGAAACGGAGTGCTGGCCCATACACAGGCCTATTCTATCCACATCGTGAGGCAACAGAACTGGGGATGCGGGTGGGGTCAGTTTTGAACATTGATGCACCCCAATTTGCCCTCCACTCACCGGGGCCACACACCAGAGATGACCCCAGCAGGCTTGGTGTACAATGGAAAGTGTGCGGCTCCTCTCCGGCCCTTAAACCTGACAATGCTCGGTCAAAGCCGAAGTTCCAACAAAATATTGGATCTCTCCTTGCTCGCATCGCACAAGACCGAGAGTCTAGTAGTAATGCGGCCTTCTCAAGCCACTTGCCACCTTCCCTTTCCCGTGTGTCACACACATCCCCTACTCATGATTGTGAGTTTCTTGGTCAAGAAAAAAACACTCCCCTTGAAGATGGTCAAGGACAAAAAAATACAAGTGATCAAACCCATACCATGGTCCTTAATGACCAACTCATGGGAGACGACAAAAAAAACCTTCTTGGCGTCGTTGAGGACGACCAAGCAAAAAAAACCTCACACGAATCCGAAGCTCATGAGCACCCGCTCAATGATCCAATGGATGAAACGAGGTCCATCCAACATACGCAAGGTCTCCGAACACACTCCCGTGCCTCTTCTCTCGCTCCAGACTTGCACCATGAATCTCATGTGAATGTGGAATCCGATGCGCAACACAACTCCCGAGGCAGTGCTAAAGAGGTACTTCGCGACGCATTCGTCTCAACCCCAATCAGACCCACCATGGCCATTGATGTTGATCAACCCGACCCCGCAAAAACCTCACCTCTTGCCACGGTCACTACCTTTCGGCCGAGAGGAGCATTGCCAACCGGCTTTCCGGAACCAAGGGACTTAAACAAAGACGTCCAAGCGAGTAAAATACCAGTAAAAGGGCAATCCCGCTTTTCAAAAGTGGATGTTTTATCATAGCCCTTTAGTCTACCATGACACCACCCCCTTGCCTCCGAGTGATCTTTTAGCGCATCTACGCCCGACTCCCCAAATATTGATATATGGAGACGGACTCCCATACCCGGGCTTCCTTCGTTCCTTTTCCATTGCAGACCTTCCCAATTTTGAGTGGAACAAATTAGCAGGTTTGACCACTTTTGTTATGTTGCCATCATTTGCCCCTTTTGAGGATGAGCCACCCTTCTACTCGCACAAAACCGTGGTACAGCAAATTGTATCTCTTATGAGATTTTCCAGGAAAAACAATAAGACCACAATTTTGTGGCTTGCGTATTGCTCAAGGGCGAACGTGGCTGACAGTGGCTTCGCCACCTTGCTGGACAGGCGCATCGACCTAATCCCCGCCCTGTCCTTCCTCAATCTATCAGTAGTGTGTCCCATTCCACACTTGGCTGCCCGCAACCCCACCAATGACACAATTGAGGCGAACCCGAGCCCATTAGACCACCCACTCATCATAATGCAACTCACCTCGGCCGTACTCCCCAAAGGACACACGCCAAAAACCGTTGAGCTCTTCCCCAAGCAACCAGAAGCAACGGCACAATTTCCACACTTATACTGCCCCCAAGCCTCGCTTTTCCAACTCCGCATCGATATCCCTTCCACCGTCACGTTAAATGTCGAGGGCACCGATGTAGTATGGAATATCACGGGGACCTTACAGCTAATGCTATTGTTGAACGGCCTCTCCCCAGACGACACCTCCACTGTCTTAAAAGGTATAGTCGCCCCCCGCATCACCAAGCAGTATTGGCCTATCCCAGCCACATCCGCCCCCGACGGTTTCCGAATTTTCGATTTTCATGTGCCACTCGACGTTCTTTCCCGTTTTTACGAGGAGCAAGACGCCCTCTCTGAAATGCAGGTTTCACTAGGTCTGCTCCATGACTCAGTAAAAGACAATGCACTGATTATCACTCACCAACCCCGTTTTCAAAAGAATGCCCCCAAAAAAAAGAAAATGCCATCCAACGAAATCAGGGATGCCATCGAATTAAACTCGTCCCTGCGGAAAAAATTTTCCTTCATAGTCCTCTTAAATAAATATGACATTTTCTGCATGGTACATGAGCAAATGCTCATACAACCTGCGGTACAAGAGATTGAAAATCTCGGTGACATGATTGTTGTGTCCGCCACGACACAACACCGCATCACAGCACGAGAAGTTTCACGTACAGTCGCCCCACCCTTTGTACTTGTCCGCTTTCCGCCCATCTATGCCATCCCAGACATCATTCGCTCTGCCGCCACTTTTGGCCCAGTTGACAGCCACCAAATTTTCCAACAGTCTGGAATTTTGCTGGTTAAGTATCAGTCTACACAGTCTGCCGCTGCCTCATATGGCGCCACGCTACCCGGGCCGGTGTATTTTACATCCGGGACTGATCACGATACGACTACATCCATTGCCGACAGATTGCAGTCAGTTTCCCTAACTGACCTGCCGAGTCCCCTGCTCAATGAAGCCAACTTGGCTGCGTTCGGTGGTAGTGAGCTCTCCCCGTTCAATATGCCAGATCTTGTGTCAGGTGGTGATGTTTCACCAGTGCCCTCCATCCAGCCTGACCACAGTGCACGGGCCTCTGATCACCGTATGAGCGATACCCCCCCGCCGTATCCCCAACCTCCCCACTGAGCACGCAAGTCACACGCACCTTCATTTCTCCACAGTTGGCGAGAATGGCGTGCCCCCCGCGGCGATACACGATGTTACTGATATGAATCTGCATCAGGCCTCACCCCCGCTCCTCCATTGCCTACCTGTGCCCCTGTCTGCACTTTTACAGTGTGCCACGGTCAGAGTAACCTCCTACAGTGAGCTGTCATACACGCTGGACGCATGGCAATCCAACACATGGCAGTTTTCCCACCTTGTTTCCATTTCCTTGGGTACCAGACGCCTATACCTCTCAGTGCTCACGCTCCTCACACTCTCTGCACTCACATCCACTACCCTCGCTGACATCGTGTGTCAATATTGCCGGTCTCCCCAACAACGCCAGAGACACCACCCCCCTGCAGGACCCCTGCGGCCTGAATCCATCAAAGAACCCCAACATGAATCCCCTGGACCCCCCCCCCCTCACCGCCACCTGAACCCCCCCCAGCAGCGCAAGATACCACCTTCAGAGCAGCCCCAACTGGACACACCCTGTCGCATGCATCTCTTAATGTAGGAGGACCTGAGATCACGCCCAACCGACTGTGCCACCTCTTGAATGGGTTCACAGAGGCCCCACATACCCTCAGCCTACAGGAGTTTAAACCCACGGGAACACACCATATCAGGGAATACGAGCGAGTGGCCATGTTTTGGAAATACCACTTACTCTCCAGTTCCCCGACGTCCAAAAATGGTGTAGCACTCCTCATCCACACCTCCGTATCCCCCTCACCACCTGCACTCACTGTCCATGTACCTGGTATACTGATCTCCACTCAACTGCACCTACACCGTGATCCCCTGATCCCCCCCTTGAGGATAGCCTCCTACTACGGCCCACACTCCATAAAAGACAAGCGACTATGCGAACCTGCTCTTGGTTCCCTCCTCCGTGAGGCATGCATCATACTCGGCGACTACAACTGTACCACCCATCACTCTCACGCCACGACACTCACCAGCAATCTTTGGCCCTGGCTGATAGCCAAAGAGAGATCGGGTGCACTGAGTGACCTGCTCATACCATATACCACCACCATACCATATACCAGAGTCAGACGTTATGCTGGCACGAAGAGTTACATAGATCGCGCATACGGTACTCGCCTGTACCGGGCCTGCTACAGCCCCTCATCTGCAGAAGTACTAGACTTCTCCAAGGTACACGGGACCTCTGACCATGACCCGATCATAGTTAGGTCCATACCCTGGAACGCCCCACACATGCCAGAACCCCGCTGCACACAGTGGAATCGCCGAGACGTGCACAGATTCAGAACTCTCATTGAGTCTGCTGTGCATGGACTGCAATTCCCAGCCACCTATCACGATGTGGAGACCACATACCACACACTGACACAACACATGCTGGCGGCAATGCGAGCGGTTAATGCTACCAAAGCGCCTCCTGCACCAAAAGCCACTGACATCTCAGACTGGCACCAGGTTGTCAAGCATCTGACCCGCCAGGCCAAAAGACGCTCCAAAGTCTTTTACCGCCGCATCAAACACACCCTCCTCACACCACCAGCACCCTCCACCTTACCTGTACCGTCACGCAAAATACAGCGCATCCTCCAGCGTAATTCCCCCTGGAGCGCACGTGCAGCTGAGATAATCACCCCCCGACCTGTAATGGATGACCCCCCCCCCCACGGTAGAGGAGCTGCGCTCCCTCGCAAAATCCTCCAGGAAGAAACTCCCTGGCCCCGACGGTGTACCCCCCTACCTCCTCGCCGTACTACCTGATGCAGCCTTTGCCATACTACACAGTTGCCTGTCCGTCTGTTACGAAGCCGGGGACATCCCCCACTGCTGGTTGATTTCTGAGACCCTATGCATTTTTAAAGGTAAGGGGTCATGGAGGGATCCAGACAGGTGGCGACCCATTGCAATGAGCAATTCGGTCTACCGATTACTCATGCGCTGGATTTATAAGAAACTGTACCCCCTAATATCCCCCCACCTCCACCCACGGCAATATGGAGGGAGACAAGGTGTTTCGACAGCCCATGCCACACAAACATTCCTAGACAACATTGATAATGGCACCAGGTGGGAAGCGATTTTCGCTTTTGATATGTACCATGCCTTCGACAGCCCGCCGAAGATACTCATTAGGGATGTGCTCCAGCGAATGGGGACCCCAACCAAGCTACTGCTCCTAATTTCCACGGTGCTTGAGCACGGGTCTACCTACATCAGGGGAACCCCCAATGAAATCTTCGGTACTACCCATGGTGTTAAGCAGGGTTGCCCCATCTCATGCTTCCTTTTCGTTGTGGTCTTCGAGATCCCCCTACGATACATACAGTCACATAACATCATATTCTCCGCTTATGTCGATGACATATCTGCCCCCGTGGCCCAGCATGATGGCCCCAGAGTTGCCTCTGTGGTTCAGGCCGGCCTCAACCTGATTGGCTGTCAGCTGAATGTTATAAAAAGTGAGTCCCTCCCTGTGACCCCCCTCTGCCCCCCTCCACCCGTACTACCAAAATACACACATCCGCCCGAACCCCTGCAGGTGTCTAATGATTTCTGGACTCCGGAGGTCTCTACACGTTGGCCGGATTGGGCAGACTCTACCGAGTATCCCATGGCCCAGGTATCCCACCTCATGCACCTTGGACACCCCATACCGAAGAACTTTGAGGTCGGACGTGCGTTTCAGCTGATTTTCAGTGAGCTCCAAGCTCAACTTGCTGAGCTGAACGCCCTACCCTCACAGTCGCTCGACAGAATCCTAGTGGCGAACACCCTCATCATGCCACGACTCCTGTATCGCTGTGAGTGCCTCCCCTTGGCTGATGCACAGCTCAGTCAACTGGCGCGGGCCATCGAGCGTTACGTTTTTGGAGTTGCCGGGTTACCGTCACTGCTTGCGAAAAAAACATTGTACACACACCACACCCATGGCTTGGGACTACGTTGCATCAACATACTCCAGCCGACCCGCATACTTGACTCCCTCCACACCAACCCACGGCTATTACGATTCGACACGCAGACCAAGTTTGCCCTGTCCCCGTGGCGCCTTTACACTGCGGCAGTTAAACTGCTTGGCCCCCCCCGGACCTCCCCCATGATCCCCCTCCCCGTTACATGGGGTGCCAAACACTCCCTGCGAGGTGCCTCCGAAGTCACAACTGCCTCCGGCCTTACCGCCTATGTCCTACAGGGACCAGAATGCCGCCCTGATTGTACATACACTGACGGCAGCCGCATCGTGTCTCCCCCTGCCTCAGGCGCATGTGCCCTCCTCCCTGACGGACGCATTGTTGTATGTCGTGTACCCGGCCCCCCCAACTCGTATAAAGCAGAGGTCATTGGCATACTCCTGGGGTCCGAATTTCCCCCCCCCTCATCTACAATCAAAGTAGATTGCAAGGGTGCCATTGCCTCGACCACCGGATACAAGCGGCCTGTACGCCATGCCCGGTATGTCCAGATGGCCAGGCGTGCCATCCAGGACAAAGGTCACCATTTGGAGTGGATTGAGGGTCACACAGGACACCTCTTCCAGGAGAGGTCCGATGAGTATGCGAAATACGGTTCCTCACTCCCACCCCCACCACCTGCAGTTGCCACAACCCCTTGGGACGTCATCCGCCACGGTGAACTCGTGAACCCGCCACACAAGGTCTGGACACACGACCTTACTCCCTCGCACACCCATGATCATTTCCACTCCACCTCGTGGAAACCGCTCAAAACGCGCCGGCTGGCGTGGTATAAATGGCTTTTCGGGCTACAGACACGATTGGGGTATAGCCACTATGCTACCTACTGGAACGACAACGTCCCTCCTGTCCCCTGCCCCCACTGCGGCCACAGGCACAACCTCAGTGTGCATGGCTACCTCGCCCATTGCTCCCCAACCCACCCCCTTGTCCAGGCATGGTTGACTGCGTGGCCCGACCAGTACGTCCTCCGCACCTGGCGTGCCACAGCCATCAGGCGTGACCTCCGCATCGTAGGAAGGCTTGCTGTCCCCGTCTCGCTGTTTCGCGCCCTGTGTTCCACCCATGGAGGGCCCAGAGCAGTCAGGAAAATCGTACACAAGTGGCAGCAGGCAGTACTGGACAGCGTCACCGCTGTCCTGTCTGGATCCATCCCAGCCCCATCGTCCAAGCCCAACCCTTTCACCCCATCTGACTGGCACGTGTCTTCTCGCCCGGTCTGAACCCCCACACTAGGGCCCTGAACGCCCCCCCCCCCCCACGCCACTGTTTTGTACCTGCCACGCCCACCACATCTCTGCAGGAGGCAACCGAACACGCGAGGAGCGGATCGATTCAATCTCGTCAGCATCCCCCGTCTTAAACTAACACATGGCATGCACGCATTGCCATCAGGGCATCACAGAATTTTCTGTACCGGCGCTTATACACCCTTTCGACTCTTCTGGTGTTTCTATTTTGCCTGTGCCCTTGCATGGCGCCCCATAGCCCCAGCACCCCCACACAGGACCCTGCTTCAACCCCCTGAGACACTGAGCATGACATCCATGTCTATATTTTTGCACCAACCATTGGCAGGTTGGCCCTCACACGGCCCTTTCACGCCCACATCGCTGTCGTGTGAGTGGAATGCCACTCTCTCTCCCCCCCCCCACGCCCATATCACTGCATGGACCCGCGGTATGTCCACTCCCTGCCCGATCTCCCTCCCTCCCTCACCATCCCCCTCCACATACTATGGGACTCACAGCACTGGCCACTGCCCGAATGCATGGTACCCCCACTGGCTGCCTTGGCCTCAGGGCCCACAGCACGGGGCGATCACCCGCATTCTGCCACCCTGTTTATTTACGCTTTTCTCAGCATGTACCTCCTCTGCCTGGCCCCCCCATACACTGACCCCTGACCCTCGGGGATGTGGGTGATTGGCTGTATGATGGGCTGGCCCATTCCTGATTGGACCTTTGCACTGAGGACTTAAGACATGTGTTTCAAAAAAAAAAACAAAAAGAAATGGAAAGTGTGCAACAGATCAGGCCCAACGCCGTGGAGTGAAACGGAGTGCTGGCCCATACACAGGCCTATTCCATCCACATCTTACGGCAACAGAACTGGGGATGCGGGTGGAGTCAGTTTTGAACATTCATGCAACCCAATTTGCCCTCCACTCACCTGGGCCACACACCAGAGATGACCCCAGCAGGCATGGTGTACACAACCGAAAGTGTGCAACAGATCAGGCCCAACGCCGTGGAGTGAAACGGAGTGCTGGCCCATACACAGGCCTATTCTATCCACATCTTAGGGCAACAGAGCTGGGGATGCGGGTGGAGTCAGTTTTGAAGTTTGATGCACCCCAATTTGCCCTCCACTCACCGGGGCCACACACCAGAGATGACCCCAGCAGGCATGGTGTACACAACCGAAAGTGTGCAACAGATCAGGCCCAACGCCGTGGAGTGAAACGGAGTGCTGGCCCATACACAGGCCTATTCTATCCACATCTTAGGGCAACAGACCTGGGGATGCGGGTGGAGTCAGTTTTGAACTTTGATGCACCCCAATGTGCCCTCCACTCACCGGGGCCACACACCAGAGATGACCCCAGCAGGTATGGTGTACAATGGAAAGTGTGCAACAGATCAGGCCCAACGCTGTGGAGTGAAACGGAGTGCTGGCCCATACACAGGCCTATTCTATCCACATCGTGAGGCAACAGAACTGGGGATGCGGGTGGGGTCAGTTTTGAACATTGATGCACCCCAATTTGCCCTCCACTCACCGGGGCCACACACCAGAGATGACCCCAGCAGGCTTGGTGTACAATGGAAAGTGTGCAACAGATCAGGCCCAACGCCGTGGAGTGAAACGGAGTGCTGGCCCATACACAGGCCTATTCTATCCACATCTTAGGGCAACAGAACTGGGGATGCGGGTGGAGTCAGTTTTGAACATTCATGCACCCCAATTTGCCCTCCAATCAACTGGGCCACACACCAGAGATGACCCCAGCAGGCATGGTGTACACAACCGAAAGTGTGCAACAGATCAGGCCCAACGCCGTGGAGTGAAACGGAGTGCTGTCCCATACGCAGGCCTATTCTATCCACATCTTAGGGCAACAGAGCTGGGGATGCGGGTGGAGTCAGTTTTGAACTTTGATGCACCCAAATGTGCCCTCCACTCACCGGGGCCACACACCAGAGATGACCCCAGCAGGCATGGTGTACAATGGAAAGTGTGCAACAGATCAGGCCCAACGCCGTGGAGTGAAACGGAGTGCTGGCCCATACACAGGCCTATTCCATCCACATCGTAGGGCAACAGAGCTGGGGATGCGGGTGGAGTCAGTTTTGAACATCGATGCACCCCAATTTGCCCTCCACTCACCTGGGCCACACACCAGAGATGACCCCAGCAGGCATGGTGTACAATGGAAAGTGTGCAACAGATCAGGCCCAACGCCGTGGAGTGAAACGGAGTGCTGGCCCATATACAGGCCTATTCTATCCACATCGTAGGGCAACAGAGCTGAGGATGCGGGTGGAGTCAGTTTTGAACTTTAATGCACCCCAATTCGCCCTCCACTCACCTGGGCCACACACCAGAGATGACCCCAGCAGGCATGGTGTACAATCGAAAGTGTGCAACAGATCAGGCCCAACGCCGTGGAGTGAAACGGAGTGCTGGCCCATACACAGGCCTATTCTATCCACATCTTAGGGCAACAGAGCTGGGGATGCGGGTGGAGTCGGGTTTGAACATTGATGCACCCCAATTTGCCCTCCACTCACCGGGGCCACACACCAGAGATGACCCCAGCAGGCATGGTGTACAATGCAAAGTCTGCAACAGATCAGGCCCAACGCCGTGGAGTGAAACGGAGTGCTGGCCCATACACAGGCCTATTCTATCCACATCGTAGGGCAACAGATCTGGGGATGCGGGTGGAGTCAGTTTTGAACATTGATGCACCCCAATTTGCCCTCCACTCACCTGGGCCACACACCAGAGATGACCCCAGCGGGCATGGTGTACAATGGAAAGTGTGCAACAGATCAGGCCCAACGCCGTGGCGTGAAACGGAGTGCTGGCCCATACACAGGCCTATTCTATCCACATCGTAGGGCAACAGAGCTGGGGATGCGGGTGGAGTCAGTTTTGAACATTGATGCACCCCAATGTGCCCTCCACTCACCGGGGCCACACACCAGAGATGACCCCAGCAGGCATGGTGTACAATGGAAAGTGTGCAACAGATCAGGCCCAACGCCGTGGAGTGAAATGGAGTGCTGGCCCATACACAGGCCTATTCTATCCACATCGTAGGGCAACAGAGCTGGGGCTGCGGGTGGAGTCAGTTTTGAACATTAATGCACCCCAATTCGCCCTCCACTCACCTGGGCCACACACCAGAGATGACCCCAGCAGGCATGGTGTACAATGGAAAGTGTGCAACAGATCAGGCCCAACGCCGTGGAGTGAAACGGAGTGCTGGCCCATACACAGGCCTATTCCATCCACATCTTAGGGCGACACAACTGGGGATGCGGGTGGAGTCAGTTTTGAACATTCATGCACCCCCATTAGCCCTCCACTCACCTGGGCCACACACCAGAGATGACCCCAGCAGGCATGGTGTACAATGGAAAGTGTGCAACAGATCAGGCCCAACGCCGTGGTGTGAAACGGAGTGCTGGCCCATACACAGCCCTCTTCTATCCACATCTTAGGGCAACAGAACTGGGGATGCGGGTGGAGTCAGTTTTGAACATTCATGCACCCCAATCTGCCCTCAACTCACCTGGGCCACACACCAGAGATGACCCCAGCAGGCATGGTGTACAATGGAAAGTGTGCAACAGATCAGGCCCAACGCCGTGGAGTGAAACGGAGTGCTGGCCCGTACACAGGCCTATTCTATCCACATCTTAGGGGAACAGAGCTGGGGATGCGGGTGGAGTCAGGTTTGAAGTTTGATGCACCCCAATTTGCCCTCCACTCACCGGGGCCACACACCAGAGATGACCCCAGCAGGCATGGTGCACAATCGAAAGTGTGCAACAGATCAGGCCCAACGCCGTGGAGTGAAACGGAGTGCTGGCCCATACACAGGCCTATTCTATCCACATCTTAGGGCGACACAACTGGGGATGCGGGTGGAGTCAGTTTTGAACATTCATGCACCCCAATCTGCCCTCAACTCACCTGGGCCACACACCAGAGATGACCCCAGCAGGCATGGTGTACAATCGAAGGTGTGCAACAGATCAGGCCCAACGCCGTGGAGTGAAACGGAGTGCTGGCCCATACACAGGCCTATTCTATCCACATCTTAGGGCAACAGAGCTGGGGATGCGGGTGGAGTCAGTTTTGAAGTTTGATGCACCCCAATTTGCCCTCCACTCACCGGGGCCACACACCAGAGATGACCCCAGCAGGCATGGTGTACAATGGAAAGTGTGCAACGGATCAGGCCCAACGCCGTGGAGTGAAATGGAGTGATGGCCCATACACAGGCCTATTCTATCCACATCGTAGGGCAACAGAACTGGGGATGCGGGTGGAGTCAGTTTTGAACATTGATGCACCCCAATTTGCCCTCCACTCACCTTGGCCACACACCAGAGATGACGCCAGCAGCCATGGTGTACAATGGAAAGTGTGCAACAGATCAGGCCCAACGCCGTGGAGTGAAACGGAGTGCTGGCCCATATACAGGCCTATTCTATCCACATCGTAGGGCAACAGAGCTGGGGATGCGGGTGGAGTCAGTTTTGAACATTAATGCACCCCGATTCGCCCTCCACTCACCTGGGCCACACACCAGAAATGACCCCAGCAGGCATGGTGCACAATGGAAAGTGTGCAACAGATCAGACCCAACGCCGTGGAGTGAAACGGAGTGCTGGCCCATACACAGGCCTATTCTATCCACATCGTAGGGCAACAGAGCTGGGGATGCGGGTGGAGTCAGTTTTGAACATTAATGCACCCCAATTCGCCCTCCACTCACCTGGGCCACACACCAGAGATGACCCCAGCAGGCATGGTGTACAATGGAAAGTGTGCAACAGATCAGCCCCAACGCCGTGGAATGAAACGGAGTGCTGGCCCATACACAGGCCTATTCTATCCACATCTTAGGGCGACAGAACTGGGGATGCGGGTGGAGTCAGTTTTGAACATTCATGCACCCCGATTCGCCCTCCACTCACCTGGGCCACACACCAGAGATGACCCCAGCAGGCATGGTGTACAATGGAAAGTGTGCAACAGATCAGGCCCAACGCCGTGGTGTGAAACGGAATGCTGGCCCATACACAGGCCTATTCTATCCACATCTTAGGGCAACAGAGCTGGGGATGCGGGTGGAGTCAGGTTTGAAGTTTGATGCACCCCAATTTGCCCTCCACTCACCGGGGCCACACACCAGAGATGACCCCAGCAGGCATGGTGTACAATGGAAAGTGTGCAACAGATCACGCCCAACGCCGTGGAGTGAAACGGAGTGCTGGCCCATACACAGGCCTATTCTATCCACATCTTAGGGCAACAGAACTGGGGATGCGGGTGGAGTCAGTTTTGAACATTGATGCACCCCAATTTGCCCTCCACTCACCGGGGCCACACACCAGAGATGACCCCAGCAGGCATGGTGTACAATGGAAAGTGTGCAACAGATCAGGCCCAACGCCGTGGAGTGAAACGGAGTGCTGGCCCATACACAGGCCTATTCTATCCACATCGTAGGGCAACAGAGCTGGGGCTGCGGGTGGAGTCAGTTTTGAACATTGATGCACCCGAATGTGCCCTCCACTCACCGGGGCCACACACCAGAGATGACCCCAGCAGGCATGGTGTACAATGGAAAGTGTGCAACAGATCAGGCCCAACGCCGTGGAGTGAAACGGAGTGCTGGCCGATACACAGGCCTATTCTATCCACATCTTAGGGCAACAGAGCTGGGGATGCGGGTGGAGTCAGTTTTGAACATTGATGCACCCCAATGTGCCCTCCACTCACCGGGGCCACACACCAGAGATGACCCCAGCAGGCATGGTGTACAATGGAAAGTGTGCAACAGATCAGGCCCAACGCCGTGGAGTGAAACGGAGTGCTGGCCCATACACAGGCCTATTCTATCCACATCGTGAGGCAACAGAGCTGGGGATGCGGGTGGAGTCAGCTTTGAACATTGATGCACCCCAATTTGCCCTCCACTCACCGGGGCCACACACCAGAGATGACCCCAGCAGGCATGGTGTACAATGAAAAGTGTGCAACAGATCAGGCCCAACGCCGTGGAGTGAAACGGAGTGCTGGCCCATACACAGGCCTATTCTATCCACATCGTAGGGCAACAGAGCTGGGGCTGCGGGTGGAGTCAGTTTTGAACATCGATGCACCCCAATTTGCCCTCCACTCACCTGGGCCACACACCAGAGATGACCCCAGCAGGCATGGTGTACAATGGAAAGTGTGCAACAGATCAGGCCCAACGCCGTGGAGTGAAACGGAGTGCTGGCCCATATACAGGCCTATTCTATCCACATCGTAGGGCAACAGAGCTTGGGATGCGGGTGGAGTCAGTTTTGAACATTAATGCACCCCGATTCGCCCTCCACTCACCTGGGCCACACACCAGAGATGACCCCAGCAGGCATGGTGCACAATCGAAAGTGTGCAACAGATCAGGCCCAACGCCGTGGAGTGAAACGGAATGCTGGCCCATACACAGGCCTATTCTATCCACATCGTAGGGCGACACAACTGGGGATGCGGGTGCAGTCAGTTTTGAACATTCACGCACCCCAATCTGCCCTCAACTCACCTGGGCCACACACCAGAGATGACCCCAGCAGGCATGGTGTACAATCGAAGGTGTGCAACAGATCAGGCCCAACGCCGTGAAGTGAAACGGAGTGCTGGCCCATACACAGGCCTATTCTATCCACATCTTAGGGCAACAGAGCTGGGGATGCGGGTGGAGTCAGGTTTGAAGTTTGATGCACCCCTATTTGCCCTCCACTCACCTGGGCCACACACCAGAGATGACCCCAGCAGGCATGGTGTACAATGGAAAGTGTGCAACAGATCAGGCCCAACGCCGTGGAGTGAAACGGAGTGCTGGCCCATACACAGGCCTATTCTATCCACATCGTAGGGCAACAGATCTGGGGATGCGGGTGGAGTCAGTTTTGAACATTGATGCACCCCAATTTGCCCTCCACTCACCTGGGCCGTACACCAGAGATGACCCCAGCAGGCATGGTGTACAATGGAAAGTGTGCAACAGATCAGCCCAACGCCGTGGAGTGAAACGGAGTGCTGGCCCATACACAGGCCTATTCCATCCACATCGTAGGGCAACAGAGCTGGGGATGCGGGTGGAGTCAGCTTTGAACATTAATGCACCCCAATTCGCCCTCCACTCACCTGGGCCACACACCAGAGATGACCCCAGCAGGCATGGTGTACAATGGAAAGTGTGCAACAGATCAGGCCCAACGCCGTGGAATGAAACGGAGTGCTGGCCCATACACAGGCCTATTCTATCCACATCTTAGGGCGACAGAACTGGGGATGCGGGTGGAGTCAGTTTTGAACATTCATGCACCCCGATTTGCCCTCCACTCACCTGGGCCACACACCAGAGATGACCCCAGCAGGCATGGTGTACAATGGAAAGTGTGCAACAGATCAGGCCCAAGGCCGTGGAGTGAAACGGAGTGCTGGCCCATACACAGGCCTATTCCATCCACTTCTTAGGGCAACAGAACTGGGGATGCGGGTGGAGTCAGTTTTGAACATTGATGCACCCCAATTTGCCCTCCACTCACCGGGGCCACACACCAGAGATGACCCCAGCAGGCATGGTGTACAATGGAAAGTGTGCAACAGATCAGGCCCAACGCCGTGGAGTGAAACGGAATGCTGGCCCATACACAGGCCTATTCCATCCACATCGTAGGGCAACAGAGCTGGGGATGCGGGTGGAGTCAGTTTTGAACATTAATGCACCCCAATTTGCCCTCCACTCACCGGGGCCACACACCAGAGATGACACCAGCGGGCATGGTGTACAATGGAAAGTGTGCAACAGATCAGGCCCAACGCCGTGGAGTGAAACGGAGTGCTGGCCCATAAACAGGCCTATTCTATCCACATCTTAGGGCAACAGATCTGGGGATGCGGGTGGAGTCAGTTTTGAACATTGATGCACCCCAATGTGCCCTCCACTCACCGGGGCCACACACCAGAGATGACCCCAGCAGGCATGGTGTACAATGGAAAGTGTGCAACAGATCAGGCCCAACGCCGTGGAGTGAAACGGAGTGCTGGCCCATACACAGGCCTATTCCATCCACATCGTAGGGCAACAGAGTTGGGGCTGCGGGTGGAGTCAGTTTTGAACATTAATGCACCCAAATTTGCCCTCCACTCACCTGGGCCACACACCAGAGATGACCCCAGCAGATATGGTGTACAATGGAAAGTGTGCAACAGATCAGGCCCAACGCCGTGGAGTGAAACGAAGTGCTGGCCCATACACAGGCCTATTCTATCCACATCGTAGGGCAACAGAGCTGGGGATGCGGGTGGAGTCAGTTTTGAACATTAATGCACCCCAGTTCGCCCTCCACTCACCTGGGCCACACACCAGAGATGACCCCAGCAGGCATGGTGTACAATGGAAAGTGTGCAAAAGATCAGGCTCAACGCCGTGGAGTGAAACGGAGTGCTGGCCCATACACAGACCTATTCTATCCACATCTTAGGGCGACAGAACTGGGGATGCGGGTGGAGTCAGTTTTGAACATTGATGCACCCCAATTTGCCCTCCACTCACCGGGGCCACACACCAGAGATGACCCCAGCAGGCATGGTGTACAATGGAAAGTGTGCAACAGATCAGGCCCAACGCCGTGGAGTGAAACGGAGTGCTGGCCCATACACAGGCCTATTCTATCCACATCTTAGGGCAACAGATCTGGGGATGCGGGTGGAGTCAGCTTTGAACATTGATGCACCCCAATGTGCCCTCCACTCACCGGGGCCACACACCAGAGATGACCCCAGCGAACATGGTGTACAATGGAGAGTGTGCAACAGATCAGGCCCAACGCCGTGGAGTGGAACGGAGTGCTGTCCCATACACAGGCCTATTCTATCCACATCTTAGGGCAACAGATCTGGGGATGCGGGTGGAGTCAGTTTTGAACATTGATGCAACCCCATTTGCCATCCACTCACCTGGATCAAATACCAGAGATGACCCCAGCAGGCATGGTGTACAATGGAAAGTGTGCAACAGATCAGGCCCAACGCCGTGGAGTGAAACGGAGTGCTGGCCCATACACAGGCCTATTCTATCCACATCTTAGGGCAACAGATCTGCGGATGCGGGTGGAGTCAGTTTTGAACATTCATGCACCCCGAATTGCCCTCCACTCACCGGGGCCACACACCAGAGATGGCCCCAGCAGGCATGGTGTACAATGGAAAGTGTGCAACAGATCAGGCCAAACGCCGTGGAGTGAAACGGAGTGCTGACCCATACACAGGCCTATTCTATCCACATCGTAGGGCAACAGAACTGAGGATGCCGGTGGAGTCAGTTTTGAACATTGATGCACCCCTGTTTGCCCTCCACTCACCTGGGCCACACACCAGAGATGACCCCAGCGGGCATGGTGTACAATGGAAAGTGTGCAACAGATCAGGCCCAACGCCGAGGAGTGAAACGGAGTGCTGGCCCATAAGCAGGCCTATTCTATCGACATCGTAAGGCAACACAACTCGGGATGCGGGTGGAGTCAGTTTTGAACATGGATGCACCCCTGTTTGCCCTCCACTCACCTGGGCCACACACCAGAGATGACCCCAGCGGGCATGGTGTACAATGGAAAGTGTGCAACAGATCAGGCCCAACGCCGAGGAGTGAAACGGAGTGCTGGCCCATAAGCAGGCCTATTCTATCGACATCGTAAGGCAACAGAACTGGGGATGCGGGTGGAGTCAGTTTTGAACAGTAATGCACCCCAATTTGCCCTCCACTCACCTGGGCCACAGACCAGAGATGACCCGAGCAGGCATGGTGTACAATGGAAAGTGTGCAACAGATCAGGCCCAACGCCGTGGAGTGAAACGGAGTACTGGCCCATGCACAGGCTTATTCTATCCACATCTTAGGGCAACAGAACTGGGGATGCGGGTGGAGTCAGTTTTGAACATTGATGCACCCCAATTTGCCCTCCACTCACCTGGGCCACAGACCAGAGATGACCCCAGCAGGCATGGTGTACAATGGAAAGTGTGCAACAGATCAGGCCCAACGCCGTGGAGTGAAACGGAGTGCTGGCCCATACACAGGCCCATTCTATCCACATCTTAGGGCAACAGAACTGAGGATGCCGGTGGAGTCAGTTTTGAACATTGATGCACCCCAATTTGCCCTCCACTCACCTGGGCCACACACCAGAGATGACCCCAGCAGGCATGGTGTACAATGGAAAGTGTGCAACAGAACAGGCCCAACGCCGCGGAGTGAAACGGAGTGCTGGCCCATACACAGGCCTATTCTATCCACATCGTAGGGCAACAGAGCTGGGGCTGCGGGTGGAGTCAGCTTTGAACATTGATGCACCGCAATTTGCCCTCCACTCACCTGGGCCACATACCAGAGAAGATCCGGGCAGGCATGGTGTACAATGGAAAGTGTGCAACAGATCAGGCCCAACGCCGTGGAGTGAAACGGAGTGCTGGCCCATACACAGGCCTATTCTATCCTCGTCTTAGGGCAACCGAACTGGGGATGCGGGTGGAGTCAGTTTTGCACATTGATGCACCCCAATTTGCTCTCCACTCACCTGGGCGACACACCCGAGATGACCCCAGCAGACATGGTGTACAATGGAAAGTGTGCAACAGATCAGGCCCAACGCCGTGGAGTGAAACGGAGGGCTGGCCCATACACAGGCCTATTCTGTCCACATCGTAGGGCAACAGACCTGGGGATGCGGGTGGAGTCAGTTTTGAACATTGATGACCCCCAATTAGCCCTCCACTCACCTGGGCCACACACCAGAGATGACCCCAGCAGGCATGGTGTACAATGGAAAGTGTGCAACACATCTGGCCCCACGCCGTGGAGTGAAACGGAGTGCTGGTCAATACACAGGCCTATTCTATCCACATCTTAGGGCGACAGAACTGGGGATGCGGGTGGAGTCAGTTTTGAACATTGATGCACCCCAACTTGCCCTCCACTCACCTGGGCCGTACACCAAAGATGACCCCAGCAGGCATGGTGTACAATGGAAAGTGTGCAACAGATCAGGCCCAACGCCGTGGAGTGAAACGGAGTGCTGGCCCATACACAGGCCTATTCCATCCACATCGTAGGGCAACAGAGCTGGGGATGCGGGTGGAGTCAGTTTTGAACATTAATGCGGCCCAATGTGCCCTCCACTCACCTGGGCCACACACCAGAGATGACCCCAGCAGGCATGGTGTACAATGGAAAGTGTGCAACAGATCAGGCCAAACGCCGTGGAGTGAAACGGAGTGCTGACCCATACACAGGCCTATTCTATCCACATCGTAGGGCAACAGAACTGAGGATGCCGGTGGAGTCAGTTTTGAACATTGATGCACCCCAGTTTGCCCTCCACTCACCTGGGCCACACACCAGAGATGACCCCAGCGGGCATGGTGTACAATGGAAAGTGTGCAACAGATCAGGCCCAACGCCGAGGAGTGAAACGGAGTGCTGGCCCATAAGCAGGCCTATTCTATCGACATCGTAAGGCAACAGAACTGGGGATGCGGGTGGAGTCAGTTTTGAACATGGATGCACCCCTGTTTGCCCTCCACTCACCTGGGCCACACACCAGAGATGACCCCAGCGGGCATGGTGTACAATGGAAAGTGTGCAACAGATCAGGCCCAACGCCGAGGAGTGAAACGGAGTGCTGGCCCCTATACAGGCCTATTCTATCGACATCGTAAGGCAACAGAACTGGGGATGCGGGTGGAGTCAGTTTTGAACATTAATGCACCCCAATTTGCCCTCCACTCACCTGGGCCACAGACCAGAGATGACCCCAGCAGGCATGGTGTACAATGGAAAGTGTGCAACAGATCAGGCCCAACGCCGTGGAGTGAAACGGAGTACTGGCCCATGCACAGGCTTATTCTATCCACATCTTAGGGCAACAGAACTGGGGATGCGGGTGGAGTCAGTTTTGAACATTGATGCACCCCAATTTGCCCTCCACTCACCTGGGCCACAGACCAGAGATGACCCCAGCAGGCATGGTGTACAATGGAAAGTGTGCAACAGATCAGGCCCAACGCCGTGGAGTGAAACGGAGTGCTGGCCCATACACAGGCCTATTCTATCCACATCTTAGGGCAACAGAACTGAGGATGCCGGTGGAGTCAGTTTTGAACATTGATGCACCCCAATTCGCCCTCCACTCACCTGGGCCACACACCAGAGATGACCCCAGCAGGCATGGTGTACAATGGAAAGTGTGCAACAGAACAGGCCCAACGCCGCGGAGTGAAACGGAGTGCTGGCCCATACACAGGCCTATTCTATCCACATCGTAG
Source organism: Eutreptiella sp. 'Long Island Sound 2002' (assembly GCA_964036045.1). Taxonomy (NCBI): domain Eukaryota; phylum Euglenozoa; class Euglenophyceae; order Eutreptiales; family Eutreptiaceae; genus Eutreptiella; species Eutreptiella sp. 'Long Island Sound 2002'. The sequence continues at coordinate 28,778,093 of OZ038389.1, forward strand.
GGCAACAGAGCTGGGGCTGCGGGTGGAGTCAGCTTTGAACATTGATGCACCCCAATTTGCCCTCCACTCACCTGGGCCACATACCAGAGAAGATCCGAGCAGGCATGGTGTACAATGGAAAGTGTGCAACAGATCAGGCCCAACGCCGTGGAGTGAAACGGAGTGCTGGCCCATACACAGGCCTATTCTATCCTCGTCTTAGGGCAACCGAACTGGGGATGCGGGTGGAGTCAGTTTTGCACATTGATGCACCCCAATTTGCTCTCCACTCACTTGGGCGACACACCCGAGATGACCCCAGCAGACATGGTGTACAATGGAAAGTGTGCAACAGATCAGGCCCAACGCCGTGGAGTGAAACGGAGGGCTGGCCCATACACAGGCCTATTCTATCCACATCTTAGGGCAACAGACCTGGGGATGCGGGTGGAGTCAGTTTTGAACATTGATGACCCCCAATTTGCCCTCCACTCACCTGGGCCACGCACCAGAGATGACCCCAGCAGGCATGGTGTACAATGGAAAGTGTGCAACACATCTGGCCCCACGCCGTGGAGTGAAACGGAGTGCTGGTCCATACACAGGCCTATTCTATCCACATCTTAGGGCGACAGAACTGGGGATGCGGATGGAGTCAGTTTTGAACATTGATGCACCCCAACTTGCCCTCCACTCACCTGGGCCGTACACCAAAGATGACCCCAGCAGGCATGGTGTACAATGGAAAGTGTGCAACAGATCAGGCCCAACGCCATGGAGTGAAACGGAGTGCTGGCCCATACACAGGCCTATTCCATCCACATCGTAGGGCAACAGAGCTGGGGATGCGGGTGGAGTCAGTTTTGAACATTAATGCGGCCCAATGTGCCCTCCACTCACCTGGGCCACACACCAGAGATGACCCCAGCAGGCATGGTGTACAATGGAAAGTGTGCAACAGATCAGGCCCAAGGCCGTGGAGTGAAACGGAGTGCGGGCCCCTATACAGGCCTATTCCATCCACATCGTAGGGCAACAGAGCTGGGGATGCGGGTGGAGTCAGTTTTGAACATTGATGCACCTCAATTTGCCCCCCACTCACCTGGGCCACACACCAGAGATGACCCCAGCAGGCATGGTGTACAATGGAAAGTGTGCAACAGATCAGGCCCAACGCCGTGGAGTGAAACGGAGTGCTGGCCCACACACAGGCCTATTCTATCCACATCTTAGGGCAACAGATCTGGGGATGCGGGTGGAGTCAGTTTTGAACATTGATGCACCCCAATGTGCTCTCCACTCACCGGGGCCACACACCAGAGATGACCCCAGCGAACATGGTGTACAATGGAGAGTGTGCAACAGATCAGGCCCAACGCCGTGGAGTGGAACGGAGTGCTGTCCCATACACAGGCCTATTCTATCCACATCTTAGGGCAACAGATCTGGGGATGCGGGTGGAGTCAGTTTTGAACATTGATGCACCCCCATTTGCCATCCACTCACCTGGATCAAATACCAGAGATGACCCCAGCAGGCATGGTGTACAATGGAAAGTGTGCAACAGATCAGACCCAACGCCGTGGAGTGAAACGGAGGGCTGGCCCATACACAGGCCTATTCTATCCACATCGTAGGGCAACAGATCTGCGGATGCGGGCGGAGTCAGTTTTGAACATTCATGCACCCCAATTTGCCCTCCACTCACCGGGGCCACACACCAGAGATGACCCCAGCAGGCATGGTGTACAATGGAAAGTGTGCAACAGATCAGGCCCAACGCCGTGGAGTGAAACGGAGTGCTGGCCCATACACAGGCCTATTCTATCCACATCGTAGGGCAACAGAACTGAGGATGCCGGTGGAGTCAGTTTTGAACATTGATGCACCCCTGTTTGCCCTCCACTCACCTGGGCCACACACCAGAGATGACCCCAGCGGGCATGGTGTACAATGGAAAGTGTGCAACAGATCAGGCCCAACGCCGAGAAGTGAAACGGAGTGCTGGCCCATAAGCAGGCCTATTCTATCGACATCGTAAGGCAACAGAACTGGGGATGCGGGTGGAGTCAGTTTTGAACATGGAGGCACCCCTGGTTGCCCTCCACTCACCTGGGCCACACACCAGAGATGACCCCAGCGGGCATGGTGTACAATGGAAAGTGTGCAACAGATCAGGCCCGACGCCGAGGAGTGAAACGGAGTGCTGGCCCATAAGCAGGCCTATTCTATCGACATCGTAAGGCAACAGAACTGGGGATGCGGGTGGAGTCAGTTTTGAACATTAATGCACCCCAATTCGCCCTCCACTCACCTGGGCCACACACCAGAGATGACCCCAGCAGGCATGGTGTACAATGGAAAGTGTGCAAAAGATCAGGCCCAACGCCGTGGAGTGAAACGGAGTGCTGGCCCATGCACAGGCCTATTCTATCCACATCTTAGGGCAACAGAACTGGGGATGCGGGTGGAGTCAGTTTTGAACATTGATGCACCCCAATTTGCCCTCCACGCACCTGGGCCACAGACCAGAGATGACCCCAGCAGGCATGGTGTACAATGGAAAGTGTGCAACAGATCAGGCCCAACGCCGTGGAGTGAAACGGAGTGCTGGCCCATACACAAGCCTATTCTATCCACATCTTAGGGCAACAGAACTGAGGATGCCGGTGGAGTCAGTTTTGAATATTGATGCACCCCAATTTGCCCTCCACTCACCTGGGCCACACACCAGGAATGACCCCAGCAGGCATGGTGTACAATGGAAAGTGTGCAACAGAACAGGCCCAACGCCGCGGAGTGAAACGGAGTGCTGGCCCATACACAGGCCTATTCTATCCACATCTTAGGGCAACAGAGCTGGGGCTGCGGGTGGAGTCAGCTTTGAACATTGATGCACCCCAATTTGCCCTCCACTCGCCTGGGCCACACACCAGAGATGACTCCAGCAGGCATGGTGTACAATGGAAAGTGTGCAACAGATCAGGCCCAACGCCGTGGAGTGAAACGGAGTGCTGGCCCATACACAAGCCTATTCTATCCACATCTTAGGGCAACAGAACTGAGGATGCCGGTGGAGTCAGTTTTGAATATTGATGCACCCCAATTTGCCCTCCACTCACCTGGGCCACACACCAGGAATGACCCCAGCAGGCATGGTGTACAATGGAAAGTGTGCAACAGAACAGGCCCAACGCCGCGGAGTGAAACGGAGTGCTGGCCCATACACAGGCCTATTCTATCCACATCTTAGGGCAACAGAGCTGGGGCTGCGGGTGGAGTCAGCTTTGAACATTGATGCACCCCAATTTGCCCTCCACTCACCTGGGCCACATACCAGAGATGATCCGAGCAGGCATGGTGTACAATGGAAAGTGTGCAACAGATCAGGCCCAACGCCGTGGAGTGAAACGGAGTGCTGGCCCATACACAGGCCTATTCTATCCACATCTTAGGGCAACAGAACTGGGGATGCGGGTGGAGTCAGTTTTGCACATTGATGCACCCCAATTTGCTCTCCACTCACTTGGGCGACACACCCGAGATGACCCCAGCAGACATGGTGTACAATGGAAAGTGTGCAACAGATCAGGCCCAACGCCGTGGAGTGAAACGGAGGGCTGGCCCATACACAGGCCTATTCTATCCACATCGTAGGGCGACAGACCTGGGGATGCGGGTGGAGTCAGCTTTGAACATTGATGCACCCCAACTTGCCCTCCACTCACCTGGGCCGTACACCAAAGATGACCCCAGCAGGCATGGTGTACAATGGAAAGTGTGCAACAGATCAGGCCCAACGCCGTGGAGTGAAACGGAGTGGTGGCCCATACACAGGCCTATTCCATCCACATCGTAGGGCAACAGAGCTGGGGATGCGGGTGGAGTCAGTTTTGAACATTAATGCGGCCCAATTTGCCCTCCACTCACCTGGGCCACACACCAGAGATGACCCCAGCAGGCATGGTGTACAATGGAAAGTGTGCAACAGATCAGGCCCAACGCCGTGGAGTGAAACGGAGTGCTGGCCCATATACAGGCCTATTCCATCCACATCGTAGGGCAACAGAGCTGGGGATGCGGGTGGAGTCAGTTTTGAACATTGATGCACCTCAATTTGCCCCCCACTCACCTGGGCCACACACCAGAGATGACCCCAGCAGGCATGGTGTACAATGGAAAGTGTGCAACAGATCAGGCCCAACGCCGTGGAGTGAAACGGAGTGCTGGCCCATACACAGGCCTATTCTATCCTCGTCTTAGGGCAACCGAACTGGGGATGCGGGTGGAGTCAGGTTTGAAGTTTGATGCACCCCAATTTGCTCTCCACTCACTTGGGCGACACACCCGAGATGACCCCAGCAGACATGGTGTACAATGGAAAGTGTGCAACAGATCAGGCCCAACGCCGTGGAGTGAAACGGAGGGCTGGCCCATACACAGGCCTATTCTATCCACATCGTAGGACAACAGACCTGGGGATGCGGGTGGAGTCAGTTTTGAACATTGATGACCCCCAATTAGCCCTCCACTCACCTGGGCCACACACCAGAGATGACCCCAGCAGGCATGGTGTACAATGGAAAGTGTGCAACAGATCAGGCCCAACGCCGTGGAGTGAAACGGAGTGCTGGCCCATACACAGGCCTATTCTATCCACATCGTAGGGCAACAGATCTGGAGATGCGGGTGGAGTCAGCTTTGAACATTGATGCACCCCAACTTGCCCTCCACTCACCTGGGCCGTACACCAAAGATGACCCCAGCAGGCATGGTGTACAATGGAAAGTGTGCAACAGATCAGGCCCAACGCCGTGGAGTGAAACGGAGTGCTGGCCCATACACAGGCCTATTCCATCCACATCGTAGGGCAACAGAGCTGGGGATGCGGGTGGAGTCAGTTTTGAACATTAATGCGGCCCAATTTGCCCTCCACTCACCTGGGCCACACACCAGAGATGACCCCAGCAGGCATGGTGTACAATGGAAAGTGTGCAACAGATAAGGCCCAACGCCGTGGAGTGAAACGGAGTGCTGGCCCATATACAGGCCTATTCCATCCACATCGTAGGGCAACAGAGCTGGGGATGCGGGTGGAGTCAGTTTTGAACATTGATGCACCTCAATTTGCCCCCCACTCACCTGGGCCACACACCAGAGATGACCCCAGCAGGCATGGTGTACAATGGAAAGTGTGCAACAGATCAGGCCCAACGCCGTGGAGTGAAACGGAGTGCTGGCCCACACACAGGCCTATTCTATCCACATCTTAGGGCAACAGATCTGGGGATGCGGGTGGAGTCAGTTTTGAACATTGATGCACCCCAATGTGCTCTCCACTCACCGGGGCCACACACCAGAGATGACCCCAGCGAACATGGTGTACAATGGAGAGTGTGCAACAGATCAGGCCCAACGCCGTGGAGTGGAACGGAGTGCTGTCCCATACACAGGCCTATTCTATCCACATCTTAGGGCAACAGAACTGGGGATGCGGGTGGAGTCAGTTTTGAACATTGATGCACCCCCATTTGCCATCCACTCACCTGGATCAAATACCAGAGATGACCCCAGCAGGCATGGTGTACAATGGAAAGTGTGCAACAGATCAGGCCCAACGCCGTGGAGTGAAACGGAGTGCTGGCCCATACACAGGCCCATTCTATCCACATCGTAGGGCAACAGATCTGCGGATGCGGGTGGAGTCAGTTTTGAACATTGATGCACCCCAATTCGCCCTCCCCTCACCTGGGCCACACACCAGAGATGACCCCAGCGGGCATGGTGTACCATGGAAAGTGTGCAACAGATCAGGCCCAACGCCGAGATGTGAAATGGAGTGCTGGCCCACACACAGGCCTATTCTATCCACATCTTAGGGCAACAGATCTGGGGATGCGGGTGGAGTCAGTTTTGAACATTGATGTACCCCAATGTGCCCTCCACTCACCGGGGCCACACACCAGAAATGACCCCAGCAGGCATGGTGTACAATGGAAAGTGTGCAACAGATCAGGCCCAACGCCGTGCAGTAAAACGGAGTGCTGGCCCATACACAGGCCTATTCTATCCACATCGTAAGGCAACAGAGCTGGGGATGCGGGTGGAGTCAGTTTTGAACATTAATGCACCCCAATTCGCCCTCCACTCACCTGGGCCACAGACCAGAGATGACCCCAGCAGGCATGGTGTACAATGGAAAGTGTGCAAAAGATCAGGCCCAACGCCGTGGAGTGAAACGGAGTGCTGGCCCATACACAGGTCTATTCTATCCACATCTTAGGGCAACAGAACTGAGGATGCCGGTGGAGTCAGTTTTGAACATTGATGCACCTCAATTTGCCCTCCACTCACCTGGGCCACACACCAGAGATGACCCCAGCAGGCATGGTGTACAATGGAAAGTGTGCAACAGAACAGGCCCAACGCCGCGGAGTGAAACGGAGTGCTGGCCCATGCACAGGCCTATTCTATCCACATCGTAGAGCAACAGAGCTGGGGCTGCGGGTGGAGTCAGCTTTGAACATTGATGCACCCAAATTTGCCCTCGACTCACCTGGGCCACATACCAGAGATGATCCGAGCAGGCATGGTGTACAATGGAAAGTGTGCAACAGATCAGGCCCAACGCCGTCGAGTGAAACGGAGTGCTGGCCCATACACCGGCCTATTCTATCCACATCTTAGGGCAACCGAACTGGGGATGCGGGTGGAGTCAGGTTTGCACATTGATGCACCCCAATTTGCCCTCCACTCACCTGGGCGACACACCAGAGATGACCCCAGCAGGCATGGTGTACAATGGAAAGTGTGCAACAGATCAGGCCCAACGCCGTGGAGTGAAACGGAGGGCTGGCCCATACACAGGCCTATTCTATCCACATCTTAGGGCAACAGACCTGGGGATGCGGGTGGAGTCAGTTTTGAACATTGATGACCCCCAATTAGCCCTCCACTCACCTGGGCCACACACCAGAGATGACCCCAGCAGGCATGGTGTACAATGGAAAGTGTGCAACAGATCAGGCCCAACGCCGTGGAGTGAAACGGAGTGCTGGTCCATACACAGGCCTATTCTATCCACATCTTAGGGCGACAGAACTGGGGATGCGGGTGGAGTCAGTTTTGAACATTGATGCACCCCAATTTGCCCTCCACTCACCTGGGCCACACACCAGAGATGACCCCAGCAGGCATGGTGTACAATGGAAAGTGTGCAACAGATCAGGCCCAACGCCGTGGAGTGAAACGGAGTGCTGGCCCATACACAGGCCTATTCTATCCACATCTTAGGGCGACAGAACTGGGGATGCGGGTGGAATCAGTTTTGAACATTGATGCACCTCAATTTGCCCTCCACTCACCTGGGCCACACACCAGAGATGACCCCAGCAGGCATGGTGTACAATGGAAAGTGTGCAACAGATCAGGCCCAACGCCGTGGAGTGAAACGGAGTGCTGGCCCATACACAGGCCTATTCTATCCACATCGTAAGGCAACAGAGCTGGGGATGCGGGTGGAGTCAGTTTTGAACATTAATGCACCCCAATTCGCCCTCCACTCACCTGGGCCACACACCAGAGTCGACCCCAGCAGGCATGGTGTACAATGGAAAGTGTGCAAAAGATCAGGCCCAACGCCGTGGAGTGAAACGGAGTGCTGGCCCATACACAGGCCTATTCTATCCACATCTTAGGGCGACAGAACTGGGGATGCGGGTGGAATCAGTTTAGAACATTCATGCACCCCTATTTGCCCTCCACTCACCTGGGCCACACACCAGAGATGACCCCAGCAGGCATGGTGTACAATCGAAAGTGTGCAACAGATCAGGCCCAACGCCGTCGAGTGAAACGGAGTGCTGGCCCATACACAGGCCTATTCTATCCACATCTTAGGGCAACAGATCTGGGGATGCGGGTGGAGTCAGTTTTGAACATTGATGCACCCCAATTTGCCCTCCACTCACCAGGGGCCACACACCAGAGATGACCCCAGCAGGCATGATGTACAATGTAAAGTGCGCAACAGATCAGGCCCAACGCCGTGGAGTGAAACGGAGTGCTGGCCCATACACAGGCCTATTCTATCCACGTCTTAGGGCAGCAGAGCTGGGGATGCGGGTGGAGTCAGTTTTGCACGTTGATGCACCCCAGTTTGCTCTCCACTCACCTGGGCCACACACCAGAGATGACCCCAGCAGGCATGGTGTACAATGGAAAGTGTGCAACAGATCAGGCCCAACGCCGTGGAGTGAAACGGAGTGCTGGCCCATACACAGACCTATTCTATCCACATCTTAGGGCAACAGAACTGGGGATGCGGGTGCAGTCAGTTTTGAACATTAATGCACCCCATTTTGCCCTCCACTCACCTGGGCCACACACCAGAGATGACCCCAGCAGGCATGGTGTACAATGGAAAGTGTGCAACAGATCAGGCCCAACGCAGTGGAGTGAAAGGAGTGCTGTCCCATACACAGGCCTATTCTATCCACATCGTAGGGCAACAGAGCTGGGGATGCGGGTGGAGTCAGGTTTGAACATTAATGCACCCCGATTCGCCCTCCACTCACCTGGGCCACACACCAGAGATGACCCCAGCAGGCATGGTGTACAATGGAAAGTGTGCAACAGATCAGTCCCAACGCCGTGGAGTGAAACGGAGTGCTGGCCCATACACAGGCCTATTCTATCCACATCTTAGGGCGACAGAACTGGGGATGCGGGTGGAGTCAGTTTTGAACATTGGTGCACCCCAATTTGCCCTCCACTCACCTCGGCCACACACCAGAGATGACCTCAGCAGGCATGGTGTACAATGGAAAGTGTGCAACAGATCAGGCCCAACGCCGTGGAGTGAAACGGAGTGCTGGCCCATACACAGGCCTATTCTATCCACATCGTAGTGCAACAGAGCTGGGGCTGCGGGTGGAGTCAGGTTTGAACATTAATGCACCCCGATTCGCCCTCCACTCACCTGGGCCACACACCAGAGATGACCCCAGCAGGCATGGTGTACAATGGAAAGTGTGCAACAGATCAGGCCCAACGCCGTGGAGTGAAACGGAGTGCTGGCCCATACACAGGCCTATTCCATCCACATCGTAGGGCAACAGAGCTGGGGATGCGGGTGGAGTCAGTTTTGAACATTAATGCACCCCGATTTGCCCTCCACTCACCTGGGCCACACACCAGAGATGACCCCAGCAGGCATGGTGTACAATGGAAAGTGTGCAACAGATCAGGCCCAACGCCGTGGAGTGAAACGGAGTGCTGGCCCATACACAGGCCTGTTCTATCCACATCTTAGGGCAACAGAGCTGGGGATGCGGGTGGAGTCAGTTTTGAACATTAATGCACCCCGATTTGCCCTCCACTCACCGGGGCCACACACCAGAGATGACCCCAGCAGGCATGGTGTACAATGGAAAGTGTGCAACAGATCAGGCCCAACGCCGTGGAGTGAAACGGAGTGCTGGCCCATACACAGGCCTATTCTATCCACATCGTAGGGCAACAGAGCTGGGGATGCGGGTGGAGTCAGTTTTGAACATTCATGCACCCCAATTTGCCCTCCACTCACCTGGGCCACACACCAGAGATGACCCCAGCAGGCATGGTGCACAATGGAAAGTGTGCAACAGATCAGGCCCAACGCCGTGGAGTGAAACGGAGTGCTGGCCCATACACAGGCCTATTCTATCCACATCGTAGGGCAACAGAGCTGGGGATGCGGGTGGAGTCAGTTTTGAACATTAATGCACCCCAATTCGCCCTCCACTCACCTGGGCCACACACCAGAGATGACCCCAGCAGGCATGGTGTACAATGGAAAGTGTGCAAAAGATCAGGCCCAACGCCGTGGAGTGAAACGGAGTGCTGGCCCATACACAGGCCTATTCTATCCACATCTTAGGGCGACAGAACTGGGGATGCGGGTGGAATCAGTTTAGAACATTCATGCACCCCTATTTGCCCTCCACTCACCTGGGCCACACACCAGAGATGACCCCAGCAGGCATGGTGTACAATCGAAAGTGTGCAACAGATCAGGCCCAACGCCGTCGAGTGAAACGGAGTGCTGGCCCATACACAGGCCTATTCTATCCACATCTTAGGGCAACAGATCTGGGGATGCGGGTGGAGTCAGTTTTGAACATTGATGCACCCCAATTTGCCCTCCACTCACCAGGGGCCACACACCAGAGATGACCCCAGCAGGCATGATGTACAATGTAAAGTGCGCAACAGATCAGGCCCAACGCCGTGGAGTGAAACGGAGTGCTGGCCCATACACAGGCCTATTCTATCCACGTCTTAGGGCAACAGAGCTGGGGATGCGGGTGGAGTCAGTTTTGCACGTTGATGCACCCCAGTTTGCTCTCCACTCACCTGGGCCACACACCAGAGATGACCCCAGCAGGCATGGTGTACAATGGAAAGTGTGCAACAGATCAGGCCCAACGCCGTGGAGTGAAACGGAGTGCTGGCCCATACACAGACCTATTCTATCCACATCTTAGGGCAACAGAACTGGGGATGCGGGTGCAGTCGGTTTTGAACATGAATGCACCCCATTTTGCCCTCCACTCACCTGGGCCACACACCAGAGATGACCCCAGCAGGCATGGTGTACAATGGAAAGTGTGCAACAGATCAGGCCCAACGCAGTGGAGTGAAAGGAGTGCTGTCCCGAACACAGGCCTATTCTATCCACATCGTAGGGCAACAGAGCTGGGGATGCGGGTGGAGTCAGGTTTGAACATTAATGCACCCCGATTTGCCCTCCACTCACCTGGGCCACACACCAGAGATGACCCCAGCAGGCATGGTGTACAATGGAAAGTGTGCAACAGATCAGGCCCAACGCCGTGGAGTGAAACGGAGTGCTGGCCCATACACAGGCCTGTTCTATCCACATCTTAGGGCAACAGAGCTGGGGATGCGGGTGGAGTCAGTTTTGAACATTAATGCACCCCGATTTGCCCTCCACTCACCGGGGCCACACACCAGAGATGACCCCAGCAGGCATGGTGTACAATGGAAAGTGTGCAACAGATCAGGCCCAACGCCGTGGAGTGAAACGGAGTGCTGGCCCATACACAGGCCTATTCTATCCACATCGTAGGGCAACAGAGCTGGGGATGCGGGTGGAGTCAGTTTTGAACATTCATGCACCCCAATTTGCCCTCCACTCACCTGGGCCACAAACCAGAGATGACCCCAGCAGGCATGGTGCAAGATGGAAAGTGTGCAACAGATCAGGCCCAACGCCGTGGAGTGAAACGGAGTGCTGGCCCATACACAGGCCTATTCTATCCACATCTTAGGGCAACAGAGCTGGGGATGCGGGTGGAGTCAGTTTTGAACATTAATGCACCCCAATTCGCCCTCCACTCACCTGGGCCACACACCAGAGTCGACCCCAGCAGGCATGGTGTACAATGGAAAGTGTGCAAAAGATCAGGCCCAACGCCGTGGAGTGAAACGGAGTGCTGGCCCATACACAGGCCTATTCTATCCACATCTTAGGGCGACAGAACTGGGGATGCGGGTGGAATCAGTTTAGAACATTCATGCACCCCTATTTGCCCTCCACTCACCTGGGCCACACACCAGAGATGACCCCAGCAGGCATGGTGTACAATCGAAAGTGTGCAACAGATCAGGCCCAACGCCGTCGAGTGAAACGGAGTGCTGGCCCATACACAGGCCTATTCTATCCACATCTTAGGGCAACAGATCTGGGGATGCGGGTGGAGTCAGTTTTGAACATTGATGCACCCCAATTTGCCCTCCACTCACCAGGGGCCACACACCAGAGATGACCCCAGCAGGCATGATGTACAATGTAAAGTGCGCAACAGATCAGGCCCAACGCCGTGGAGTGAAACGGAGTGCTGGCCCATACACAGGCCTATTCTATCCACGTCTTAGGGCAACAGAGCTGGGGATGCGGGTGGAGTCAGTTTTGCACGTTGATGCACCCCAGTTTGCTCTCCACTCACCTGGGCCACACACCAGAGATGACCCCAGCAGGCATGGTGTACAATGGAAAGTGTGCAACAGATCAGGCCCAACGCCGTGGAGTGAAACGGAGTGCTGGCCCATACACAGGCCTATTCTATCCACATCTCAGGGCAACAGAACTGGGGATGCGGGTGCAGTCAGTTTTGAACATGAATGCACCCCATTTTGCCCTCCACTCACCTGGGCCACACACCAGAGATGACCCCAGCAGGCATGGTGTACAATGGAAAGTGTGCAACAGATCAGGCCCAACGCAGTGGAGTGAAAGGAGTGCTGTCCCGAACACAGGCCTATTCTATCCACATCGTAGGGCAACAGAGCTGGGGATGCGGGTGGAGTCAGGTTTGAACATTAATGCACCCCGATTCGCCCTCCACTCACCTGGGCCACACACCAGAGATGACCCCAGCAGGCATGGTGTACAATGGAAAGTGTGCAACAGATCAGGCCCAACGCCGTGGAGTGAAACGGAGTGCTGGCCCATACACAGGCCTATTCTATCCACATCTTAGGGCGACAGAACTGGGGATGCGGGCGGAGTCAGTTTTGAACATTGGTGCACCCCAATTTGCCCTCCACTCACCTCGGCCACACACCAGAGATGACCTCAGCAGGCATGGTGTACAATGGAAAGTGTGCAACAGATCAGGCCCAACGCCGTGGAGTGAAACGGAGTGCTGGCCCATACACAGGCCTATTCTATCCACATCGTAGTGCAACAGAGCTGGGGCTGCGGGTGGAGTCAGTTTTGAACATTCATGCACCCCAATTTGCCCTCCACTCACCTGGGCCACACACCAGAGATGACCCCAGCAGGCATGGTGTACAATGGAAAGTGTGCAACAGATCAGGCCCAACGCCGTGGAGTGAAACGGAGTGCTGGCCCATACACAGGCCTATTCTATCCACATCGTAGGGCAACAGAGCTGGGGATGCGGGTGGAGTCAGTTTTGAACATTAATGCACCCCGATTTGCCCTCCACTCACCTGGGCCAAATACCAGAGATGACCCCAGCAGGCATGGTGTACAATGGAAAGTGTGCAACAGATCAGGCCCAACGCCGTGGAGTGAAACGGAGTGCTGGCCCATACACAGGCCTATTCTATCCACATCTTAGGGCAACAGAGCTGGGGATGCGGGTGGAGTCAGTTTTGAACATTAATGCACCCCGATTTGCCCTCCACTCACCTGGGCCACACACCAGAGATGACCCCAGCAGGCATGGTGTACAATGGAAAGTGTGCAACAGATCAGGCCCAACGCCGTGGAGTGAAACGAAGTGCTGGCCCATACACAGGCCTATTCTATCCACATCTTAGGGCAACCGATCTGGGGATGCGGGTGGAGTCAGTTTTGAACATTGATGCACCCCAATTTGCCCTCCACTCACCGGGGCCACACACCAGAGATGACCCCAGCAGGCATGGTGTACAATGGAAAGTGTGCAACAGATCAGGCCCAACGCCGTGGAGTGAAACGAAGTGCTGGCCCATACACAGGCCTATTCTATCCACATCTTAGGGCAACCGATCTGGGGATGCGGGTGGAGTCAGTTTTGCACGTTGATGCACCCCAGTTTGCTCTCCACTCACCTGGGCCACACACCAGAGATGACCCCAGCAGGCATGGTGTACAATGGAAAGTGTGCAACAGATCAGGCCCAACGCCGTGGAGTGAAACGGAGTGCTGGCCCATACACAGACCTATTCTATCCACATCGTAGGGCAACAGAGCTGGGGATGTGGGTGGAGTCAGTTTTGAACATTAATGCACCCCATTTTGCCCTCCACTCACCTGGGCCACACACCAGAGATGACTCCAGCAGGCATGGTGTACAATGGAAAGTGTGCAACAGATCAGGCCGAACGCAGTGGAGTGAAACGGAGTGCTGGGCCATACACAGGCCTATTCTATCCACATCGTAGGGCAACAGAGCTGGGGATGCGGGTGGAGTCAGGTTTGAACATTAATGCACCCCGATTCGCCCTCCACTCACCTGGGCCACACACCAGAGATGACCCCAGCAGGCATGGTGTACAATGGAAAGTGTGCAACAGATCAGTCCCAACGCCGTGGAGTGAAACGGAGTGCTGGCCCATACACAGGCCTATTCTATCCACATCTTAGGGCGACAGAACTGGGGATGCGGGTGGAGTCAGTTTTGAACATTGATGCACCCCTATTTGCCCTCCACTCACCTGGGCCGCACACCAGAGATGACCCCAGCAGGGATGGTGTACAATGGAATGTGTGCAACAGATCAGGCCCAACGCCGTGGAGTGAAACGGAGTGCTGGCCCATACACAGGCCTATTCTATCCACATCTTAGGGCGACAGAACTGGGGATGCGGGTGGAGTCAGTTTAGAACATTCATGCACCCCTATTTGCCCTCCACTCACCTGGGCCACACACCAGAGATGACCCCAGCAGGCATGGTGTACAATGGAAAGTGTGCAACAGATCAGGCCCAAAGCCGTGGAGTGAAACGGAGTGCTGGCCCATACACAGGCCTATTCTATCCACATCTTAGGGCAACAGATCTGGGGATGCGGGTGGAGTCAGTTTTGAACATTGATGCACCCCAATTTGCCCTCCACTCACCGGGGCCACACACCAGAGATGACCCCAGCAGGCATGGTGTACAATGGAAAGTGTGCAACAGATCAGGCCCAACGCCGTGGAGTGAAACGGAGTGCTGGCCCATACACAGGCCTATTCTATCCACGTCTTAGGGCAACCGAACTGGGGATGCGGGTGGAGTCAGTTTTGCACGTTGATGCACCCCAGTTTGCTCTCCACTCACCTGGGCCACACACCAGAGATGACCCCAGCAGGCATGGTGTACAATGGAAAGTGTGCAACAGATCAGGCCCAACGCCGTGGAGTGAAACGGAGTGCTGGCCCATACACAGACCTATTCTATCCACATCGTAGGGCAACAGAGCTGGGGATGCGGGTGGAGTCAGTTTTGAACATTAATGCACCCCATTTTGCCCTCCACTCACCTGGGCCACACACCAGAGATGACCCCAGCAGGCATGGTGTACAATGGAAAGTGTGCAACAGATCAGGCCCAACGCAGTGGAGTGAAACGGAGTGCTGGCCCATACACAGGCCTATTCTATCCACATCGTAGGGCAACAGAGCTGGGGATGCGGGTGGAGTCAGTTTGGAACATTCATGCACCCCTATTTGCCCTCCACTCACCTGGGCCACACACCAGAGATGACCCCAGCAGGCATGGTGTACAATGGAAAGTGTGCAACAGATCAGGCCCAAAGCCGTGGAGTGAAACGAAGTGCTGGCCCATACACAGGCCTATTCTATCCACATCTTAGGGCAACAGATCTGGGGATGCGGGTGGAGTCAGTTTTGAACATTGATGCACCCCAATTTGCCCTCCACTCACCTGGGCCACACACCAGAGATGACCCCAGCAGGCATGGTGTACAATGGAAAGTGTGCAACAGATCAGTCCCAACGCCGTGGAGTGAAACGGAGTGCTGGCCCATACACAGGCCTATTCTATCCACATCTTAGGGCGACAGAACTGGGGATGCGGGTGGAGTCAGTTTTGAACATTGGTGCACCCAAATTTGCCCTCCACTCACCTGGGCCACACACCAGAGATGACCTCAGCAGGCATGGTGTACAATGGAAAGTGTGCAACAGATCAGGCCCAACGCCGTGGAGTGAAACGGAGTGCTGGGCCATACACAGGCCTTTTCTATCCACATCTTAGGGCGACGGAACTGAGGATCCGGGTGGAGTCAGTTTTGAACATTGATGTACCCCTATTTGCCCTCCACTGCCCTGGGCCACACACCAGAGATGACCCCAGCAGGCATGGTGTACAATGGAAAGTGTGCAACAGATCAGGCCCAACGCCGTGGAGTGAAACGGAGTGCTGGCCCATACACAGGCCCTTTCTATCCACATCGTAGGGCAACAGAGCTGGGGCTGCGGGTGGAGTCAGTTTTGAACATTAATGCACCCCGATTTGCCCTCCACTCACCTGGGCCACACACCAGAGATGACCCCAGCAGGCATGGTGTACAATGGAAAGTGTGCAACAGATCAGGCCCAACGCCGTGGAGTGAAACGGAGTGCTGGGCCATACACAGGCCTTTTCTATCCACATCTTAGGGCGACAGAACTGAGGATCCGGGTGGAGTCAGTTTTGAACATTGATGTACCCCAATTTCCCCTCCACTAACCTGGGCCACACACCAGAGATGACCCCAGCAGGCATGGTGTACAATGGAAAGTGTGCAACAGATCAGGCCCAACGCCGTGGAGTGAAACGGAGTGCTGGCCCATACACAGGCCCTTTCTATCCACATCGTAGGGCAACAGAGCTGGGGCTGCGGGTGGAGTCAGTTTTGAACATTAATGCACCCCAATTTGCCCTCCACTCACCTGGGCCACACACCAGAGATGACCCCAGCAGGCATGGTGTACAATGGAAAGTGTGCAACAGATCAGGCCCAACGCCGTGGAGTGAAACGGAGTGCTGGCCCATACACAGGCCTATTCTATCCACATCGTAGGGCAACAGAGCTGGGGCTGCGGATGGATTCAGTTTTGAACATTGATGCACCCCAATTTGCCCTCCACTCACCTGGGCCACACACCAGAGATGACCCCAGCAGGCATGGTGTACAATGTAATGTGTGCAACAGATCAGGCCCAACGCCGTGGAGTGAAACGGAGTGCTGGCCCATACACAGGCCTATTCCATCCACATCTTAGGGCGACAGAACTGGGGATGCGGGTGGAGTCAGTTTTGAACGTTAATGCACCCCAATGTGCCCTCCACTCACCGGGGCCACACACCAGAGATGACCCCAGCAGGCATGGTGTACAATGGAAAGTGTGCAACAGATCAGGCCCAACGCCGTGGAGTGAAACGGAGTGCTGGCCCATACACAGGGCTATTCCATCCACATCGTAGGGCAACAGAACTGGGGATGCGGGTGGAGTCAGTTTTGAACATTAATGCACCCCAATTTGCCCTCCACTCACCTGGGCCACACACCAGAGATGACCCCAGCAGGCATGGTGTACAGTGGAATGTGTGCAACAGATCAGGCCAGTGCTGGCCCATACACAGGCCTATTCTATCCACATCGTAGGGCAACAGAACTGGGGATGCGAATGGAGTCAGCTTTGAACATTGATGCACCCCAATTTGCCCTCCACTCACCTGGGCCACACACCAGAGATGACCCCAGCAGGCATGGTGTACAATGGAAAGTGTGCAACAGATCAGGCCCAACGCCGTGGAGTGAAACGGAGTGCTGGCCCATACACAGGCCTATTCTATCCACATCTTAGGGCAATAGAACTGGGGATGCGGGTGGAGTCAGTTTTGAACATTGATGCACCCCAATTTGCCCTCCACTCACCTGGGCCATATACCAGAGATGACCCCAGCAGGCATGGTGTACAATGGAATGTGTGCAACAGATCAGGCCCAACGCCGTGGAGTGAAACGGAGTGCTGGCCCATACACAGGCCTATTCTATCCACATCGTAGGGCGACAGAACTGGGGATGCGGATGGAGTCAGCTTTGAACATTAATGCACCCCAATTTGCCCTCCACTCACCTGGGCCACACACCAGAGATGACCCCAGCAGGCATGGTGTACAATGGAATGTGTGCAACAGATCAGGCCCACCGCCGTGGAGTGAAACGGAGTGCTGGCCCATACACAGGCCTATTCCATCCACATCGTAGGGCAACAGAACTGGGGATGCGGGTGGAGTCAGTTTTGAACATTAATGCACCCCAATTTGCCCTCCACTCACCTGGGCCACACACCAGAGATGACCCCAGCAGGCATGGTGTACAATGGAATGTGTGCAACAGATCAGGCCCAACGCCGTGGAGTGAAACGGAGTGCTGGCCCATACACAGGCCTATTCTATCCACATCTTAGGGCAACAGAACTGGGGATGCGGGTGGAGTCAGTTTGGAACATTGATGCACCCCAATTTGCCCTCCACTCACCTGGGCCACACACCAGAGATGACCCCAGCAGGCATGGTGTACAATGGAAAGTGTGCAACAGATCAGGCCCAACGCCGTGGAGTGAAAGGAAGTGCTGGCCCATACACAGACCTATTCTATCCACATCTTAGGGCAACAGAACTGGGGATGCGGGTGGAGTCAGTTTTGAACACTGATGCACCCCAATTTGCCCTCCACTCACCTGGGCCACACACCAGAGATGACCCCAGCAGGCATGGTGCACAATGGAAAGTGTGCAACAGATCAGGCCCAACGCCGTGGAGTGAAACGGAGTGCTGGCCCATACACAGGCCTATTCTATTCACATCGTAAGGCAACAGAACTGGGGATGCGGGTGGAGTCAGTTTTGAACATTAATGCACCCCAATTCGCCCTCCACTCACCTGGGCGACAGACCAGAGTCGACCCCAGCAGGCATGGTGTACAATGGAAAGTGTGCAACAGATCAGGCCCAACGCCGTGGAGTGAAACGGAGTGCTGGCCCATACACAGGCCTATTCCATCCACATCGTAGGGCAACAGAGCTGGGGCTGCGGGTGGAGTCAGTTTTGAACATTAATGCACCCCAATTTGCCCTCCACTCACCTGGGCCACACACCAGAGATGACCCCAGCAGGCATGGTGTACAATGGAAAGTGTGCAACAGATCAGGCCCAACGCCGTGGAGTGAAACAGAGTGCTGGCCCATACACAGTCCTATTCTATCCACGTCTTAGGGCAACAGAACGGGGGATGTGGATGGAGTCAGTTTTGAACATTGATGCACCCCAATTTGCCCTCCACTCACCTGGGCCACACACCAGAGATGACCCCAGCAGGCATGGTGTACAATGGAATGTGTGCAACAGATCAGGCCCAACGCCGTGGAGTGAAACGGAGTGCTGGCCCATACACAGGCCTATTCCATCCACATCGTAGGGCAACAGAGCTGGGGATGCCGGTGGAGTCAGTTTTGAACATTGATGCACCCCAATTTGCCCTCCACTCACCTGGGCCACACACCAGAGATGACCCCAGCAGGCATGGTGTACAATGGAATGTGTGCAACAGATCAGGCCCAACGCCGTGGAGTGAAACGGAGTGCTGGCCCATACACAGGCCTATTCTATCCACATCTTAGGGCAACAGATCTGGGGATGCGGGTGGAGTCAGTTTGGAACATTGATGCACCCCAATTTGCCCTCCACTCACCTGGGCCACACACCAGAGATGACCCCAGCAGGCATGGTGTACAATGGAAAGTGTGCAACAGATCAGGCCCAACGCCGTGGAGTGAAAGGAAGTGCTGGCCCATACACAGACCTATTCTATCCACATCTTAGGGGAACAGAACTGGGGATGCGGGTGGAGTCAGTTTTGAACATTGATGCACCCCAATTTGCCCTCCACTCACCTGGGCCATATACCAGAGATGACCCCAGCAGGCATGGTGTACAATGGAATGTGTGCAACAGATCAGGCCCAACGCCGTGGAGTGAAACGGAGTGCTGGCCCATACACAGGCCTATTCTATCCACATCGTAGGGCGACAGAACTAGGGATGCGGATGGAGTCAGCTTTGAACATTGATGCACCCCAATTTGCCCTCCACTCACCTGGGCCACACACCAGAGATGACCCCAGCAGGCATGGTGTACAATGGAATGTGTGCAACAGATCAGGCCCAACGCCGTGGAGTGAAACGGAGTGCTGGCCCATACACAGGCCTATTCCATCCACATCGTAGGGCAACAGAGCTGGGGATGCCGGTGGAGTCAGTTTTGAACATTAATGCACCCCAATTTGCCCTCCACTCACCTGGGCCACACACCAGAGATGACCCCAGCAGGCATGGTGTACAATGGAATGTGTGCAACAGATCAGGCCCAACGCCGTGGAGTGAAACGGAGTGCTGGCCCATACACAGGCCTATTCTATCCACATCTTAGGGCAACGGAACTGGGGATGCGGGTGGAGTCAGTTTTGAACATTGATGCACCCCAATTTGCCCTCCACTCACCTGGGCCATATACCAGAGATGACCCCAGCAGGCATGGTGTACAATGGAAAATGTGCAACAGATCAGGCCCAACGCCGTGGAGTGAAACGGAGTGCTGGCCCATACACAGGCCTATTCTATCCACATCGTAGGGCGACAGAACTGGGGATGCGGATGGAGTCAGCTTTGAACATTGATGCACCCCAATTTGCCCTCCACTCACCTGGGCCACACACCAGAGATGACCCCAGCAGGCATGGTGTACAATGGAAAGTGTGCAACAGATCAGGCCCAACGCCGTGGAGTGAAAGGAAGTGCTGGCCCATACACAGACCTATTCTATCCACATCTTAGGGCAACAGAACTGGGGATGCGGGTGGAGTCAGTTTTGAACATTGATGCACCCCAATTTGCCCTCCACTCACCTGGGCCACACACCAGAGATGACCCCAGCAGGCATGGTGCACAATGGAAAGTGTGCAACAGATCAGGCCCAACGCCGTGGAGTGAAACGGAGTGCTGGCCCATACACAGGCCTATTCTATTCACATCGTAAGGCAACAGAGCTGGGGATGCGGG
The DNA here is from genome assembly GCA_964036045.1 of Eutreptiella sp. 'Long Island Sound 2002'. Taxonomy (NCBI): domain Eukaryota; phylum Euglenozoa; class Euglenophyceae; order Eutreptiales; family Eutreptiaceae; genus Eutreptiella; species Eutreptiella sp. 'Long Island Sound 2002'. Next base: position 28,798,699 of record OZ038389.1, read on the forward strand.
TGGAGTCGGTTTTGAACATTAATGCACCCCAATTCGCCCTCCACTCACCTGGGCCACACACCAGAGTCGACCCCAGCAGGCATGGTGTACAATGGAAAGTGTGCAAAAGATCAGGCCCAACGCCGTGGAGTGAAACGGAGTGCTGGCCCATACACAGGCCTATTCCATCCACATCGTAGGGCAACAGAGCTGGGGCTGCGGGTGGAGTCAGTTTTGAACATTAATGCACCCCAATTTGCCCTCCACTCACCTGGGCCACACACCAGAGATGACCCCAGCAGGCATGGTGTACAATGGAAAGTGTGCAACAGATCAGGCCCAACGCCGTGGAGTGAAACAGAGTGCTGGCCCATACACAGGCCTATTCTATCCACATCTTAGGGCAACAGAACGGGGGATGTGGGTGGAGTCAGTTTTGAACATTGATGCACCCCAATTTGCCCTCCACTCACCTGGGCCACACACCAGAGATGACCCCAGCAGGCATGGTGTACAATGGAATGTGTGCAACAGATCAGGCCCAACGCCGTGGAGTGAAACGGAGTGCTGGCCCATACACAGGCCTATTCCATCCACATCGTAGGGCAACAGAGCTGGGGATGCCGGTGGAGTCAGTTTTGAACATTAATGCACCCCAGTTTGCCCTCCACTCACCTGGGCCACACACCAGAGATGACCCCAGCAGGCATGGTGTACAATGGAATGTGTGCAACAGATCAGGCCCAACGCCGTGGAGTGAAACGGAGTGCTGGCCCATAAACAGGCCTATTCTATCCACATCTTAGGGCAACAGAACTGGGGATGCGGGTGGAGTCAGTTTGGAACATTGATGCACCCCAATTTGCCCTCCACTCACCTGGGCCACACACCAGAGATGACCCCAGCAGGCATGGTGTACAATGGAAAGTGTGCAACAGATCAGGCCCAACGCCGTGGAGTGAAAGGAAGTGCTGGCCCATACACAGACCTATTCTATCCACATCTTAGGGCAACAGAACTGGGGATGCGGGTGGAGTCAGTTTTGAACATTGATGCACCCCAATTTGCCCTCCACTCACCTGGGCCACACACCAGAGATGACCCCAGCAGGCATGGTGCACAATGGAAAGTGTGCAACAGATCAGGCCCAACGCCGTGGAGTGAAACGGAGTGCTGGCCCATACACAGGCCTATTCTATCCACATCGTAAGGCAACAGAGCTGGGGATGCGGGTGGAGTCAGTTTTGAACATTAATGCACCCCAATTCGCCCTCCACTCACCTGGGCCACACACCAGAGTCGACCCCAGCAGGCATGGTGTACAATGGAAAGTGTGCAAAAGATCAGGCCCAACGCCGTGGAGTGAAACGGAGTGCTGGCCCATACACAGGCCTATTCCATCCACATCGTAGGGCAACAGAGCTGGGGCTGCGGGTGGAGTCAGTTTTGAACATTAATGCACCCCAATTTGCCCTCCACTCACCTGGGCCACACACCAGAGATGACCCCAGCAGGCATGGTGTACAATGGAATGTGTGCAACAGATCAGGCCCAACGCCGTGGAGTGAAACGGAGTGCTGGCCCATACACAGGCCTATTCTATCCACATCTTAGGGCAACAGAACTGGGGATGCGGGTGGAGTCAGTTTGGAACATTGATGCACCCCAATTTGCCCTCCACTCACCTGGGCCACACACCAGAGATGACCCCAGCAGGCATGGTGTACAATGGAAAGTGTGCAACAGATCAGGCCCAACGCCGTGGAGTGAAAGGAAGTGCTGGCCCATACACAGACCTATTCTATCCACATCTTAGGGCAACAGAACTGGGTATGCGGGTGGAGTCAGGTTTGAACATTGATGCACCCCAATTTGCCCTCCACTCACCTGGGCCATATACCAGAGATGACCCCAGCAGGCATGGTGTACAATGGAATGTGTGCAACAGAACAGGCCCAACGCCGTGGAGTGAAACGGAGTGCTGGCCCATACACAGGCCTATTCTATCCACATCGTAGGGCGACAGAACTGGGGATGCGGATGGAGTCAGCTTTGAACATTGATGCACCCCAATTTGCCCTCCACTCACCTGGGCCACACACCAGAGATGACCCCAGCAGGCATGGTGTACAATGGAATGTGTGCAACAGATCAGGCCCAACGCCGTGGAGTGAAACGGAGTGCTGGCCCATACACAGGCCTATTCCATCCACATCGTAGGGCAACAGAGCTGGGGATGCCGGTGGAGTCAGTTTTGAACATTAATGCACCCCAATTTGCCCTCCACTCACCTGGGCCACACACCAGAGATGACCCCAGCAGGCATGGTGTACAATGGAATGTGTGCAACAGATCAGGCCCAACGCCGTGGAGTGAAACGGAGTGCTGGCCCATACACAGGCCTATTCTATCCACATCTTAGGGCAACGGAACTGGGGATGCGGGTGGAGTCAGTTTTGAACATTGATGCACCCCAATTTGCCCTCAACTCACCTGGGCCACACACCAGAGATGACCCCAGCAGGCATGGTGTACAATGGAAAATGTGCAACAGATCAGGCCCAACGCCGTGGAGTGAAACGGAGTGCTGGCCCATACACAGGCCTATTCCATCCACATCGTAGGGCGACAGAACTGGGGATGCGGGTGGAGTCAGTTTTGAACATTGATGCACCCCAATTTGCCCTCCACTCACCTGGGCCACACACCAGAGATGACCCCAGCAGGCATGGTGTACAATGGAAAGTGTGCAACAGATCAGGCCCAACGCCGTGGAGTGAAACGGAGTGCTGGCCCATACACAGACCTATTCTATCCACATCTTAGGGCAACAGAACTGGGGATGCGGGTGGAGTCAGTTTTGAACATTGATGCACCCCAATTTGCCCTCCACTCACCTGGGCCACACACCAGAGATGACCCCAGCAGGCATGGTGCACAATGGAAAGTGTGCAACAGATCAGGCCCAACGCCGTGGAGTGAAACGGAGTGCTGGCCCATACACAGGCCTATTCTATTCACATCGTAAGGCAACAGAGCTGGGGATGCGGGTGGAGTCAGTTTTGAACATTAATGCACCCCAATTCGCCCTCCACTCACCTGGGCCACACACCAGAGTCGACCCCAGCAGGCATGGTGTACAATGGAAAGTGTGCAAAAGATCAGGCCCAACGCCGTGGAGTGAAACGGAGTGCTGGCCCATACACAGGTCTATTCCATCCACATCGTAGGGCAACAGAGCTGGGGCTGCGGGTGGAGTCAGTTTTGAACATTAATGCACCCCAATTTGCCTCCCCCCACTCACCTGGGCCACACACCAGAGATGACCCCAGCAGGCATGGTGTACAATGGAAAGTGTGCAACAGATCAGGCCCAACGCCGTGGAGTGAAACAGAGTGCTGGCCCATACACAGTCCTATTCTATCCACATCTTAGGGCAACAGAACGGGGGATGCGGGTGGAGTCAGTTTTGAACATTGATGCACCCCAATTTGCCCTCCACTCACCTGGGCCACACACCAGAGATGACCCCAGCAGGCATGGTGTACAATGGAATGTGTGCAACAGATCAGGCCCAACGCCGTGGAGTGAAACGGAGTGCTGGCCCATACACAGGCCTATTCCATCCACATCGTAGGGCAACAGAGCTGGGGATGCCGGTGGAGTCAGTTTTGAACATTAATGCACCCCAGTTTGCCCTCCACTCACCTGGGCCACACACCAGAGATGACCCCAGCAGGCATGGTGTACAATGGAATGTGTGCAACAGATCAGGCCCAACGCCGTGGAGTGAAACGGAGTGCTGGCCCATACACAGGCCTATTCTATCCACATCTTAGGGCAACAGAACTGGGGATGCGGGTGGAGTCAGTTTGGAACATTGATGCACCCCAATTTGCCCTCCACTCACCTGGGCCACACACCAGAGATGACCCCAGCAGGCATGGTGTACAATGGAAAGTGTGCAACAGATCAGGCCCAACGCCGTGGAGTGAAAGGAAGTGCTAGCCCATACACAGACCTATTCTATCCACATCTTAGGGCAACAGAACTGGGGATGCGGGTGGAGTCAGTTTTGAACATTGATGCACCCCAATTTGCCCTCCACTCACCTGGGCCACACACCAGAGATGACCCCAGCAGGCATGGTGCACAATGGAAAGTGTGCAACAGATCAGGCCCAACGCCGTGGAGTGAAACGGAGTGCTGGCCCATACACAGGCCTATTCTATCCACATCGTAAGGCAACAGAGCTGGGGATGCGGGTGGAGTCAGTTTTGAACATTAATGCACCCCAATTCGCCCTCCACTCACCTGGGCCACACACCAGAGTCGACCCCAGCAGGCATGGTGTACAATGGAAAGTGTGCAAAAGATCAGGCCCAACGCCGTGGAGTGAAACGGAGTGCTGGCCCATACACAGGCCTATTCCATCCACATCGTAGGGCAACAGAGCTGGGGCTGCGGGTGGAGTCAGTTTTGAACATTAATGCACCCCAATTTGCCCTCCACTCACCTGGGCCACACACCAGAGATGACCCCAGCAGGCATGGTGTACAATGGAAAGTGTGCAACAGATCAGGCCCAACGCCGTGGAGTGAAACAGAGTGCTGGCCCATACACAGTCCTATTCTATCCACATCGTAGGGCAACAGAGCTGGGGATGCCGGTGGAGTCAGTTTTGAACATTGATGCACCCCAATTTGCCCTCCACTCACCTGGGCCACACACCAGAGATGACCCCAGCAGGCATGGTGTACAATGGAATGTGTGCAACAGATCAGGCCCAACGCCGTGGAGTGAAACGGAGTGCTGGCCCATACACAGGCCTATTCCATCCACATCTTAGGGCAAAAGAACTGGGGATGCGGGTGGAGTCAGTTTTGAACATTAATGCACCCCAATTTGCCCTCCACTCACCTGGGCCACACACCAGAGATGACCTCAGCAGGCATGGTGTACAATGGAAAGTGTGCAACAGATCAGGCCCAACGCCGTGGAGTGAAACGGAGTGCTGGCCCATACACAGGCCTATTCCATCCACATCGTAGGGCAACAGAGCTGGGGAAGCCGGTGGAGTCAGTTTTGAACATTAATGCACCCCAATTTGCCCTCCACTCACCTGGGCCAAATACCAGAGATAACCCCAGCAGGCATGGTGTACAATGGAAAGTGTGCAACAGATCAGGCCCAACGCCGTGGAGTGAAACGGAGTGCTGGCCCATACACAGGCCTATTCTATCCACATCTTAGGGCAACAGAACTGAAGGTGCGGGTGCAGTCAGTTTTGAACATTAATGCACCCCAATTTGCCCTCCACTCACCTGGGCCAAACACCAGAGATGACCCCAGCAGGCATGGTGTACAATGGAAAGTGTGCAACAGATCAGGCCCAACGCCGTGGAGTGAAACGGAGTGCTGGCCCATACACAGGCCTATTCTATCCACATCTCAGGGCAACAGAACTGCGGATGCGTGTGGAGTCAGTTTTGAACATTGATGCACCCCAATTTGCCCTCCACTCACCTGGGCCACACACCAAAGATGACCCCAGCAGGCATGGTGTACAATGGAAAGTGTGCCACAGATCAGGCCCAACGCCGTGGAGTGAAACGGAGTGCTGGCCCATACACAGGCCTATTCTATCCACATCTTAGGACAACAGAACTGAAGGTGCGGGTGGAGTCAGTTTTGAACATTGATGCAGCCCAATTTGCCCTCCACTCACCTGGGCCACACACCAGAGATGACTCCAGCAGGCATGGTGTAGAATGGAAAGTGTGCAACAGATCAGGCCCAACGCCGTGGAGTGAAACGGAGTGCTGGTCCATACAGAGACCTGGTCTATCCACATCTGAGGGCAACAGAACTGGGGATGCGGGTGGAGTCAGTTTTGAACATTCATGCACCCCAATTTGCCCTCCACTCACCTGGGCCACACACCAGAGATGACCCCAGCAGGCATGGTGTACAATGGCAAGTGTGCAACAGATCAGACCCAACGCCGTGGAGTGAAACGGAGTGCTGGCCCATACACAGGCCTATTCCATCCACATCTTATGACAACAGAACTGAAGGTGGGGGTGGAGTCAGTTTTGAACATTGATGCACCCCAATTTGCCCTCCACTCACCTGGGCCACACACCAGAGATGACCCCAGCAGGCATGGTGTACAATGGAAAGTGTGCAACAGATCAGGCCCAACGCCGTGGAGTGAAACGGAGTGCTGGCGCATACACAGGCCTATTCTATCCACATCTTAGGACAACAGAACTGAAGGTGCGGGTGGAGTCGGTTTTGAACATTGATGCACCCCAATTTGCCCTCCACTCACCTGGGCCACACATCAGAGATGACCCCAGCAGGCATGGTGTACAATGGAAAGTGTGCAACAGATCAGGCCCAACGCCGTGGAGTGAAACGGAGTGCTGGCCCATACACAGGCCTATTCTATCCACATCTTAAGGCAACCGAACTGGGGATGCGGGTGGAGTCAGTTTTGAACATTCATGCACCCTAATGCTCCCTGCACTCACCCGGGCCACACACCACAGATGATCCCAGCAGGCATGGTGTACAATGGAAAGTGTGCAACAGATCAGGCCCAACGCCGTGGAGTGAAACGGAGTGCTGGCCCATACACAGGCCTATTCTATCCACATCTTAGGGCAACAGAACTGGGGATGCGGGTGCAGTCAGGTTTGAACATTAATGCACCCCAATTTGCCCTCCACTCACCTGGGCCACACACCAGAGATGACCCCAGCAGGCATGGTGTACAATGGAAAGTGTGCAACAGATTAGGCCCAACGCCGTGGAGTGAAACGGAGTGCTGGCCCATACACAGCCCTCTTCTATCCACATCTTAGGGCAACAGAACTGAAGGTGCGGGTGCAGTCAGTTTTGAACATTCATGCACCGCAGTTTGCCCTGAACTCACCTGGGCCACACACCAGAGATGACCCCAGCAGGCATGGTGTACAATGGAAAGTGTGCAACAGATGAGGCCCAACGCCGTGGAGTGAAACGGAGTGCTGGCTCATACACAGCCCTCTTCTATCCACATCTTAGGGCAACAGAACTGAAGGTGCGGGTGGAGGCAGTTTTGAACATTCATGCACCCCAATTTGCCCTCGACTCACCTGGGCCACACCGGAGATGACCCCAGTAGGCATGGTGTGCAATGGAATGTGTGCAACGGATGAGGCCCAACGCCGTGGAGTGAAACGGAGTGCTGGCCCATACACAGGCCTATTCTATCCACATCTTAGGGCAACAGAACTCGGGATGCGGGTGGAGTCAGTTTTGAACGTTGATGCACCCCAATTTGCCCTCCACTCACCTGGGCCACACACCAGAGATGAGCCCAGCAGGCATGGTGTACAATGGAAAGTGTGCAACAGATCAGGCCCAACGCCATGGAGTGAAACAGAGTGCTGGCCCATACACAGGCCTATTCTATCCAAATCTTAGGGCAACAGAACTGGGTATGCGGGTGGAGTCAGGTTTGAACATTGATGCACCCCAATTTGCCCTCCACTCACCTGGGCCAAATACCAGAGATGACCCCAGCAGGCATGGTGTACAATGGGAAGTGTGCAACAGATCAGGCCCAACGCCATGGAGTGAAACAGAGTGCTGGCCCATACACAGGCCTATTCCATCCAAATCTTAGGGCAACAGAACTGGGTATGCGGGTGGAGTCAGGTTTGAACATTGATGCACCCCAATTTGCCCTCCACTCACCTGGGCCACACACCAGAGACGACCCCAGCAGCCATGGTGTACAATGGAAAGTGTGCAACAGATCAGGCCCAACGCCGTGGAGTGAAACGGAGTGCTGGCCCATACACAGGCCTATTCTAGCCACATCTTAGGGCAACAGAACTGGGGATGCGAGTGGAGTCAGTTTTGAACATTGATGCACCCCGATTCGGCCTCCACTCACCTGGGCCACACACCAGAGATGACTCCAGCAGGCATGGTGTACAATGGAATGTGTGCAACACATCAGGCCCAACGCCGTGGAGTGAAACGGAGTGCTGGCCCATACACAGGCCTATTCTATCCACATCTTAGGGCAACAGAACTGGGGATGCGGGTGGAGTCAGTTTTGAACATTGATGCACCCCAATTTGCCCTCCACTTACCTGGGCCACACACCAGAGATGACCCCAGCATGCATGGTGTACAATGGAAAGCGTGCAACACATCAGGCCCAACGCCGTGGAGTGAAACGGAGTGCTGGCCCATACACAGGCCTATTCTATCCACATCTTAGGGCAACAGAACTGGGGATGCGGGTGGAGTCAGTTTTGAACATTCATGCACCCGAATTTGCCCTCCACTCACCTGGGCCACACACCAGAGATGACCCCAGCAGGCATGGTGTACAATGGAAAGTGTGCAACAGATCAGGCCCAACGCCGTGGAGTGAAACGGAGTGCTGGCCCATACACAGGCCTATTCTATCCACATCTTAGGGCAACAGAAGTGGGGATGCGGGTGGAGTCAGTTTTGAACATTCATGCACCCCAATTTGCCCTCCACTTACCTGGGCCACACACCAGAGATGACTCCAGCAGGCATGGTGTACAATGAAATGTGTGCAACACATCAGGCCCGACGCCCTGGAGTGAGACGGAGTGCTGGCCCATACACAGGCCTATTCTGTCCACATCTTAGGGCAACAGAACTCGGGATGCGGGTGGAGTCAGTTTTGAACATTCATGCACCCCAATTTGCCCTCCACTCACCTGGGCCACACCAGAGATGACCCCAGCAGGCATGGTGTACAATGGAAAGTGTGCAACAGATCAGGCCCAACGCCGTGGAGTGAAACGGAGTGCTGGCCCATACACAGGCCTATTCTTTCCACATCTTAGGGCAACAGAACTGAAGGTGCGGGTGGAGTCAGTTTTGAACATTGATGCACCCCAATTTGCCCTCCACTCACCTGGGCCACACAGCAGAGATGACCCCAGCAGGCATGGTGTACAATGGAAAGTGTGCAACAGATCAGGCCCAACGCCGTGGAGTGAAACGGAGTGCTGGCCCATACACAGGCCTATTCTTTCCACATCTTAGGGCAACAGAACTGAAGGTGCGGGTGGAGTCAGTTTTGAACATTGATGCACCCCAATTTGCCCTCCACTCACCTGGGCCACACACCAGAGATGACCCCAGCAGGCATGGTGTACAATGGAAAGTGTGCAACAGATCAGGCCCAACGCCGTGGAGTGAAACGGAGTGCTGGCCCATACACAGGCCTATTCTATCCACATCTTAGGGCAAATGAACTGGGAATGCGGGTGGAGTCAGTTTTGAACATTGATGCACCCCGATTTACCCTCCACTCACCTGGGCCAAACACCAGAGATGACCCCAGCATGCATGGTGTACAATGGAAAGTGTGCAACACATCAGGCCCAACGCCGTGGAGTGAAACGGAGTGCTGGCCCATACACAGGCCTATTCTATCCACATCTTAGGGCAACAGAACTGGGGATGCGGGTGGAGTCAGTTTTGAACATTCATGCACCCGAATTTGCCCTCCACTCACCTGGGCCACACACCAGAGATGACCCCAGCAGGCATGGTGTACAATGGAAAGTGTGCAACAGATCAGGCCCAACGCCGTGGAGTGAAACGGAGTGCTGGCCCATACACAGGCCTATTCTATCCACATCTTAGGGCAACAGAACTGGGGATGCGGGTGCAGTCAGTTTTGAACATTCATGCACCCCAATTTGCCCTCCACTTACCTGGGCCACACACCAGAGATGACTCCAGCAGGCATGGTGTACAATGGAATGTGTGCAACACATCAGGCCCGACGCCCTGGAGTGAAACGGAGTGCTGGCCCATACACAGGCCTATTCTGTCCACATCTTAGGGCAACAGAACTCGGGATGCGGGTGGAGTCAGTTTTGAACATTCATGCACCCCAATTTGCCCTCCACTCACCTGGGCCACACCAGAGATGACCCCAGCAGGCATGGTGTACAATGGAAAGTGTGCAACAGATCAGGCCCAACGCCGTGGAGTGAAACGGAGTGCTGGCCCATACACAGGCCTATTCTTTCCACATCTTAGGGCAACAGAACTGAAGGTGCGGGTGGAGTCAGTTTTGAACATTGATGCACCCCAATTTGCCCTCCACTCACCTGGGCCACACACCAGAGATGACCCCAGCAGGCATGGTGTACAATGGAAAGTGTGCAACAGATCAGGCCCAACGCCGTGGAGTGAAACGGAGTGCTGGCCCATACACAGGCCTATTCTTTCCACATCTTAGGGCAACAGAACTGAAGGTGCGGGTGGAGTCAGTTTTGAACATTGATGCACCCCAATTTGCCCTCCACTCACCTGGGCCACACACCAGAGATGACCCCAGCAGGCATGGTGTACAATGGAAAGTGTGCAACAGATCAGGCCCAACGCCGTGGAGTGAAACGGAGTGCTGGCCCATACACAGGCCTATTCTATCCACATCTTAGGGCAAATGAACTGGGGATGCGGGTGGAGTCAGTTTTGAACATTGATGCACCCCCATTAGCCCTCCACTCACCTGGGCCAAACACCAGAGATGACCCCAGCAGGCATGGTGTACAATGGAAAGTGTGCAACAGATCAGGCCCAACGCCGTGGAGTGAAACGGAGTGCTGGCCCATACACAGGCCTATTCCATCCACATCTTAGGGCAACAGAACTGGGCTTGCGGGTGGAGTCAGTTTTGAACATTCATGCACCCCAATTTGCCCTCCACTCACCTGGGCCAAACACCAGAGATGACCCCAGCAGGCATGGTGTACAATGGAAAGTGTGCAACAGATCAGGCCCAACGCCGTGGAGTGAAACGGAGTGCTGGCCCATACACAAGCCTATTCTAGCCACATCTTAGGGCAACAGAATTGGGGATGCGGGTGGAGTCAGTTTTGAACATTGATGCACCCCAATTTGCCCTCCACTCACCTGGGCCACACACCAGAGATGACCCCAGCAGGCATGGTGTACAATGGAAAGTGTGCAACAGATCAGTCCCGACGCCGTGGAGTGAAACGGAGTGCTGGCCCATACACAGGCCTATTCTAGCCGGATCTTAGGGCAACAGAACTGGGGATGCGGGTGGAGTCAGGTTTGAACATTGATGCACCCCGATTCGGCCTCCACTCGCCTGGGCCACACACCAGAGATGACTCCAGCAGGCATGGTGTACAATGGAAAGTGTGCAACAGATCAGGCCCAACGCCGTGGAGTGAAACGGAGTGCTGGCCCATACACAGGCCTATTCTATCCACATCTAAGCGCAACAGAACTCGGGATGCGGGTGGAGTCAGTTTTGAACATTCATGCACCCCAATTTGCCCTCCACTCACCTGGGCCACACATCAGAGATGACCCCAGCAGGCATGGTGTACAATGGAAAGTGTGCAACAGATCAGGCCCAACGCCGTGGAGTGAAACGGACTGCTGGCCCATACACAGGCCTATTCTTTCCACATCTTAGGGCAACAGAACTGAAGGTGCGGGTGGAGTCAGTTTTGAACATTCATGCACCCCAATGGGCCCTCCACTCACCTGCGCCACATACCAGAGATGACCCCAGCAGGCATGGTGCACAATGGAAAGTGTGCAACATCAGGCTCAACGCCGTGGAGTGAAACGGAGTGCTGGCCCATACACAGGCCTATTCTATCCACATCTTAGGGCAACAGAACTGGGGATGCGGGTGGAGTCAGTTTTGAACAGTAATGCACCCCAATTTGCCCTCCTCTCACCTGGGCCACACACCAGAGATGACCGCAGCAGGCATGGTGTACAATGGAAAGTGTGCAACAGATCAGGCCCAACGCCGTGGAGTGAAACGGAGTGCTGGCCCATACACAGGCCTATTCTATCCACATCTTAGGGCAACAGAACTCGGAATGCGGGTGGAGTCAGTTTTGAACATTAATGCACCCCAATTTGCCCTCCACCCACCTGGGCCAAACACCAGAGATGACCCCAGCAGGCATGGTGTACAATGGAAAGTGTGCAACACATCAGGCCCAACGCCGTGGAGTGAAATGGAGTGCTGGCCCATACACAGGGCTATTCTTTCCACATCTTAGGGCAACAGAACTGAAGGTGCGGGTGGAGTCAGTTTTGAACATTCACGCACCCCAATGGGCCCTCCACTCACCTGCGCCACATACCAGAGATGACCCCAGCAGGCATGGTGCACAATGGAAAGTGTGCAACATCAGGCTCAACGCCGTGGAGTGAAACGGAGTGCTGGCCCATACACAGGCCTATTCTATCCACATCTTAGGGCAACAGAACTGGGGATGCGGGTGGAGTCAGTTTTGAACAGTAATGCACCCCAATTTGCCCTCCTCTCACCTGGGCCACACACCAGAGATGACCGCAGCAGGCATGGTGTACAATGGAAAGTGTGCAACAGATCAGGCCCAACGCCGTGGAGTGAAACGGAGTGCTGGCCCATACACAGGCCTATTCTATCCACATCTTAGGGCAACAGAACTCGGAATGCGGGTGGAGTCAGTTTTGAACATTAATGCACCCCAATTTACCCTCCACTCACCTGGGCCAAACACCAGAGATGACCCCAGCAGGCATGGTGTACAATGGAAAGTGTGCAACACATCAGGCCCAACGCCGTGGAGTGAAATGGAGTGCTGGCCCATACACAGGGCTATTCTATCCACATCTTAGGGCAACAGAACTGGGGATGCGGGTGGAGTCAGTTTTGAACATTGATGCACCCCAATTTGCCCTCCACTCACCTGGGCCACACACCAGAGATGACCCCAGCAGGCATGGTGTACAATGGAAAGTGTGCAACAGATCAGGCCCAACGCCGTGGAGTGAAACGGAGTACTGGCCCATACACAGCCCTCTTCTATCCACATCTTAGGGCAACAGAACTGAGAATGCGGGTGGAGTCAGTTTTGAACATTGATGCACCCCAATTTGCCCTCCACTCACCTGGGCCAAACACCAGAGATGACCCCAGCAGGCATGGTGTACAATGGAAAGTGTGCAACAGATCAGGCCCAACGCCGTGGAGTGAAACGGAGTGCTGGCCCATACACAGGCCTATTCTATCCACATCTTAGGGCAACAGAACTGGGTATGCGGGTGGAGTCAGTTTTGAACATTCATGCACCCCGATTTACCCTCCACTCACCTGGGCCACACACCAGAGATGACTCCAGCAGTCATGGTGTACAATGGAAAGTGTGCAACACATCAGGCCCAACGCCGTGGAGTGAAACGGAGTGCTGGCCCATACACAGGCCTATTCTATCCACATCTTGGGGCAACAGAACTGGGGATGCGGGTGGAGTCAGTTTTGAACATTGATGCACCCGAATTTGCCCTCCACTCACCTGGGCCACACACCAGAGATGACCCCAGCAGGCATGGTGTACAATGGAAAGTGTGCAACAGATCAGGCCCAACGCCGTGGAGTGAAACGGAGTACTGGCCCATACACAGGCCTATTCTATCCACATCTTAGGGCAACAGAACTGGGAATGCGGGTGGAGTTAGTTTTGAACATTGATGCACCCCGATTCGGCCTCCACTCACCTGGGCCACACACCAGAGATGACCCCAGCAGGCATGGTGTACAATGGAAAGTGTGCAACAGATCAGGCCCAACGCCGTGGAGTGAAACGGAGTGCTGGCCCATACACAGGCCTATTCTATCCACATCTTAGGGCAACAGAACTGGGGATGCGGGTGGAGTCAGTTTTGAACATTCATGCACCCGAATTTGCCCTCCACTCACCTGGGCCACACACCAGAGACGACCCCAGCAGGCATGGTGTACAATGGAAAGTGTGCAACACATCAGGCCCAACGCCGTGGAGTGAAACGGAGTGCTGGCCCATACACAGGCCTATTCTATCCACATCTTAGGGCAACAGAACTGGGTATGCGGGTGGAGTCAGTTTTGAACATTCATGCACCCCGATTTACCCTCCACTCACCTGGGCCACACACCAGAGATGACTCCAGCAGGCATGGTGTACAATGGAAAGTGTGCAACACATCAGGCCCAACGCCGTGGAGTGAAACGGAGTGCTGGCCCATACACAGGATTATTCTATCCACATCTTGGGGCAACAGAACTGGGGATGCGGGTGGAGTCAGATTTGAACATTGATGCACCCCAATGTGCCCTCCACTCACCGGGGCCACACACCAGAGATGACCCCAGCAGGCATGGTGTACAATGGAAAGTGTGCAACAGATCAGGCCCAACGCCGTGGAGTGAAACGGAGTGCTGGCCCATACACAGGCCTATTCTATCCACATCGTAGGGCAACAGAGCTGGGGATGCGGGTAGAGTCAGCTTTGAACACTGATGCACCCCAATGTGCCCTCCACTCACCGGGGCCACACACCAGAGATGACCCCAGCAGGCATGGTGTACAATGGAAAGTGTGCAACAGATCAGGCCCAACGCCGTGGAGTGAAACAGAGTGCTGGCCCATACACAGTCCTATTCTATCCACATCTTAGGGCAACAGAACGGAGGATGTGGGTGGAGTCAGTTTTGAACATTGATGCAACCCAATTTGCCCTCCACTCACCTGGGCCACACACCAGAGATGACCCCAGCAGGCATGGTGTACAATGGAATGTGTGCAACAGATCAGGCCCAACGCCGTGGAGTGAAACGGAGTGCTGGCCCATACACAGGCCTATTCTATCCACATCTTGGGGCAACAGAACTGGGGATGCGGGTGGAGTCAGTTTTGAACATTCATGCACCCGAATTTGCCCTCCACTCACCTGGGCCACACACCAGAGATGACCCCAGCAGGCATGGTGTACAATGGAAAGTGTGCAACACATCAGGCCCAACGCCGTGGAGTGAAACGGAGTGCTGGCCCATACACAGGCCTATTCTATCCACATCTTAGGGCAACAGAACTGGGTATGCGGGTGGAGTCAGTTTTGAACATTCATGCACCCCGATTTACCCTCCACTCACCTGGGCCACACACCAGAGATGACTCCAGCAGGCATAGTGTACAATGGAAAGTGTGCAACACATCAGGCCCAACGCCGTGGAGTGAAACGGAGTGCTGGCCCATACACAGGCCTATTCTATCCACATCTTGGGGCAACAGAACTGGGGATGCGGGTGGAGTCAGCTTTGAACATTCATGCACCCGAATTTGCCCTCCACTCACCTGGGCCACACACCAGAGATGACCCCAGCAGGCATGGTGTACAATGGAAAGTGTGCAACAGATCAGGCCCAACGCCGTGGAGTGAAACGGAGTGCTGGCCCATACACAGGCCTATTCTATCCACATCGTAGGGCAACAGAGCTGGGGATGCGGGTGGAGTCATTTTTGAACATTGATGCACCCCAATGTGCCCTCCACTCACCGGGGCCACACACCAGAGATGACCCCAGCAGGCATGGTGTACAATGGAAAGTGTGCAACAGATCAGGCCCAACGCCGTGGAGTGAAACAGAGTGCTGGCCCATACACAGTCCTATTCTATCCACATCTTAGGGCAACAGAACGGAGGATGTGGGTGGAGTCAGTTTTGAACATTGATGCAACCCAATTTGCCCTCCACTCACCTGGGCCACACACCAGAGATGACCCCAGCAGGCATGGTGTACAATGGAATGTGTGCAACAGATCAGGCCCAACGCCGTGGAGTGAAACGGAGTGCTGGCCCATACACAGGCCTATTCCATCCACATCGTAGGGCAACAGAGCTGGGGATGCAGGTGGAGTCAGTTTTGAACATTGATGCACCCCAATGTGCCCTCCACTCACCGGGGCCACACACCAGAGATGACCCCAGCAGGCATGGTGTACAATGGAAAGTGTGCAACAGATCAGGCCCAACGCCGTGGAGTGAAACGGAGTGCTGGCCCATACACAGGCCTATTCCATCCACATCGTAGGGCAACAGCGCTGCGGATGCGGGTGGAGTCAGGTTTGAACATTAATGCACCCCAATTTGCCCTCCACTCACCTGGGCCACACACCAGAGATGACCCCAGCAGGCATGGTGTACAATGGAATGTGTGGGACAGATTAGGCCCAACGCCGTGGAGTGAAACGGAGTGCTGGCCCATACACAGGCCTATTCTATCCGCATCGTAGGGCGACAGAACTGGGGATGCGGATGGAGTCAGCTTTGAACATTGATGCACCCCAATTTGCCCTCCACTCACCTGCGCCACACACCAGAGATGACCCCAGCAGGCATGGTGTACAATGGAAAGTGTGCAACAGATCAGGCCCAACGCCGTGGAGTGAAACGGAGTGCTGGCCCATACACAGGCCTATTCTATCCACATCGTAGGGCAACAGAGCTGGGGATGCGGGTGGAGTCATTTTTGAACATTGATGCACCCCAATGTGCCCTCCACTCACCGGGGCCACACACCAGAGATGACCCCAGCAGGCATGGTGTACAATGGAAAGTGTGCAACAGATCAGGCCCAACGCCGTGGAGTGAAACAGAGTGCTGGCCCATACACAGTCCTATTCTATCCACATCTTAGGGCAACAGAACGGAGGATGTGGGTGGAGTCAGTTTTGAACATTGATGCAACCCAATTTGCCCTCCACTCACCTGGGCCACACACCAGAGATGACCCCAGCAGGCATGGTGTACAATGGAATGTGTGCAACAGATCAGGCCCAACGCCGTGGAGTGAAACGGAGTTCTGGCCCATACACAGGCCTATTCCATCCACATCGTAGGGCAACAGAGCTGGGGATGCAGGTGGAGTCAGTTTTGAACATTGATGCACCCCAATGTGCCCTCCACTCACCGGGGCCACACACCAGAGATGACCCCAGCAGGCATGGTGTACAATGGAAAGTGTGCAACAGATCAGGCCCAACGCCGTGGAGTGAAACGGAGTGCTGGCCCATACACAGGCCTATTCCATCCACATCGTAGGGCAACAGCGCTGCGGATGCGGGTGGAGTCAGGTTTGAACATTAATGCACCCCAATTTGCCCTCCACTCACCTGGGCCACACACCAGAGATGACCCCAGCAGGCATGGTGTACAATGGAATGTGTGGGACAGATTAGGCCCAACGCCGTGGAGTGAAACGGAGTGCTGGCCCATACACAGGCCTATTCTATCCGCATCGTAGGGCGACAGAACTGGGGATGCGGATGGAGTCAGCTTTGAACATTGATGCACCCCAATTTGCCCTCCACTCACCTGCGCCACACACCAGAGATGACCCCAGCAGGCATGGTGTACAATGGAAAGTGTGCAACAGATCAGGCCCAACGCCGTGGAGTGAAACGGAGTACTGGCCCATACACATGCCTATTCTATCCACATCTTAGGGCAACAGAACTGGGAATGCGGGTGGAGTTAGTTTTGAACATTGATGCACCCCGATTCGGCCTCCACTCACCTGGGCCACACACCAGAGATGACCCCAGCAGGCATGGTGTACAATGGAAAGTGTGCAACAGATCAGGCCCAACGCCGTGGAGTGAAACGGAGTGCTGGCCCATACACACGCCTATTCTATCCACATCTTAGGGCAACAGAACTCGGAATGCGGGTGGAGTCGGTTTTGAACATTAATGCACCCCAATATGCCCTCCACTCACCTGGGCCAAACACCAGAGATGACCCCAGCAGGCATGGTGTACAATGGAAAGTGTGCAACACATCAGGCCCAACGCCGTGGGATGAAATGGAGTGCTGGCCCATACACAGGCCTATTCTATCCACATCTTAGGGCAACAGAACTGGGGATGCGGGTGGAGTCAGTTTTGAACATTGATGCACCCCAATTTGCCCTCCACTCACCTGGGCCACACACCAGAGATGACCCCAGCAGGCATGGTGTACAATGGAAAGTGTGCAACAGATCAGGCCCAACGCCGTGGAGTGAAACGGAGTACTGGCCCATACACAGCCCTCTTCTATCCACATCTTAGGGCAACAGAACTGGGAATGCGGGTGGAGTCAGTTTTGAACATTGATGCACCCCGATTCGGCCTCCACTCACCTGGGCCAAACACCAGAGATGACCCCAGCAGGCATGGTGTACAATGGAAAGTGTGCAACAGATCAGGCCCAACGCCGTGGAGTGAGACGGAGTGCTGGCCCATACACAGGCCTATTCTATCCACATCTTAGGGCAACAGAACTGGGTATGCGGGTGGAGTCAGTTTTGAACATTCATGCACCCCGACTTACCCTCCACTCACCTGGGCCACACACCAGAGATGACTCCAGCAGTCATGGTGTACAATGGAAAGTGTGCAACACATCAGGCCCAACGCCGTGGAGTGAAACGGAGTGCTGGCCCATACACAGGCCTATTCTATCCACATCTTGGGGCAACAGAACTGGGGATGCGGGTGGAGTCAGTTTTGAACATTGATGCACCCGAATTTGCCCTCCACTCACCTGGGCCAAATACCAGAGATGACCCCAGCAGGCATGGTGTACAATGGAAAGTGTGCAACAGATCAGGCCCAACGCCGTGGAGTGAAACGGAGTGCTGGCCCATACACAGGCCTATTCTATCCACATCTTAGGGCAACAGAACTCGGAATGCGGGTGGAGTCAGTTTTGAACATTAATGCACCCCAATATGCCCTCCACTCACCTGGGCCAAACACCAGAGATGACCCCAGCAGGCATGGTGTACAATGGAAAGTGTGCAACACATCAGGCCCAACGCCGGGGAGTGAAATGGAGTGCTGGCCCATACACAGGCCTATTCTATCCACATCTTAGGGCAACAGAACTGGGGATGCGGGTGGAGTCAGCTTTGAACATTCATGCACCCCAATTTGCCCTCCACTCACCTGGGCCACACACCAGAGATGACCCCAGCAGGCATGGTGTACAATGGAAAGTGTGCAACAGATCAGGCCCAACGCCGTGGAGTGAAACGGAGTACTGGCCCATACACAGCCCTCTTCTATCCACATCTTAGGGCAACAGAACTGGGAATGCGGGTGGAGTCAGTTTTGAACATTGATGCACCCCGATTCGGCCTCCACTCACCTGGGCCAAACACCAGAGATGACCCCAGCAGGCATGGTGTACAATGGAAAGTGTGCAACAGATCAGGCCCAACGCCGTGGAGTGAGACGGAGTGCTGGCCCATACACAGGCCTATTCTATCCACATCTTAGGGCAACAGAACTGGGTATGCGGGTGGAGTCAGTTTTGAACATTCATGCACCCCGACTTACCCTCCACTCACCTGGGCCACACACCAGAGATGACTCCAGCAGTCATGGTGTACAATGGAAAGTGTGCAACACATCAGGCCCAACGCCGTGGAGTGAAACGGAGTGCTGGCCCATACACAGGCCTATTCTATCCACATCTTGGGGCAACAGAACTGGGGATGCGGGTGGAGTCAGTTTTGAACATTGATGCACCCGAATTTGCCCTCCACTCACCTGGGCCACACACCAGAGATGACCCCAGCAGGCATGGTGTACAATGGAAAGTGTGCAACAGATCAGGCCCAACGCCGTGGAGTGAAACGGAGTACTGGCCCATACACAGGCCTATTCTATCCACATCTTAGGGCAACAGAACTGGGAATGCGGGTGGAGTTAGTTTTGAACATTGATGCACCCCGATTCGGCCTCCACTCACCTGGGCCACACACCAGAGATGACCCCAGCAGGCATGGTGTACAATGGAAAGTGTGCAACAGATCAGGCCCAACGCCGTGGAGTGAAACGGAGTGCTGGCCCATACACAGGCCTATTCTATCCACATCTTGGGGCAACAGAACTGGGGATGCGGGTGGAGTCAGTTTTGAACATTCATGCACCCGAATTTGCCCTCCACTCACCTGGGCCACACACCAGAGATGACCCCAGCAGGCATGGTGTACAATGGAAGGTGTGCAACACATCAGGCCCAACGCCGTGGAGTGAAACGGAGTGCTGGCCCATACACAGGCCTATTCTATCCACATCTTAGGGCAACAGAACTGGGTATGCGGGTGGAGTCAGTTTTGAACATTCATGCACCCCGATTTACCCTCCACTCACCTGGGCCACACACCAGAGATGACTCCAGCAGGCATGGTGTACAATGGAAAGTGTGCAACACATCAGGCCCAACGCCGTGGAGTGAAACGGAGTGCTGGCCCATACACAGGCCTATTCTATCCACATCTTGGGGCAACAGAACTGGGGATGCGGGTGGAGTCAGCTTTGAACATTCATGCACCCGAATTTGCCCTCCACTCACCTGGGCCACACACCAGAGATGACCCCAGCAGGCATGGTGTACAATGGAAAGTGTGCAACAGATCAGGCCCAACGCCGTGGAGTGAAACGGAGTGCTGGCCCATACACAGGCCTATTCCATCCACATCGTAGGGCAACAGAGCTGGGGATGCGGGTGGAGTCAGTTTTGAACATTGATGCACCCCAATGTGCCTTCCACTCACCGGGGCCACACACCAGAGATGACCCCAGCAGGCATGGTGTACAATGGAAAGTGTGCAACAGATCAGGCCCAACGCCGTGGAGTGAAACAGAGTGCTGGCCCATACACAGTCCTATTCTATCCACATCTTAGGGCAACAGAACGGAGGATGTGGGTGGAGTCAGTTTTGAACATTGATGCAACCCAATTTGCCCTCCACTCACCTGGGCCACACACCAGAGATGACCCCAGCAGGCATGGTGTACAATGGAATGTGTGCAACAGATCAGGCCCAACGCCGTGGAGTGAAACGGAGTGCTGGCCCATACACAGGCCTATTCCATCCACATCGTAGGGCAACAGAGCTGGGGATGCGGGTGGCGTCAGTTTTGAACATTGATGCACCCCAATGTGCCCTCCACTCACCGGGGCCACACACCAGAGATGACCCCAGCAGGCATGGTGTACAATGGAAAGTGTGCAACAGATCAGGCCCAACGCCGTGGAGTGAAACGGAGTGCTGGCCCATACACAGGCCTATTCCATCCACATCGTAGGGCAACAGCGCTGCGGATGCGGGTGGAGTCAGGTTTGAACATTAATGCACCCCAATTTGCCCTCCACTCACCTGGGCCACACACCAGAGATGACCCCAGCAGGCATGGTGTACAATGGAATGTGTGGGACAGATTAGGCCCAACGCCGTCGAGTGAAACGGAGTGCTGGCCCATACACAGGCCTATTCTATCCGCATCGTAGGGCGACAGAACTGGGGATGCGGATGGAGTCAGCTTTGAACATTGATGCACCCCAATTTGCCCTCCACTCACCTGCGCCACACACCAGAGATGACCCCACCAGGCATGGTGTACAATGGAAAGTGTGCAACAGATCAGGCCCAACGCCGTGGAGTGAAACGGAGTGCTGGCCCATACACAGGCCTATTCTATCCACATTTTAGGGCGACAGAACTGGGGATGCGGGTGGAGTCAGTTTTGAACATTGATGCACCCCAATTTGCCCTCCACTCACCTGGGCCACACACCAGAGATGACCCCAGCAGGCATGGTGTACAATGGAAAGTGTGCAACAAAGCAGGCCCAACGCCGTGGAGTGAAACGGAGTGCTGGCCCATACACAGGCCTATTGTATCCACATCTAAGGGCGACAGAACTGGGGATGCGGGTGGAGTCAGTTTTAAACATTCATGCACCCCAATTTGCCCTCCACTCACCTGGGCCACACACCAGAGATGACCCCAGCAGGCATGGTGTACAATGGAAAGTGTGCAACAGATCAGGCCCAACGCCGTGGAGTGAAACGGAGTGCTGGCCCATACACAGGCCCTTTCTATCCACATCTTAGGGCGACAGAACTGGGGATGCGGGTGGAGTCAGCTTTGAACATTGATGCACCCCAATTTGCCCTCCACTCACCTGGGCCGCACACCAGAGATGACCCCAGCAGGCATGGTGTACAATGGAAAGTGTGCACCAGATCAGGCCCAACGCCGTGGAGTGAAACGGAGTGCTGGCCCATACACAGTCCTATTCTATCCACATCTTAGGGCAACAGAGCTGGGGATGCGGGTGGAGTCAGCTTTGAACATTAATGCACCCCAATTTGCCCTCCACTCACCTGGGCCACACACCAAAGATGACCCCAGCAGGCATGGTGTACAATGGAAAGTGTGCAACAGATCAGGCCCAACGCCGTGGAGTGAAACGGAGTGCTGGCCCATACAAGGGCCTATTCCATCCACATCGTAGGGCAACAGCGCTGGGGATGCGGGTGGAGTCAGTTTTGAACATTAATGCACCCCAATTTGCCCTCCACTCACCTGGGCCACACACCAGGGATGACCCCAGCAGGCATGGTGTACAATGGAATGTGTGCAACAGATCAGGCCCAACGCCGTGGAGTGAAACGGAGTGCTGGCCCATACACAGGCCTATTCTATCCACATCGTAGGGCGACAGAACTGGGGATGCGGATGGAGTCAGCTTTGAACATTGATGCACCCCAATTTGCCCTCCACTCACCTGGGCCAAACACCAGAGATGACCCCAGCAGGCATGGTGTACAATGGAAAGTGTGCAACAGATCAGGCCCAACGCCGTGCAGTGAAACGGAGTGCTGGCCCATACACAGGCCCTTTCTATCCACATCTTAGGGCGACAGAACTGGGGATGCGGGTGGAGTCAGCTTTGAACATTGATGCACCCCAATTTGCCCTCCACTCACCTGGGCCACACACCAGAGATGACCCCAGCAGGCATGGTGTAAAATGGAATGTGTGCAACAGATCAGGCACAACGCCGTGGAGTGAAACGGAGTGCTGGCCAATATACAGGCCTATTCTATCCACATCCTAGAGCGACAGAACTGGGGATGCGGGTGGAGTCAGTTTTGAACATTCATGCACCCCAATTTGCCCTCCACTCACCTGGGCCACACACCAGAGATGACCCCAGCAGGCATGGTGTACAATGGAAAGTGTGCAACAGATCAGGCCCAACGCCGTGGAGTGAAACGGAGTGCTGGCCCATACACAGGCCCTTTCTATCCACATCTTAGGGCAACAGAACTGGGGATGCGGGTGGAATCGGCTTTGAACATTGATGCACCCCAATTTGCCCTCCACTCACCTGGGCCGCACACCAGAGATGACCCCAGCAGGCATGGTGTACAATGGAATGTGTGCAACAGAACAGGCCCAACGCCGTGGAGTGAAACGGAGTGCTGGTCCAAAAATAGGCCTATTCCATCCACATCGTAGGGCAACAGAGCTGGGAATGCGGGTGGAGTCAGTTTTGAACATTGATGCACCCCAATTTGCCCTCCACTCACCTGGGCCACACACCAGAGATGACGCCAGCAGGCATGGTGTACAATGGAAAGTGTGCAACAGATCAGGCCCAACGCCGCGGAGTGGAACGGAGTGCTGGTCCATACATAGGCCTATTCTATCCACATCGTAGGGCAACAGAGCTGGGGCTGCGGGTGGAGTCAGTTTTGAAGATTGATGCACCCCAATTTGCCCTCCACTCACCTGGGCCACACACCAGAGATGACCCCAGCAGGCATGGTGTACAATGGAATGTGTGCAACAGATCAGGCCCAACGCCGTGGAGTGAAACGGAGTGCTGGCCCATACACAGGCCTATTCCATCCACATCGTAGGGCAACAGAGCTGGGGCTGCGGGTGGAGTCAGTTTTGAAAATTAATGCACCCCAATTTGCCCTCCACTCACCTGGGCCACACACCAGAGATGACCCCAGCAGGCATGGTGTACAATGGAAAGTGTGTAACAGATCAGGCCCAACGCCGTGGAGTGAAGCGGAGTGCTGGCCCATACACAGGCCTATTCCATCCACATCGTAGGGCAACAGAGCTGGGGATGCGGGTGGAGTCAGTTTTGAACATTGATGCACCCGCAGTTGCCCTCCACTCAGCTGGGCCACACACCAGAGATGACCCCAGCAGGCATGGTGTACAATGGAAAGTGTGCAACAGATCAGGCCCAACGCCGTGGAGTGAAACGGAGTGCTGGCCCATACACAGGCCTATTCTATCCACACCTTAGGGCAACAAATCTGGAGATGCGGGTGGAGTCAGTTTTGAACATTGATGCACCCCAATTTGCCCTCCACTCACCTGGGCCACACACCAGAGATGACCCCAGCAGGCATCGTGTACAATCGAAAGTGTGCAACAGATCAGCCCCAACGCCGTGGAGTGGACCGGAGTGCTGGCCCATACACAGGCCTATTCTATCCACATCGTAGGGCGACAGAACTGGGGATGCGGGTGGAGTCAGCTTTGAACATTGATGCACCCCAATTTGTCCTCCACTCACCTGGGCCAAATACAAGAGATGACCCCAGCAGGCATGGTGTACAATGGAATGTGTGCAACAGATCAGGCCCAACGCCGTGGAGTAAAACGGAGTGCTTGGCCCGTACACAGGCCTATTCTATCCACATGTTAGGGCAACAGAACTGGGGATGCGGGTGGAGTCAGCTTTGAACATTCATGCACCCCAATTTGCCCTCCACTCACCTGGGCCAAATACCAGAGATGACCCCAGCAGGCATGGTGTACAATGGAATGTGTGCAACAGATCAGGCCCAACGCCGTGGAGTGAAACGGAGTGCTGGCCCATACACAGGCCTTTTCTATCCACATCTTAGGGCAACAGAACTGGGGATGCGGGTGGAGTCAGTTTTGAACATTGATGCACCCCGATTTGCCCTCCACTCACCTGGGCCACACACCAGAGATGACCCCAGCAGGTATGGTGTACAATGGAAAGTGTGCAACAGATCAGGCCCAACGCCGTGGAGTGAAACGGAGTGCTGGCCCATACACAGGCCTATTCTATCCACATCTTAGGGCAACAGAACTGGGGATGCGGGTGGAGTCAGTGTTGAACATTGATGCACCCCAATTTGCCCTCCACTCACCGGCGCCACACACCAGAGATGACCCCAGCAGGCATGGTGTACAATGGAAAGTGTGCAACAGATCAGGCCCAACGCCGTGGAGTGAAACGGAGTGCTGGCCCATACAAAGGCCTATTCTTTCCACATTGTAGGGCAACAGGGCTGCGGATGCGGGTGGAGTCAGTTTTGAACATTACTGCACCCCAATTTGCCATGCACTCACCTGGGCCACACACCAGAGATGACCCCAGCAGGCATGGTGTACAATGGAAAGTGTGCAACAGATCAGGCCCAACGCCGTGGAGTGAAACGGAGTGCTGGCCCATATACAGGCCTATTCTATCCAGATCTTAGGGCAACAGATCTGGGGATGCTGGTGGAGTCAGCGTTGAACATTGATGCACCCCAATGTGCCCTCCACTCACCTGGGCCACACACCAGAGATGACCCCAGCCGGCATGGTGTACAATGGAAAGTGTGCAACAGATCACGCCCAACACCGTGGAGTGAAACAGAGTGCTGGCCCATACACAGGCCCATTCTATCCACATCTTAGGGCAACAGAACTGGGGATGCGGGTAGAGTCAGCTTTGAACATTGATGCACCCCAATTTGCCCTCCACTCACCTGGGCGACACAGCAGGCATGGTGTACAACGGCAAGTGTGCAACAGATCAGGCCCAACGCCGTGGAGTGAAACGGAGTGCTGGCCCATACACAGGCCTATTCTATCCACATCTTAGGGCAACAGAACTGGGGATGCGGGAGGAGTCAGTGTTGAACATTGATGCACCCCAATTTGCCCTCCACTCAGCGGCGCCACACACCAGAGATGACCCCAGCAGGCATGGTGTACAATGGAAAGTGTGCAACAGATCAGGCCCAACGCCGTGGAGTGAAACGGAGTGCTGGCCCATACAAAGGCCTATTCTATCCACATTGTAGGGCAACAGGGCTGCGGATGCGGGTGGAGTCAGTTTTGAACATTACTGCACCCCAATTTGCCCTCCACTCACCTGGGCCACAGACCAAAGATGACCCCAGCAGGCATGGTGTACAATGGAAAGTGTGCAACAGATCAGGCCGAACGCCGTGGAGTGAAACGAAGTGCTGGCCCATACACAGGCCTCTTCTATCCACATCTTAGGGCAACAGAACTGCGGATACGGGTGGAGTCAGTTTTGAACATTGATGCACCCCAATTTGCCCTCCACTCACCTGGGCGACACAGCAGGCATGGTGTACAACGGCAAGTGTGCAACAGATCAGGCCCAACGCCGTGGAGTGAAACGGAGTGCTGGCCCATACACAGGCCTATTCTATCCACATCTTAGGGCAACAGGGGGATGCGGGTGGAGTCAGTTTTGAACATTCATGCACCCCAATTTGCCCTCCACTCACCTGGGCCACAGACCAAAGATGACCCCAGCAGGCATGGTGTACAATGGAAAGTGTGCAACAGATCAGGCCCAACGCCGTGGAGTGAAACGGAGTGCTGGCCCATACACAGGCCTATTCTATCCACATCTTAGGGCAACAGAACTGGGGATGCGGGTGGAGTCAGTTTTGAACATTGATGCACCCCAATTTGCCCTCCACTCACCTGGGCCACAGACCAAAGATGACCCCAGCAGGCATGGTGTACAATGGAAAGTGTGCAACAGATCAGGCCGAACGCCGTGGAGTGAAACGAAGTGCTGGCCCATACACAGGCCTCTTCTATCCACATCTTAGGGCAACAGAACTGCGGATACGGGTGGAGTCAGTTTTGAACATTGATGCACCCCAATTTGCCCTCCACTCACCTGGGCGACACAGCAGGCATGGTGTACAACGGCAAGTGTGCAACAGATCAGGCCCAACGCCGTGGAGTGAAACGGAGTGCTGGCCCATACACAGGCCTCTTCTATCCACATCTTAGGGCAACAGGGGGATGCGGGTGGAGTCAGTTTTGAACATTCATGCACCCCAATTTGCCCTCCACTCACCTGGGCCACAGACCAAAGATGACCCCAGCAGGCATGGTGTACAATGGAAAGTGTGCAACAGATCAGGCCGAACGCCGTGGAGTGAAACGAAGTGCTGGCCCATACACAGGCCTATTCTATCCACATCTTAGGGCAACAGAACTGCGGATGCGGGTGGAGTCAGTTTTGAACATTGATGCACCCCAATTTGCCCTCCACTCACCTGGGCGACACAGCAGGCATGGTGTACAACGGCAAGTGTGCAACAGATCAGGCCCAACGCCGTGGAGTGAAACGGAGTGCTGGCCCATACACAGGCCTATTCTATCCACATCTTAGGGCAACAGGGGGATGCGGGTGGAGTCAGTTTTGAACATTGATGCACCCCAATCTGCCCTCCACTCACCTGGGCGACACACCAGAGATGACCCCAGCAGGCATGGTGTACAATGGAAAGTGTGCAACAGATCAGGCCCAACGCCGTGGAGTGGAACGGAGTGCTGGCCCATACACAGGCCTATTCTATCCACATCTTAGGGCAACAGAACTGGGGATGCGGGTGGAGTCAGTTTTGAACATTAATGTACCCCAACTTGCACTGCAGTCACCTGGGCGACACAGAATAGACGACCCCAGCAGGCATGGTGTACAATGGAAAGTGTGCAACAGATCAGGCCCAACGCCGTGGAGTGAAACGGAGTGCTGGCACATGGACAGGCCTATTCTATCCACATTTTAGGGCAACAGAACTGCGAATGCGGGTGGAGTCAGTTTTGAACATCAATGCACCCCAATTTGCCCTCCACTCACCTGGGCCACACACAGAGATGACCCCAGCAGGCATGGTGTACAATGAAAAGTGTGCAACAGATCAGGCCCAACGCCGTGGAGTGAAACGGAGTGATGGCCCATACACAGGCCTATTCTATCCACATCGTAGGGCAACAGAACTGGGGATGCGGGTGGAGTCAGCTTTGAACATTAATGCACCCCAATTTGCCCTCCACTCACCTGGGCGACAGAGAATAGACGACCCCAGCAGGCATGGTGTACAATGGGAAGTGTGCAACAGATCAGGCCCAACGCCGTGGAGTGAAACGGAGTGCTGGCACATACACAGGCCTATTCTATCCACATCTTAGGGCAACAGAACTGGGGATGCGGGTGGAGTCAGTTTTGAACATTAATGCACCCCAATTTCTCCTCCACCCACCTGGGCCACACACCAGAGATGACCCCAGCAGGCATGGTGTACAATGGAAAGTGTGCAACTGATCAGGCCCAACGCCGTGGAGTGAAACGGAGTGCTGGCCCATACACAGGCCTATTCTAACCAGGTTTTAGGGCAACAGAACTGGGGATGCGGGTGGTGTCAGTTTTGAACATTGATGCACCCCAATTTGCCCTCCACTCACCTGGGCCACACACCAGAGGTGACCCCAGCAGGCATGGTGTACAATGGAAAGTGTGCAACAGATCAGGCCCAACGCCGTGGTGTGAAACGGAGTGCTGGCCCATACACAGGCCTATTCTAGCCACATCTTAGAGCAACAGAACTGCGGATGCGGGTGGAGTCAGTTTTGAACATTGATGCACCCCAGTTTGCCCTCCACCCACCTGGGCCACACACCAGAGATGACCCCAGCAGGCATGGTGTACAATGGAAAGTGTGCAACAGATCACGCCCAACGCCGTGGAGTGGAACGGAGTGCTGGCCCATACACAGGCCTATTCCATCCACATCTTAGGGCAACAGAACTGGGGATGCGGGTGTAGTCAGTTTTGAACATTAATGCACCCCTGTTTGCCATCCACTCACCTGGGTCACACACCAGAGATGACCCCAGCAGGCATCGTGTACAATGGAAAGTGTGCAACTGATCAGGCCCAACGCCGTGGAGTGAAACGGAGTGCTGGCCCATACACAGGCCTATTCTAACCACATTTTAGGGCAACAGAACTGGGGATGCGGGTGGAGTCAGTTTTGAACATTGATGCACCCCAATTTGCCCTCCACTCACCTGGGCCACACACCAGAGATGACCCCAGCAGGCATGGTGTACAATGGAAAGTGTGCAACAGATCAGGCCCAACGCCGTGGAGTGAAACGGAGTGCTGGCCCATACACAGGCCTATTCTATCCACGTCTTAGAGCAACAGAACTGCGGATGCGGGTGGAGTCAGCTTTGAACATTGATGCACCCCAGTTTGCCCTCCACTCACCTGGGCCACACACCAGAGATGACCCCAGCAGGCATGGTGTACAATGGAAAGTGTGCAACAGATCACGCCCAACGCCGTGGAGTGGAACGGAGTGCTGGCACATACACAGGCCTATTCTATCCACATCTTAGGGCAACAGAACTGGGGATGCGGGTGGAGTCAGTTTTGAACATTGATGCACCCCAATTTGCCCTCCACTCACCTGGGTCACACACCAGAGATGACCCCGGCAGGCATGATGTACAATGGAAAGTGTGCAACAGATCAGGCCCAACGCCGTGGAGTGGAACGGAGTGCTGGCCCATACACAGGCCTATTCTATCCACATCTTAGGGCAACAGAACTGGGGATGCGGGTGGAGTCAGTTTTGAACATCAATGCCCCCCAATTTGCCCTCCACTCACCTGGGCCACACACAATAGACGACCCCAGCAGGCATGGTGTACAATGGAAAGTGTGCAGCAGATCAGGCCCAACGCCGTGGAGTGCTGACCCATACACAGGCCTATTCTATCCACATCTTAGAGCAACAGAACTGGGGATGCGGGTGGAGTCAGTTTTGAACATTGATGCACCCCAATTTGCCCTCCACTCACCTGGGCCACACACAATAGACGACCCCAGCAGGCATGGTGTACAATGGAAAGTGTGCAACAGATCAGGCCCAACGCCGTGGAGTGCTGACCCATACACAGGCCTATTCTATCCACATCTTAGGGCAACAGAACTGCAGATGCGGGCGGAGTCAGTTTTGAACATTAATGCACCCCAATTTGCCCTCCACTCACCTGGGCCACACACAGAGATGACCCCAGCAGGTATGGTGTACAATGGAAAGTGTGCAACAGATCAGGCCCAACGCCGTGGAGTGAAACGGAGTGCTGGCCCATACACAGGCCTATTCTATCCACATCTTAGGGCAACAGAACTGGGGATGCGGGTGGAGTCAGTTTTGAACATCAATGCACCCCCATTTGCCCTCCACTCACCTGGGCCACACACCAGATATGACCCCAGCAGGCATGGTGTACAATGGCAAGTGTGCAACAGATCAGGCCCAACGCCGTGGGGTCAAACGGAGTGCTGACCCATACACAGGCCTATTCTATCCACATCTTAGGGCAACACACCAGAAGGTGCGGGTGGAGTCAGTTTTGAACGTTAATGCATCCCAATTTGCCCTCCACTCACCTGGGCCACACACCAGAGATGACCCCAGCAGGCATGGTGTACAATGGAAAGTGTGCAACAGATCAGGCCCAACGCCGTGGAGTGGAACGGAGTGCTGGCCCATACACAGGCCTATTCTATCCACATCTTAGAGCAAATGAACTGGGGATGCGGGTGGAGTCAGTTTTGAACATTCATGCACCCCAACGTGCCCTCCACTCACCTGGGCCACACACCAGAGATGACCCCAGCAGGCATGGTGTACAATGGAAAGTGTGCAACAGATCAGGCCCAACGCCGTGGAGTGGAACGGAGTGCTGGCCCATACACAGGCCTATTCTATCCACATCTGAGGGCAACAGAACTGGGGATGCGGGTGGAGTCAGTTTTGAACATTCATGCACCCCAATTTGCCCTCCACTCACCTGGGCCAGACACAATAGACGACCCCAGCAGGCATGGTGTACAATGGAAAGTGTGCAACAGATCAGGCCCAACGCCGTGGAGTGGAACGGAGTGCTGGCCCATACGCAGGCCTATTCTATCCACATCTTAGGGCAAATGAACTGGGGATGCGGGTGGAGTCAGTTTTGAACATTGATGCACCCCAATTTGCCCTCCACTCACCTGGGCCACACAGAATAGACGACCCCAGCAGGCATGGTGTACAATGGAAAGTGTGCAACAGATCAGGCCCAACGCCGTGGAGTGAAACGGGCTGCTGGCCCATACACAGGCCTATTCTATCCACATCTTAGGGCAACAGAACTGGGGATACGGGTGGAGTCAGTTTTGAACATTGATGCACCCCAATGTGCCCTCCACTCACCTGGGCCACACACCGGAGATGACCCCAGCAGGCATGGTGTACAATAGAAAGTGTGCAACAGATCAGGCCCAACGCCGTGGAGTGAAACGGAGTGCGGGCCCATACACAGGCTTATTCTATCCACATCTTAGGGCAACAGAACTGGGGATGCGGGTGGAGTCAGTTTTGAACATTCATGCACCCCCATTTGCCCTCCATTCACCTGGGCCACACACCAGAGATGACCCCAGCAGGCATGGTGTACAATGGAAAGTGTGCAACAGATCAGGCCCAACGCCGTGGAGTGGAACGGAGTGCTGGCCCATACACAGGCCTATTCTATCCACATCTTAGGGCGACAGAACTGCAGATGCGGGTTGAGGCAGTTTTGAACATTGATGCACCCCAATTTGCCCTCCACTCACCTGAGCCACACACCAGAGATGACCCCAGCAGGCATGGTGTACAATGGAAAGTGTGCAACAGACCAGGCCCAACGCCGTGGAGTGAAACGGAGTGCTGGCCCATACACAGGCCTATTCTATCCACATCTTAGGGCAAATGAACTGGGGATGCGGGTGGAGTCAGTTTTGAACTATCATGCACCCCAACTTGCCCTCCACTCACCTGGGCCACACACCAGAGATGACCCCAGCAGACATGGTGTACAATGGAAAGTGTGCAACAGATCAGGCCCAACGCCGTGGAGTGAAACGGAGTGATGGCCCATACACAGGCCTATTCTATCCACATCTTAGGGCAACAGACCTGGGGATGCGGGTGGAGTCAGTTTTGAACATTCATGCACCCCAATTTGCCCTCCACTCACCTGGGCCACACACCAGAGATGACCCCAGCAGGCATGTTGTACAATGGAAAGTGTGCAACAGATCAGGCCCAACGCCGTGGAGTGGAACGGAGTGCTGGCCCATACACAGGCCTATTCTATCCACATCTTAGGGCAACAGACCTGGGGATGCGGGTGGAGTCAGTTTTGAACATTGATGCACCCCAGTTTGGCCTCCACTCACCTGGGCCACATACCAGAGATGACCCCAGCAGGCATGGTGTACAATCGAAAGTGTGCAACAGATCAGGCCCAACGCCGTGGAGTGAAACGGAGTGCTGGCCCATACACAGGCCTACTCTATCCACATCTTAGGGCAACAGAACTGGGGATGCGGGTGGGGTCAGTTTTGAACATTCATGCACCCCCATTTGCCCTCCACTCACCTGGGCCACACACCAGAGATGACCCCAGCAGGCATGGTGTACAATGGAAAGTGTGCAACAGATAAGGCCCAACGCCGTGGAGTGAAACGGAGTGCTGGCCCATACACAGGCCTATTCTATCCACATCTTAGGGCAAATGAACTGGGGATGCGGGTGGAGTCAGTTTTGAACATTGATGCACCCCAGTTTACCCTCCACTCACCTGGGCCACACATCAGAGATGACCCCAGCAGGCATGGTGTACAATGGAAAGTGTGCAACACATCAGGCCCAACGCCGTGGAGTGGAACGAAGTGCTGTCCCATACACAGGCCTATTCCATCCACATCTTAGGGCAACAGAACTGGGGATGCGGGTGCAGTCAGTTTTGAACATTGATGCTCCTCAATTTGCCCTCCACTCACCTGGGCCACACACAGAGATGACCCCAGCAGGCATGGTGTACAATGGAAAGTGTGCAACAGACCAGGCCCAACGCCGTGGAGTGAAACGGAGTGCTGGCCCATACACAAGCCTATTCTATCCACATCTTAGGGCAACAGAACTGGGCATGCGGGTGGAGTCAGTTTTGAACATTCATGCACCCCAACTTGCCCTCCACTCACCTGGGCCACACACCAGAGATGACCCCAGCAGGCATGGTGTACAATGGAAAGTGTGCAACAGATCAGGCCCAACGCCGTGGAGCGGAACGGAGTGCTGTCCCATACACAGGCCTATTCTATCCACATCCTAGGGCAACAGAACTGGGGATGCGGGTGGAGTCAGTTTTGAACATTGATGCACCTCAATTTGCCCTCCACTCACCTGGGCCACACACCAGAGATGACCCCAGCAGGCATGGTGTACAATGGAAAGTGTGCAACAGACCAGGCCCAACGCCGTGGAGTGAAACGGAGTGCTGGCCCATACACAGGCCTATTCTATCCACATCTTAGGGCAACAGAACTGGGGATGCGGGTGGAGTCAGTTTTGAACATTAATGCACCCCAACTTGCCCTCCACTGACCTGGGCCACACACAGAGATGACCCCAGCAGGCATGGTGTACAATGGAAAGTGTGCAACAGATCAGGCCCAACGCCGTGGAGTGAAACGGAGTGCTGGCCCATACACAGGCCTATTCTATCCACATCTTAGGGCAAATGAACTGGGGATGCGGGTGGAGTCAGTTTTGAACATTGATGCACCCCAATTTGCCCTCCACTCACCTGAGCCACACACCAGAGATGACCCCAGCAGGCATGGTGTACAATGGAAAGTGTGCAACAGATCAGGCCCAACGCCGTGGAGAGAAACGGAGTGCTGGCCCATACACAGGCCTATTCTATCCACATCTTAGGGCAAATGAACTGGGAATGCGGGTGGAGTCAGCTTTGAACATTCATGCACCCCAACGTGCCCTCCACTCACCTGGGCCACACACCAGAGATGACCCAAGCAGGCATGGTGTACAATGGAAAGTGTGCAACAGATCAGGCCCAACGCCGTGGAGTGGAACGGAGTGCTGGCCCATACACAGGCCTATTCTATCCACATCTGAGGGCAACAGAACTGGGGATGCGGGTGGAGTCAGTTTTGAACATTAAAGCACCCCAATTTGCCCTCCACTCACCTGGGCCAGACACAATAGACGACCCCAGCAGGCATGGTGTACAATGGAAAGTGTGCAACAGATCAGGCCCAACGCCGTGGAGTGGAACGGAGTGCTGGCCCATACGCAGGCCTATTCTATCCACATCTTAGGGCAAATGAACTGGGGATGCGGGTGGAGTCAGTTTTGAACATTGATGCACCCCAATTTGCCCTCCACTCACCTGGGCCACACAGAATAGACGACCCCAGCAGGCATGGTGTACAATGGAAAGTGTGCAACAGATCAGGCCCAACGCCGTGGAGTGAAACGGGCTGCTGGCCCATACACAGGCCTATTCTATCCACATCTTAGGGCAACAGAACTGGGGATACGGGTGGAGTCAGTTTTGAACATTGATGCACCCCAATGTGCCCTCCACTCACCTGGGCCACACACCGGAGATGACCCCAGCAGGCATGGTGTACAATAGAAAGTGTGCAACAGATCAGGCCCAACGCCGTGGAGTGAAACGGAGTGCTGGCCCATACACAGGCTTATTCTATCCACATCTTAGGGCAAATGAACTGGGGATGCAGGTGGAGTCAGTTTTGAACATTGATGCACCCCAATTTGCCCTCCACTCACCTGAGCCACACACCAGAGATGACCCCAGCAGGCATGGTGTACAATGGAAAGTGCGCAACAGACCAGGCCCAACGCCGTGGAGTGAAACGGAGTGCTGGCCCATACACAGGCCTATTATATCCACATCTTAGGGCAAATGAACTGGGGATGCGGGTGGAGTCAGTTTTGAACATTCATGCACCCCAACTTGCCCTCCACTCACCTGGGCCACACACCAGAGATGACCCCAGCAGGCATGGTGTACAATGGAAAGTGTGCAACAGATCAGGCCCAACGCCGTGGAGTGGAACGGAGTGCTGGCCCATACACAGGCCTATTCTATCCACATCTGAGGGCAACAGAACTGGGGATGCGGGTGGAGTCAGTTTTGAACATTCATGCACCCCAATTTGCCCTCCACTCACCTGGGCCACACAGAATAAACGACCCCAGCAGGCATGGTGTACAATGGAAAGTGTGCAACAGATCAGGCCCAACGCCGTGGAGTGAAACGGGCTGCTGGCCCATACACAGGCCTATTCTATCCACATCTTAGGGCACCAGAACTGGGGATACGGGTAGAGTCAGTTTTGAACATTGATGCACCCCAATGTGCCCTCCACTCACCTGGGCCACACACCGGAGATGACCCCAGCAGGCATGGTGTACAATAGAAAGTGTGCAACAGATCAGGCCCAACACCGTGGAGTGAAACGGAGTGCTGGCCCATACACAGGCTTATTCTATCCACATCTTAGGGCAACAGAACTGGGGATGCGGGTGGAGTCAGTTTTGAACATTCATGCACCCCCATTTGCCGTCCATTCACCTGGGCCACACACCAGAGATGACCCCAGCAGGCATGGTGTACAATGGAAAGTGTGCAACAGATCAGGCCCAACGCCGTGGAGTGGAACGGAGTGCTGGCCCATACACAAGCCTATTCTATCCACATCTTAGGGCAAATGAACTGGGGATGTGGGTGGAGTCAGTTTTGAACATTAATGCACCCCAATTTGCCCTCCACTCACCTGGGCTACACACAATAGACGACCCCAGCAGGCATGGTGTACAATGGAAAGTGTGCAACAGATCAGGCCCAACGCCGTGGAGTTGAACGGAGTGCTGGCGCATCTACAGGCCTATTCTATCCACATCTTAGGGCAAATGAACTGGGGATGCGGGTGAAGTCAGTTTGGAACGTTAATGCAGCCCAATTTGCCCTCCACTTAGCTGGGCCACACATCAGAGATGACCCCAGCAGGCATGGTGTACAATGGAAAGTGTGCAACAGATCAGGCCCAACGCCGTGGAGTGGAACGGAGTGCTGGCCCATACACAGGCCTATTCTATCCACATCTTAGGGCAACAGAACTGGGGATGCGGGTGGAGTCAGTTTTGAACATTGATGCACCCCAATTTGCCCTCCATTCACCTGGGCCACACACCAGAGATGACCCCAGCAGGCATGGTGTACAATGGAAAGTGTGCAACAGATCAGGCCCAACGCCGTGGAGTGGAACGGAGTGCTGGCGCATACACAGGCCTATTCTATCCACATCTTAGGGCAAATGAACTGGGGATGCGGGTGGAGTCAGCTTTGAACATTAATGCACCCCAATTTGCCCTCCACTCACCTGGGCCACACACAATAGACGACCCCAGCAGGCATGGTGTACAATGGAAAGTGTGCAACAGATCAGGCCCAACGCCGTGGAGTTGAACGGAGTGCTGGCCCATATACAGGCCTATTCTATCCACATCTGAGGGCAAATGAACTGGAAATGCGGGTGGAGTCAGTTTTGAACATTGATGCACCCCAATTTGCCCTCCACTCACCTGGGCGACACAGAATAGACGACCCCAGCAGGCATGGTGTACAATGGAAAGTGTGCAACAGATCAGGCCCAACGCCGTGGAGTGAAACGGAGTGCTGGCCCATACACAGGCCTATTCTATCCACATCTTAGGGCAAATGAACTGGGGATGCGGGTGGAGTCAGTTTTGAACCTTCATGCACCCCAATCTACCCTCCACTCACCTGGGCCACACACCAGAGATGACCCCAGCAGGCATGTTGTACAATGGGAAGTTTGCAACAGATCAGGCCCAACGCCGTGGAGTGAAACGGAGTGCTATCCTATACACAGGCCTATTCTATCCACATCTTAGGGCAACAGAACTGGGGATGCGGGTGGAGTCAATTTTGAACGTTAATGCACCTCAATCTGCCATCCACTCACCTGGGCCACACACCAGAGATGACCCCAGCAAGCATGGTGTACAATGGAAAGTGTGCAACACATCAGGCCCAACGCCGTGGAGTGAAACGGAGTGCTGTCCCATACACAGGCCTATTCTATCCACATGTTAGGGCAACAGACCTGGGGATGCGGGTGGAGTCAGTTTTGAACATTGATGCACCCCAATTTGCCCTCCACTCACCTGGGCCACACACAATAGACGACCCAAGCAGGCATGGTGTACAATGGAAAGTGTGCAACAGATCAGGCCCAACGCCGTGGAGTGGAACGGAGTGCTGTCCCATACACAGGCCTATTCTATCCACATGTTAGGGCAACAGACCTGGGGATGCGGGTGGAGTCGGTTTTGAACATTGATGCACCTCAATTTGCCCTCCACTCACCTGGGCCACACACAATAGACGACCCCAGCAGGCATGGTGTACAATGGAAAGTGTGCAACAGATCAGGCCCAACGCCGTGGAGTTGAACGGAGTGCTGGCCCATATACAGGCCTATTCTATCCACATCTGAGGGCAAATGAACTGGAAATGCGGGTGGAGTCAGTTTTGAACATTGATGCACCCCAATTTGCCCTCCACTCACCTGGGCGACACAGAATAGACGACCCCAGCAGGCATGGTGTACAATGGAAAGTGTGCAACAGATCAGGCCCAACGCCGTGGAGTGAAACGGAGTGCTGGCCCATACACAGGCCTATTCTATCCACATCTTAGGGCAACAGAACTGGGGATGCGGGTGGAGTCAGTTTTGAACCTTCATGCACCCCAATCTGCCCTCCACTCACCTGGGCCACACACCAGAGATGACCCCAGCAGGCATGGTGTACAATGGGAAGTTTGCAATAGATCAGGCCCAACGCCGTGGAGTGAAACGGAGTGCTGGCCCATACACAGGCCTATTCTATCCACATCTTAGGGCAACAGAACTGGGGATGCGGGTGGAGTCAATTTCGAACGTTAATGCACCTCAATCTGCCCTCCACTCACCTGGGCCACACACCAGAGATGACCCCAGCAAGCATGGTGTACAATGGAAAGTGTGCAACAGATCAGGCCCAACGCCGTGGAGTGGAACGGAGTGCTGTCCCATACACAGGCCTATTCTATCCACATGTTAGGGCAACAGACCTGGGGATGCGGGTGGAGTCAGTTTTGAACATTGATGCACCCCAATTTGCCCTCCACTCACCTGGGCCACACACAATAGACGACCCAAGCAGGCATGGTGTACAATGGAAAGTGTGCAACAGATCAGGCCCAACGCCGTGGAGTGGAACGGAGTGCTGTCCCATACACAGGCCTATTCTATCCACATGTTAGGGCAACAGACCTGGGGATGCGGGTGGAGTCGGTTTTGAACATTGATGCACCTCAATTTGCCCTCCACTCACCTGGGCCACACACCAGAGATGACCCCAGCAGGCATCGTGTACAATGGAAAGTGTGCAACAGATCAGGCCCAACGCCGTGGAGTGAAACGGAGTGCTGGCCCATACACAGGCCTATTCTATCCACATCTTAGGGCAACAGAACTGGGGATGCGGGTGGAGTCAGTTTTGAACATTAATGCACCCCAACTTGCCCTCCATTCACCTGGGCCACACACCAGAGATGACCCCAGCAGGCATGGTGTACAATGGAAAGTGTGCAACAGATCAGGCCCAACGCCGTGGAGTGAAACGGAGTGCTGGCCCATATAAAGGCCTATTGTATCCACATCTTAGGGCAAATGAACTGGGGGTGCAGGTGGAGTCAGTTTTGAACATTAAAGCACCCCAATTTGCCCTCCACTCACCTGGGCCAGACACAATAGACGACCCCAGCAGGCATGGTGTACAATGGAAAGTGTGCAACAGATCAGGCCCAACGCCGTGGAGTGGAACGGAGTGCTGGCCCATACGCAGGCCTATTCTATCCACATCTTAGGGCAACAGAACTGGTGATGCGGGTGGAGTCAGTTTTGAACATTGATGCACCCCAATTTGCACTCCACTCACCCTGGCCACACACAGAAATGACCCCAGCAGGCATGGTGTACAATGGAAAGTGTGCAACAGATCAGGCCCAACGCCGTGGAGTGGAACGGAGTGCTGGCCCATACACAGGCCTATTCTATCCACATCTTAGAGCAACAGAACTGGGGATGCGGGTGGAGTCAGCTTTGAACATTGATGCACCCCAATTTGCCCTCGAACACCTGGGCGACACACCAGAGATGACCCCAGCAGGCATGGTGTACAATGGAAAGTGTGCAACTGATCAGGCCCAACGCCGTGGAGTGAAACGGAGTGCTGGCCCATAGACAGGCCTATTCTATCCACATCTTAGGGCAACAGAACTGGGGATGCGGGTGGAGTCAGTTTAGAACATTCATGCAGCCCAATTTGCCCTCCACTTAGCTGGGCCACACATCAGAGATGACCCCAGCAGGCATGGTGTACAATGGAAAGTGTGCAACAGATCAGGCCCAACGCCGTGGAGTGGAACGGAGTGCTGGCCCATACACAAGCCTATTCTATCCACATCTTAGGGCAACAGAGCTGGGGATGCGGGTGGAGTCAGTTTTGAACATTGATGCACCCCAATTTGCCCTCCACTCACCTGGGCCACACACCAGAGATGACCCCAGCAGGCATGGTGTACAATGGAAAGTGTGCAACAGATCAGGCCCAACGCCGCGGAGTGGAACGGAGTGCTGGCCCATACACAGGCCTATTCTATCCACATCTTAGGGCAACAGAACTGGGGATGCGGGTGGAGTCAGCTTTGAACATTGATGCACCCCAATTTGCCCTCGAACACCTGGGCGACACACCAGAGATGACCCCAGCAGCCATGGTGTACAATGGAAAGTGTGCAACAGATCAGGCCCAACGCCGTGGAGTGAAACGGAGTGCTGGCCCAAAGACAGGCCTATTCTATCCACATCTTAGGGCAACAGAACTGGGGATGCTGGTGGAGTCAGTTTGGAACGTTAATGCACCCGAATTTGCCCTCCACTTAGCTGGGCCACACATCAGAGATGACCCCAGCAGGCATGGTGTACAATGGAAAGTGTGCAACAGATCAGGCCCAACGCCGTGGAGTGGAACGGAGTGCTGGCCCATACACAAGCCTATTCTATCCACATCTTAGGGCAACAGAGCTGGGGATGCGGGTGGAGTCAGTTTTGAACATTGATGCACCCCAATTTGCCCTCCACTCACCTGGGCCACACACCAGAGATGACCCCAGCAGGCATGGTGTACAATGGAAAGTGTGCAACAGATCAGGCCCAACGCCGTGGAGTGGAACGGAGTGCTGGCCCATACACAGGCCTATTCTATCCACATCTTAGGGCAACATAACTGGGGATGCGGGTGGAGTCAGTTTTGAACATTCATGCACCCCCACTTGCCCTCCACTCACCTGG
This sequence comes from Eutreptiella sp. 'Long Island Sound 2002', assembly GCA_964036045.1. NCBI lineage: Eukaryota > Euglenozoa > Euglenophyceae > Eutreptiales > Eutreptiaceae > Eutreptiella > Eutreptiella sp. 'Long Island Sound 2002'. The sequence goes on from OZ038389.1 coordinate 28,838,844, forward strand.
GCCACACACCAGAGATGACCCCAGCAGGCATGGTGTACAATGGAAAGTGTGCAACAGATCGGGCCCAACGCCGTGGAGTGCTGGCCCATACACAGGCCTATTCTATCCACATCTTAGGGCAACAGACCTGGGGATGCGGGTGGAGTCAGTTTTGAACATTCATGCACCCCAACTTGCCCTGCACTTACCTGGGCCACACCCCAGAGATGACCCCAGCAGGCATGGTGTACAATGGAAAGTGTGCAACAGATCAGGCCCAACGCCATGGAGTGAAACGGAGTGCTGGCCCATACACAGGCCTATTCTATCCACATCTTAGGGCAACAGAACTGGGGATGCGGGTGGAGTCAGTTTTGAACATTCATGCACCCCAATTTGCCCTCCACTCACCTGGGCCACACACCAGAGATGACCCCAGCAGGCATAATGTACAATGAGAAGTTTGCAACAGATCAGGCCCAACGCCGTGGAGTGAAACGGAGTGCTGGCCCATACACAGGCATATTATTTCCACATCTTAGGACAACAGAACTGGGGATGCGGGTGGAGTCAGCTTTGAACATTGATGCACCCCAATTTGCCCTCCACTCACCTGGGCCACACACCAGAGATGGCCCCAGCAGGCATGGTGTACAATGGAAAGTGTGCAACAGATCAGGCCCAACGCCGTGGAGTGAAACGGAGTGCTGGCCCATACACAGGCCTATTCTATCCACATCTTAGGGCAAATGAACTGGGGATGCGGGTGGAGTCAGTTTTGAACATTGATGCACCCCAATTTGCCCTCCACTCACCTGGGTGACACAGAATAGACGACCCCAGCAGGCATGGTGTACAATGGAAAGTGTGCAACAGATCAGGCCCAACGCCGTGGAGTGAAACGGAGTGCTGGCCCGTACACAGGCCAATTCTATCCACATCTTAGGGCAACAGAACTGGGGATGCGGGTGGAGTCAGTTTTGAACATTAATGCACCCCAATCTGCCCTCCACTCACCTGGGCCAAACACCAGAGATGACCTCAGCAGGCATGGTGTACAATGGGAAGTTTGCAACAGATCAGGCCCAACGCCGCGGAGTGAAACGGAGTGCTGGCCCATACACAGGCCTATTCTATCCACACCTTAGGACAACAGAACTGCGGATGCGGGTGGAGTCAGTTTTGAACATTAATGCACCCCAATGTGCCCTCCACTCGCCTGGGCCACACACAGACATGACCCCAGCAGGCATGGTGTACAATGGAAAGTGTGGAACAGATCAGGCCCAACGCCGTGGAGTGGAACGGAGTGCTGGCCCATACACAGGCCTATTCTATCCACATCTTAGGGCAACAGAACTGGGGATGCGGGTGGAGTCAGTTTTGAACATTGATGCACCCCAATTTGCCCTCGAACACTGGGCGACTCAGAATAGACGACCCGGGCAGGCATGGTGTACAATGGAAAGTGTGCAACAGATCAGGCCCAACGCCGTGGAGTGAAACGGAGTGCTGGCCCATACACAGGCCTATTCTATCCACATCTTAGGGCAACAGACCTGGGGATGCGGGTGGAGTCAGTTTTGAACATTGATGCACCCCAATTTACCCTCCACTCACCTGGGCCACACACCAGAGATGACCCCAGCAGGCATGGTGTACAATGGAAAGTGTGCAACAGATCAGGCCCAACGCCGTGGAGTGAAACGGAGTGCTGGCCCATACACAGGCCTATTCTATCCACATCTTAGGGCAACAGAACTGGGGCTGCGGGTGGAGTCAGCTTTGAACATTGATGCACCCCTATTTGCCCTCCACTTACTGGGCGACACAGAATAGACGACCCCAGCAGGCATGGTGTACAATGGAATGTGTGCAACAGATCAGGCCCAACGCCGTGGAGTGAACCGGAGTGCTGGCCCATACACAGGCCTATTCTATCCACATCTTAGGGCAACAGACCTGGGGATGCGGCTGGAGTCAGTTTTGAACGTTAATGCATCCCAATTTGCCCTCCACTCACCTGGGCCACACATCAGAGATGACCCCAGCAGGCATGGTGTACAATGGAAAGTGTGCAACAGATCAGGCCAAACGCCGTGGAGTGGAACGGAGTGCTGTCCCATACACAGGCCTATTCTATCCACATGTTAGGGCAACAGACTTGGTGAGGCGTGTGGAGTCAGTTTTGAACATTGATGCACCTCAATCTGCCCTCCACTCACCTGGGCCGCACACCGGAGATGACCCCAGCAGGCATGGTGTACAATTGAAAGTGTGCAACAGATCAGGCCCAACGCCGTGGAGTGAAACGGAGTGCTGGCCCATACACAGGCCTATTATATCCACATCTTAGGGCAAAAGAACTGGGGATGCGGCCGGAGTCAGTTTTGAACGTGAATGCATCCCAATTTGCCCTCCACTCACCTGGGCCACACATCAGAGATGACCCCAGCAGGCATGGTGTACAATGGAAAGTGTGCAACAGATCAGGCCCAACGCCGTGGAGTGGAACGGAGTGCTGTCCCATACACAGGCCTATTCTATCCACATCTCAGGGCAACAGACTTGGTGATGCGGGTGGAGTCAGTTTTGAACATTGATGCACCTCAATTTGCCCTCCACTCACCTGGGCCACACACCAGAGATGACCCCAGCAGGCATGGTGTACAATGGAAAGTGTGCAACAGATCAGGCCCAACGCCGTGGAGTGAAACGGAGTGCTGGCTCATACACAGGCCTATTCTATCCACATCTTAGGGCAAATGAACTGGGGATGCGGGTGGAGTCACTTTTGAACATTCATGCACCCCCAACTTGCCCTCCACTCACCTGGGCCACACACCAGAGATGACCCCAGCAGGCATGGTGTACAATGGAAAGTGTGCAACAGATCAGGCCCAACGCCGTGGAGTGGAACGGAGTGCTGGCCCATAGACAGGACTATTCTATCCACATCGTAGGGCAACAGACCTGGGGATGCGGGTGGAGTCAGTTTTGAACATTGATGCACCCAAATTTACCCTCCACTCACCCGGCCCACACACCAGAGATGACTCCAGCAGGCATGGTGTAGAATGGAAAGTGTGCAACAGATCAGGCCCAACGCCGTGGAGTGAAACGGAGTGCTGGCCCATACACAGGGCTATTCTATCCACGTCTTAGGGCAACAGAACTGGGGCTGCGGGTGGAGTCAGCTTTGAACATTGATGCACCCCAATTTGCCCTCCACTCACCTGGGCGACACACCAGAGATGACCCCAGCAGGCATGGTGTACAATGGAAAGTGTGCAACAGATCAGGCCCAACGCCGTGGAGTGAAACGGATTGCTGGCCCATACACAGGCCTATTCTAACCACATCTTAGAGCGACAGACCTGGGGATGCGGGTCGAGTCAGTTTTGCACCCCAATTTGCCCTCCACTCACCTGGGCCACACACCAGAGATGACCCCAGCAGGCATGGTGTACAATGGAAAGTGTGCAACAGATCAGGCCCAACGCCGTGGAGTGGAACAGAGTGCTGGCCCATACACAGGCCTATTCTATCGACATCTTAGGGCAACAGACCTGGGGATGCGGGTGGAGTCAGTTTTGAACATTGATGCACCCGAATTTGCCCTCCACTCACCTGGGCCACACACCAGAGATGACCCCAGCAGGCATGGTGTACAATGGAAAGTGTGCAACAGATCAGGCCCAACGCCGTGGAGTGAAACGGAGTGCTGGCCCATACACAGGCCTATTCTATCCACATCTTAGGGCAACAGAGCTGGGGATGCGGGTGGAGTCAGTTTTGAACATTGATGCACCCCAATTTACCCTCCACTCACCTGGGCCACACACCAGAGATGACCCCAGCAGGCATGGTGTACAATGGAATGTGTGCAACAGATCAGGCACAACGCCGTGGAGTGGAACGGAGTGCTGGCCCATACACAGGCCTATTCTATCCACATGTTAGGGCAACAGAACTGGGGATGCGGGTGGAGTCAGTTTTGAACATTGATGCACCCCAATTTGCCCTCCACTCACCTGGGCCACACACCAGAGATGACCCCAGCAGGCATGGTGTACAATGGAAAGTGTGCAACACATCAGGCCCAACGCCGTGGAGTGAAACGGAGTGCTGGCCCATACACAGGCCTATTCTATCCACATCTTAGGGCAAATGAACTGGGGATGCGGGTGGAGTCAGCTTTGAACATTGATGCACCCCAATTTGCCCTCCACTCACCTGGGCCAAATACCAGAGATGACCCAAGCAGGCATGGTGTACAATGGAATGTGTGCAACAGATCAGGCCCAACACCGTGGAGTGAAACGGAGTGCTGGTCCATACACAGGCCTATTCTATCCACATCTTAGGGCAACAGAACTGGGGATGCGGGTGGAGTCAGTTTTGAACGTTAATGCATCCAAATTTGCCCTCCACTCACCTGGGCGACACATCAGAGATGACCCCAGCAGGCATGGTGTACAATGGAAAGTGTGCAACAGATCAGGCCCAACGCCGTGGAGTGGAACGGAGTGCTGGCCCATACACAGGCCTATTCTAACCACATCTTAGAGCAACAGACCTGGGGATGCGGGTCGAGTCAGTTTTGCACCCCAATTTGCCCTCCAGTCACCTGGGCCACACACCAGAGATGACCCCAGCAGGCATGGTGTACAACGGAAAGTGTGCAACAGATCAGGCCCAACGCCGTGGGGTGGAAGAGAGTGCTGGCCCATACACAAGCCTATTCTATCCACATCTTAGGGCAACAGACCTGGGGATGCGGGTGGAGTCAGTTTTGAACATTGATGCACCCCAATTTGCCCTCCACTCACCTGGGCCACACACCAGAGATGACCCCAGCAGGCATGGTGTACAATGGAAAGTGTGCAACAGATCAGGCCCAACGCCGTGGAGTGGAACGGAGTGCTGGCCCATACACAGGCCTATTCTATCCACATCTTAGGGCAACAGAGCTGGGGATGCGGGTGGAGTCAGTTTTGAACATTGATGCACCCCAATTTGCCCTCCACTCACCTGGGCCACACACCAGAGATGACCCCAGCAGGCATGGTGTACAATGGAAAGTGTGCAACAGATCAGGCCCAACGCCGTGGAGTGAAACGGAGTGCTGGCCCATACACAGGCCTATTCTATCCACATCTTAGGGCAACAGAACTGGGGATGCGGGTGGAGTCAGTTTTGAACATTCATGCACCCCCATTTGCCCTCCACTCACCTGGGCCAAACACCAGAGATGACCCCAGCAGGCATTGTGTACAATGGAAAGTGTGCAACAGATCAGGCCCAACGCCGTGGAGTGGAACGGAGTGCTGGCCCATACACAGGCCTATTCTATCCACATCTTAGGGCAAATGAACTGGGGATGCGGGTGGAGTCAGCTTTGAACATTATTGCACCCCAATTTGCCCTCCACTCACCGGGGCCACACACCAGAGATGACCCCAGCAGGCATGGTGTACAATGGAAAGTGTGCAACAGATCAGGCCCAACGCCGTGGAGTGGAACGGAGTGCTGGCGCATATACAGGCCTATTCTATCCACATCTTACAGCAACATAACTGGGGATGCGGGTGGAGTCAGTTTTGAACATTAATGCACCCCAATCTGGACTCCACTGACCTGGGCCAAACACCAGAGATGAACTTAGCAGGCATGGTGTAAAATGGGAAGTTTGCAACAGATCAGGCCCAAGGCCGTGGAGTGAAACGGAGTGCTGGCCCATACACAGGCCTCTTCTATCCACATCTTAGGACAACAGAACTGGGGATGCTGGTGGAGTCAGCTTTGAACATTGATGCACCCCAATTTGCCCACCACTCACCTGGGCGACACAGAATAGACGACCCCAGCAGGCATGGTGTACAATGGAAAGTGTGCAACAGATCAGGCCCAAAGCCGTGGAGTGAAACGGAGTGCTGGCCCATACAAAGGCCTATTCTATCGACATCTTAGGGCAACAGAACTGGGGATGCGGGTGGAGTCAGCTTTGAACATTCATGCACCCCAATCTGCCCTCCACTCACCTGGGCCAAACACGAGAGATGACACCAGCAGGCATGGTGTACAATGGGAAGTTTGCAACAGATCGGGCCCAACGCCGTGGAGTGAAACGGAGTGCTGGCCCATACACAGGCCTATTCTATCCACATCTTAGGGCAACAGAACTGGGTATGCGGGTGGAGTCAGTTTTGAACATTAATGCACCCCAATGGGCCATCCACTCACCTGGGCCACACATCAGAGATGACCCCAGCAGGCATGGTGTACAATGGAAGGTGTGCAACAGATCAGGCCCAACGCCGTGGAGTGAAACGGAGTGCTGGCCCATACAAAGGCCTCTTCTATCCACATCTTAGGACAACAGAACTGGGGATGCTGGTGGAGTCAGCTTTGAACATTGATGCACCCCAATTTGCCCTCCACTCACCTGGGCCACACACCAGAGATGACCCCAGCAGGCATGGTGTACAATGGAAAGTGTGCAACAGATCAGGCCCAACGCCGTGGAGTGGAACGGAGTGCTGGCGCATATACAGGCCTATTCTATCCACATCTTAGGGCAAATGAACTGGGGATGCGTATGGAGTCAGTTTTGAACGTTGATGCAACCCAATTCGCCCTCCACTCACCTGGGCCAAACACCAGAGATGACCCCAGCAGGCATGGTGTACAATGGAAAGTGTGCAACAGATCAGGCCCAACGCCGTGGAGTGAAACGGAGTGCTGGCCCATACACAGGCCTATTCTATCCACATCTTAGGGCAACAGAACTGGGGATGCGGGTGGAGTCAGCTTTGAACATTCATGCACCCCAATCTGCCCTCCACTCACCTGGGCCAAACACCAGAGATGACCCCAGCAGGCATGGTGTACAATGGGAAGTTTGCAACAGATCAGGCCCAACGCCGTGGAGTGAAACGGAATGCTGGCCCATACACAGGCCTATTCTATCCACATCTTAGGGCAACAGAACTGGGGATGCGGGTGGAGTCAGTTTTGAACATGAATGCACCCCATGTGCCCTCCACTCACCTGGGCCACACACAGAGATGACCCCAGCAGGCATGGTGTACAATGGAAAGTGTGCAACAGATCAGGCCCAAGGCCGTGGAGTGGAACGGAGTGCTGGCCCATACACAGGCCTACTCTATCCACATCTTAGGGCAACAGAACTGGGGATGCGGGTGGAGTCAGTTTTGAACGTTAATGCATCCCAATTTGCCCTCCACTCACCTGGGCCACACATCAGAGATGACCCCAGCAGGCATGGTGTACAATGGAAAGTGTGCAACAGATCAGGCCCAACGCCGTGGAGTGAAACGGAGTGCTGGCCCATACACAGGCCTATTCTATCGACATCTTAGGGCAACAGAACTGGGGATGCTGGTGGAGTCAGCTTTGAACATTGATGCACCCCAATTTGCCCACCACTCACCTGGGCGACACAGAATAGACGACCCCAGCAGGCATGGTGTACAATGGAAAGTGTGCAACAGATCAGGCCCAACGCCGTGGAGTGAAACGGAGTGCTGGCACATACACAAGCCTATTCTATCCACATCTTAGGGCAACAGAACTGGGGATGCGGGTGGAGTCAGTTTTGAACGTTAATGCATCCCAATTTGCCCTCCACTCACCTGGGCCACACATCAGAGATGACCCCAGCAGGCATGGTGTACACTGGAAAGTGTGCAACAGATCAGGCCCAACGCCGTGGAGTGAAACGGAGTGCTGGCCCATACACAGGCCTATTCTATCGACATCTTAGGGCAACAGAACTGGGGATGCGGGTGGAGTCAGCTTTGAACATTCATGCACCCCAATCTGCCCTCCACTCACCTGGGCCAAACACCAGAGATGACCCCAGCAGGCATGGTGTACAATGGGAAGTTTGCAACAGATCAGGCCCAACGCCGTGGAGTGAAACGGAGTGCTGGCCCATACACAGGCCTATTCTATCCACATCTTAGGGCAACAGAACTGGGTATGCGGGTGGAGTCAGTTTTGAACATTAATGCACCCCAATGGGCCATCCACTCACCTGGGCCACACACAGAGATGACCCCAGCAGGCATGGTGTACAATGGAAGGTGTGCAACAGATCAGGCCCAACGCCGTGGAGTGAAACGGAGTGCTGGCCCATACACAGGCCTATTCTATCCACATCTTAGGACAACAGAACTGGGGATGCTGGTGGAGTCAGCTTTGAACATTGATGCACCCCAATTTGCCCTCCACTCACTTGGGCCACACACCAGAGATGACCCCAGCAGGCATGGTGTACAATGGAAAGTGTGCAACAGATCAGGCCCAACGCCGTGGAGTGGAACGGAGTGCTGGCGCATATACAGGCCTATTCTATCCACATCTTAGGGCAAATGAACTGGGGATGCGGGTGGAGTCAGTTTTGATCGTTGATGCAACCCAATTCGCCCTCCACTCACCTGGGCCAAACACCAGAGATGACCCCAGCAGCCATGGTGTACAATGGAAAGTGTGCAACAGATCAGGCCCAACGCCGTGGAGTGAAACGGAGTGCTGGCCGATACACAGGCCTATTCTATCCACATCTTAGGGCAACGGAACTGGGGATGCGGGTGGAGTCAGCTTTGAACATTCATGCACCCCAATCTGCCCTCCACTCACCTGGGCCAAACACCAGAGATGACCCCAGCAGGCATGGTGTACAATGGAAAGTGTGCAACAGATCAGGCCCAACGCCGTGGAGTGGAACAAAGTGCTGGCCCATACACAGGCCTATTCTATCCACATCTTAGGGCAACAGAACTGGGGATGCGGATGGAGTCAGTTTTGAACGTTAATGCATCCCAATTTGCCCTCCACTCACCTGGGCCACACATCAGAGATGACCCCAGCAGGCATGGTGTACAATGGAAAGTGTGCAACAGATCAGGCCCAACGCCGTGGAGTGAAACGGAGTGCTGGCCCATACACAGGCCTATTCTATCGACATCTTAGGGCAACAGAACTGGGGATGCGGGTGGAGTCAGCTTCTAACCATTGATGCACCCCAATCTGCCCTCCACTCACCTGGGCCAAACACCAGAGATGACCCCAGCAGGCATGGTGTACAATGGGAAGTTTGCAACAGATCAGGCCCAACGCTGTGGAGTGAAACGGAGTGCTGGCCCATACACAGGCCTATTCTATCCACATCTTAGGGCAACAGAACTGGGTATGCGGGTGGAGTCAGTTTTGAACATTAATGCACCCCCATGTGCCCTCCACTCAGCTGGGCCACACACAGAGATGACCCCAGCAGGCATGGTGTACAATGGAAGGTGTGCAACAGATCAGGCCCAACGCCGTGGAGTGAAACGGAGTGCTGGCCCATACACAGGCCTATTCTATCCACATCTTAGGGCAACAGAACTGGGGATGCGGGTGGAGTCAGCTTTGAACATTCATGCACCCCAATCTGCCCTCCACTCACCGGGGCCAAACCCCAGAGATGACCCCAGCAGGCATGGTGTACAATGGGAAGTTTGCAACAGATCAGGCCCAACGCCGTGGAGTGAAACGGAATGCTGGCCCATACACAGGCCTATTCTATCCACATCTTAGGGCAACAGAACTGGGGATGCGGGTGGAGTCAGTTTTGAACATGAATGCACCCCATGTGCCCTCCACTCACCTGGGCCACACACAGAGATGACCCCAGCAGGCATGGTGTACAATGGAAAGTGCGCAACAGATCAGGCCCAACGCCGTGGAGTGGAACGGAGTGCTGGCCCATACACAGGCCTATTCTATCCACATGTTAGGGCAACAGAACTGGGGATGCGGGTGGAGTCAGTTTTGAACGTTAATGCATCCCAATTTGCCCTCCACTCACCTGGGCCACACATCAGAGATGACCCCAGCAGGCATGGTGTACAATGGAAAGTGTGCAACAGATCAGGCCCAACGCCGTGGAGTGAAACGGAGTGCTGGCCCATACACAGGCCTATTCTATCGACATCTTAGGGCAACAGAACTGGGGATGCGGGTGGAGTCAGCTTTGAACATTCATGCACCCCAATTTGCCCTCCACTCACCTGGGCCAAACACCAGAGATGACCCCAGCAGGCATGGTGTACAATGGGAAGTTTGCAACAGATCAGGCCCAACGCCGTGGAGTGAAACGGAGTGCTGGCCCATACACAGGCCTATTCTATCCACATCTTAGGGCAACAGAACTGGGGATGCGGGTGGAGTCAGTTTTGAACATTAATGCACCCCCATGTGCCCTCCACTCAGCTGGGCCACACACCAGAGATGACCCCAGCAGGCATGGTGTACAATGGAAGGTGTGCAACAGATCAGGCCCAACGCCGTGGAGTGAAACGGAGTGCTGGCCCATACACAGGCCTCTTCTATCGACATCTTAGGACAACAGAACTGGGGATGCTGGTGGAGTCAGCTTTGAACATTGATGCACCCCAATTTGCCGTCCACCCACCTGGGCCACACACAATAGACGACCCCAGCAGGCATGGTGTACAATGGAAAGTGTGCAACAGATCAGGCCCAACGCCGTGGAGTGGAACGGAGTGCTGGCGCATATACAGGCCTATTCTATCCACATCTTAGGGCAAATGAACTGGGGATGCGGGTGGAGTCAGTTTTGAACGTTGATGCAACCCAATTCGCCCTCCACTCACCTGGGCCAAACACCAGAGATGACCCCAGCAGGCATGGTGTACAATGGAAAGTGTGCAACAGATCAGGCCCAACGCCGTGGAGTGAAACGGAGTGCTGGCCCATACACAGGCCTATTCTATCCACATCTTAGGGCAACAGAACTGGGGATGCGGGTGGAGTCAGCTTTGAACATTGATGCACCTCAATCTGCCCTCCACTCACCTGGGCCAAACACCAGAGATGACCCCAGCAGGCATGGTGTACAATAGGAAGTTTGCAACAGATCAGGCCCAACGCCGTGGAGTGAAACGGAATGCTGGCCCATACACAGGCCTGTTCTGTCCACATCTTAGGGCAACAGAACTGGGGATGCGGGTGGAGTCAGTTTTGAACATGAATGCACCCCCATGTGCCCTCCACTCACCTGGGCCACACACAGAGATGACCCCAGCAGGCACGGTGTACAATGGAAAGTGTGCAACAGATCAGGCCCAACGCCGTGGAGTGGAACAGAGTGCTGGCCCATACACAGGCCTATTCTAGCCACATCTTGGGGCAACAGAACTGGGGATGCGGGTGGAGTCAGTTTTGAAGATTGATGCACCCCAACTTGCCCTCGAACACCTGGGCAACACAGAAAGGACGACCCCAGCAGGCATGGTGTACAATGGAAAGTGTGCAACAGATCAGGCCCAACGCCGTGGAGTGAAACGGAGTGCTGGCCCATACACAGGCCTATTCTATCCACATCTTATAGCAACAGACCTGGGGATGCGGGTGGAGTCAGTTTTGCACCCCAGTTTGCCCTCCACTCACCTGGGCCACACACCAGAGATGACCCCAGCAGGCATGGTGTACAATGGACAGTGTGCAACAGATCAGGCCCAACGCCGTGGAGTGAAACGGAGTGCTGGCCCATACACAGGCCTATTCTATCCACATCTTAGGGCAACAGAACTGGGGATGCGGGTGGAGTCAGTTTTGAACATTAATGCACCCCAATTTGCCCTCCACTCACCTGGGCCACACACAGAGATGACCCCAGCAGGCATGGTGTACAATGGAAAGTGTGCAACAGATCAGGCCCAACGCCGTGGAGTGAAACGGAGTGCTGGCCCATACGCAGGCCTATTCTATCTACATCTTAGGGCAACCGAACTGGGGATGCGGGTGGAGTCAGTTTTGAACATTAATGCACCCCTATTTGCCCTCCACTCACCTGGGCCACACACCAGAGATGACCCCAGCAGCCATGGTGTACAATGGAAAGTGTGCAACTGATCAGGCCCAACGCCGTGGAGTGAAACGGAGTGCTGGCCCATACACAGGCCTATTCTATCCACATCTTAGGGCAACGGACCTGGGGATGCGGTCGGGGTCAGTTTTGAACATTGATGCACCCCTATTTGCCCTCCACTCACCTTGGCCACACACCAGAGATGACCCCAGCAGCCATGGTGAACAATGGAAAGTGTGAAGCAGATCAGGCCCAACGCCGTGGAGTGAAACGAAGTGCTGGCCCATACACAGGCCTATTCTATCCACATCTTAGGGCAACAGAACTGGGGATGCGGGTGGAGTCAGTTTTGAACATTGATGCACCCCAATTTGCCCTCCCCTCACCTGGGCCACACACCAGAGATGACCCCAGCAGGCATGGTGTACAATGGAAAGTGTGCAACAGATCAGGCCCAACGCCGTGGAGTGGAACGGAGTGCTGGCCCATACACAGGCCTATTCTATTCACACCTTAGGGCAACCGAACTGGGGATGCGGGTGGAGTCAGTTTTGAACATTAATGCACCCCAATTTGCCCTCCACTCACCTGGGCCAAACACTAGAGATGACCCCAGCAGACATGGTGTACAATGGAAAGTGTGCAACAGATCAGGCCCAACGTCCTGGAGTGAAACGGAGTGCTGGCCCATACACAGGCCTGTTCTATCCACATCGTAGGGCAACAGAACTGGGGATGCAGGTGGAGTCAGCTTTGAACATTAATGCACCCCAAATTGCCCTCCACTCACCTGGGCGACACAGAAGAGACGACCCCAGCAGGCATGGTGTAGAATGGAAAGTGTGCAACAGATCAGGCCCAACGCCATGGAGTGAAACGGAGTGCTGGCCCATACACAGGCCTATTCTATCCACATCTTAGGGCAACAGAACTGGGGATGCGGGTAGAGTCAGCTTTGAACACTGATGCACCCCAATTTGCCCTCCACTCACCTGGGCGACACAGAATAGACGACCCCAGCAGGCATGGTGTACAATGGAAAGTGTGCAACAGATCAGGCCCAACGCCGTGGAGTGAAACGGAGTGCTGGCCCATACATAGGCCTATTCTATCCACATCTTAGGGTAACAGAACTGGGGATGCGGGTGGAGTCAGCTTTGAGCGTTAATGCATCGCAATTTGCCCTCCACTCACCTGGGCCACACATCAGAGATGACCCCAGCAGGCATGGTGTACAATGGAAAGTGTGCAACAGATCAGGCCCAACGCCGTGGAGTGGAACGGAGTGATGTCCCATACACAGGCCTATTCTATCCACATCTTAGGGTAACAGAACTGGGGATGCGGGTGGAGTCAGTTTTGAACGTGAATGCATCCCAATTTGCCCTCCACTCACCTGGGCCACACACCAGAGATGACTCCAGCAGGCATGGTGTACAATGGAAAGTGTGCAACACATCAGGCCAAACGCCGTGGAGTGAAACGGGGTGCTGGCCCATACGCAGGCCTATTCTATCCACATCGTAGGGCAACAGAACTGGGGATGCGGGTGGAGTCAGTTTTGAACATTAATGCGCCCCAATTCGCCCTCCACTCACCTGGGCCACACACCAGAGATGACCCAAGCAGGCATGGTGTACAATGGAAAGTGTGCAACAGATCAGGCCCAACGTCGTGGAGTGAAACGGAGTGCTGGCCCATACACAGGCCTGTGCTATCCACATCTTAGGGCAACAGAACTGGGGATGCCGGTGGAGTCAGTTTTGAACATTGATGCACCCCAATTTGCCCTCCCCTCACCTGGGCCACACATCAGAGATAACCCCAGCAAGCATGGTGTACAATGGAAAGTGTGCAACAGATCAGGCCCAACGCCGTGGAGTGAAACGAAGTGCTGGCCCATACACAGGCCTATTCCATCCACATGTTAAGGCAACAGAACTGGGGATGCGGGTGGAGTCAGTTTTGAACATTAATGCACCCCAATTTGCCCTCCATTCACCTGGGCCACACACCAGAGATGACCCCAGCAGGCATGGTGTACAATGGAAAGTGTGCAACAGATCAGGCCCAACGCCGTGGAGTGGAACGGAGTGCTGGCCCATACACAGGCCTATTCTATCCACATCTTAGAGCAACAGAACTGGGGATGCGGGTGGAGTCAGCTTTGAACATTGATGCACCCCAATTTGCCCTCGAACACCTGGGCGACACACCAGAGATGACCCCAGCAGGCATGGTGTACAATGGAAAGTGTGCAACTGATCAGGCCCAACGCCGTGGAGTGAAACGGAGTGCTGGCCCATAGACAGGCCTATTCTATCCACATCTTAGGGCAACAGAACTGGGGATGCGGGTGGAGTCAGTTTGGAACGTTAATGCAGCCCAATTTGCCCTCCACTTAGCTGGGCCACACATCAGAGATGACCCCAGCAGGCATGGTGTACAATGAAAGTGTGCAACAGATCAGGCCCAACGCCGTGGAGTGGAACGGAGTGCTGGCCCATACACAAGCCTATTCTATCCACATCTTAGGGCAACAGAGCTGGGGATGCGGGTGGAGTCAGTTTTGAACATTGATGCACCCCAATTTGCCCTCCACTCACCTGGGCCACACACCAGAGATGACCCCAGCAGGCATGGTGTACAATGGAAAGTGTGCAACAGATCAGGCCCAACGCCGTGGAGTGGAACGGAGTGCTGGCCCATACACAGGCCTATTCTATCCACATCTTAGAGCAACAGAACTGGGGATGCGGGTGGAGTCAGCTTTGAACATTGATGCACCCCAATTTGCCCACTCACCTGGGCGACACACCAGAGATGACCCCAGCAGCCATGGTGTACAATGGAAAGTGTGCAACAGATCAGGCCCAACGCCGTGGAGTGAAACGGAGTGCTGGCCCAAAGACAGGCCTATTCTATCCACATCTTAGGGCAACAGAACTGGGTATGCGGGTGGAGTCAGTTTGGAACGTTAATGCACCCGAATTTGCCCTCCACTTAGCTGGGCCACACATCAGAGATGACCCCAGCAGGCATGGTGTACAATGGAAAGTGTGCAACAGATCAGGCCCAACGCCGTGGAGTGGAACGGAGTGCTGGCCCATACACAAGCCTATTCTATCCACATCTTAGGGCAACACAGCTGGGGATGCGGGTGGAGTCAGTTTTGAACATTGATGCACCCCAATTTGCCCTCCACTCACCTGGGCCACACACCAGAGATGACCCCAGCAGGCATGGTGTACAATGGAAAGTGTGCAACAGATCAGGCCCAACGCCGTGGAGTGGAACGGAGTGCTGGCCCATACACAGGCCTATTCTATCCACATCTTAGGGCAACAGAACTGGGGATGCGGGTGGAGTCAGTTTTGAACATTCATGCACCCCCACTTGCCCTCCACTCACCTGGGCCACACACCAGAGATGACCCCAGCAGGCATGGTGTACAATGGAAAGTGTGCAACAGATCGGGCCCAACGCCGTGGAGTGCTGGCCCATACACAGGCCTATTCTATCCACATCTTAGGGCAACAGACCTGGGGATGCGGGTGGAGTCAGTTTTGAACATTCATGCACCCCAATTTGCCCTGCACTTACCTGGGCCACACCCCAGAGATGACCCCAGCAGGCATGGTGTACAATGGAAAGTGTGCAACAGATCAGGCCCAACGCCATGGAGTGAAACGGAGTGCTGGCCCATACACAGGCCTATTCTATCCACATCTTAGGGCAACAGAACTGGGGATGCGGGTGGAGTCAGTTTTGAACATTCATGCACCCCAATCTGCCCTCCACTCACCTGGGCCACACACCAGAGATGACCCCAGTAGGCATAGTGTACAATGAGAAGTTTGCAACAGATCAGGCCCAACGCCGTGGAGTGAAACGGAGTGCTGGCCCATACACAGGCATATTATTTCCACATCTTAGGACAACAGAACTGGGGATGCGGGTGGAGTCAGCTTTGAACATTGATGCACCCCAATTTGCCCTCCACTCACCTGGGCCACACACCAGAGATGACCCCAGCAGGCATGGTGTACAATGGAAAGTGTGCAACAGATCAGGCCCAACGCCGTGGAGTGAAACGGAGCGCTGGCCCATACACAGGCCTATTCTATCCACATCTTAGGGCAAATGAACTGGGGATGCGGGTGGAGTCAGTTTTGAACATTGATGCACCCCAATTTGCCCTCCACTCACCTGGGTGACACAGAATAGACGACCCCAGCAGGCATGGTGTACAATGGAAAGTGTGCAACAGATCAGGCCCAACGCCGTGGAGTGAAACGGAGTGCTGGCCCATACACAGGCCAATTCTATCCACATCTTAGGGCAACAGACCTGGGGATGCGGGTGGAGTCAGTTTTGAACATTAATGCACCCCAATCTGCCCTCCACTCACCTGGGCCAAACACCAGAGATGACCTCAGCAGGCATGGTGTACAATGGGAAGTTTGCAACAGATCAGGCCCAACGCCGCGGAGTGAAACGGAGTGCTGGCCCATACACAGGCCTATTCTATCCACACCTTAGGACAACAGAACTGCGGATGCGGGTGGAGTCAGTTTTGAACATTCATGCACCCCAATGTGCCCTCCACTCGCCTGGGCCACACACAGACATGACCCCAGCAGGCATGGTGTACAATGGAAAGTGTGGAACAGATCAGGCCCAACGCCGTGGAGTGGAACGGAGTGCTGGCCCATACACAGGCCTATTCTATCCACATCTTAGGGCAACAGAACTGGGGATGCGGGTGGAGTCAGTTTTGAACATTGATGCACCCCAATTTGCCCTCGAACACTGGGCGACTCAGAATAGACGACCCCAGCAGGCATGGTGTACAATGGAAAGTGTGCAACAGATCAGGCCCAACGCCGTGGAGTGAAACGGAGTGCTGGCCCATACACAGGCCTATTCTTTCCACATCTTAGGGCAACAGACCTGGGGATGCGGGTGGAGTCAGTTTTGAACATTGATGCACCCGAATTTACCCTCCACTCACCTGGGCCACACACCAGAGATGACCCCAGCAGGCATGGTGTACAATGGAAAGTGTGCAACAGATCAGGCCCAACGCCGTGGAGTGAAACGGAGTGCTGGCCCATACACAGGCCTATTCTATCCACATCTTATGGCAACAGAACTGGGGCTGCGGGTGGAGTCAGCTTTGAACATTGATGCACCCCTATTTGCCCTCCACGTACTGGGCGACACAGAATAGACGACCCCAGCAGGCATGGTGTACAATGGAATGTGTGCAACAGATCAGGCCCAACGCCGTGGAGTGAACCGGAGTGCTGGCCCATACACAGGCCTATTCTATCCACATCTTAGGGCAACAGACCTGGGGATGCGGCTGGAGTCAGTTTTGAACGTTAATGCATCCCAATTTGCCCTCCACTCACCTGGGCCACACATCAGAGATGACCCCAGCAGGCATGGTGTACAATGGAAAGTGTGCAACAGATCAGGCCAAACGCCGTGGAGTGGAACGGAGTGCTGTCCCATACACAGGCCTATTCTATCCACATGTTAGGGCAACAGACTTGGTGAGGCGTGTGGAGTCAGTTTTGAACATTGATGCACCTCAATCTGCCCTCCACTCACCTGGGCCGCACACCGGAGATGACCCCAGCAGGCATGGTGTACAATTGAAAGTGTGCAACAGATCAGGCCCAACGCCGTGGAGTGAAACGGAGTGCTGGCCCATACACAGGCCTATTCTATCCACATCTTAGGGCAAAAGAACTGGGGATGCGGCCGGAGTCAGTTTTGAACGTGAATGCATCCCAATTTGCCCTCCACTCACCTGGGCCACACATCAGAGATGACCCCAG
Organism: Eutreptiella sp. 'Long Island Sound 2002'; assembly: GCA_964036045.1. Taxonomy (NCBI): domain Eukaryota; phylum Euglenozoa; class Euglenophyceae; order Eutreptiales; family Eutreptiaceae; genus Eutreptiella; species Eutreptiella sp. 'Long Island Sound 2002'. Next base: position 28,856,574 of record OZ038389.1, read on the forward strand.
CAGGCATGGTGTACAATGGAAAGTGTGCAACAGGTCAGGCCCAACGCCGTGGAGTGGAACGGAGTGCTGTCCCATACACAGGCCTATTCTATCCACATCTCAGGGCAACAGACTTGGTGATGCGGGTGGAGTCAGTTTTGAACATTGATGCACCTCAATTTGCCCTCCACTCACCTGGGCCACACACCAGAGATGACCCCAGCAGGCATGGTGTACAATGGAAAGTGTGCAACAGATCAGGCCCAACGCCGTGGAGTGAAACGGAGTGCTGGCTCATACACAGGCCTATTCTATCCACATCTTAGGGCAAATGAACTGGGGATGCGGGTGGAGTCAGTTTAGAACATTCATGCACCCCAATTTGCCCTCCACTCACCTGGGCCACACACCAGAGATGACCCCAGCAGGCATGGTGTACAATGGAAAGTGTGCAACAGATCAGGCCCAACGCCGTGGAGTGGAACGGAGTGCTGGCCCATAGACAGGACTATTCTATCCACATCTTAGGGCAACAGACCTGGGGATGCGGGTGGAGTCAGTTTTGAACATTGATGCACCCAAATTTACCCTCCACTCACCTGGCCCACACACCAGAGATGACTCCAGCAGGCATGGTGTAGAATGGAAAGTGTGCAACAGATCAGGCCCAACGCCGTGGAGTGAAACGGAGTGCTGGCCCATACACAGGGCTATTCTATCCACGTCTTAGGGCAACAGAACTGGGGCTGCGGGTGGAGTCAGCTTTGAACATTGATGCACCCCAATTTGCCCTCCACTCACCTGGGCGACACACCAGAGATGACCCCAGCAGGCATGGTGTACAATGGAAAGTGTGCAACAGATCAGGCCCAACGCCGTGGAGTGAAACGGATTCCTGGCCCATACACAGGCCTATTCTAACCACATCTTAGAGCGACAGACCTGGGGATGCGGATCGAGTCAGTTTTGCACCCCAATTTGCCCTCCACTCACCTGGGCCACACACCAGAGATGACCCCAGCAGGCATGGTGTTCAATGGAAAGTGTGCAACAGATCAGGCCCAACGCCGTGGAGTGGAACAGAGTGCTGGCCCATACACAGGCCTATTCTATCCACATCTTAGGGCAACAGACCTGGGGATGCGGGTGGAGTCAGTTTTGAACATTGATGCACCCCAATTTGCCCTCCACTCACCTGGGCCACACACCAGAGATGACCCCAGCAGGCATGGTGTACAATGGAAAGTGTGCAACAGATCAGGCCCAACGCCGTGGAGTGAAACGGAGTGCTGGCCCATACACAGGCCTATTCTATCCACATCTTAGGGCAACAGAGCTGGGGATGCGGGTGGAGTCAGTTTTGAACATTGATGCACCCCAATTTACCCTCCACTCACCTGGGCCACACACCAGAGATGACCCCAGCAGGCATGGTGTACAATGGAATGTGTGCAACAGATCAGGCACAACGCCGTGGAGTGGAACGGAGTGCTGGCCCATACACAGGCCTATTCTATCCACATGTTAGGGCAACAGACCTGGGGATGCGGGTGGAGTCAGCTTTGAACATTGATGCACCCCAATTTGCCCTCCACTCACCGGGGCCACACACCAGAGATGACCCCAGCAGGCATGGTGTACAATGGAAAGTGTGCAACAGATCAGGCCCAACGCCGTGGAGTGAAACGGAGTGCTGGCCCATACACAGGCCTATTCTATCCACATCTTAGGGCAACAGAACTGGGGATGCGGGTGGAGTCAGTTTTGAAGATTCATGCACCCCCATCTGCCCTCCACTCACCTGGGCCACACACCAGAGATGACCCCAGCAGGCATGGTGTTCAATGGAAAGTGTGCAACAGATCAGGCCCAACGCCGTGGAGTGAAACGGAGTGCTGGCCCATACACAGGCCAATTCTATCCACATCTTAGGGCAAATGAACTGGGGATGCGGGTGGAGTCAGCTTTGAACATTGATGCACCCCAATTTGCCCTCCACTCACCTGGGCCAAATACCAGAGATGACCCAAGCAGGCATGGTGTACAATGGAATGTGTGCAACAGATCAGGCCCAACGCCGTGGAGTGAAACGGAGTGCTGGTCCATACACAGGCCTATTCTATCCACATCTTAGGGCAACAGAACTGGGGATGCGGGTGGAGTCAGTTTTGAACGTTAATGCATCCAAATTTGCCCTCCACTCACCTGGGCGACACATCAGAGATGACCCCAGCAGGCATGGTGTACAATGGAAAGTGTGCAACAGATCAGGCCCAACGCCGTGGAGTGGAACGGAGTGCTGGCCCATACACAGGCCTATTCTAACCACATCTTAGAGCAACAGACCTGGGGATGCGGGTCGAGTCAGTTTTGCACCCCAATTTGCCCTCCAGTCACCTGGGCCACACACCAGAGATGACCCAAGCAGGCATGGTGTACAACGGAAAGTGTGCAACAGATCAGGCCCAACGCCGTGGGGTGGAAGAGAGTGCTGGCCCATACACAGGCCTCTTCTATCCACATCTTAGGGCAACAGACCTGGGGATGCGGGTGGAGTCAGTTTTGAACATTGATGCACCCCAATTTGCCCTCCACTCACCTGGGCCACACACCAGAGATGACCCCAGCAGGCATGGTGTACAATGGAAAGTGTGCAACAGATCAGGCCCAACGCCGTGGAGTGGAACGGAGTGCTGGCCCATACACAGGCCTGTTCTATCCACATCTTAGGGCAACAGAGCTGGGGATGCGGGTGGAGTCAGTTTTGAACATTGATGCACCCCAATTTGCCCTCCACTCACCTGGGCCACACACCAGAGATGACCCCAGCAGGCATGGTGTACAATGGAAAGTGTGCAACAGATCAGGCCCAACGCCGTGGAGTGGAAGAGAGTGCTGGCCCATACACAGGCCTCTTCTATCCACATCTTAGGGCAACAGAGCTGGGGATGCGGGTGGAGTCAGTTTTGAACATTGATGCACCCCAATTTGCCCTCCAGTCACCTGGGCCACACACCAGAGATGACCCCAGCAGGCATGGTGTACAACGGAAAGTGTGCAACAGATCAGGCCCAACGCCGTGGGGTGGAAGAGAGTGCTGGCCCATACAAAGGCCTCTTCTATCCACATCTTAGGGCAACAGACCTGGGGATGCGGGTGGAGTCAGTTTTGAACATTGATGCACCCCAATTTGCCCTCCACTCACCTGGGCCACACACCAGAGATGACCCCAGCAGGCATGGTGTACAATGGAAAGTGTGCAACAGATCAGGCCCAACGCCGTGGAGTGGAACGGAGTGCTGGCCCATACACAGGCCTGTTCTATCCACATCTTAGGGCAAAAGAGCTGGGGATGCGGGTGGAGTCAGTTTTGAACATTGATGCACCCCAATTTGCCCTCCACTCACCTGGGCCACACACCAGAGATGACCCCAGCAGGCATGGTGTACAATGGAAAGTGTGCAACAGATCAGGCCCAACGCCGTGGAGTGAAACGGAGTGCTGGCCCATACACAGGCCTATTCTATCCACATCTTAGGGCAAATGAACTGGGGATGCGGGTGGAGTCAGCTTTGAACATTATTGCACCCCAATTTGCCCTCCACTCACCTGGGCCACACACCAGAGATGACCCCAGCAGGCATGGTGTACAATGGAAAGTGTGCAACAGATCAGGCCCAACGCCGTGGAGTGGAACGGAGTGCTGGCGCATATACAGGCCTATTCTATCCACATCTTACAGCAACATAACTGGGGATGCGGGTGGAGTCAGTTTTGAACATTAATGCACCCCAATCTGGCCTCCACTGACCTGGGCCAAACACCAGAGATGACCCCAGCAGGCATGGTGTAAAATGGGAAGTTTGCAACAGATCAGGCCCAAGGCCGTGGAGTGAAACGGAGTGCTGGCCCATACACAGGCCTCTTCTATCCACATCTTAGGACAACAGAACTGGGGATGCTGGTGGAGTCAGCTTTGAACATTGATGCACCCCAATTTGCCCTCCACTCACCTGGGCGACACAGAATAGACGACCCGAGCAGGCATGGTGTACAATGGAAAGTGTGCAACAGATCAGGCCCAACGCCGTGGAGTGAAACGGAGTCCTGGCACATACACAGGCCTATTCTATCCACATCCTAGGGCAACAGAACTGGGGATGCGGGTGGAGTCAGTTTTGAACGTTAATGCATCCCAATTTGCCCTCCACTCACCTGGGCCACACATCAGAGATGACCCCAGCAGGCATGGTGTACAATGGAAAGTGTGCAACAGATCAGGCCCAACGCCGTGGAGTGAAACGGAGTGCTGGCCCATACAAAGGCCTATTCTATCGACATCTTAGGGCAACAGAACTGGGGATGCGGGTGGAGTCAGCTTTGAACATTCATGCACCCCAATCTGCCCTCCACTCACCTGGGCCAAACACGAGAGATGACACCAGCAGGCATGGTGTACAATGGGAAGTTTGCAACAGATCACGCCCAACGCCGTGGAGTGAAACGGAGTGCTGGCCCATACACAGGCCTATTCTATCCACATCTTAGGGCAACAGAACTGGGTATGCGGGTGGAGTCAGTTTTGAACATTAATGCACCCCAATGGGCCATCCACTCACCTGGGCCACACATCAGAGATGACCCCAGCAGGCATGGTGTACAATGGAAGGTGTGCAACAGATCAGGCCCAACGCCGTGGAGTGAAACGGAGTGCTGGCCCATACACAGGCCTCTTCTATCCACATCTTAGGACAACAGAACTGGGGATGCTGGTGGAGTCAGCTTTGAACATTGATGCACCCCAATTTGCCCTCCACTCACCTGGGCCACACACCAGAGATGACCCCAGCAGGCATGGTGTACAATGGAAAGTGTGCAACAGATCAGGCCCAACGCCGTGGAGTGGAACGGAGTGCTGGCGCATATACAGGCCTATTCTATCCACATCTTAGGGCAAATGAACTGGGGATGCGTATGGAGTCAGTTTTGAACGTTGATGCAACCCAATTCGCCCTCCACTCACCTGGGCCAAACACCAGAGATGACCCCAGCAGGCATGGTGTACAATGGAAAGTGTGCAACAGATCAGGCCCAACGCCGTGGAGTGAAACGGAGTGCTGGCCCATACACAGGCCTATTCTATCCACATCTTAGGGCAACAGAACTGGGGATGCGGGTGGAGTCAGCTTTGAACATTCATGCACCCCAATCTGCCCTCCACTCACCTGGGCCAAACACCAGAGATGACCCCAGCAGGCATGGTGTACAATGGGAAGTTTGCAACAGATCAGGCCCAACGCCGTGGAGTGAAACGGAATGCTGGCCCATACACAGGCCTATTCTATCCACATCTTAGGGCAACAGAACTGGGGATGCGGGTGGAGTCAGTTTTGAACATGAATGCACCCCATGTGCCCTCCACTCACCTGGGCCACACACAGAGATGACCCCAGCAGGCATGGTGTACAATGGAAAGTGTGCAACAGATCAGGCCCAACGCCGTGGAGTGGAACGGAGTGCTGGCCCATACACAGGCCTATTCTATCCACATCCTAGGGCAACAGAACTGGGGATGCGGGTGGAGTCAGTTTTGAACGTTAATGCATCCCAATTTGCCCTCCACTCACCTGGGCCACACATCAGAGATGACCCCAGCAGGCATGGTGTACAATGGAAAGTGTGCAACAGATCAGGCCCAACGCCGTGGAGTGAAACGGAGTGCTGGCCCATACACAGGCCTATTCTATCGACATCTTAGGGCAACAGAACTGGGGATGCTGGTGGAGTCAGCTTTGAACATTGATGCACCCCAATTTGCCCACCACTCACCTGGGCGACACAGAATATACGACCCCAGCAGGCATGGTGTACAATGGAAAGTGTGCAACAGATCAGGCCCAACGCCGTGGAGTGAAACGGAGTGCTGGCACATACACAAGCCTATTCTATCCACATCTTAGGGCAACAGAACTGGGGATGCGGGTGGAGTCAGTTTTGAACGTTAATGCATCCCAATTTGCCCTCCACTCACCTGGGCCACACATCAGAGATGACCCCAGCAGGCATGGTGTACACTGGAAAGTGTGCAACAGATCAGGCCCAACGCCGTGGAGTGAAACGGAGTGCTGGCCCATACACAGGCCTATTCTATCGACATCTTAGGGCAACAGAACTCAGGATGCGGGTGGAGTCAGCTTTGAACATTCATGCACCCCAATCTGCCCTCCACTCACCTGGGCCAAACACCAGAGATGACCCCAGCAGGCATGGTGTACAATGGGAAGTTTGCAACAGATCAGGCCCAACGCCGTGGAGTGAAACGGAGTGCTGGCCCATACACAGGCCTATTCTATCCACATCTTAGGGCAACAGAACTGGGTATGCGGGTGGAGTCAGTTTTGAACATTAATGCACCCCAATTTGCCCTCCACTCACCTGGGCCACACACAGAGATGACCCCAGCAGGCATGGTGTACAATGGAAGGTGTGCAACAGATCAGGCCCAACGCCGTGGAGTGAAACGGAGTGCTGGCCCATACACAGGCCTCTTCTATCCACATCTTAGGGCAACAGAACTGGGGATGCTGGTGGAGTCAGCTTTGAACATTGATGCACCCCAATTTGCCCTCCACTCACTTGGGCCACACACCAGAGATGACCCCAGCAGGCATGGTGTACAATGGAAAGTGTGCAACAGATCAGGCCCAACGCCGTGGAGTGGAACGGAGTGCTGGCGCATATACAGGCCTATTCTATCCACATCTTAGGGCAAATGAACTGGGGATGCGGGTGGAGTCAGGTTTGATCGTTGATGCAACCCAATTCGCCCTCCACTCACCTGGGCCAAACACCAGAGATGACCCCAGCAGCCATGGTGTACAATGGAAAGTGTGCAACAGATCAGGCCCAACGCCGTGGAGTGAAACGGAGTGCTGGCCCATACACAGGCCTATTCTATCCACATCTTAGGGCAACAGAACTGGGGATGCGGGTGGAGTCAGCTTTGAACATTCATGCACCCCAATCTGCCCTCCATCCACCTGGGCCAAACACCAGAGATGACCCCAGCAGGCATGGTGTACAATGGAAGGTGTGCAACAGATCAGGCCCAACGCCGTGGAGTGGAACAAAGTGCTGGCCCATACACAGGCCTATTCTATCCACATCTTAGGGCAACAGAACTGGGGATGCGGATGGAGTCAGTTTTAAACAGTGATGCACCCCAATTTGCCCTCCACTCACTTGGGCCACACACCAGAGATGACCCCAGCAGGCATGGTGTACAATGGAAAGTGTGCAACAGATCAGGCCCAACGCCGTGGAGTGGAACGGAGTGCTGGCGCATATACAGGCCTATTCTATCCACATCTTAGGGCAAATGAACTGGGGATGCGGGTGGAGTCAGTTTTGATCGTTGATGCAACCCAATTCGCCCTCCACTCACCTGGGCCAAACACCAGAGATGACCCCAGCAGGCATGGTGTACAATGGAAAGTGTGCAACAGATCAGGCCCAACGCCGTGGAGTGAAACGGAGTGCTGGCCCATACACAGGCCTATTCTATCCACATCTTAGGGCAACAGAACTGGGGATGCGGGTGGAGTCAGCTTTGAACATTCATGCACCCCAATCTGCCCTCCACTCACCTGGGCCAAACACCAGAGATGACCCCAGCAGGCATGGTGTACAATGGAAGGTGTGCAACAGATCAGGCCCAACGCCGTGGAGTGGAACAAAGTGCTGGCCCATACACAGGCCTATTCTATCCACATCTTAGGGCAACAGAACTGGGGATGCGGATGCAGTCAGTTTTGAACGTTAATGCATCCCAATTTGCCCTCCACTCACCTGGGCCACACATCAGAGATGACCCCAGCAGGCATGGTGTACAATGGAAAGTGTGCAACAGATCAGGCCCAACGCCGTGGAGTGAAACGGAGTGCTGGCCCATACACAGGCCTATTCTATCGACATCTTAGGGCAACAGAACTGGGGATGCGGGTGGAGTCAGCTTTGAACATTGATGCACCCCAATCTGCCCTCCACTCACCTGGGCCAAACACCAGAGATGACCCCAGCAGGCATGGTGTACAATGGGAAGTTTGCAACAGATCAGGCCCAACGCCGTGGAGTGAAACGGAGTGCTGGCCCATACACAGGCCTATTCTATCCACATCTTAGGGCAACAGAACTGGGTATGCGGGTGGAGTCAGTTTTGAACATTAATGCACCCCCATGTGCCCTCCACTCAGCTGGGCCACACACAGAGATGACCCCAGCAGGCATGGTGTACAATGGAAGGTGTGCAACAGATCAGGCCCAACGCCGTGGAGTGAAACGGAGTGCTGGCCCATACACAGGCCTATTCTATCCACATCTTAGGGCAACAGAACTGGGGATGCGGGTGGAGTCAGCTTTGAACATTCATGCACCACAATCTGCCCTCCACTCACCGGGGCCAAACCCCAGAGATGACCCCAGCAGGCATGGTGTACAATGGGAAGTTTGCAACAGATCAGGCCCAACGCCGTGGAGTGAAACGGAATGCTGGCCCATACACAGGCCTATTCTATCCACATCTTAGGGCAACAGAACTGGGGGTGCGGGTGGAGTCAGTTTTGAACATGAATGCACCCCATGTGCCCTCCACTCACCTGGGCCACACACAGAGATGACCCCAGCAGGCATGGTGTACAATGGAAAGTGCGCAACAGATCAGGCCCAACGCCGTGGAGTGGAACGGAGTGCTGGCCCATACACAGGCCTCTTCTATCCACATCTTAGGGCAACAGAACTGGGGATGCGGGTGGAGTCAGTTTTGAACATTAATGCACCCCCATGTGCCCTCCACTCAGCTGGGCCACACACCAGAGATGACCCCAGCAGGCATGGTGTACAATGGAAGGTGTGCAACAGATCAGGCCCAACGCCGTGGAGTGAAACGGAGTGCTGGCCCATACACAGGCCTCTTCTATCGACACCTTAGGACAACAGAACTGCGGATGCTGGTGGAGTCAGCTTTGAACATTGATGCACCCCGATTTGCCGTCCACCCACCTGGGCCACACACAATAGACGACCCCAGCAGGCATGGTGTACAATGGAAAGTGTGCAACAGATCAGGCCCAACGCCGTGGAGTGGAACGGAGTGCTGGCGCATATACAGGCCTATTCTATCCACATCTTAGGGCAAATGAACTGGGGATGCGGGTGGAGTCAGTTTTGAACGTTGATGCAACCCAATTCGCCCTCCACTCACCTGGGCCAAACACCAGAGATGACCCCAGCAGGCATGGTGTACAATGGAAAGTGTGCAACAGATCAGGCCCAACGCCGTGGAGTGAAACGGAGTGCTGGCCCATACACAGGCCTATTCTATCCACATCTTAGGGCAACGGACCTGGGGATGCGGGTGGGGTCAGTTTTGAACATTGATGCACCCCTATTTGCCCTCCACTCACCTTGGCCACACACCAGAGATGACCCCAGCAGCCATGGTGAACAATGGAAAGTGTGAAGCAGATCAGGCCCAACGCCGTGGAGTGAAACGAAGTGCTGGCCCATACACAGGCCTATTCTATCCACATCTTAGGGCAACAGAACTGGGGATGCGGGTGGAGTCAGTTTTGAACATTGATGCACCCCAATTTGCCCTCCCCTCACCTGGGCCACACACCAGAGATGACCCCAGCAGGCATGGTGTACAATGGAAAGTGTGCAACAGATCAGGCCCAACGCCGTGGAGTGGAACGGAGTGCTGGCCCATACACAGGCCTATTCTATTCACACCTTAGGGCAACCGAACTGGGGATGCGGGTGGAGTCAGTTTTGAACATTAATGCACCCCAATTTGCCCTCCACTCACCTGGGCCAAACACTAGAGATGACCCCAGCAGGCATGGTGTACAATGGAAAGTGTGCAACAGATCAGGCCCAACGTCCTGGAGTGAAACGGAGTGCTGGCCCATACACAGGCCTGTTCTATCCACATCGTAGGGCAACAGAACTGGGGATGCAGGTGGAGTCAGCTTTGAACATTAATGCACCCCAAATTGCCCTCCACTCACCTGGGCGACACAGAAGAGACGACCCCAGCAGGCATGGTGTACAATGGAAAGTGTGCAACAGATCAGGCCCAACGCCATGGAGTGAAACGGACTGCTGGCCCATACACAGGCCTATTCTATCCACATCTTAGGGCAACAGAACTGGGGATGCGGGTAGAGTCAGCTTTGAACACTGATGCACCCCAATTTGCCCTCCACTCACCTGGGCGACACAGAATAGACGACCCCAGCAGGCATGGTGTACAATGGAAAGTGTGCAACAGATCAGGCCCAACGCCGTGGAGTGAAACGGAGTGCTGGCCCATACATAGGCCTATTCTATCCACATCTTAGGGTAACAGAACTGGGGATGCGGGTGGAGTCAGCTTGGAGCGTTAATGCATCGCAATTTGCCCTCCACTCACCTGGGCCACACATCAGAGATGACCCCAGCAGGCATGGTGTACAATGGAAAGTGTGCAACAGATCAGGCCCAACGCCGTGGAGTGGAACGGAGTGATGTCCCATACACAGGCCTATTCTATCCACATCTTAGGGTAACAGAACTGGGGATGCGGGTGGAGTCAGTTTTGAACGTGAATGCATCCCAATTTGCCCTCCACTCACCTGGGCCAAATACCAGAGATGACCCCAGCAGGCATGGTGTACAATGGAAAGTGTGCAACGGATCAGGGCCAACGCCCTGGAGTGAAACGGAGTGCTGGCCCATACACAGGCCTATTCTATCCACATCTTAGGGCAACAGTGCTGCGGATGCGGGTGGAGTCAGGTTTGAACATTAATGCACCCCAATTTGCCCTCCTTTCACCTGGGCCACACACCAGAGATGACCCCAGCAGGCATGGTGTACAATGGAAAGTGTGCAACAGATCAGGCCAAACGCCGTGGAGTGAAACGGAGTGCTGGCCCATACGCAGGCCTATTCTATCCACATCGTAGGGCAACAGAACTGGGGATGCGGGTGGAGTCAGTTTTGAACATTAATGCGCCCCAATTCGCCCTCCACTCACCTGGGCCACACACCAGAGATGACCCCAGCAGGCATGGTGTACAATGGAAAGTGTGCAACAGATCAGGCCCAACGTCGTGGAGTGAAACGGAGTGCTGGCCCATACACAGGCCTGTGCTATCCACATCTTAGGGCAACAGAACTGGGGATGCCGGTGGAGTCAGTTTTGAACATTGATGCACCCCAATTTGCCCTCCCCTCACCTGGGCCACACATCAGAGATGACCCCAGCAAGCATGGTGTACAATGGAAAGTGTGCAACAGATCAGGCCCAACGCCGTGGAGTGAAACGAAGTGCTGGCCCATACACAGGCCTATTCCATCCACATGTTAAGGCAACAGAACTGGGGATGCGGGTGGAGTCAGTTTTGAACATTAATGCACCCCAATTTGCCCTCCATTCACCTGGGCCACACACCAGAGATGACCCCAGCAGGCATGGTGTACAATGGAAAGTGTGCAACAGATCAGGCCAAACGCCGTGGAGTGAAACGGAGTGCTGGCCCATACGCAGGCCTATTCTATCCACATCTTAGGGCAACAGAACTGGGGATGCGGGTGGAGTCAGTTTTGAACATTAATGCACCCCAACGTGCCCTCCACTCACCTGGGCCACACACCAGAGATGACCCCAGCAGGCATGGTGTACAATGGAAAGTGTGCAACAGATCAGGCCAAACGCCGTGGGGTGAAACGGAGTGCTGGCCCATACACAGGCCTATTCTATCCACATCTTAGGGCAACAGAACTGGGGATGCGGGTGGAGTCAGTTTTGAACATTGATGCACCCCAATTTGCCCTCCCCTCACCTGGGCCACACACCAGAGATGACCCCAGCAGGCATGGTGTACAATGGAAGGTGTGCAACAGATCAGGCCCAACGCCGTGGAGTGAAACGGAGTGCTGGCCCATACACAGGCCTATTCTATCCACATCTTAGGGCAACGGACCTGGGGATGCGGGTGGGGTCAGTTTTGAACATTGATGCACCCCTATTTGCCCTCCACTCACCTTGGCCACACACCAGAGATGACCCCAGCAGCCATGGTGAACAATGGAAAGTGTGAAGCAGATCAGGCCCAACGCCGTGGAGTGAAACGAAGTGCTGGCCCATACACAGGCCTATTCTATCCACATCTTAGGGCAACAGAACTGGGGATGCGGGTGGAGTCAGTTTTGAACATTGATGCACCCCAATTTGCCCTCCCCTCACCTGGGCCACACACCAGAGATGACCCCAGCAGGCATGGTGTACAATGGAAAGTGTGCAACAGATCAGGCCCAACGCCGTGGAGTGGAACGGAGTGCTGGCCCATACACAGGCCTATTCTATTCACACCTTAGGGCAACCGAACTGGGGATGCGGGTGGAGTCAGTTTTGAACATTAATGCACCCCAATTTGCCCTCCACTCACCTGGGCCAAACACTAGAGATGACCCCAGCAGGCATGGTGTACAATGGAAAGTGTGCAACAGATCAGGCCCAACGTCCTGGAGTGAAACGGAGTGCTGGCCCATACACAGGCCTGTTCTATCCACATCGTAGGGCAACAGAACTGGGGATGCAGGTGGAGTCAGCTTTGAACATTAATGCACCCCAAATTGCCCTCCACTCACCTGGGCGACACAGAAGAGACGACCCCAGCAGGCATGGTGTACAATGGAAAGTGTGCAACAGATCAGGCCCAACGCCATGGAGTGAAACGGACTGCTGGCCCATACACAGGCCTATTCTATCCACATCTTAGGGCAACAGAACTGGGGATGCGGGTAGAGTCAGCTTTGAACACTGATGCACCCCAATTTGCCCTCCACTCACCTGGGCGACACAGAATAGACGACCCCAGCAGGCATGGTGTACAATGGAAAGTGTGCAACAGATCAGGCCCAACGCCGTGGAGTGAAACGGAGTGCTGGCCCATACATAGGCCTATTCTATCCACATCTTAGGGTAACAGAACTGGGGATGCGGGTGGAGTCAGCTTGGAGCGTTAATGCATCGCAATTTGCCCTCCACTCACCTGGGCCACACATCAGAGATGACCCCAGCAGGCATGGTGTACAATGGAAAGTGTGCAACAGATCAGGCCCAACGCCGTGGAGTGGAACGGAGTGATGTCCCATACACAGGCCTATTCTATCCACATCTTAGGGTAACAGAACTGGGGATGCGGGTGGAGTCAGTTTTGAACGTGAATGCATCCCAATTTGCCCTCCACTCACCTGGGCCAAATACCAGAGATGACCCCAGCAGGCATGGTGTACAATGGAAAGTGTGCAACGGATCAGGGCCAACGCCCTGGAGTGAAACGGAGTGCTGGCCCATACACAGGCCTATTCTATCCACATCTTAGGGCAACAGTGCTGCGGATGCGGGTGGAGTCAGGTTTGAACATTAATGCACCCCAATTTGCCCTCCTTTCACCTGGGCCACACACCAGAGATGACCCCAGCAGGCATGGTGTACAATGGAAAGTGTGCAACAGATCAGGCCAAACGCCGTGGAGTGAAACGGAGTGCTGGCCCATACGCAGGCCTATTCTATCCACATCGTAGGGCAACAGAACTGGGGATGCGGGTGGAGTCAGTTTTGAACATTAATGCGCCCCAATTCGCCCTCCACTCACCTGGGCCACACACCAGAGATGACCCCAGCAGGCATGGTGTACAATGGAAAGTGTGCAACAGATCAGGCCCAACGTCGTGGAGTGAAACGGAGTGCTGGCCCATACACAGGCCTGTGCTATCCACATCTTAGGGCAACAGAACTGGGGATGCCGGTGGAGTCAGTTTTGAACATTGATGCACCCCAATTTGCCCTCCCCTCACCTGGGCCACACATCAGAGATGACCCCAGCAAGCATGGTGTACAATGGAAAGTGTGCAACAGATCAGGCCCAACGCCGTGGAGTGAAACGAAGTGCTGGCCCATACACAGGCCTATTCCATCCACATGTTAAGGCAACAGAACTGGGGATGCGGGTGGAGTCAGTTTTGAACATTAATGCACCCCAATTTGCCCTCCATTCACCTGGGCCACACACCAGAGATGACCCCAGCAGGCATGGTGTACAATGGAAAGTGTGCAACAGATCAGGCCAAACGCCGTGGAGTGAAACGGAGTGCTGGCCCATACGCAGGCCTATTCTATCCACATCTTAGGGCAACAGAACTGGGGATGCGGGTGGAGTCAGTTTTGAACATTAATGCACCCCAACGTGCCCTCCACTCACCTGGGCCACACACCAGAGATGACCCCAGCAGGCATGGTGTACAATGGAAAGTGTGCAACAGATCAGGCCAAACGCCGTGGGGTGAAACGGAGTGCTGGCCCATACACAGGCCTATTCTATCCACATCTTAGGGCAACAGAACTGGGGATGCGGGTGGAGTCAGTTTTGAACATTGATGCACCCCAATTTGCCCTCCCCTCACCTGGGCCACACACCAGAGATGACCCCAGCAGGCATGGTGTACAATGGAAGGTGTGCAACAGATCAGGCCCAACGCCGTGGAGTGAAACGGAGTGCTGGCCCATACACAGGCCTCTTCTATCGACACCTTAGGACAACAGAACTGCGGATGCTGGTGGAGTCAGCTTTGAACATTGATGCACCCCGATTTGCCGTCCACCCACCTGGGCCACACACAATAGACGACCCCAGCAGGCATGGTGTACAATGGAAAGTGTGCAACAGATCAGGCCCAACGCCGTGGAGTGGAACGGAGTGCTGGCGCATATACAGGCCTATTCTATCCACATCTTAGGGCAAATGAACTGGGGATGCGGGTGGAGTCAGTTTTGAACGTTGATGCAACCCAATTCGCCCTCCACTCACCTGGGCCAAACACCAGAGATGACCCCAGCAGGCATGGTGTACAATGGAAAGTGTGCAACAGATCAGGCCCAACGCCGTGGAGTGAAACGGAGTGCTGGCCCATACACAGGCCTATTCTATCCACATCTTAGGGCAACGGACCTGGGGATGCGGGTGGGGTCAGTTTTGAACATTGATGCACCCCTATTTGCCCTCCACTCACCTTGGCCACACACCAGAGATGACCCCAGCAGCCATGGTGAACAATGGAAAGTGTGAAGCAGATCAGGCCCAACGCCGTGGAGTGAAACGAAGTGCTGGCCCATACACAGGCCTATTCTATCCACATCTTAGGGCAACAGAACTGGGGATGCGGGTGGAGTCAGTTTTGAACATTGATGCACCCCAATTTGCCCTCCCCTCACCTGGGCCACACACCAGAGATGACCCCAGCAGGCATGGTGTACAATGGAAAGTGTGCAACAGATCAGGCCCAACGCCGTGGAGTGGAACGGAGTGCTGGCCCATACACAGGCCTATTCTATTCACACCTTAGGGCAACCGAACTGGGGATGCGGGTGGAGTCAGTTTTGAACATTAATGCACCCCAATTTGCCCTCCACTCACCTGGGCCAAACACTAGAGATGACCCCAGCAGGCATGGTGTACAATGGAAAGTGTGCAACAGATCAGGCCCAACGTCCTGGAGTGAAACGGAGTGCTGGCCCATACACAGGCCTGTTCTATCCACATCGTAGGGCAACAGAACTGGGGATGCAGGTGGAGTCAGCTTTGAACATTAATGCACCCCAAATTGCCCTCCACTCACCTGGGCGACACAGAAGAGACGACCCCAGCAGGCATGGTGTACAATGGAAAGTGTGCAACAGATCAGGCCCAACGCCATGGAGTGAAACGGACTGCTGGCCCATACACAGGCCTATTCTATCCACATCTTAGGGCAACAGAACTGGGGATGCGGGTAGAGTCAGCTTTGAACACTGATGCACCCCAATTTGCCCTCCACTCACCTGGGCGACACAGAATAGACGACCCCAGCAGGCATGGTGTACAATGGAAAGTGTGCAACAGATCAGGCCCAACGCCGTGGAGTGAAACGGAGTGCTGGCCCATACATAGGCCTATTCTATCCACATCTTAGGGTAACAGAACTGGGGATGCGGGTGGAGTCAGCTTGGAGCGTTAATGCATCGCAATTTGCCCTCCACTCACCTGGGCCACACATCAGAGATGACCCCAGCAGGCATGGTGTACAATGGAAAGTGTGCAACAGATCAGGCCCAACGCCGTGGAGTGGAACGGAGTGATGTCCCATACACAGGCCTATTCTATCCACATCTTAGGGTAACAGAACTGGGGATGCGGGTGGAGTCAGTTTTGAACGTGAATGCATCCCAATTTGCCCTCCACTCACCTGGGCCAAATACCAGAGATGACCCCAGCAGGCATGGTGTACAATGGAAAGTGTGCAACGGATCAGGGCCAACGCCCTGGAGTGAAACGGAGTGCTGGCCCATACACAGGCCTATTCTATCCACATCTTAGGGCAACAGTGCTGCGGATGCGGGTGGAGTCAGGTTTGAACATTAATGCACCCCAATTTGCCCTCCTTTCACCTGGGCCACACACCAGAGATGACCCCAGCAGGCATGGTGTACAATGGAAAGTGTGCAACAGATCAGGCCAAACGCCGTGGAGTGAAACGGAGTGCTGGCCCATACGCAGGCCTATTCTATCCACATCGTAGGGCAACAGAACTGGGGATGCGGGTGGAGTCAGTTTTGAACATTAATGCGCCCCAATTCGCCCTCCACTCACCTGGGCCACACACCAGAGATGACCCCAGCAGGCATGGTGTACAATGGAAAGTGTGCAACAGATCAGGCCCAACGTCGTGGAGTGAAACGGAGTGCTGGCCCATACACAGGCCTGTGCTATCCACATCTTAGGGCAACAGAACTGGGGATGCCGGTGGAGTCAGTTTTGAACATTGATGCACCCCAATTTGCCCTCCCCTCACCTGGGCCACACATCAGAGATGACCCCAGCAAGCATGGTGTACAATGGAAAGTGTGCAACAGATCAGGCCCAACGCCGTGGAGTGAAACGAAGTGCTGGCCCATACACAGGCCTATTCCATCCACATGTTAAGGCAACAGAACTGGGGATGCGGGTGGAGTCAGTTTTGAACATTAATGCACCCCAATTTGCCCTCCATTCACCTGGGCCACACACCAGAGATGACCCCAGCAGGCATGGTGTACAATGGAAAGTGTGCAACAGATCAGGCCAAACGCCGTGGAGTGAAACGGAGTGCTGGCCCATACGCAGGCCTATTCTATCCACATCTTAGGGCAACAGAACTGGGGATGCGGGTGGAGTCAGTTTTGAACATTAATGCACCCCAACGTGCCCTCCACTCACCTGGGCCACACACCAGAGATGACCCCAGCAGGCATGGTGTACAATGGAAAGTGTGCAACAGATCAGGCCAAACGCCGTGGGGTGAAACGGAGTGCTGGCCCATACACAGGCCTATTCTATCCACATCTTAGGGCAACAGAACTGGGGATGCGGGTGGAGTCAGTTTTGAACATTGATGCACCCCAATTTGCCCTCCCCTCACCTGGGCCACACACCAGAGATGACCCCAGCAGGCATGGTGTACAATGGAAAGTGTGCAACAGATCACGCCCAACGCCGTGGAGTGAAACGGACTGCTGGCCCATACACAGGCCTATTCTATCCACATCTTAGGGCAACAGAACTGGGGATGCGGGTGGAGTCAGTTTTGAACATTGATGCACCCCAATTTGCCCTCCACTCACCTGGGCCAAATACCTGAGATGACCCCAGCAGGCATGGTGTACAATGGAAAGTGTGCAACAGATCAGGCCCAACGCCGTGGAGTGGACCGGAGTGCTGGCCCATACGCAGGCCTATTCTATCCACATCTTAGGGCAACAGACGTGGGGATGCGGGTGGAGTCAGTTTTGAACATTGATGCACCCCAATTTGCCCTCCCCTCACCTGGGTCACACACCAGAGATGACCCCAGCAGGCATGGTGTACAATGGAAAGTGTGCAACAGATAAGGCCCAACGCCGTGGAGTGGACCGGAGTGCTGGCCCATACACAGGGCTATTCTATCCACATCTTAGGGCAACAGAGCTGGGGATGCGGGTGGAGTCAGCTTTGAACATTAATGCACCCCAATTTGCCCTCCATTCACCTGGGCCACACACCTGAGATGACCCCAGCAGGCATGGTGTACAATGGAAAGTGTGCAACAGATCACGCCCAACGCCGTGGAGTGGACCGGAGTGCTGGCCCATACGCAGGCCTATTCTATCCACATCTTAGGGCAACAGACGTGGGGATGCGGGTGGAGTCAGTTTTGAACATTGATGCACCCCAATTTGCCCTCCCCTCACCTGGGCCACACACCAGAGATGACCCCAGCAGGCATGGTGTACAATGGAAAGTGTGCAACAGATAAGGCCCAACGCCGTGGGGTGAAACGGAGTGCTGGCCCATACACAGGCCTATTCTATCCACATCTTAGGGCAACAGACGTGGGGATGCGGGTGGAGTCAGTTTTGAACATTGATGCACCCCAATTTCCCCTTCACTCACGTGGGCCAAACACTAGAGATGACCCCAGCAGGCATGGTGTACAATGGAAAGTGTGCAACAGATCAGGCCCAACGTCGTGGAGTGAAACGGAGTGCCGGCCCATACACAGGCCTGTTCTATCCACATCTTAGGGCAACAGACCTGGGGATGCGGGTGGAGTCAGTTTTGAACATTGATGCACCCCAATTTGCCCTCCACTCACCTGGGCCACACACCAGAGATGACCCCAGCAGGCATGGTGTACAATGGAAAGTGTGCAACAGATCAGGCCCAACGCCGTGGAGTGAAACGGAGTGCTGGCCCATACACAGGCCTATTCTATCCACATCCTAGGGCAACAGAACTGGGGATGCGGGTGGAGTCAGTTTTGAACATTGATGCACCCCAATTTGCCCTCCCCTCACCTGGGCCACACACCACAGATGACCCCAGCAGGCATGGTGTACAATGGAAAGTGTGCAACAGATCACGCCCAACGCCGTGGAGTGAAACGGAGTGCTGGCCCATACACAGGCCTATTCTATCCACACCTTAGGGCAACCGAACTGGGGATGCGGGTGGAGTCAGTTTTGAACATTGATGCACCCCAATTTGCCCTCCCCTCACCTGGGCCACACACCACAGATGACCCCAGCAGGCATGGTGTACAATGGAAAGTGTGCAACAGATCAGGCCCAACGCCGTGGATTGAAACGGAGTGCTGGCCCATACACAGGCCTATTCTATCCACATCCTAGGGCAACAGAACTGGGGATGCGGGTGGAGTCAGTTTTGAACATTGATGCACCCCAATTTGCCCTCCCCTCACCTGGGCCACACACCACAGATGACCCCAGCAGGCATGGTGTACAATGGAAAGTGTGCAACAGATCACGCCCAACGCCGTGGATTGAAACGGAGTGCTGGCCCATACACAGGCCTATTCTATCCACATCCTAGGGCAACAGAACTGGGGATGCGGGTGGAGTCAGTTTTGAACATTGATGCACCCCAATTTGCCCTCCATTCACCTGGGCCACACACCAGAGATGACCCCAGCAGGCATGGTGTACAATGGAAAGTGTGCAACAGATCAGGCCCAACGTCGTGGAGTGAAACGGAGTGCTGGCCCATACACAGGCCTGTTCTATCCACATCTTAGGGCAACAGAACTGGGGATGCGGGTGGAGTCAGTTTTGAACATTGATGCACCCCAATGTGCTCTCCACTCACCTGGGCCACACACCAGAGATGACCCCAGCAGGCATGGTGTACAATGGAAAGTGTGCAACAGATCAGGCCCAACGCCGTGGATTGAAACGGAGTGCTGGCCCATACACAGGCCTATTCTATCCACATCTTAGGGCAACAGAACTGGGGATGCGGGTGGAGTCAGTTTTGAACGTTAATGCATCCCAATTTGCCCTCCACTCACCTGGGCCACACATCAGAGATGACCCCAGCAGGCATGGTGTACAATGGAAAGTGTGCAACAGATCAGGCCCAACGCCGTGGAGTGAAACGGAGTGCGGGCCCGTACACAAGCCTATTCTATCCACATCTTAGGGCAACAGAACTGGGGATGCGGGTGGAGTCAGTTTTGAACATTGATGCACCCCAATTTGCCCTCCACTCACCTGGGCCACACACCAGAGATGACCCCAGCAGGCAAGGTGTACAATGGAAAGTGTGCAACAGATCAGGCCCAACGCCGTGGAGTGGAACGGAGTGCTGGCCCATACAAAGGCCTATTCTATCCACATCTTAGGGCAACAGAACTGGGGATGCGGGTGGAGTCAGTTTTGAACATTCATGCATCGCAATTTGTCCTCCACTCACCTGGGCCACACACCAGAGATGACCCCAGCAGGCATGGTGTACAATGGAAAGTGTGCAACAGATCAGGCCCAACGCCGTGGAGTGAAACGGAGTGCTGGCCCATACACAGGCCTATTCTATCCACATCTGAGGGCAACAGCACTGGGGATGCGGGTGGAGTCAGTTTTGAACATTGATGCACCCCAATTTGCCCTCCACTCACCTCGGCCACACATCAGAGATGACCCCAGCAGGCATGGTGTACAATGGAAAGTGTGCAACAGATCAGGCCCAACGCCGTGGAGTGGAACGGAGTGCTGGCCCATACACAGGCATATTATATCCACATCTTAGGGCAACAGACCTGGGGATGCGGGTGGAGTCAGTTTTGAACATTCATGCACCCCAATTTGCCCTCCACTCACCTGGGCCACACACCAGAGATGACCCCAGCAGGCATGGTGTACAATGGAAAGTGTGCAACAGATCAGGCCCAACGCCGTGGAGTGAAACGGAGTGCTGGCCCATACACAGGCCTATTCTATCCACATCTTAGTGCAACAGAACTGGGGATGCGGGTGGAGTCAGTTTTGAACATTAATGCACCCCAATTTGCCCTCCAGGCACCTGGCCCACACACGGGAGATGACCCCAGCAGGCATGGTGTACAATGGAAAGTGTGCAACAGATCAGGCCCAACGCCGTGGAGTGAAACGGAGTGCTGGCCCATACACAAGCCTATTCTATCCACATCGTAGGGCAATAGAACCGGGGATGCGGGTGGAGTCAGTTTTGAACATTGATGCACCCCAATTTGCCCTCCACTCACCTGGGCCACACACCAGAGATGACCCCAGCAGGCACGGTGTACAATGGAAAGTGTGCAACAGATCAGGCCCAACACCGTGGAGTGAAACGGAGTGCTGGCCCATACACAGGCCTATTCTATCCACATCTTAGGGCAACAGAACTGGGGATGCGGGTGGAGTCAGTTTTGAACATTGATGCACCGCAGTTTGCCCTCCACTCACCTTGGCCACACACCAGAGATGACCCCAGCAGGCATGGTGTACAATGGAAAGTGTGCAACAGATCAGACCCAGCACCGTGGAGTGAATCGGAGTGCTGGCCCATACACAGGCCTATTATATCCACATCTGAGGGCAACAGAACTGGGGATGCGGGTGGAGTCAGTTTTGAACATTGATGCACCGCAGTGTGCCCTCCACTCACCTGGGCCACACACCAGAGAGGACCCCAGCAGGCGTGGTGTACAATGGAAAGTGTGCAACAGATCAGGCCAAACGCCGTGGAGTGAAACGGAGTGCTGGCCCATACACAGGCCTATTCTATCCACATCTTAGGGCAACAGAGCCGGGGATGCGTGTGGAGTCAGCTTTGAACATTAATGCACCCCAATTTGCCCTCCACTCACCCGGGCCACACACCAGACGTGACCCCAGCAGGCATGGTGTACAATGGAAAGTGTGCAACAGATCAGGCCCAACACCGTGGAGTGAAACGGAGTGCTGGCCCATACACAGGCCTATTCTATCCACATCTTAGGGCAACAGACCTGGGGATGCTGGTGGAGTCAGTTTTGAACATTGATGCACCCCAACCTGCCCTCCACTCACCTGGGCCACACACCAGAGATGACCCCAGCAGGCATGGTGTACAATGGAAAGTGTGCAACAGATCAGGCCCAACGCCGTGGATTGAAACGGAGTGCTGGCCCATACACAGGCCTATTCTATCTACATCTTAGGGCAACAGAACTGGGGATGCGGGTGGAGTCAGTTTTGAACATTGATGCACCCCAGTTTGCCCTCCACTCACCTGGGCCAAACACGAGGGATGACCCCAGCAGGGGTGGTGTACAATCGAAAGTGTGCAACAGATCAGGCCCAACGCCCTGGAGTGAAACGGAGTGCTGACCCATACACAGGCCTATCCTATACACATCTTAGGGCAACAGACCTGGGGATTCTGGTGGAGTCAGTTTTGAACATTGATGCACCGAAATTTGCCCTCCACTCACCTGGGCCACACACCAGAGATGACCCCAGCAGGAATGGTGTACAATGGAAAGTGTGCAACAGATCAGGCCAAACGCCGTGGAGTGAAACGGAGTGCTGGCCCATACACAGGCCTATTCTATCCACATCTTGGGGCAGCAGAACTGGGGATGCGGCCGGAGTCAGTTTTGCACATTGATGCACCCCAACCTGCCCTCCACTCACCTGGGCCAAACACGAGGGATGACCCCAGCAGGGGTGGTGTACAATGGAAAGTGTGCAGCAGATCAGGCCCAACGCCGTGGAGTGAAACGGAGTGCTGGCCCATACACGGGCCTATTCTATCTACATCTTAGGGCAACAGAACTGGGGATGCGGGTGGAGTCAGTTTTGAACATTGATGCACCCCAGTTTGCCCTCCACTCACCTGGGCCAAACACGAGGGATGACCCCAGCAGGGGTGGTGTACAATCGAAAGTGTGCAACAGAACAGGCCCAACGCCCTGGAGTGAAACGGAGTGCTGACCCATACACAGGCCTATCCTATACACATCTTAGGGCAACAGACCTGGGGATTCTGGTGGAGTCAGTTTTGAACATTGATGCACCGAAATTTGCCCTCCACTCACCTGGGCCACACACCAGAGATGACCCCAGCAGGAATGGTGTACAATGGAAAGTGTGCAACAGATCAGGCCCAACGCCGTGGAGTGGAACGGAGTGCTGGCCCATACACAGGCCTATTCTATCCACATCTTGGGGCAGCAGAACTGGGGATGCGGGTGGAGTCAGTTTTGCACATTGATGCACCCCAATTTGCCCTCCACTCACCTGGGCCAAACACGAGGGATGACCCCAGCAGGGGTGGTGTACAATGGAAAGTGTGCAACAGATCAGGCCCAACGCCGTGGAGTGAAACGGAGTGCTGGCCCATACACAGGCCTATTCTATCCACATCTTAGGGCAACAGAACTGGGGATGCGGGTGGAGTCAGCTTTGAACATTCATGCACCCCAATTTGCCGTCCACTCACCTGGGCCACACACCAGAGATGACCCCAGCAGGCATGGTGTACTATGGAAAGTGTGCAACAGATCAGGCCCAAAGCGGTGGAGTGGAACGGAGTGCTGGCCCATACACAGGCCTATTCTATCCACATCTTAGGGCAACAGAACCGGGGATGCGGGTGGAGTCAGTTTTGAACATTGATGCACCCCAATTTGCCCTCCACTCACCTGGGCCACACACCAGAGATGACCCCAGCAGGCATGGTGTACAATGGAAAGTGTGCAACAGATCAGGCCCAACCCCGTGGAGTGAAACGGAGTGCTGGCCCATACAGAGGCCTATGCTATCCACATCTTGGGGCAACAGACCTGGGGATGCTGGTGGAGTCAGTTTTGAACATTGATGCACCCCAACCTGCCCTCCACTCACCTGGGCCACACACCAGAGATGACCCCAGCAGGCATGGTGTACAATGGAAAGTGTGCAACAGATCAGGCCCAACGCCGTGGATTGAAACGGAGTGCTGGCCCATACACAGGCCTATTCTATCTACATCTTAGGGCAACAGAACTGGGGATGCGGGTGGAGTCAGTTTTGAACATTGATGCACCCCAGTTTGCCCTCCACTCACCTGGGCCAAACACGAGGGATGACCCCAGCAGGGGTGGTGTACAATCGAAAGTGTGCAACAGAACAGGCCCAACGCCCTGGAGTGAAACGGAGTGCTGACCCATACACAGGCCTATCCTATACACATCTTAGGGCAACAGACCTGGGGATTCTGGTGGAGTCAGTTTTGAACATTGATGCACCGAAATTTGCCCTCCACTCACCTGGGCCACACACCAGAGATGACCCCAGCAGGAATGGTGTACAATGGAAAGTGTGCAACAGATCAGGCCCAACGCCGTGGAGTGAAACGGAGTGCTGGCCCATACACAGGCCTATTCTATCCACATGTTGGGGCAGCAGAACTGGGGATGCGGGTGGAGTCAGTTTTGCACATTGATGCACCCCAGTTTGCCCTCCACTCACCTGGGCCAAACACGAGGGATGACCCCAGCAGGCGTGGTGTACAATGGAAAGTGTGCAACAGATCAGGCCCAACGCCGTGGAGTGAAACGGAGTGCTGGCCCATACACAGGCCTATTCTATCCACATCTTAGGGCAACAGAACTGGGGATGCGGGTGGAGTCAGTTTTGAACATTCATGCACCCCAATTTGCCGTCCACTCACCTGGGCCACACACCAGAGATGACCCCAGCAGGCATGGTGTACAATGGAAAGTGTGCAACAGATCAGGCCCAAAGCGGTGGAGTGGAACGGAGTGCTGGCCCATACACAGGCCTATTCTATCCACATCTTAGGGCAACAGAACCGGGGATGCGGGTGGAGTCAGTTTTGAACATTGATGCACCCCAATTTGCCCTCCACTCACCTGGGCCACACACCAGAGATGACCCCAGCAGGCATGGTGTACAATGGAAAGTGTGCAACAGATCAGGCCCAACCCCGTGGAGTGAAACGGAGTGCTGGCCCATACAGAGGCCTATTCTATCCACATCTTATGGCAACAGAACTGGGGGTGCGGGTGGAGTCAGTTTTGAACATTGATGCACCCCAATTTGCCCTCCACTCAACTGGGCCACACACCAGAGATGACCCCAGCAGGCATGGTGTACAATGGAAAGTGTGCAACAGATCAGGCCCTACACCGTGGAGTGAAACGGAGTGCTGGCCCATACACAGGCTTATTCTTTCCACATCTTAGGGCAACAGAACTCAATGTGCGGGTGGAGTCAGTTGTGAACATTCATGCACCCCAGTTTGCCCTCCACTCACCTGGGCCACACACCAGAGAGGACCCCAGCAGGCGTGGTGTACAATGGAATGTGTGCAACAGATCAGGCCTAACGCCGTGGAGTGAAACGGAGTGCTGGCCCATACACAGGCCTATTCTATCCACATCTTAGGGCAACAGAACCGGGGATGCGTGTGGAGTCAGCTTTGAACATTAATGCACCCCAATTTGCCCTCCACTCACCCGGGCCACACACCAGACGTGACCCCAGCAGGCATGGTGTACAATGGAAAGTGTGCAACAGATCAGGCCCAAGGCCGTGGAGTGAAACGGAGTGCTGGCCCATACACAGGCCTATTCTATCCACATCTTAGGGCAACAGACCTGGGGATGCTGGCGGAGTCAGTTTTGAACATTGATGCACCCCAACCTGCCCTCCACTCACCTGGGCCACACACCAGAGATGACCCCAGCAGGCATGGTGTACAATGGAAAGTGTGCAACAGATCAGGCCCAACGCCGTGGATTGAAACGGAGTGCTGGCCCATACACAGGCCTATTCTATCTACATCTTAGGGCAACAGAACTGGGGATGCGGGTGGAGTCAGTTTTGAACATTGATGCACCCCAGTTTGCCCTCCACTCACCTGGGCCAAACACGAGGGATGACCCCAGCAGGGGTGGTGTACAATCGAAAGTGTGCAACAGAACAGGCCCAACGCCCTGGAGTGAAACGGAGTGCTGACCCATACACAGGCCTATCCTATACACATCTTAGGGCAACAGACCTGGGGATTCTGGTGGAGTCAGTTTTGAACATTGATGCACCGAAATTTGCCCTCCACTCACCTGGGCCACACACCAGAGATGACCCCAAAAGGAATGGTGTACAATGGAAAGTGTGCAACAGATCAGGCCCAACGCCGTGGAGTGAAACGGAGAGCTGGCCCATACACAGGCCTATTCTATCCACATCTTGGGGCAACAGAACTAGGGATGCGGGTGGAGTCAGTTTTGCACATTGATGCACCCCAATTTGCCCTCCACTCACCTGGTCCAAACACGAGGGATGACCCCAGCAGGGGTGGTGTACAATGGAAAGTGTGCAACAGATCAGGCCCAACGCCGTGGAGTGAAACGGAGTGCTGGCCCATACACAGGCCTATTCTATCCACATCTTAGGGCAACAGAACTGGGGATGCGGGTGGAGTCAGCTTTGAACATTCATGCACCCCAATTTGCCGTCCACTCACCTGGGCCACACACCAGAGATGACCCCAGCAGGCATGGTGTACAATGGAAAGTGTGCAACAGATCAGGCCCAAAGCGGTGGAGTGGAACGGAGTGCTGGCCCATACACAGGCCTATTCTATCCACACCTTAGGGCAACAGAACCGGGGATGCGGGTGGAGTCAGTTTTGAACATTAATGCACCCCAATTTGCCCTCCACTCACCTGGGCCACACACCAGAGATGACCCCAGCAGGCATGGTGTACAATGGAAAGTGTGCAACAGATCAGGCCCTACACCGTGGACTGAAACGGAGTGCTGGCCCATACACAGGCTTATTCTATCCACATCTTAGGGCAACGGAACTCAATGTGCGGGTGGAGTCAGTTTTGAACATTTATGCACCCCAATTTGCCCTCTGGGCCAAACACCAGATATGACCCCAGCAGGCATGGTGTACAATGGAAAGTGTGCAACAGATCAGGCCCAACACCGTGGAGTGAAACGGAGTGCTGGCCCATACACAAGCCTATTCTATCCACATCTTAGGGCAACAGAACTGGGGATGCGGGTGGAGTCAGGTTTGAACATTCATGCACCCAAATATGCCGTCCACTCACCTGGGCCACACACCAGATATGACCCCAGCAGGCATGGTGTACAATGGAAAGTGTGCAACAGATCAGGCCCAACGCCGTGGAGTGAAACGAAGTGCTGGCCCATACACAGGCCTATTCTATCCACATTTTAGGGCAACAGAGCTGGGGATGCGGGTGGAGGCAGTTTTGAACATTGATGCACCCCAATGGGCCCTCCACTCACCTGGGCCACACACCAGAGATGAGCCCGGCAGGCATGGTGTACAATGGAAAGTGTGCAACAGATCGAGCCCAACGCCGTGGAGTGAAACGGAGTGCTGGCCCATACACAGGCCTATTCTATCCACATCTTAGGGCAACAGAACTGGGGATGTGGGTGGAGTCAGTTTTGAACATTGATGCACCCCAATGTGCCCTCCACTCACCTGGGCCAAATACCAGAGATGACCCCAGCAGGCATGGTGTACAATCGAAAGTGTGCAACAGATCAGGCCCAACGCCGTGGAGTGAAACGGAGTGCTGGCCCATACACAGGCCTATTCTATCCACATCTTAGGGCAACAGAGCTGGGGACGCGGGTGGAGTCAGTTTTGAACATTCATGCACCCTGATTTGCCCTCCACTCACCTGGGCCACACACCAGCGATGACCCCAGCAGGCATGGTGTACAATGGAAAGTGTGCAACACATCAGGCCCAACGCCGTGGAGTGAAACGGAGCGCTGGCCCATACACAGGCCTATGCTATCCACATCTGAGGGCAACAGAACTGGGGATGCGGGTGGAGTCAGTTTTGAACATTCATGCACCCCAATTTGCCCTCCACTCACCTGGGCCACACCAGAGATGACCCCAGCAGGCATGGTGTACAATGGCAAGTGTGCAACAGATCAGGCCCAACGCCGTGGAGTGAAACGGAGTGCTGGCCCATACACAGGCCTATTCTATCCACATCTTAGGAAAACAGAACTGAAGGTGCGGGTGGAGTCAGTTTTGAACATTGATACACCCCAATTTCCCCTCCACTCACCTGGGCCACAGACCAGAGATGACTCCAGCAGGCATGGTGTACAATGGAAAGTGTGCAACAGATCAGGCCCAAGGGCGTGGAGTGAAACGGAGTGCTGGCCCATACACAGGCCTATCCTATCCACATCTTAGGGCAACAGACCTGGGGATGCGGGTGGAGTCAGTTTTGACCATTGATGCACCCCAATTTGCCCTCCACTCACCTGGGCCACACCAGCGATGACCCCAGCAGGCATGGTGTACAATGGAAAGTGTGCAACACATCAGGCCCAACGCCCTGGAGTGAAACGGAGTGCTGGCCCATACACAGGCCTATGCTATCCACATCTTAGGGCAACAGAACTGGGGATGCGGGTGGAGTCAGTTTTGAACATTCATGCACCCCAATTTGCCCTCCACTCACCTGGGCCACACCAGAGATGACCCCAGCAGGCATGGTGTACAATGGCAAGTGTGCAACAGATCAGGCTAAACGCCGTGGAGTGAAACGGAGTGCTGGCCCATACACAGGCCTATTCTATCCACATCTTAGGACAACAGAACTGAAGGTGCGGGTGGAGTCAGTTTTGAACATTGATGCACCCCAATTTCCCCTCCACTCACCTGGGCCACACACCAGAGATGACTCCAGCAGGCATGGTGTACAATGGAAAGTGTGCAACAGATCAGGCCCAACGCCGTGGAGTGAAACGGAGTGCTGGCCCATACACAGGCCTATTCTATCCACATCTTATGGCAACAGAACTGGGGGTGCGGGTGGAGTCAGTTTTGAACATTGATGCACCCGAATTTGCCCTCCACTCAACTGGGCCACACACCAGAGATGACCCCAGCAGGCATGGTGTACAATGGAAAGTGTGCAACAGATCAGGCCCTACACCGTGGACTGAAACGGAGTGCTGGCCCATACACAGGCTTATTCTATCCACATCTTAGGGCAACGGAACTCAATGTGCGGGTGGAGTCAGTTTTGAACATTTATGCACCCCAATTTGCCCTCTGGGCCAAACACCAGATATGACCCCAGCAGGCATGGTGTACAATGGAAAGTGTGCAACAGATCAGGCCCAACACCGTGGAGTGAAACGGAGTGCTGGCCCATACACAAGCCTATTCTATCCACATCTTAGGGCAACAGAACTGGGGATGCGGGTGGAGTCAGGTTTGAACATTCATGCACCCAAATCTGCCGTCCACTCACCTGGGCCACACACCAGAGATGACCCCAGCAGGCATGGTGTACAATGGAAAGTGTGCAACAGATCAGGCCCAACGCCGTGGAGTGAAACGAAGTGCTGGCCCATACACAGGCCTATTCTATCCACAGTTTAGGGCAACAGAGCTGGGGATGCGGGTGGAGGCAGTTTTGAACATTGATGCACCCCAATGGGCCCTCCACTCACCTGGGCCACACACCAGAGATGAGCCCGGCAGGCATGGTGTACAATGGAAAGTGTGCAACAGATCGAGCCCAACGCCGTGGAGTGAAACGGAGTGCTGGCCCATACACAGGCCTATTCTATCCACATCTTAGGGCAACAGAACTGGGGATGTGGGTGGAGTCAGTTTTGAACATTGATGCACCCCAATGTGCCCTCCACTCACCTGGGCCAAATACCAGAGATGACCCCAGCAGGCATGGTGTACAATCGAAAGTGTGCAACAGATCAGGCCCAACGCCGTGGAGTGAAACGGAGTGCTGGCCCATACACAGGCCTATTCTATCCACATCTTAGGGCAACAGAGCTGGGGACGCGGGTGGAGTCAGTTTTGAACATTCATGCACCCTGATTTGCCCTCCACTCACCTGGGCCACACACCAGCGATGACCCCAGCAGGCATGGTGTACAATGGAAAGTGTGCAACACATCAGGCCCAACGCCGTGGAGTGAAACGGAGTGCTGGCCCATACACAGGCCTATGCTATCCACATCTGAGGGCAACAGAACTGGGGATGCGGGTGGAGTCAGTTTTGAACATTCATGCACCCCAATTTGCCCTCCACTCACCTGGGCCACACCAGAGATGACCCCAGCAGGCATGGTGTACAATGGCAAGTGTGCAACAGATCAGGCCCAACGCCGTGGAGTGAAACGGAGTGCTGGCCCATACACAGGCCTATTCTATCCACATCTTAGGAAAACAGAACTGAAGGTGCGGGTGGAGTCAGTTTTGAACATTGATACACCCCAATTTCCCCTCCACTCACCTGGGCCACAGACCAGAGATGACTCCAGCAGGCATGGTGTACAATGGAAAGTGTGCAACAGATCAGGCCCAAGGGCGTGGAGTGAAACGGAGTGCTGGCCCATACACAGGCCTATCCTATCCACATCTTAGGGCAACAGACCTGGGGATGCGGGTGGAGTCAGTTTTGACCATTGATGCACCCCAATTTGCCCTCCACTCACCTGGGCCACACCAGCGATGACCCCAGCAGGCATGGTGTACAATGGAAAGTGTGCAACACATCAGGCCCAACGCCCTGGAGTGAAACGGAGTGCTGGCCCATACACAGGCCTATGCTATCCACATCTTAGGGCAACAGAACTGGGGATGCGGGTGGAGTCAGTTTTGAACATTCATGCACCCCAATTTGCCCTCCACTCACCTGGGCCACACCAGAGATGACCCCAGCAGGCATGGTGTACAATGGCAAGTGTGCAACAGATCAGGCTAAACGCCGTGGAGTGAAACGGAGTGCTGGCCCATACACAGGCCTATTCTATCCACATCTTAGGACAACAGAACTGAAGGTGCGGGTGGAGTCAGTTTTGAACATTGATGCACCCCAATTTCCCCTCCACTCACCTGGGCCACACACCAGAGATGACTCCAGCAGGCATGGTGTACAATGGAAAGTGTGCAACAGATCAGGCCCAACGCCGTGGAGTGAAACGGAGTGCTGGTCCATACAGAGACCTGGTCTATCCACATTTTAGGGCAACAGAACTGGGGATGCGGGTGGAGTCAGTTTGGAACATTCATGCACCCCAATGTGCCCTCCACTCACCTGGGCCACACACCAGAGATGACCCCAGCAGGCATGGTGTACAATGGAAAGTGTGCAACAGATCAGACCCAACGCCGAGGAGGGAAACGGAGTGCTGGCCCATACACAGGCCTATTCTATCCACTTCTTAGGGCAACCGAACTGGGGATGCGGGTGGAGTCAGTTTTGAACATTCATGCACCCTAATGCTCCCTGCAGTCACCTGGGCGACACACCAGAGATGATCCCAGCAGGCATGGTGTACAATGGAAAGTGTGCAACAGATCAGGCCCAACGCCGTGGAGTGAAACGGAGTGCTGGCCCATACACAGGCCTATTCTATCCACATCTTAGGGCAACAGAACTGGGGATGCGGGTGCAGTCAGTTTTGAACATTAATGCACCCCAATGGGCTCTCCACTCACCTGGGCCAAATACCAGAGATGACCCCAGCAGGCATGGTGTACAATGGAAAGTGTGCAACAGATCAGGCCCAACGCCGTGGAGTGAAACGGAGTGCTGGCCCATACACAGGCCTATTCTATCCATATCTTAGGGCAACAGAACTGAAGGTGCGGGTGGAGTCAGTTTTGAACATTAATGCACCCCAATTTGCCCTCCACTCACCTGGGCCAAATACCAGAGCTAAACCCAGCAGGCATGGTGTACAATGGAAAGTTTGCAACAGATCAGGCCCAACGCCGTGGAGTGAAACGGAGTGCTGGCCCATACACAGCCCTGGTCAATCCACATCTTAGGGCAACAGAACTGAAGGTGCGGGTGGAGTCAGTTTTGAACATTAACGCACCCCAATTTGCCCTCCACTCACCTGGGCCACACACCAGAGATGACCCCAGCAGGCATGGTGTACAATGGAAAGTGTGCAACAGATTAGGCCCAGCGCCCTGGAGTGAAACGGAGTGCTGGCCCATACACAGACCTGTTCTATCCACATCTTAGGGCAACAAAAGTGGGCTGCGGGTGGAGTCAGTTTTGAACATTCATGCACCCCAGTTTGCCCTCAACTCACCTGGGCCACACACCAGAGATGACCCCAGCAGGCATGGTGTACAATGGAAAGTGTGCCACAGATTAGGCCCAACGCCCTGGAGTGAAACGGAGTGCTGGCCCATACACAGGCCTATTCTATCCACATCTTAGGGCAACAAAAGTGGGGATGCGGGTGGAGTCAGTTTTGAACATTCATGCACCGCAAGTTGCCCTCCACTCACCTGGGCCACACACCAGAGATGACCCCAGCAGGCATGGTGTACAATCGAAAGTGTGCAACAGATCAGGCCCAACGCCGTGGAGTGAAACGGAGTGCTGGCTCATACACAGGCCTATTCTATCCACATCTTAGGGCAACAGAACTGGGGATGCGGGTGGAGTCAGTTTTGAACATTGATGCACCCCAATTAGCCCTCCACTCACCTGGGCCACACATCAGAGATGACCCCAGCAGGCATGGTGTACAATGGAAAGTGTGCAACAGATCAGGCCCAACGCCGTGGAGTGAAACGGAGTGCTGGCCCATACACACCCCTCTTCTATCCACATCTTAGGGCAACAGAACTGAAGGTGCGGGTGGAGTCAGTTTTGAACATTGATGCACCCCAATTTGCCCTCCACTCACCTGGGCCACACACCAGAGATGACCCCAGCAGGCATGGTGTACAATGGAAAGTGTGCAACAGATCAGGCCCAACGCCGTGGAGTGAAACGGAGTGCTGGCCCATACACAGCCCTCTTCTATCCCCATCTTAGGGCAACAGAACTGAATGTGCGGGTGGAGTCAGTTTTGAACATTAATGCACCCCAATTTGCCCTCCACTCACCTGGGCCACACACCAGAGATGACCCCAGCAGGCATGGTGTACAATGGAAAGTGTGCCACAGATTAGGCCCAACGCCCTGGAGTGAAACGGAGTGCTGGCCCATACACAGGCCTATTCTATCCACATCTTAGGGCAACAGAACAGAAGGTGCGGGTGGAGTCAGTTTTGAACATTCATGCACCCCAATTTGCCATCCACCCACCTGGGCCACACACCAGAGATGACCCCAGCAGGCATGGTGTACAATGGAAAGTGTGCAACAGATCAGGCCCAACGCCGTGGAGTGAAACGGAGTGCTGGTCCATACAGAGACCTGGTCTATCCACATTTTAGGGCAACAGAACTGGGGATGCGGGTGGAGTCAGTTTGGAACATTCATGCACCCCAATGTGCCCTCCACTCACCTGGGCCACACACCAGAGATGACCCCAGCAGGCATGGTGTACAATGGAAAGTGTCCAACAGATCAGACCCAACGCCGAGGAGGGAAACGGAGTGCTGGCCCATACACAGGCCTATTCTATCCACTTCTTAGGGCAACCGAACTGGGGATGCGGGTGGAGTCAGTTTTGAACATTCATGCACCCTAATGCTCCCTGCAGTCACCTGGGCGACACACCAGAGATGATCCCAGCAGGCATGGTGTACAATGGAAAGTGTGCAACAGATCAGGCCCAACGCCGTGGAGTGAAACGGAGTGCTGGCCCATACACAGGCCTATTCTATCCACATCTTAGGGCAACAGAACTGGGGATGCGGGTGCAGTCAGTTTTGAACATTAATGCACCCCAATGGGCTCTCCACTCACCTGGGCCAAATACCAGAGATGACCCCAGCAGGCATGGTGTACAATGGAAAGTGTGCAACAGATCAGGCCCAACGCCGTGGAGTGAAACGGAGTGCTGGCCCATACACAGGCCTATTCTATCCATATCTTAGGGCAACAGAACTGAAGGTGCGGGTGGAGTCAGTTTTGAACATTAATGCACCCCAATTTGCCCTCCACTCACCTGGGCCAAATACCAGAGATAAACCCAGCAGGCATGGTGTACAATGGAAAGTTTGCAACAGATCAGGCCCAACGCCGTGGAGTGAAACGGAGTGCTGGCCCATACACAGCCCTGGTCAATCCACATCTTAGGGCAACAGAACTGAAGGTGCGGGTGGAGTCAGTTTTGAACATTAATGCAACCCAATTTGCCCTCCACTCACCTGGGCCACACACCAGAGATGACCCCAGCAGGCATGGTGTACAATGGAAAGTGTGCAACAGATTAGGCCCAGCGCCCTGGAGTGAAACGGAGTGCTGGCCCATACACAGACCTGTTCTATCCACATCTTAGGGCAACAAAAGTGGGTTGCGGGTGGAGTCAGTTTTGAACATTCATGCACCCCAGTTTGCCCTCAACTCACCTGGGCCACACACCAGAGATGACCCCAGCAGGCATGGTGTACAATGGAAAGTGTGCCACAGATTAGGCCCAACGCCCTGGAGTGAAACGGAGTGCTGGCCCATACACAGGCCTATTCTATCCACATCTTAGGGCAACAAAAGTGGGGATGCGGGTGCAGTCAGTTTTGAACATTCATGCACCGCAGTTTGCCCTCAACTCACCTGGGCCACACACCAGAGATGACCCCAGCAGGCATGGTGTACAATCGAAAGTGTGCAACAGATCAGGCCCAACGCCGTGGAGTGAAACGGAGTGCTGGCTCATACACAGGCCTATTCTATCCACATCTTAGGGCAACAGAACTGGGGATGCGGGTGGAGTCAGTTTTGAACATTGATGCACCCCAATTAGCCCTCCACTCACCTGGGCCACACATCAGAGATGACCCCAGCAGGCATGGTGTACAATGGAAAGTGTGCAACAGATCAGGCCCAACGCCGTGGAGTGAAACGGAGTGCTGGCCCATACACAGGCCTCTTCTATCCACATCTTAGGGCAACAGAACTGAAGGTGCGGGTGGAGTCAGTTTTGAACATTGATGCACCCCAATTTGCCCTCCACTCACCTGGGCCACACACCAGAGATGACCCCAGCAGGCATGGTGTACAATGGAAAGTGTGCAACAGATCAGGCCCAACGCCGTGGAGTGAAACGGAGTGCTGGCCCATACACAGCCCTCTTCTATCCCCATCTTAGGGCAACAGAACTGAATGTGCGGGTGGAGTCAGTTTTGAACATTAATGCACCCCAATTTGCCCTCCACTCACCTGGGCCACACACCAGAGATGACCCCAGCAGGCATGGTGTACAATGGAAAGTGTGCCACAGATTAGGCCCAACGCCCTGGAGTGAAACGGAGTGCTGGCCCATACACAGGCCTATTCTATCCACATCTTAGGGCAACAGAACAGAAGGTGCGGGTGGAGTCAGTTTTGAACATTCATGCACCCCAATTTGCCATCCACCCACCTGGGCCACACACCAGAGATGACCCCAGCAGGCATGGTGTACAATGGAAAGTGTGCAACAGATCAGGCCCAACGCCGTGGAGTGAAACGGACTGCTGGCCCATACACAGGCCTATTCTATCCACATCTCAGGGCAACAGAACTGGGAATGCGGGTGGAGTCAGTTTTGAGCATTAATGCACCCCAATTTGCCCTCCACTCACCTGGGCCAAACACCAGATATGACCCCAGCAGGCATGGTGTACAATGGAAAGTGTGCAACAGATCAGGCCCAACGCCGTGGAGTGAAACGGAGTGCTGGCCCATACACAGGCCTATTCTTTCCGAATCTTAGGGCAACAGAACTGGGGATGCGGGTGGAGTCAGTTTTGAACATTCATGCATCCCGACTTACCCTCCACTCACCTGGGCCACACACCAGAGATGATTCCAGCAGGCATGGTGTACAATGGAAAGTGTGCAACACATCAGGCCCAACGCCGTGGAGTGAAACGGAGTGCTGGCCCATACACAGGCCTATGCTATCCACATCTTAGGGCAACAGAACTGGGGATGCGGGTGGAGTCAGATTTGAACATTCATGCACCCGAATTTGCCCTCCACTCACCTGGGCCACACCAGAGATGACCCCAGCAGGCATGGTGTACAATGGAATGTGTGCAACAGATCAGGCCCAACGCCGTGGAGTGAAACGGAGTGCTGGCCCATACACAGGCCCATTCTATCCACATCTTAGGGCAACAGAAGTGAAGGTGCGGGTGGAGTCAGTTTTGAACATTGATGCACCCCAATTTGCCCTCCACTCACCTGGGCCACACACCAGAGATGACCCCAGCAGGCATGGTGTGCAATGGAAAGTGTGCAACAGATTAGGCCCAACGCCGTGGAGTGAAACGGAGTGCTGGCCCATACACAGGCCTATTCTATCCACATCTTAGGGCAACAGAACTGGGGATGCGGGTGGAGGCAGTTTTGAACATTGATGCACTCCAGTTTGCCGTCCACTCACCTGGGCCACACACCAGAGATGACCCCAGCAGGCATGGTGTACAATGGAAAGTGTGCAACAGATCAGGCCCAACGCCGTGGAGTGAAACGGAGTGCTGGCCCATACACAGGCCTATTCTATCCACATCTTAGGGCAACAGAACTGGGAATGCGGGTGGAGTCAGTTTAGAACATTAATGCACCCCAATTTGCCCTCCACTCACCTGGGCCAAACACCAGAGATGACCCCAGCAGGCATGGTGTACAATGGAAAGTGTGCAACAGATCAGGCTCAACGCCGTGGAGGGAAACGGACTGCTGGCCCATACACAGGCCTATTCTATCCACATCTTAGGGCAACAGAACTGGGGATGCGGGTGGAATCAGTTTTGAACATTGATGCACCCCAGTTTGCCCTCCACTCACCTGGGCCAAACACCAGAGATGACCCCAGCAGGCATGGTGTACAATGGAAAGTGTGCAACAGATCAGGCCCAACGCCGTGGAGTGAAACGGATTGCTGGCCCATACACAGGCCTCTTCTATCCACATCTTAGGGCAACAGAGCTGGGGATGCGGGTGGAGTCAGTTTTGAACATTGATGCACCCCAGTTTGCCCTCCACTCACCTGGGCCACACACCAGAGATGAGACCGGCAGGCATGGTGTACAATGGAAAGGGTGCAACAGATCAGGCCCAACGCCGTGGAGTGAAACGGACTGCTGGCCCATACACAGGCATATTATATCCACATCTTAGGGCAACAGAACTGGGGATGCGGGTGGAGTCAGTTTTGAACATTGATGCACCCCAGTTTGCCCTCCACTCACCTGGGCCATATACCAGAGATGACCCCAGCAGGCATGGTGTACAATGGAAAGTGTGCAACAGATCAGGCCCAACGCCGTGGAGTGAAACGGAGTGCTGGCCCATACACAGGCCTACTCTATCCACATCTTAGGGCAACAGAACTGGGGATGCGGGTGGAGTCAGATTTGAACATTGATGCACCCCCATTAGCCCTCCACTGACCTGGGCCACACACCAGAGATGACCCCAGCAGGCATGGTGTACAATGGAAAATGTGCAACAGATCAGGCCCAAGGCCGTGGAGTGAAACGGAGTGCTGGCCCATACACAGGCCTATCCTATCAACATCTTGGGGCAACAGAACTGGGGATGCGGGTGGAGTCAGTTTTGAACATTAATGCACCCCAATTTGCCCTCCATTCACCTGGGCCACACACCAGAGATGACCCCAGCAGGCATGGTGTACAATGGAAAGTGTGCAACAGATCAGGCCCAACGCCATGGAGTGAAACGGAGTGCTGGCCCATACACAGGCCTATTCTATCCACATCTTAGGGCAACAGAACTGGGTATGCGGGTGGAGTCAGATTTGAACATTCATGCACCCCCATTAGCCCTCCACTGACCTGGGCCAAACACCAGAGATGACCCCAGCAGGCATGGTGTACAATGGAAAGTGTGCAACAGATCAGGCCCAACGCCGTGGAGTGAAACGGAGTGCTGGCCCATACACAGGCCTATTCTATCCACATCTTAGGGCAACAGAGTTGGGGATGCGGGTGGAGTCAGATTTGAACATTGATGCACCCCAGTTTGCCCTCCACTCACCTGGGCCACACCAGAGATGACCCCAGCAGGCATGGTGTACAATGGAAAGTGTGCAACAGATCAGGCCCAACGCCGTGGAGTGAAACGGAGTGCTGGCCCATACACAGGCCTATTCTATCCACATCGTAGGGCAACAGAACTGGGGATGCGGGTGGAGTCAGTTTTGAACATTGATGCAACCCAATTTGCCCTCCACTCACCTGGGCCACACACCAGAGATAACCCCAGCAGGCATGGTGTACAATGAAAAGTGTGCAACAGATCAGGCTCAACGCCGGGGAGTGAAACGGACTGCTGGCCCATACACAGGCCTATTCTATCCACATCTTAGGGCAACAGAACTGAGGATGCGGGTGGAGTCAGTTTTGAACATTGATGCACCCCAGTTTGCCCTCCACTCACCTGGGCCACACACCAGAGATGACCCCGGCAGGCATGGTGTACAATGGAAAGTGTGCAACAGATCAGGCCCAACGCCGTGGAGTGAAACGGAGTGCTGGCCCATACACAGGCCTATTCTATCCACATCTTAGGGCAACAGAACTGGGGATGCGGGTGGAGTCAGTTTTGAACATTCATGCACCCCCATTAGCCCTCCACTCACCTGGGCCACACACCAGAGATGACCCCAGCAGGCATGGTGTACAATGGAAAGTGTGCAACAGATCAGGCCCAACGCCGTGGAGTGAAACGGAGTGCTGGCCCATACACAGGCCTATTCTATCCACATCTTAGGGCAACAGACCTGGGGATGCGGGTGGAGTCAGTTTTGAACATTGATGCACCCCAGTTTGCCGTCCACTCACCTGGGCCACACACCAGAGATGACCCCAGCAGGCATAGTGTACAATGGAAAGTGTGCAACAGATCAGGCCCAACGCCGTGGAGTGAAACGGAGTGCTGGCCCATACACAGGCCTATTCTATCCACATCTTAGGGCAACAGAACTGGGGATGCGGGTGGAGTCAGTTTTGAACATTCATGCACCCCCATTAGCCCTCCACTGCCCTGGGCCACACACCAGAGATGACCCCAGCAGGGATGGTGTGCAATGGAAAGTGTGCAACAGATCAGGCCCAACGCCGTGGAGTGAAACGGACTGCTGGCCCATACACAGGCCTATTCTATCCACATCTTAGGGCAACAGAACTGGGGATGCGGGTGGAGTCAGTTTTGAACATTGATGCACCCCTGTTTGCCCTCCACTCACCTGGGCCAAACACCAGAGATGACCCCAGCAGGCATGGTGTACAATGGAAAGTGTGCAACAGATCAGGCCCAACGCCGTGGAGTGAAACGGATTGCTGGCCCATACACAGGCCTATTCTATCCACATCTTAGGGCAACAGAACTGGGGATGCGGGTGGAGTCAGTTTTGAACATTGATGCACCCCAGTTTGCCCTCCACTCAGCTGGGCCACACACCAGAGATGAGACCGGCAGGCATGGTGTACAATGGAAAGGGTGCAACAGATCAGGCCCAACGCCGTGGAGTGAAACGGACTGCTGGCCCATACATAGGCATATTATATCCACATCTTAGGGCAACAGAACTGGGGATGCGGGTGGAGTCAGTTTTGAACATTGATGCACCCCAGTTTGCCCTCCACTCACCTGGGCCATATACCAGAGATGACCCCAGCAGGCATGGTGTACAATGGAAAGTGTGCAACAGATCAGGCCCAACGCCGTGGAGTGAAACGGAGTGCTGGCCCATACACAGGCCTATTCTATCCACATCTTAGGGCAACAGAACTGGGGATGCGGGTGGAGTCAGATTTGAACATTGATGCACCCCCATTAGCCCTCCACTGACCTGGGCCACACACCAGAGATGACCCCAGCAGGCATGGTGTACAATGGAAAATGTGCAACAGATCAGGCCCAAGGCCGTGGAGTGAAACGGAGTGCTGGCCCATACACAGGCCTATTCTATCAACATCTTGGGGCAACAGAACTGGGGATGCGGGTGGAGTCAGTTTTGAACATTAATGCACCCCAACTTGCCCTCCATTCACCTGGGCCACACACCAGAGATGACCCCAGCAGGCATGGTGTACAATGGAAAGTGTGCAACAGATCAGGCCCAACGCCATGGAGTGAAACGGAGTGCTGGCCCATACACAGGCCTATTCTATCCACATCTTAGGGCAACAGAACTGGGTATGCGGGTGGAGTCAGATTTGAACATTCATGCACCCCCATTAGCCCTCCACTGACCTGGGCCAAACACCAGAGATGACCCCAGCAGGCATGGTGTACAATGGAAAGTGTGCAACAGATCAGGCCCAACGCCGTGGAGTGAAACGGAGTGCTGGCCCCTACACAGGCCTATTCTATCCACATCTTAGGGCAACAGAGTTGGGGATGCGGGTGGAGTCAGATTTGAACATTGATGCACCCCAGTTTGCCCTCCACTCACCTGGGCCAAACACCAGAGATGACCCCAGCAGGCATGGTGTACAATGGAAAGTGTGCAACAGATCAGGCCCAACGCCGTGGAGTGAAACGGAGTGCTGGCCCATACACAGGCCTATTCTATCCACATCGTAGGGCAACAGAACTGGGGATGCGGGTGGAGTCAGCTTTGAACATTGATGCACCCCAATTTGCCCTCCACTCACCTGGGCCACACACCAGAGATAACCCCAGCAGGCATGGTGTACAATGAAAAGTGTGCAACAGATCAGGCTCAACGCCGTGGAGTGAAACGGACTGCTGGCCCATACACAGGCCTATTCTATCCACATCTTAGGGCAACAGAACTGAGGATGCGGGTGGAGTCAGTTTTGAACATTGATGCACCCCAGTTTGCCCTCCACTCACCTGGGCCACACACCAGAGATGACCCCGGCAGGCATGGTGTACAATGGAAAGTGTGCAACAGATCAGGCCCAACGCCGTGGAGTGAAACGGAGTGCTGGCCCATACACAGGCCTATTCTATCCACATCTTAGGGCAACAGAACTGGGGATGCGGGTGGAGTCAGTTTTGAACATTCATGCACCCCCATTAGCCCTCCACTCACCTGGGCCACACACCAGAGATGACCCCAGCAGGCATGGTGTACAATGGAAAGTGTGCAACAGATCAGGCCCAACGCCGTGGAGTGAAACGGAGTGCTGGCCCATACACAGGCATATTCTATCCACATCTTAGGGCAACAGACCTGGGGATGCGGGTGGAGTCAGTTTTGAACATTGATGCACCCCAGTTTGCCGTCCACTCACCTGGGCCACACACCAGAGATGACCCCAGCAGGCATAGTGTACAATGGAAAGTGTGCAACAGATCAGGCCCAACGCCGTGGAGTGAAACGGAGTGCTGGCCCATACACAGGCCTATTCTATCCACATCTTAGGGCAACAGAACTGGGGATGCGGGTGGAGTCAGTTTTGAACATTCATGCACCCCCATTAGCCCTCCACTGCCCTGGGCCACACACCAGAGATGACCCCAGCAGGCATGGTGTGCAATGGAAAGTGTGCAACAGATCAGGCCCAACGCCGTGGAGTGAAACGGACTGCTGGCCCATACACAGGCCTATTCTATCCACATCTTAGGGCAACAGAACTGGGGATGCGGGTGGAGTCAGCTTTGAACATTGATGCACCCCAATGGGCCCTCCACTCACCTGGGCCAGACACCAGAGATGAGCCCGGCAGGTATGGTGTACAATGGAAAATGTGCAACAGATCAGGCCCAACGCCGTGGAGTGAAACGGAGTGCTGGCCCATACACAGGCCTGTTCTATCCACATCTTAGGGCAACAGAACTGGGGATGCGGGTGGAGTCAGTTTTGAACATTGATGCACCCCCATTAGCCCTCCACTGACCTGGGCCACACACCAGAGATGACCCCAGCAGGCATGGTGTACAATGGAAAATGTGCAACAGATCAGGCCCAAGGCCGTGGAGTGAAACGGAGTGCTGGCCCATACACAGGCCTATTCTATCAACATCTTGGGGCAACAGAACTGGGGATGCGGGTGGAGTCAGTTTTGAACATTAATGCACCCCAATTTGCCCTCCATTCACCTGGGCTACACACCAGAGATGACCCCAGCAGGCATGGTGTACAATGGAAAGTGTGCAACAGATCAGGCCCAACGCCATGGAGTGAAACGGAGTGCTGGCCCATACACAGGCCTATTCTATCCACATCTTAGGGCAACAGAACTGGGTATGCGGGTGGAGTCAGATTTGAACATTCATGCACCCCCATTAGCCCTCCAATGACCTGGGCCAAACACCAGAGATGACCCCAGCAGGCATGGTGTACAATGGAAAGTGTGCAACAGATCAGGCCCAACGCCGTGGAGTGAAACGGAGTGCTGGCCCATACACAGGCCTATTCTATCCACATCTTAGGGCAACAGAGTTGGGGATGCGGGTGGAGTCAGATTTGAACATTGATGCACCCCAGTTTGCCCTCCACTCACCTGGGCCACACACCAGAGATAACCCCAGCAGGCATGGTGTACAATGAAAAGTGTGCAACAGACCAGGCTCAACGCCGTGGAGTGAAACGGACTGCTGGCCCATACACAGGCCTATTCTATCCACATCTTAGGGCAACAGAACTGAGGATGCGGGTGGAGTCAGTTTTGAACATTGATGCACCCCCATTAGCCCTCCACTCACCTGGGCCACACACCAGAGATGACCCCGGCAGGCATGGTGTACAATGGAAAGTGTGCAACAGATCAGGCCCAACGCCGTGGAGTGAAACGGAGTACTGGCCCATACACAGGCCTATTCTATCCACATCTTAGGGCAACAGAACTGGGGATGCGGGTGGAGTCAGTTTTGAACATTCATGCACCCCCATTAGCCCTTCACTCACCTGGGCCACACACCAGAGATGACCCCAGCAGGCATGGTGTACAATGGAAAGTGTGCAACAGATCAGGCCCAACGCCGTGGAGTGAAACGGAGTGCTGGCCCATACACAGGCCTATTCTATCCACATCTTAGGGCAACAGAACTGGGGATGCGGGTGGAGTCAGTTTTGAACATTGATGCACCCCAGTTTGCCGTCCACTCACCTGGGCCACACACCAGAGATGACCCCAGCAGGCATAGTGTACAATGGAAAGTGTGCAACAGATCAGGCCCAACGCCGTGGAGTGAAACGGAGTGCTGGTCCATACACAGGCCTATTCTATCCACATCTTAGGGCAACAGAACTGGGGATGCGGGTGGAGTCAGTTTTGAACATTCATGCACCCCCATTAGCCCTCCACTGCCCTGGGCCACACACCAGAGATGACCCCAGCAGGCATGGTGTGCAATGGAAAGTGTGCAACAGATCAGGCCCAACGCCGTGGAGTGAAACGGACTGCTGGCCCATACACAGGCCTATTCTATCCACATCTTAGGGCAACAGAACTGGGGATGCGGGTGGAGTCAGCTTTGAACATTGATGCACCCCAATTTGCCCTCCACTCACCTGGGCCACACACCAGAGATGAGCCCGGCAGGCATGGTGTACAATGGAAAATGTGCAACAGATCAGGCCCAACGCCGTGGAGTGAAACGGAGTGCTGGCCCATACACAGGCCTATTCTATCCACATCTTAGGGCAACAGAACTGGGGATGCGGGTGGAGTCAGTTTTGAACATTCATGCACCCCCATTAGCCCTCCACTCACCTGGGCCACACACCAGAGATGACCCCAGCAGGCATGGTGTACAATGGAAAGTGTGCAACAGATCAGGCCCAAGGCCGTGGAGTGAAACGGAGTGCTGGCCCATACACAGGCCTATTCTATCCACATCTTGGGGCAACAGAACTGGGGATGCGGGTGGAGTCAGTTTTGAACATTGATGCACCCCAATTTGCCCTCCACTCACCTGGGCCAAATACCAGAGATGACCCCAGCAGGCATGGTGTACAATGGAAAGTGTGCAACAGATCAGGCCCAACGCCATGGAGTGAAACGGAGCGCTGGCCCATACAAAGGCCTATTCTATCCACATCTTAGGGCAACAGAACTGGGGATGCGGGTGGAGTCAGATTTGAACATTGATGCACCCCCATTAGCCCTCCACTGACCTGGGCCACACA
Source organism: Eutreptiella sp. 'Long Island Sound 2002' (assembly GCA_964036045.1). Lineage (NCBI taxonomy): Eukaryota > Euglenozoa > Euglenophyceae > Eutreptiales > Eutreptiaceae > Eutreptiella > Eutreptiella sp. 'Long Island Sound 2002'. The sequence goes on from OZ038389.1 coordinate 28,900,534, forward strand.
CCAGAGATGACCCCAGCAGGCATGGTGTACAATGGAAAATGTGCAACAGATCAGGCCCAAGGCCGTGGAGTGAAACGGAGTGCTGGCCCATACACAGGCCTATTCTATCAACATCTTGGGGCAACAGAACTGGGGATGCGGGTGGAGTCAGTTTTGAACATTGATGCACCCCAGTTTGCCCTCCACTCACCTGGTCCAAATACCAGAGATGACCCCAGCAGGCATGGTGTACAATGGAAAGTGTGCAACAGATCAGGCCCAACGCCATGGAGTGAAACGGAGTGCTGGCCCATACACAGGCCTATTGTATCCACATCTTAGGGCAACAGAACTGGGTATGCGGGTGGAGTCAGTTTTGAATATTCATGCACCCCCATTAGCCCTCCGCTGACCTGGGCCAAACACCAGAGATGACCCCAGCAGGCATGGTGTACAATGGAAAGTGTGCAACAGATCAGGCCCAACGCCGTGGAGTGAACCGGAGTGCTGGCCCATACACAGGCCTATTATATCCACATCTTAGGGCAACAGAACTGGGTATGCGGGTGGAGTCAGATTTGAACATTCATGCACCCCCATTAGCCCTCCACTGACCTGGGCCAAACACCAGAGATGACCCCAGCAGGCATGGTGTACAATGGAAAGTGTGCAACAGATCAGGCCCAACGCCGTGGAGTGAAACGGAGTGCTGGCCCATACACAGGCCTATTCTATCCACATCGTAGGGCAACAGAACTGGGGATGCGGGTGGAGTCAGTTTTGAACATTGATGCACCCCAATTTGCCCTCCACTCACCTGGGCCACACACCAGAGATAACCCCAGCAGGCATGGTGTACAATGAAAAGTGTGCAACAGATCAGGCTCAACGCCGTGGAGTGAAACGGACTGCTGGCCCATACACAGGCCTATTCTATCCACATCTTAGGGCAACAGAACTGAGGATGCGGGTGGAGTCAGTTTTGAACATTGATGCACCCCAGTTTGCCCTCCACTCACCTGGGCCACACACCAGAGATGACCCCAGCAGGCATGGTGTACAATGGAAAGTGTGCAACAGATCAGGCCCAACGCCGTGGAGTGAAACGGAGTGCTGGCCCATACACAGGCCTATTCTATCCACATCTTAGGGCAACAGAACTGGGGATGCGGGTGGAGTCAGTTTTGAACATTCATGCACCCCCATTAGCCCTCCACTCACCTGGGCCACACACCAGAGATGACCCCAGCAGGCATGGTGTACAATGGAAAGTGTGCAACAGATCAGGCCCAACGCCGTGGAGTGAAACGGAGTGCTGGCCCATACACAGGCCTATTCTATCCACATCTTAGGGCAACAGAACTGCAGATGCGGGTGGAGTCAGTTTTGAACATTGATGCACCCCAATTTGCCGTCCACTCACCTGGGCCACACACCAGAGATGACCCCAGCAGGCATGGTGTACAATGGAAAGTGTGCAACAGATCAGGCCCAACGCCGTGGAGTGAAACGGAGTGCTGGCCCATACACAGGCCTATTCTAGCCACATCTTAGGGCAACAGAACTGGGGATGCGGGTGGAGTCAGTTTTGAACATTCATGCACCCCCATTAGCCCTCCACTGGCCTGGGCCACACACCAGAGATGACCCCAGCAGGCATGGTGTGCAATGGAAAGTGTGCAACAGATCAGGCCCAACGCCGTGGAGTGAAACGGACTGCTGGCCCATACACAGGCCTATTCTATCCACATCCTAGGGCAACAGAACTGGGGATGCGGGTGGAGTCAGTTTTGAACATTGATGCACCCCAATGTGCCCTCCACTCACCTGGGCCACACACCAGAGATGAGCCCGGCAGGCATGGTGTACAATCGAAAGTGTGCAACAGATCAGGCCCAACGCCGTGGAGTGAAACGGAGTGCTGGCCCATACACAGGCCTATTCTATCCACATCTTAGGGCAACAGAACTGGGGATGCGGGTGGAGTCAGCTTTGAACATTGATGCACCCCAATTTGCCCTCCGCTCACCTGGGCCAAATACCAGAGATGACCCCAGCAGGCATGGTGTACAATGGAAAGTGTGCAACAGATCAGGCCCAACGCCGTGGAGTGAAACGGAGTGCTGGCCCATACACAGGCCTATTCTATCCACATCTTAGCGCAACAGAACTGGGGATGCGGGTGGAGTCAGTTTTGAACATTGATGCACCCCAATGTGCCCTCCACTCACCTGGGCCACACACCAGAGATGAGCCCGGCAGGCATGGTGTACAATCGAAAGTGTGCAACAGATCAGGCCCAACGCCGTGGAGTGAAACGGAGTGCTGGCCCATACACAGGCCTATTCTATCCACATCTTAGGGCAACAGAACTGGGGATGCGGGTGGAGTCAGTTTTGAACATTCATGCACCCCCATTAGCCCTCCACTCACCTGGGCCACACACCAGAGATGACCCCAGCAGGCATGGTGTACAATGGAAAGTGTGCAACAGATCAGGCCCAAGGCCGTGGAGTGAAACGGAGTGCTGGCCCATACACAGGCCTATTCTATCCACATCTTAGGGCAACAGAACTGGGGATGCGGGTGGAGTCAGTTTTGAAAATTGATGCACCCGGATTTGCCCTCCACTCACCTGGGCCAAATACCCGAGATGGCCCCAGCAGGCATGGTGTACAATGGAAAGTGTGCAACAGATCAGGCCCAACGCCATGGAGTGAAACGGAGCGCTGGCCCATACACAGGCCTATTCTATCCACATCTTAGGGCAACAGAACTGGGTATGCGGGTGGAGTAAGTTTTGAACATTGATGCACCCCAGTTTGCCCTCCACTCACCTTGGCGACACACCAGAGATGACCCCAGCAGACATGGTGTACAATGGAAAGTGTGCAAAAGATCAGGCCCAACGCCGTGGAGTGAAACGGAGTGCTGGCCCATACACAGGCCTATTCTATCCACATCTTAGGGCAACAGAACTGGGGATGCGGGTGGAGTCAGTTTTGAACATTCATGCACCCCAGTTTGCCGTCCCCTCACCTGGGCCACACACCAGAGATGAGCATGGCAGGCATGGTGTACAATGGAAAGTGTGCAACAGATCAGGCCCAACGCTGTGGAGTGAAACGGAGTGCTGGCCCATACACAGGCCTATTCTATCCACATCGTAGGGCAACAGAACTGGGGATGCGGGTGGAGTCAGTTTTGAACATTGATGCACCCCAATTTGCCCTCCACTCACCTGGGCCACACACCAGAGATGACCCCAGCAGGCATGGTGTACAATGGAAAGTGTGCAACAGATCAGGCCGAACGCTGTGGAGTGAAATGGAGTGCTGGCCCATACACAGGCCTATTCTATCCACATCTTAGGGCAATAGAACTGGGGATGCGGGTGGAGTCAGTTTTGAACATTAATGCACCCCAATTTGCCCTCCACTCACCTGGGCCACACACCAGAGATGACCCCAGCAGGCATGGTGTACAATGGAAAGTGTGCAACAGATCAGGCCGAACGCCGTGGAGTGAAACGGAGTGCTGGCCCATACACAGGCCTATTCTATCCACATCTTAGGGCAACAGAACTGGGAATGCGGGTGGAGTCAGTTTTGAACATCGATGCACCCCAGTTTGCCCCCCACTCACCCTGGCGACACACCAGAGATGACCCCAGCAGACATGGTGTACAATGGAAAGTGTGCAACAGATCAGGCCGAACGCCGTGGAGTGAAACGGACTGCTGGCCCATACACAGGCCTATTCTATCCACATCTTAGGGCAACAGAACTGAAGGTGCGGGTGGAGTCAGTTTTGAACATTAATGCACCCCAATTTGCCCTCCACTCACCTGGGCCAAACACCAGAGATGACCCCAGCAGGCATGGTGTACAATGGAAAGTGTGCAAAAGATCAGGCCCAACGCCGTGGAGTGAAACGGAGTGCTGGCCCATACACAGGCCTCTTCTATCCACATCTTAGGGCAACAGAACTGGGGATGCGGGTGGAGTCAGATTTGAACATTCATGCACCCCAGTTTGCCCTCCACTCACCTGGGCCACACACCAGAGATGAGCATGGCAGGCATGGTGTACAATGGAAAGTGTGCAACAGATCAGGCCCAACGCTGTGGAGTGAAACGGAGTGCTGGCCCATACACAGGCCTATTCTATCCACAACGTAGGGCAACAGAACTGGGGATGCGGGTGGAGTCAGTTTTGAACATTGATGCACCCCAATTTGCCCTCCACTCACCTGGGCCACACACCAGAGATGACCCCAGCAGGCATGGTGTACAATGGAAAGTGTGCAACAGATCAGGCCCAACGCCGTGGAGTGAAACGGAGTGCTGGCCCATACACAGGCCTATTCTAGCCACATCTTAGGGCAACAGAACTGGGGATGCGGGTGGAGTCAGTTTTGAACATTGATGCACCCCGATTTACCCTGCACTGACCTGGGCCACACACCAGAGACGACCCCAGCAGGCATGGTGTACAATGGAAGGTGTGCAACACGTCTGACCCAACGCCGTGGAGTGAAACGGAGTGCTGGCCCATACACAGGCCTATTCTATCGACATCTTAAGGCAACAGAACTGGGGATGCGGGTGGAGTCAGTTTTGAACATTGATGCACCCCGATTTACCCTCCACTGACCTGGGCCACACACCAGAGACGACCCCAGCAGGCATGGTGTACAATGGAAAGTGTGCAACAGATCAGGCCCAACGCCGTGGAGTGAAACGGAGTGCTGGCCCATACACAGGCCTCTTCTAGCCAAATCTTAGGGCAACAGAACTGGGGATGCGGGTGGAGTCAGTTTTGAACATTGATGCACCCCGATTCGGCCTCCACTCACCTGGGCCACACACCAGAGATGACCCCAGCAGGCATGGTGTACAATGGAAAGTGTGCAACACATCAGGCCCAACGCCGTGGAGTGGAACGGAGTGCTGGCCCATACACAGGCCTAGTCTATCCACATCCTAGGGCAACAGAACTGGGGATGCGGGTGGAGTCAGTTTTGAACATTGATGCACCCCGATTTACCCTCCACTGACCTGGGTCACACACCAGAGACGACCCCAGCAGGCATGGTGTACAATGGAAAGTGTGCACCAGATCAGGCCCAACGCCGTGGAGTGAAACGGAGTGCTGGCCCATACACAGGCCTATTCTAGCCACATCTTAGGGCAACAGAACTGGGGATGCGGGTGGAGTCAGTTTTGAACATTGATGCACCCCGGTTTACCCTCCACTCAACTGGGCCACACCAGAGATAACCCCAGCAGGCATGGTGTACAATGGCAAGTGTGCAACAGATCAGGCCCAACGCCGTGGAGTGAAACGGAGTGCTGGCCCATACACAGGCCTATTCTATCCACATTTTAGGGCAACGGAATTGGGGATGCGGGTGGAGTCAGCTTTGAACATTGATGCACCCCAATTCGCCCTCCACTCACCTGGGCCAAATACCAGAGATGACCCCAGCAGGCATGGTGTACAATGGAAAGTGTGCAACAGATCAGGCCCAACGCCGTGGAGTGGAACGGAGTGCTGGCCCATACGCAGGCCTATTCCATCCACATCTTAGGGCAACAGAACTGGGGATGCGGGTGGAGTCAGTTTTGAAGATTGATGCACCCCAATTTGCCCTCCACTCACCTGGGCCAAATACCAGAGATGACCGCAGCAGGCATGGTGTACAATGGAAAGTGTGCAACAGATCAGGCCCAACGCCGTGGAGTGAAACGGAGTGCTGGCCCATGCACAGGCCTATTCTACCCACATCTTAGGGCAACAGAACTGGGGATGCGGGTGGAGTCAGTTTTGAACATTCATGCACCCCAGTTTGCCCTCCACTCACCTGGGCCACACACCAGAGATGACCCCAGCAGGCATGGTGTACAATGGAAAGTGTGCAACAGATCAGGCCCAACGCCGTGGAGTGAAACGGAGTGCTGGCGCATATACAGGCCTATTCTATCCACATCTTAGGGCAACAGAACTGGGGATGCGGGTGGAGTCAGTTTAGAACGTTAATGCACCCCGATTTATCCTCCACTGACCTGGGCCACACACCAGAGACGACCCCAGCAGGCATGGTGTACAATGGAAAGTGTGCAACACGTCTGGCCCAACGCCGTGGAGTGAAACGGAGTGCTGACCCATATACAGGCCTATTCTAGCCACACCCTAGGGCAACAGAACTGGGGATGCGGGTGGAGTCAGTTTTGAACATTGATGCACCCCGATTTACCCTCCACTGACCTGGGCCACACACCAGAGACGACCCCAGCAGGCATGGTGTACAATGGAAAGTGTGCAACACGTCTGGCCCAACGCCGTGGAGTGAAACGGAGTGCTGGCCCATACACAGGCCTATTCTATCCACATCTTAGGGCAACAGAACTGGGGATGCGGGTGGAGTCAGTTTTGAACATTGATGCACCCCGATTTACCCTCCACTCACCTGGGCCACACCAGAGATGACCCCAGCAGGCATGGTGTACAATGGCAAGTGTGCAACAGATCAGGCCCAACGCCGTGGATTGAAACGGAGTGCTGGCCCATACACAGGCCTATTCTATCCACATTTTAGGGCAACAGAGTTGGGGATGCGGGTGGAGTCAGTTTTGAACATTGATGCACCCCAATTCGCCCTCCACTCACCTGGTCCACACCAGAGATGACCCCAGCAGGCATGGTGTACAATGGAAAGTGTGCAACAGATCAGGCCCAACGCCGTGGAGTGAAACGGAGTGCTGGCCCATACACAGGCCTATTCTATCCACATCTTAGGGCAACAGAACTGGGGATGCGGGTGGAGTCAGTTTTGAACATTCATGCACCCCAATTTGCCCTCCACTCACCTGGGCCACACACCAGAGATAACCCCAGCAGGCATGGTGTACAATGGCAAGTGTGCAACAGATCAGGCCCAACGCCGTGGAGTGAAACGTAGTGTTGGCCCATACACAGGCCTATGCTATCCACATTTTGGGGCAACAGAACTGGGGATGCGGGTGGAGTCAGTTTTGAACATTCATGCACCCCAATTTGCCCTCCACTGAACCTGGGCCACACCAGAGATGACCCCAGCAGGCATGGTGTACAATGGAAAGTGTGCAACAGATCAGGCCCAACGCCGTGGAGTGAAATGGAGTGCTGGCCCATACACAGGCCTATTCTATCCACATCTTAGGGCAACAGAACTGGGGATGCGGGTGGAGTCAGTTTTGAACATTGGTGCACCCCAATTTGCCCTCCATTCACCTGGGCCACACCAGAGATGACCCCAGCAGGCATGGTGTACAATGGCAAGTGTGCAACAGATCAGGCCCAACGCCGTGGAGTGAAACGGAGTGCTGGCCCATACACAGGCCTATTCCACCCACATCTTAGGGCAACAGAACTGGGGATGCGGGTGGCGTCAGTTTTGAACATTGATGCACCCCGATTCGGCCTCCACTCACCTGGGCCACACACCAGAGATGACCCCAGCAGGCATGGTGTACAATGGAAAGTGTGCAACACATCAGGCCCAACACTGTGGAGTGAAACGGAGTGCTGGCCCATACACAGGCCTATTCTATCCACATCTTAGGGCAATAGAACTGGGGATGCGGGTGGAGTCAGTTTTGAACATTCATGCACCCCAATTTGCCCTCCACTCACCTGGGCCACACCAGAGATGACCCCAGCAGGCATGGTGTACCATGGCAAGTGTGCAACAGATCAGGCCCAACGCCGTGGAGTGGAACGGAGTGCTGGCCCATACACAGGCCTATTCTATCCACATTTTGGAGCAAAAGAACTGGGGATGCGGGTGGAGTCAGTTTTGAACATTGATGCACCCCAATTTGCCCTCCACTCACCTGGGCCAAACACCAGAGATGACCCCAGCAGGCATGGTGTACAATGGAAAGTGTGCAACAGAATAGGCCGAATGCAGTGGAGTGGAACGGAGTGCTGGCCCATACACAGGCCTATTCTATCCACATCTTAGGGCAACAGAACTGGGGATGCGGGTGGAGTCAGTTTTGAACATTGATGCACCCCAGTTTGCCCTCCACTCACCTGGGCCAAATACCAGAGATGACCCCAGCAGGCATGGTGTACAATGGAAAGTGTGCAACAGATCAGGCCCAACGCTGTGCAGTGGAACGGAGTGCTGGCCCATACACAGGCCTATTCTATCCACATCTCAGGGCAAAAGAACTGGGGATGCGGGTGGAGTCAGTTTTGAACATTGATGCACCCCGATTCGGCCTCCACTCATCTGGGCCCATACACAGGCCTATTGTATCCATATCTTAGGGCAAAAGAACTGGGGATGCGGGTGGAGTCAGTTTTGAACATTGATGCACCCCAATGTGCCCTCCACTCACCTGGGCGAAATACCAGAGATGACCCCAGCAGGCATGGTGTACAATGGAAAGTGTGCAACAGATCAGGCCCAACGCCGTGGAGTGAAACGGAGTGCTGGCCCATACACAGGCCTATTCTATCCACATCTTAGGGCAACAGAACTGGGGATGCGGGTGGAGTCAGTTTTGAACATTGATGCACCCCAATTTGCCCTCCACTCACCTGGGCCAAATACCAGAGATGACCCCAGCAGGCATGGTGTACAATGGAAAGTGTGCAACAGATCAGGCCCAACGCCGTGGTATGAAACGGACTGCTGGCCCATACACAGGCCTATTCTATCCACATCTCAGGGCAAAAGAACTGGGGATGCGGGTGGAGTCAGTTTTGAACATTGATGCACATCAATTTGCCCTCGACTCACCTGGGCCACATACCAGAGATGACCCCCGCAGGCATGGTGTACAATGGAAAGTGTGCAACAGATCAGGTCCAACGCCGTGGAGTGAAACGGAGTGCTGGCCCATACACAGGCCTATTGTATCCACATCTTAGGGCAACAGAACTGGGGATGCGGGTGGAGTCAGTTTTGAACATTGATGCACCCCGATTCGGCCTCCACTCATCTGGGCCAAATACCAGAGATAACCCCAGCAGGCATGGTGTACAATGGAAAGTGTGCAACAGATCAGGCCCAACGCCGTGGAGTGAAACGGAGTGCTGGCCCATACACAGGCCTATTCTACCCGCATCTTAGGGCAACAGAACTGGGGATGCGGGTGGAGTCAGTTTTGAAGATTGATGCACCCCTGTTTGCCCTCCACTCACCTGGGCCAAATACCAGAGATAACCCCAGCAGGCATGGTGTACAATGGAAAGTGTGCAACAGATCAGGCCCAACGCCGTGGAGTGAAACGGAGTGCTGGCCCATACACAGGCCTATTCTATCCACATCTTAGGACAACAGATCTGGGGATGCGGGTGGAGTCAGTTTTGAACATTGATGCACCCCAATTTGCCCTCCACTCACCTGGGCCAAATACCAGAGATGACCCCAGCAGGCATGGTGTACAATGGAAAGTGTGCAACAGATCAGGCCCAACGCCGTGCAGTGCAACGGAGTGCTGGCCCATACACAGGCCTATTCTATCCACATCTTAGGGCAAAAGAACTGGGGATGCCGGTGGAGTCAGTTTTGAACATTGATGCACCCCAATCTGCCCTCGACTCACCTGGGGCAAATACCAGAGATGACCCCAGCAGGCATGGTGTACAATGGAAAGTGTGGAACAGATCAGGCCCAACGCCGTGGAGTGAAACGGAGTGCTGGCCCATACACAGGCCTATTCTATCCACATCTTAGGGCAACAGAACTGGGGATGCGGGTGGAGTCAGTTTTGAACATTCATGCACCCCAATTTGCCCTCCACTGAACCTGGGCCACACAAGACAGGACCCCAGCAGGCATGGTATACAATGGAAAGTGTGCAACAGATCAGTCCCAACGCCGTGGAGTGAAACGGAGTGCTGGCCCATACACAGGCCTATTCTACCCACATCTTAGGGCAACAGAACTGGGGATGCGGGTGGAGTCAGTTTTGAACATTGATGCACCCCGACTCGGCCTCCACGCACCTGGGTCACACACCAGAGATGATCCCAGCAGGCATGGTGTACAATGGAAAGTGTGCAACACATCAGGCCCAACGCCGTGGAGTGAAACGGAGTGCTGGCCCATACACAGGCCTATTCTATCCACATCTTAGGGCAACAGAACTGGGGATGCGGGTGGAGTCAGTTTTGAGCATTCATGCACCCCAATTTGCCCTCCACTCACCTGGGCCACACCAGAGATGACCCCAGCGGGCATGGTGTACAATGGAAAGTGTGCAACAGATCGGGCCCAACGCCGTGGAGTGAAACGGAGTGCTGGCCCATACACAGGCCTATTCTATCCACATCTTAGGGCAACAGAACTGGGGATGCGGGTGGAGTCAGTTTTGAAGATTAATGCACCCCAACGTGCCCTCCACTCACCTGGGCCACACCAGAGATGACCCCAGCAGGCATGGTGTACAATGGAAAGTGTGCAACAGATCAGGCCCAACGCCGTGGAGTGAAACGGAGTGCTGGCCCATACACAGGCCTATTCTATCCACATCTTAGGGCAACAGAACTGGGGATGCGGGTGGATTCAGTTTGGAACATTGGTGCACCCCAATTTGCCCTCCACTCACCTGGGCCACACACCAGAGATGACCCCAGCAGGCATGGTGTACAATGGAAAGTGTGCAACAGATCAGGCCCAACGCCGTGGAGTGAAACGGAGTGCTGGCCCATACACAGGCCTATTCTATCCACATCTTAGGACAACAGAACTGGGGATGCGGGTGGAGTCAGGTTTGAACATTGATGCACCCCAATTTGCCCTCCACTCACCTGGGCCAAATACCAGAGATGACCCCAGCAGGCATGGTGTACAATGGAAAGTGTGCAACACATCAGGCCCAACGCCGTGGAGTGAAACGGAGTGCTGGCCCATACACAGGCCTATTCTTTCCACATCTTAGGGCAACAGAACTGGGGATGCGGGTGGAGTCAGTTTTGAGCATTCATGCACCCCAATTTGCCCTCCACTCACCTGGGCCACACCAGAGATGACCCCAGCAGGCATGGTGTACAATGGAAAGTGTGCAACAGATCAGGTCCAACGCCGTGGAGTGAAACGGAGTGCTGGCCCATACACAGGCCTATTCTATCCACATCTTAGGGCAACAGAACTGGGGATGCGGGTGGAGTCAGTTTTGAAGATTAATGCACCCCAACGTGCCCTCCACTCACCTGGGCCACACCAGAGATGACCCCAGCAGGCATGGTGTACAATGGAAAGTGTGCAACAGATCAGGCCCAACGCCGTGGAGTGAAACGGAGTGCTGGCCCATACACAGGCCTATTCTACCCACATCTTAGGGCAACAGAACTGGGGATGCGGGTGGAGTCAGTTTTGAAGATTGATGCACCCCTGTTTGCCCTCCACTCACCTGGGCCAAATACCAGAGATAACCCCAGCAGGCATGGTGTACAATGGAAAGTGTGCAACAGATCAGGCCCAACGCCGTGGAGTGAAACGGAGTGCTGGCCCATACACAGGCCTATTATATCCACATCTTAGGGCAACAGATCTGGGGATGCGGGTGGAGTCAGTTTTGAACATTGATGCACCCCAATTTGCCCTCCACTCACCTGGGCCAAATACCAGAGATGACCCCAGCAGGCATGGTGTACAATGGAAAGTGTGCAACAGATCAGGCCCAACGCCGTGGAGTGGAACGGAGTGCTGGCCCATACACAGGCCTATTCTATCCACATCTCAGGGCAAAAGAACTGGGGATGCGGGTGGAGTCAGTTTTGAACATTGATGCACCCCAATCTGCCCTCGACTCACCTGGGGCAAATACCAGAGATGACCCCAGCAGGCATGGTGTACAATGGAAAGTGTGGAACAGATCAGGCCCAACGCCGTGGAGTGAAACGGAGTGCTGGCCCATACACAGGCCTATTCTATCCACATCTTAGGGCAACAAAACTGGGGATGCGGGTGGAGTCAGTTTTGAACATTCATGCACCCCAATTTGCCTTCCACTGAACCTGGGCCACACAAGAGAGGACCCCAGCAGGCATGGTATACAATGGAAAGTGTGCAACAGATCAGGCCCAACGCCGTGGAGTGAAACGGAGTGCTGGCCCATACACAGGCCTATTCTACCCACATCTTAGGGCAACAGAACTGGGGATGCGGGTGGAGTCAGTTTTGAACATTGATGCACCCCGACTCGGCCTCCACGCACCTGGGTCACACACCAGAGATGATCCCAGCAGGCATGGTGTACAATGGAAAGTGTGCAACAGATCAGGCCCAACGCCGTGGAGTGAAACGGAGTGCTGGCCCATACACAGGCCTATTCTTTCCACATCTTAGGGCAACAGAACTGGGGATGCGGGTGGAGTCAGTTTTGAGCATTCATGCACCCCAATTTGCCCTCCACTCACCTGGGCCACACCAGAGATGACCCCAGCGGGCATGGTGTACAATGGAAAGTGTGCAACAGATCGGGCCCAACGCCGTGGAGTGAAACGGAGTGCTGGCCCATACACAGGCCTATTCTATCCACATCTTAGGGCAGCAGAACTGGGGATGCGGGTGGAGTCAGTTTTGAAGATTAATGCACCCCAACGTGCCCTCCACTCACCTGGGCCACACCAGAGATGACCCCAGCAGGCATGGTGTACAATGGAAAGTGTGCAACAGATCAGGCCCAACGCCGTGGAGTGAAACGGAGTGCTGGCCCATACACAGGCCTATTCTATCCACATCTTAGGACAACAGAACTGGGGATGCGGGTGGAGTCAGTTTTGAACATTGATGCACCCCAATTTGCCCTCCACTCACCTGGGCCAAATACCAGAGATGACCCCAGCAGGCATGGTGTACAATGGAAAGTGTGCAACAGATCAGGCCCAACGCCATGCAGTGCAACGGAGTGCTGGCCCATACACAGGCCTATTCTATCCACATCTTAGGGCAACAGAACTGGGGATGCGGGTGGAGTCAGTTTTGAACATTGATGCACCCCAATTTGCCATCGACTCACCTGGGCCAACTACCAGAGATGACCCCAGCAGGCATGGTGTACAATGGAAAGTGTGCAACAGATCAGGCCCAACGCCGTGGAGTGAAACGGAGTGCTGGCCCATACACAGGCCTACTCTATCCACATCTTAGGGCAACAGAACTGGGGATGCGGGTTGAGTCAGTTTTGAACATTCATGCACCCCTATTTGCCCTCCACGCACCTGGGCCAAACATCAGAGATGACCCCAGCAGGCATGGTGTACAATGGAAGGTGTGCAACACATCAGGCCCAACGCCATGGAGTGAAACGGAGTGCTGGCCCATACACAGGCCTATTCTATCCACATCTTAGGGCAAAAGAACTGGGGATGCGGGTGGAGTCAGTTTTGAACATTAATGCACCCAAATTTGCCCTCCACTCACCTGGGCCACACACCAGAGATGACCCCAGCAGGCATGGTGTACTATGGAAAGTGTGCAACAGATCAGGCCCAACGCCGTGGAGTGAAACGGAGTGCTGGCCCATACACAGGCCTATTCTATCCACATCTTAGGGCGACAGAACTGGGGATGCGGGTGGAGTCAGGTTTGAACATTAATGCACCCCAATTCGCCCTCCACTCACCTGGGCCACACCAGAGATGACCCCAGCAGGCATGGTGTACAATGGCAAGTTTGCAACAGATCAGGCCCAACGCCGTGGAGTGGAACGGAGTGCTGGCCCATACACAGGCCTATTCTATCCACATCTTAGGGCAACAGAACTGGGAATGCGGGTGGAGTCAGTTTTGAACATTCATGCGCCCCAATTAGCCCTCCACTGACCTGGGCCAAACACCAGAGATGACCCCAGCAGGCATGGCGTATAATGGAAAGTGTGCAACAGATCAAGCCCAACGCCGTGGAGTGAGACGGAGTGCTGGCCCATACACAGGCCTATTCTATCCACATCTTAGGGCAACAGAACTGGGGATGCGGGTGGAGTCAGCTTTGAACATTGATGCACCCCAAGTTGCCCTCCACTCACCTGGGCCACACCAGAGATGACCCCAGCAGGCATGGTGTACAATGGCAAGTGTGCAACAGATCAGGCCCAACGCCGTGAAGTGAAACGGAGGGCTGGCCCATACACAGGCATTTTCTACCCACATCTTAGGGCAACAGAACTGGGGATGCGGTTGGAGTCAGTTTTGAACATTGATGCAGCCCGATTCGGCCTGCACTCATCTGGGCCAAATACCAGAGATAACCCCAGCAGGCATGGTGTACAATGGAAAGTGTGCAACAGATCAGGCCCAACGCCGTGGAGTGAAACGGAGTGCTGGCCCATACACAGGCCTATTCGATCCACATCTTAGGGCAACAGAACTGGGGATGCGGGTGGAGTCAGTTTTGAACATTCATGCACCCCAATTTGCCCTCCACTGAACCTGGGCCACACAAGAGATGACCCCAGCAGGCATGGTGTACAATGGAAAGTGTGCAACAGATCAGGCCCAACGCCGTGGAGTGAAACGGAGTGCTGGCCCATACACAGGCCTATTCTACCCACATCTTAGGGCAACAGAACTGGGGATGCGGGTGGAGTCAGTTTTGAACATTGATGCACCCCGATTCGGCCTCCACGCACCTGGGCCAAACACCAGAGATGACCCCAGCAGGCATGGTGTACAATGGAAAGTGTGCAACACATCAGGCCCAACGCCGTGGAGTGAAACGGAGTGCTGGCCCATACACAGGCCTATTCTATCCACATCTTAGGGCAACAGAACTGGGGATGCGGGCGGAGTCAGTTTTGAAGATTCATGCACCCCAATTTGCCCTCCACTCACCTGGGCCACATACCAGAGATGACCCCAGCAGGCATGGTGTACAATGGAAAGTGTGCAACAGATCAGGGCCAACGCCGTGGAGTGAAACGGAGTGCTGGCCCATACACAGGCCTATTCTATCCACATCTTAGGGCAACAGAACTGGGGATGCGGGTGGAGTCAGTTTTGAACATTGATGCACCCCAATTTGCCCTCCACTCACCTGGGCCAAACACCAGAGATGACCCCAGCAGGCATGGTGTACAATGGAAAGTGTGCAACAGATCAGGCCCAACGCCGTGGAGTGAAACGGAGTGCTGGCCCATACACAGGCCTATTCTGTCCACATCTTAGGGCAACAGAACTGGGGATGCGGGTGGAGTCAGTTTTGAACATTAATGCACCCCAATTTGCCCTCCACTCACCTGGGCCAAATACCAGAGATGACCCCAGCAGGCATGGTGTACAATGGAAAGTGTGCAACAGATCAGGCCCAACGCCGTGCAGTGCAACGGAGTGCTGGCCCATACACAGGCCTATTCTATCCACATCTTAGGGCAACAGAACTGGGGATGCGGGTGGAGTCAGTTTTGAACATTGATGCACCCCAATTTGCCCTCGACTCACCTGGGCCAAATACCAGAGATGACCCCAGCAGGCATGGTGTACAATGGAAAGTGTGCAACAGATCAGGCCCAACGCCGTGGAGTGAAACGGAGTGCTGGCCCATACACAGGCCTACTCTATCCACATCTTAGGGCAACAGAACTGGGGATGCGGGTGGAGTCAGTTTTGAACATTAATGCACCCCAATTTGCCCTCCACTCACCTGGGCCAAACATCAGAGATGACCCCAGCAGGCATGGTGTACAATGGAAAGTGTGCAACAGATCAGGCCCAACGCCATGGAGTGAAACGGAGTGCTGGCCCCCACACAGGCCTATTCTATCCACATCTTAGGGCAAAAGAACTGGGGATGCGGGTGGAGTCAGTTTTGAACATTAATGCACCCAAATTAGCCCTCCACTCACCTGGGCCACACACCAGAGATGACCCCAGCAGGCATGGTGTACAATGGAAAGTGTGCAACAGATCAGGCCCCACGCCGTGGAGTGAAACGGAGTGCTGGCCCATACACAGGCCTATTCTATCAACATGTTAGGGCGACAGAACTGGGGATGCGGGTGGAGTCAGGTTTGAACATTAATGCACCCCAATTTGCCCTCCACTCACCTGGGCCACACCAGAGATGACCCCAGCAGGCATGGTGTACAATGGCAAGTTTGCAACAGATCAGGCCCAACGCCGTGGAGTGAAACGGAGTGCTGGCCCATACACAGGCCTATTCTATCCACATCTTAGGGCGACAGAACTGGGGATGCGGGTGGAGTCAGTTTTGAACATTAATGCACCCCAATTTGCCCTCCACTCACCTGGACCAAACATCAGAGATGACCCCAGCAGGCATGGTGTACAATGGAAAGTGTGCAACAGATCAGGCCCAACGCCGTGGAGTGGAACGGAGTGCTGCTCGATACACAGGCCTATTCTATCCACATCTTAGGGCAACAGAAAGTGTGCAACAGATCAGGCCCAACGCCGTGAAGTGAAACAGAGGGCTGGCCCATACACAGGCATATTCTATCCGCATCGTAGGGCAACAGAGCTGGGGATGCGGGTGGAGTCATTTTTGAACATTAATGCACCCCAATTTACCCTCCACTCACCTGGGCCAAACGCCAGAGATGACCCAAGCAGGCATGGTGTACAATGGAAAGTGTGCAACAGACCAGGCCCCACGCCGTGGAGTGAAACATAGTGCTGGCCCATACACAGGCCTATTCTATCCACATCTTCAGGCAACAGAACTGGGGATGCGGGTGGAGTCAGTTTTGAACATTGATGCACCCCAGTTTGCTCTCCACTCACCTGGGCCACACACCAGAGATGACCCCAGCAGGCATGGTGTACAATAGAAAGTGTGCCACGAATCAGGCCCAACGCCGTGGATCGAAACGGAGTGCTGGCCCATACACAGGCCTATTCTATCCACATCTTAGGGCAACAGAACTGGGGATGCGGGTGGAGTCAGTTTTGAACATTAATGCACCCCAATTTGCCCTCCACTCACCTGGGCCACACATCAGAGATGGCCCCAGCAGGCATGGTGTACAATGGAAAATGTGCAACAGATCAGGCCCAACGCCGTGGAGTGAAACGGAGTGCTGGCCCATACACAGGCCTATTCTATCCACATCTTAGGGCAACAGAACTGGGGATGCGGGTGGAGTCAGATTTGAACATTGATGCACCCCAATTCGCCCTCCACTCACCTTGGCCAAATACCAGAGATGACCCCAGCAGGCATGGTGTACAATGGAAAGTGTGCAACAGATCAGGCCCAACGCCGTGGAGTGAAACATAGTGCTGGCCCATACACAGGCCTATTCTATCCACATCTTAAGGCAACAGAACTGGGGATGCGGGTGGAGTGAGTTTTGAACATTAATGCACCCCAACGTGCCCTCCACTCACCTGGGCCACACACCAGAGATGACCCCAGCAGGCATGGTGTACAATGGAAAGTGTGCAACAGATCAGGCCCAACGCGCTGGAGTGAAACGGAGTGCTGGCCCATACACAGGCCTATTCTATCCACATCTTAGGGCAACAGAACTGCGGATGCGGGTGGAGTCAGTTTTGAACATTCATGCACCTAAATTTGCCCTCCACTCACCTGGGCCACACACCAGAGATGACCCCAGCAGGCATGGTGTACAATGGAAAGTGTGCAACAGATCAGGCCCAACGCGCTGGAGTGAAACGGAGTGCTGGCCCATACACAGGCCTATTCTATTCACATCTTAGGGCAACAGAACTGGGGATGCGGGTGGAGTCAGTTTTGAACATTCATGCACCTAAATTTGCCCTCCACTCACCTGGGCCACACACCAGAGATGACCCCAGCAGGCATGGTGTACAATGGAAAGTGTGCAACAGATCAGGCCCAACGCCGTGGAGTGAAACGGAGTGCTGGCCCATACACAGGCCTACTCTATCCACATCTTAGGGCAACAGAACTGGGGATGCGGGTGGAGTCAGTTTTGAACATTAATGCACCCGAATTTGCCCTCCACTCACCTGGGCCAAACATCAGAGATGACCCCAGCAGGCATGGTGTACAATGGAAAGTGTGCAACAGATCAGGCCCCACGCCGTGGAGTGAAACGGAGTGCTGGCCCATACACAGGCCTATTCTATCCACATCTTAGGGCGACAGAACTGGGGATGCGGGTGGAGTCAGGTTTGAACATTAATGCACCCCAATTTGCCCTCCACTCACCTTGGCCACACCAGAGATGACCCCAGCAGGCATGGTGTACAATGGCAAGTTTGCAACAGATCAGGCCCAACGCCGTGGAGTGAAACGGAGTGCTGGCCCATACACAGGCCTATTCTATCCACATCTTAGGGCGACAGAACTGGGGATGCGGGTGGAGTCATTTTTGAACATTAATGCACCCCAATTTGCCCTCCACTCACCTGGACCAAACATCAGAGATGACCCCAGCAGGCATGGTGTACAATGGAAAGTGTGCAACAGATCAGGCCCAACGCCGTGGAGTGGAACGGAGTGCTGGCCCATACACAGGCCTATTCTATCCACATCTTAGGGCAACAGAAAGTGTGCAACAGATCAGGCCCAACGCCGTGGAGTGAAACAGAGGGCTGGCCCATACACAGGCATATTCTATCCACATCTTAGGGCAACAGAGCTGGGGATGCGGGTGGAGTCATTTTTGAACATTAATGCACCCCAATTTACCCTCCACTCACCTGGGCCAAACGCCAGAGATGACCCAAGCAGGCATGGTGTACAATGGAAAGTGTGCAACAGATCAGGCCCCACGCCGTGGAGTGAAACATAGTGCTGGCCCATACACAGGCCTATTCTATCCACATCTTAGGGCAACAGAACTGCGGATGCGGGTGGAGTCAGTTTTGAACATGGATGCACCCCAACTTGCCCTCCACTGACCTGGGCCAATCACCAGAGATGACCCCAGCAGGCATGGCGTACAATGGCAAGTGTGCAACAGATCAGGCCCAACGCCGTGGAGTGAAACGGAGTGCTGGCCCCTACACAGGCCTATTCTATCCACATCTTAGGGCAACAGAACTGGGGATGCGGGTGGAGTCAGTTTTGAACATTGATGCACCCCAATTCGCCCTCCACTCACCTGGGCCAAACACCAGAGATGCCCCCAGCAGGCATGGTGTACAATGGAAAGTGTGCAACAGATCAGGCCCCACGCCGTGGAGTGAAACACAGTGCTGGCCCATACACAGGCCTATTCTATTCACATCTTAGGGCAACAGAACTGGGGATGCGGGTGGAGTCAGTTTTGAACATTCATGCACCCAAATTTGCCCTCCACTCACCTGGGCCACACACCAGAGATGACCCCAGCAGGCATGGTGTACAATGGAAAGTGTGCAACAGATCAGGCCCAACGCCGTGGAGTGAAACGGAGTGCTGGCCCATACACAGGCCTATTCTATCCGGATCTTAGGGCAACAGAACTGGGGATGCGGGTGGAGTCAGGTTTGAACATTGATGCACCCCAATTTGCCCTCCACTCACCTCGGGCAAATACCAGAGATGACCCCGGCAGGCATGGTGTACAATCGAAAGTGTACAACAGATCAGGCCCAACGCCGTGGAGTGAAACGGAGTGCTGGCCCATACACAGGCCTATTCTATCCACATCTTAGGGCAACAGAACTGGGGATGCGGGTGGAATGAGTTTTCAACATTAATGCACCCTAACGTGCCCTCCACTCACCTGGGCCACACACCAGAGATGACCCCAGCAGGCATGGTGTACAATGGAAAGTGTGCAACAGATCAGGCCCAACGCGATGGAGTGAAACGGAGTGCTGGCCCATACACAGGCCTATTCTATCCACATCTTAAGGCAACAGAACTGGGGATGCGGGTGGAGTCAGTTTTGAACATTGATGCACCCCAGTTTGCTCTCCACTCACCTGGGCCACACACCAGAGATGACCCCAGCAGCCATGGTGTACAATGGAAAGTGTGCCACGAATCAGGCCCAACGCCGTGGATCGAAACGGAGTGCTGGCCCATACACAGGCCTATTCTATCCACATCTTAGGGCAACAGAACTGGGGATGCGGGTGGAGTCAGGTTTGAACATTAATGCACCCCAATTTGCCCTCCACTCACCTGGGCCACACCAGAGATGGCCCCAGCAGGCATGGTGTACAATGGAAAATGTGCAACAGATCAGGCCCAACGCCGTGGAGTGAAACGGAGTGCTGGCCCATACACAGGCCTATTCTATCCACATCTTAGGGCAACAGAACTGGGGATGCGGGTGGAGTCAGTTTTGAACATTGATGCACCCCAATTTGCCCTCCACTCACCTGGGCCACACACCAGAGATGACCCGAGCAGGCATGGTGTACAATGGAAAGTGTGCAACAGATCAGGCCCCACGCCATGGAGTGAAACGGAGTGCTGCTCGATACACAGGCCTATTCTATCCACATCTTAGGGCAACATAACTGGGGATGCGGGTGGAGTCAGTTTTGAACATTGATGCACCCCAATTTGCCCTCCACTCACCTTGGCCAAATACCAGAGATGACCCCAGCAGGCATGGTGTACAATGGAAAGTGTGCAACAGATCAGGCCCAACGCCGTGGAGTGAAACATAGTGCTGGCCCATACACAGGCCTATTCTATCCACATCTTAAGGCAACAGAACTGGGGATGCGGGTGGAGTGAGTTTTCAACATTAATGCACTCCAACGTGCCCTCCACTCACCTGGACCACACACCAGAGATGACCCCAGCAGGCATGGTGTACAATGGAAAGTGTGCAACAGATCAGGCCCAACGCGATGGAGTGAAACGGAGTGCTGGCCCATACACAGGCCTATTCGATCCACATCTTAGGGCAACAGAACTGCGGATGCGGGTGGAGTCAGTTTTGAACATGGATGCACCCCAACTTGCCCTCCACTGACCTGGGCCAATCACCAGAGATGACCCCAGCAGGCATGGCGTACAATGGCAAGTGTGCAACAGATCAGGCCCAACGCCGTGGAGTGAAACGGAGTGCTGGCCCCTACACAGGCCTATTCTATCCACATCTTAGGGCAACAGAACTGGGGATGCGGGTGGAGTCAGTTTTGAACATTGATGCACCCCAATTCGCCCTCCACTCACCTGGGCCAAACACCAGAGATGACCCCAGCAGGCATGGTGTACAATGGAAAGTGTGCAACAGTCCAGGCCCCACGCCGTGGAGTGAAACACAGTGCTGGCCCATACACAGGCCTATTCTATTCACATCTTAGGGCAACAGAACTGGGGATGCGGGTGGAGTCAGTTTTGAACATTCATGCACCCCAATTTGCCCTCCACTCACCTGGGCCACACACCAGAGATGACCCCAGCAGGCATGGTGTACAATGGAAAGTGTGCAACAGATCAGGCCCAACGCCATGGAGTGAAACGGAGTGCTGGCCCATACACAGGCCTATTCTATCCACATCTTAGGGCAACAGAACTGGGGATGCGGGTGGAGTCAGGTTTGAACATTGATGCACCCCAATTTGCCCTCCACTCACCTCGGGCAAATACCAGAGATGACCCCAGCAGGCATGGTGTACAATCGAAAGTGTACAACAGATCAGGCCCAACGCCGTGGAGTAAACGGAGTGCTGGCCCATACACAGGCCTACTCTATCCACGTCTTAGGGCAAAAGAACTGGGGATGCGGGTGGAGTCAGTTTTGAACATTGATGCACCCCAATTTGCCCTCCACTCACCTTGGCCAAATACCAGAGATGACCCCAGCAGGCATGGTGTACAATCGAAAGTGTGCAACAGATCAGGCCCAACGCGATGGAGTGAAACGGAGTGCTGGCCCATACACAGGCCTATTCTATCCACATCTTAGGGCAACAGAACTGCGGATGCGGGTGGAGTCAGTTTTGAACATGGATGCACCCCAACTTGCCCTCCACTGACCTGGGCCAATCACCAGAGATGACCCCAGCAGGCATGGCGTACAATGGCAAGTGTGCAACAGATCAGGCCCAACGCCGTGGAGTGAAACGGAGTGCTGGACCCTACACAGGCCTATTCTATCCACATCTTAGGGCAACAGAACTGGGGATGCGGGTGGAGTCAGTTTTGAACATTGATGCACCCCAATTCGCCCTCCACTCACCTGCGCCAAACACCAGAGATGACCCCAGCAGACATGGTGTACAATGGAAAGTGTGCAACAGATCAGGCCCCACGCCGTGGAGTGAAACACAGTGCTGGCCCATACACAGGCCTATTCTATTCACATCTTAGGGCAACAGAACTGGGGATGCGGGTGGAGTCAGTTTTGAACATTCATGCACCCCAATTTGCCCTCCACTCACCTGGGCCACACACCAGAGATGACCCAAGCAGGCATAGTGTACAATGGAAAGTGTGCAACAGATCAGGCCCAACGCCATGGAGTGAAACGGAGTGCTGGCCCATACACAGGCCTATTCTATCCACATCTTAGGGCAACAGAACTGGGGATGCGGGTGGAGTCAGGTTTGAACATTGATGCACCCCAGTTTGCCCTCCACTCACCTCGGGCAACATACCAGAGATAACCCCAGCAGGCATGGTGTACAATGGAAAGTGTGCAACAGATCAGGCCCAACGCCGTGGAGTGAAACGGAGTGCTGGCCCATACACAGGCCTACTCTATCCACATCGTAGGGCAAATGAACTGGGGATGCGGGTGGAGTCAGTTTTGAACATTGATGCACCCCAATTTGCCCTCCACTCACCTTGGCCAAATACCAGAGATGACCCCAGCAGGCATGGTGTACAATGGATAGTGTGCGACAGATCAGGCCCAACGCCGTGGAGTGAAACGGAGTGCTGGCCCATACACAGGCCTATTCTATCCACATCTTAGGGCAACAGAACTGGAGATGCGGGTGGTGTCAGTTTTGAACATTCATGCACCTAAATTTGCCATCCACTCACCTGGGCCAAACACCAGAGATGACCCCTAGCAGGCATGGTGTACAATGGAAAGTGTGCAACAGATCAGGCCAAACGCCGTGGAGTGAAACAGAGTGCTGGCCCATACACAGGCCTCTTCTATCCACATCTTAGGGCAAATGAACTGGGGATGCGGGTGGAGTCAGTTTTGAACATTGATGCACCCCAATTTGCCATCCCCTCACCTGGGCCACACACCAGAGATGACCCCAGCAGGGATGGTGTACAATGGCAAGTGTGCAACAGATCAGGCCCAACGCCGTGGAGTGAAACGGAGTGCTGGCCCATACACAGGCCTATTCCATCCACATCTTAGGGCAACAGAACTGGGGATGCGGGTGGAGTCAGTTTTGAACATTCATGCACCCCAATTCGCCCTCCACTCATCTGGGCCAAATACCGGACATGACCCCAGCAGGCATGGTGTACAATAGAAAGTGTGCAACGAATCAGGCCCCACGGCGCGGAGTGAAACGGAGTGCTGGCCCATACACAGGCCTATTCTACCCACATCTTAGGGCAACAGAACTGGGGATGCGGGTGGAGTCAGCTTTGAACATTCATGCACCCCAATTCGCCCTCCACTCATCTGGGCCAAATACCAGAGATGACCCCAGCAGACATGGTGTGCAATGGAAAGTGTGCAACAGATCAGGGCCAACGCCGTGGAGTGAAACGGAGTGCTGGCCCATACACAGGCCTAGTCTATCCACATCTTAGGGCAACAGAACTGGGGATGCGGGTGGAGTCAGTTTTGAACATTGATGCACCCCAATTTTCCCTCCACTCACCTGGGCCACACACCAGAGATGACCCCAGCAGGCATGGTGTACAATGGAAAGTGTGCAACAAAGCAGGCCCAACGCCGTGGAGTGAAACGGAGTGCTGGCCCATACACAGGCCTATTCTATCCACATCTTAGGACAACAGAACTAAGGATGCGGGTGGAGTCAGTTTTGAACATTGATGCACCCCAATTTGCCCTCCACTCACCTGGGCCACACCAGAGATGACCCCAGCAGGCATGGTGTACAATGGAAACTGTGCAACAGATCAGGCCCAACGCCGTGGAGTGAAACGGAGTGCTGGCCCATACACAGGCCTATTCTATCCACATCTTAGGGCAAAAGAACTGGGGATGCGGGTGGAGTCAGTTTTGAACATTGATGCACCCCAATTTGCCCTCCACTCACCTGGGCCACACACCAGAGATGACCCCAGCAGGAATGGTGTACAATGGAAAGTGTGCAACAGATCAGGCCCAACGCCGTGGAGTGAAACGGAGTGCTGCCCCATACACAGGCCTATTCTATCCACATCTTAGGGCAACAGAACTGGGGATGCGGGCGGAGTCAGTTTTGAACATTCATGCACCCCAATTCGCCCTCCACTCACCTGGGCCACACCAGAGATGACCCCAGCAGGCATGGTGTACAATGGAAAGTGTGCAACAGATCAGGCCCAACGCCGTGCAGTGAAACGGAGTGCTGGCCCATACAGAGGCCTATTCTATCCACATCTTAGGGCAAACGAACTGGGGATGCGGGTGGAGTCAGTTTTGAACATTGATGCACCCCAATTTGCCCCCCACTCACCTTGGCCAAATACCAGAGATGACCCCAGCAGGTATGGTGTACAATGGAAAGTGTGCAACGAATCAGACCCCACGCCGCGGAGTGAAACGGAGTGCTGGCCCATACACAGGCCTATTCTATCCACATCTTAGGGCAACAGAACTGGGGATGCGGGTGGAGTCAGCTTTGAACATTGATGCACCCCAATTTGCCCCCCCCTCCCCTTGGCCAAATACCAGAGATGACCCCAGCAGGTATGGTGTACAATGGAAAGTGTGCAACAGATCAGGGCCAACGCCGTGGAGTGAAACAGAGTGCTGGTCCATACACAGGCCTATTCTATCCACATCTTATGGCAAATGAACTGGGGATGCGGGTGGAGTCAGTTTTGAACATTGATGCACCCCAATTTGCCATCCCCTCACCTGGGCCACACACCAGAGATGACCCCAGCAGGGATGGTGTACAATGGCAAGTGTGCAACAGATCAGGCCCAACGCCGTGGAGTGAAACGGAGTGCTGGCCCATACACAAGCCTATTCTATCCACATCTTAGGGCAAAAGAACTGGGGATGCGGGTGGAGTCAGTTTTGAACATTGATGCACCCCAATTCGCCCTCCACTCACCTGGGCCACACACCAGAGAAAACCCCAGCAGGCATGGTGTACAATGGAAAGTGTGCAACAGATCAGGCCCAACACCGTGGAGTGAAACGGAGTGCTGGCCCATACACAAGCCTATTCTATCCACATCTTAGGACAACAGAACTGGGGATGCGGGTGGAGTCAGTTTTGAACATTGATGCACCCCAATTCGCCCTCCACTCACCTGGGCCACACACCAGAGAAAACCCCAGCAGGCATGGTGTACAATGGAAAGTGTGCAACAGATCAGGCCCAACACCGTGGAGTGAAACGGAGTGCTGGCCCATACACAGGCCTGTTCTATCCGGATCTTAGGGCGACAGAACTGGGGATGCGGGTGGAGTCAGTTTTGAACATTGATGCACCCCAATTCGCCCTCCACTCATCTGGGCCAAATACCAGAGATGACCCCAGCAGGCATGGTGTACAATGGAAAATGTGCAACAGATCAGGCCCAACGCCGTGGAGTGAAACGGAGTGCTGGCCCATACACAGGCCTATTCTATCCACATCTTAGGGCAACAGAACTGGGGATGCGGGTGGAGTCAGTTTTGAACATTCATGCACCCCAATTTGCCCTCCACTCACCTGGGCCAAATACCAGAGATGACCCCAGCAGGCATGGTGTACAATGGAAAGTGTGCAACAGATCAGGCCCCACGCCGCGGAGTGAAACGGAGTGCTGGCCCATACACAGGCCTATTCTATCCACATCTTAGGGCAAAAGAACTGGGGATGCGGGTGGGGTCAGTTTTGAACATTGATGCAACCCAATTTGCCCTCCACTCACCTGGGCCACACACCAGAGATGACCCCAGCAGGCATGGTGTACAATGGAAAGTGTGCAACAAAGCAGGCCCAACGCCGTGGAGTGAGACGGAGTGCTGGCCCATACACAGGCCTATTCTATCCACATCTTAGGGCAACAGAACTGGGGATGCGGGTGGAGTCAGTTTTGAACATTGATGCACCCCAATTTGCCCTCCACTCACCTGGGCCAAATACCAGAGATGACCCCAGCAGGTATGGTGTACAATGGAAAGTGTGCAACAGATCAGGCCCCACGCCGCGGAGTGAAACGGAGTGCTGGCCCATACACAGGCCTATTCTATCCACATCTTAGGGCAACAGAACTGGGGATGTGGGTGGAGTCAGTTTTGAACCTTGATGCACCCCAATTTGCCCTCCACTCACCTGGGCCAAACACCAGAGATGACCCCAGCAGGCATGGTGTACAATGGAAAGTGTGCAACAAAGCAGGCCCAACGCCGTGGAGTGAAACGGAGTGCTGGCCCATACACAGGCCTATTCTATCCACATCTTAGGGCAACAGAACTGGGGATGCGGGTGGAGTCAGTTTTGAACATTGATGCACCCCAATTTGCCCTCCACTCACCTGAGCCACACACCAGAGATGACCCCAGCAGGCATGGTGTACAATGGAAAGTGTGCAACAGATCAGGCCCAACGCCGTGGAGTGAAACGGAGTGCTGGCCCATACACAGGCCTATTCTATCCACATCTTAGGGCA
Source organism: Eutreptiella sp. 'Long Island Sound 2002' (assembly GCA_964036045.1). Classification (NCBI taxonomy): domain Eukaryota; phylum Euglenozoa; class Euglenophyceae; order Eutreptiales; family Eutreptiaceae; genus Eutreptiella; species Eutreptiella sp. 'Long Island Sound 2002'. The sequence goes on from OZ038389.1 coordinate 28,927,171, forward strand.
ACAGAACTGGGGATGCGGGTGGAGTCAGTTTTGAACATTCATGCACCCCAATTTGCCCTCCACTGACCTGGGCCACACACCAGAGATGACCCCAGCAGGCATGGTGTACAATGGAAAGTGTGCAACAGATCAGGCCCAACGCCCTGGAGTGAAACGGAGTGCTGGCCCATACACAGGCCTATTCTATCCACATCTTAGGGCAAAAGAACTGGGGATGCGGGTGGAGTCAGTTTTAAACATTGATGCACCCCAATTTGCCCTCCACTCATCTGGGCCACACACCAGAGATGACCCCAGCAGGCATGGTGTACAATGGAAAGTGTGCAACAGATGAGGCCCAGCGCCGTGGAGTGAAACGGAGTGCTGGCCCATACACAGGCCTATTCTATCCACATCTTAGGGCAACAGAACTGGGCATGCGGGTCGAGTCAGTTTTGAACATTGATGCACCCCAATTTGCCCTCCACTCACCTGGGCCACACCAGAGATGACCCCAGCAGGCATGGCGCACAATGGAAAGCGTGCAACAGATCAGGCCCAAAGCCGTGGAGTGAAACGGAGTGCTGGCCCATACACAGGCCTATTCTATCCACATTTTAGGGCAACAGAACTGGGGATGCGGACGGAGTCAGTTTTGAACATTGATGCACCCCAATTTGCCCTCCACCCACCTGGGCCACACACCAGAGATGACCCCAGCAGGCATGGTGTACAATGGAAAGTGTGCAACAGATCAGGCCCAACGCCGTGGAGTGAAACGGAGTGCTGGCCCATACACAGGCCTATTCTATCCACATCTCAGGGCAACAGAACTGGGGATGCGGGTGGAGTCAGTTTTGAACATTGATGCACCCCAATTCGCCCTCCACTCACCTGGGCCACACACCAGAGATGACCCCAGCAGGCATGGTGTACAATGGAAAGTGTGCAACAGATCAGGCCCAACGCCGTGGAGTGAAACGGAGTGCTGGCCCATACACAGGCCTATTCTATCCACATCTTAGGGCAACAGAACTGGGCATGCGGGTGGAGTCAGTTTTGAACACACATGCACCCCAATTTGCCGTCCATTCACCTGGGCAACACACCAGAGATGACCCCAGCAGGCATGGCGTACAATGGAAAGTGTGCAACAGATCAGGCCCAACGCCGTGGAGTGAAACGGAGTGCTGGCTCATACACAGGCCTATTCTATCCATAGCTTAGGGCAACAGAACTGGGGATGCGGGTGGAGTCAGTTTTGAACATTGATGCACCCCAATTTGCCCTCCACTCACCTGGGCCACACCAGAGATGACCCCAGCAGGCATGGTGTACAATGGAAAGTGTGCAACAGATCAGGGCCAACGCCGTGGAGTGGAACGGAGTGCTGGCCCCTACACAGGCCTATTGTATCCACATCTTAGGGCAACAGAACTGGGGATGCGGGTGGAGTCAGTTTTGAACATTGATGCACCCCAATTTGCCCTCCACTCACGTGGGCCAAACACCAGAGATGACCCCAGCAGGCATGGTGTACAATGGAAAGTGTGCAACAGATCAGGCCCAACGCCGTGGAGTGAAACGGAGTGCTGGCCCATACACAGGCCTATTCTATCCACATCTTAGGGCAAAAGAACTGGGGATGCGGGTGGAGTCAGTTTTGAACATTGATGCCCCCCAAATTGCCCCCCACTCACCTGGGCCACACCAGAGATGACCCCAGCAGGCGTGGTGTACAATGGAAAGTGTGCAACAGATCAGACCCAACGCCGTGCAGTGAAACGGAGTGCTGGCCCATACACAGGCCTATTCTATCCACATCTTAGGGCAAAAGAACTGGGGATGCGGGTGGAGTGAGTTTTGAACATTGATGCACCCCAATTTGACCCCCACTCACCTTGGCCAAATACCAGAGATGACCCCAGCAGGTATGGTGTACAATGGAAAGTGTGCAACGAATCAGACCCCACTCCGCGGAGTGAAACGGAGTGCTGGCCCATACACAGGCCTATTCTATCCACATCGTAGGGCAACAGAACTGGGGATGCGGGTGGAGTCAGTTTTGAACATTGATGCACCCCAATTTGACCCCCACTCACCTTGGCCAAATACCAGAGATGACCCCAGCAGGTATGGTGTACAATGGAAAGTGTGCAACAGATCAGGGCCAACGCCGTGGAGTGAAACAGAGTGCTGGCCCATACACAGGCCTATTATATCCACATCTTAGGGCAAATGAACTGGGGATGCGGGTGGAGTCAGTTTTGAACATTGATGCACCCCAATTTGCCCTCCACTCACCTGCGCCAAACACCAGAGATGACCCCAGCAGGCATGGTGTACAATCGAAAGTGTGCAACAGATCAGGCCCAACGCCGTGGAGTGAAACGGAGTGCTGGCCCATACACAGGCCTATTCTATCCACATCCTAGGGCAACAGAACTGGGGATGCGGGTGGAGTCAGTTTTGAACATTGATGCACCCCAATTTGCCCTCCACTCAGCTGGGCAAATTACCAGAGATGACCCCAGCAGGCATGGTGTACAATGGATAGTGTGCGACAGATCAGGCCCAACGCCGTGGAGTGAAACGGAGTGCTAGCCCATACACAGGCCTATTCTATCCACATCTTAGGGCAACAGAACTGGGGATGCGGGTGGAGTCAGTTTTGAACATTAATGCACCCCAATTCGCCCTCCACTCATCTGGGCCAAATACCAGAGATAACCCCAGCAGGCATGGTGTACAATGGAAAGTGTGCAACAGATCAGGGCCAACGCCGTGGGGTGAAACGGAGTGCTGGCCCATACACAGGCCTATTCTATCCACATCTTAGGGCAACAGAACTGGGGATGCGGGTGGAGTCAGTTTTGAACATTGATACCCCCCAATTAGCCCTCCACTCACCTTGGCCAAATACCAGAGATGACCCCAGCAGGTATGGTGTACAATGGAAAGTGTGCAACAGATCAGGCCCAACACCGTGGAGTGAAACGGAGTGCTGCCCCATACACAGGCCTATTCTATCCGCATCTTAGGGCAACAGAACTGGGGATGCGGGTGGAGTCAGTTTTGAACATTGATGCACCCCAATTTGCCCTCCACTCACCTGGGCCACACCAGAGATGACCCCAGCAGGCATGGTGTACAATCGAAAGTGTGCAACAGATCAGACCCAACGCCGTGCAGTGAAACGGAGTGCTGGCCCATACACAGGCCTATTCTATCCACATCTTAGGGCAAAAGAACTGGGGATGCGGGTGGAGTCAGTTTTGAACATTGATGCACCCCAATTTGCCCCCCACTCACCTTGGCCAAATACCAGAGATGACCCCAGCAGGTATGGTGTACAATGGAAAGTGTGCAACGAATCAGACCCCACGCCGCGGAGTGAAACGGAGTGCTGGCCCATACACAGGCCTATTCTATCCACATCGTAGGGCAACAGAACTGGGGATGCGGGTGGAGTCAGCTTTGAACATTGATGCACCCCAATTTGCCCCCAACTCACCTTGGCCAAATACCAGAGATGACCCCAGCAGGTATGGTGTACAATGGAAAGTGTGCAACAGATCAGGGCCAACGCCGTGGAGTGAAACAGAGTGCTGGCCCATACACAGGCCTATTCTATCCACATCTTAGGGCAAATGAACTGGGGATGCGGGTGGAGTCAGTTTTGAACATTGATGCACCCCAATGTGCCCTCCACTCACCTGGGCCACACACCAGAGATGACCCCAGCAGGGATGGTGTACAATGGCAAGTGTGCAACAGATCAGGCCCAACGCCGTGGAGTGAAACGGAGTGCTGGCCCATACACAAGCCTATTCTATCCATATCTTGGGACAACAGAACTGGGGATGCGGGTGGAGTCAGTTTTGAACACTGATGCACCCCAATTCGCCCTCCACTAACCTGGGCCACACACCAGCGAAAACCCCAGCAGGCATGGTGTACAATGGAAAGTGTGCAACAGATCAGGCCCAACGCCGTGGAGTGAAACGGAGTGCTGGCCCATACACAGGCCCATTCTATCCACATCTTAGGGCGACAGAACTGGGGATGCGGGTGGAGTCAGTTTTGAACATTGATGCACCTCAATTTGCCCTCCACTCACCTGGGCCAAACACCAGAGATGAGCCTGGCAGGCATGGTGTACAATGGAAAGTGTGCAACAGATCAGGCCCAACGCCGTGGAGTGAAACGGAGTGCTGGCCCATACACAGGCCTATTCTATCCACATCTTAGGGCAAAAGAACTGGGGATGCGGGTGGAGTCAGTTTTGAACATTGATGCACCCCAATTTGCCCTCCACTCACCTGGGCCACACACCAGAGATGACCCCAGCAGGGAGGGTGTACAATCGAAAGTGTGCAACAGATCAGGCCCAACGCCGTGGAGTGAAACGGAGTGCTGGCCCATACACAGGCCTATTCTATCCACATCCTAGGGCAACAGAACTGGGGATGCGGGTGGAGTCAGTTTTGAACATTGATGCACCCCAATTTGCCCTCCACTCACCTGGGCAAAATACCAGGGATGACCCCAGCAGGCATGGTGTACAATGGATAGTGTGCGACAGATCAGGCCCAACGCCGTGGAGTGAAACGGAGTGCTAGCCCATACACAGGCCTATTCTATCCACATCTTAGGGCAACAGAACTGGGCATGCGGGTGGAGTCAGTTTTGAACATTAATGCACCCCAATTCGCCCTCCACTCATCTGGGCCAAATACCAGAGATAACCCCAGCAGGCATGGTGTACAATGGAAAGTGTGCAACAGATCAGGCCCAACGCCGTGGAGTGAAACGGAGTGCTGGCCCATACACAGGCCTATTCTATCCACATCTTAGGGCAACAGAACTGGGGATGCGGGTGGAGTCAGTTTTGAACATTGATGCCCCCCGATTCGGCCTCCACTCACCTGGGCCAAATACCAGAGATGACCCCAGCAGGCATGGTGTACAATGGAAAGTGTGCAACAGATCAGGCCCCACGCCGCGGAGTGAAACGGAGTGCTGGCCCATACACAGGCCTATTCTATCCACATCTTAGGGCAACAGAACTGGGGATGCGGGTGGAGTCAGTTTTGAACATTCATGCACCTCAATTTGCCCTCCACTCACCTGGGCCACACACCAGAGATGAGCCCAGCAGGCATGGTGTACAATGGAAAGTGTGCAACAAAGCAGGCCCAACGCCGTGGAGTGAAACGGAGTGCTGGCCCATACACAGGCCTATTCTATCCACATCTTAGGGCAACAGAACTGGGGATGCGGGTGGAGTCAGTTTTGAACATTGATGCACCCCAATTTGCCCTCCACTCACCTGGGCCAAATACCAGAGATGACCCCAGCAGGTATGGTGTACAATGGAAAATGTGCAACAGATCAGGCCCCACGCCGCGGAGTGAAACGGAGTGCTGGCCCATACACAGGCCTATTCTATCCACATCTTAGGGCAACAGAACTGGGGATGCGGGTGGAGTCAGTTTTGAACATTCATGCACCCCAATTTGCCCTCCACTCACCTGGGCCACACACCAGAGATGAGCCCAGCAGGCATGGTGGACAATGGAAAGTGTGCAACAGAGCAGGCCCAACGCCGTGGAGTGAAACGGAGTGCTGGCCCATACACAGGCCTATTCTATCCACATCTTAGGGCAACAGAGCTGGGGATGCGGGTGGAGTCAGTTTTGAACATTGATGCACCCCAATTTGCCCTCAACTCACCTGGGCCACACCAGAGATGACCCCAGCAGGCATGGTGTACAATGGAAAGTGTGCAACAGATCAGGCCCAACGCCGTGGAGTGAAACGGAGTGCTGGCCCATACACAGGCCTATTCTATCCACATCTTAGGGCAACAGAACTGGGGATGCGGGTGGAGTCAGTTTTGAACATTCATGCACCCCAATTTGCCCTCCACTCACCTGGGCCACACACCAGAGATGACCCCAGCAGGCATGGTGTACAATGGCAAGTGTGCAACAGATCAGGCCCAACGCCCTGGAGTGAAACGGAGTGCTGGCCCATACACAGGCCTATTCTATCCACATCTTAGGGCAACAGAACTGGGGATGCGGGTGGAGTCAGTTTTGAACATTGATGCACCCCAATTCGCCCTCCACTCACCTGGGCCACACACCAGAGATGACCCCAGCAGGCATGGTGTACAATGGAAAGTGTGCAACAGATCAGGCCCAGCGCCGTGGAGTGAAACGGAGTGCTGGCCCATACACAGGCCTATTCTATCCACATCTTAGGGCAACAGAACTGGGCATGCGGGTGGAGTCAGTTTTGAACATTGATGCATTCCAATTTGCCGTCCACTCACCTGGGCAACACACCAGAGATGACCCCAGCAGGCATGGTGTACAATGGAAAGTGTGCAACAGATCAGGCCCAACGCCGTGGAGTGAAACGGAGTGCTGGCCAATACACAGGCCTATTCTATCCACATCTTAGGGCAACAGAACTGGGCATGCGGGTGGAGTCAGTTTTGAACATTGATGCACCCCAATTTGCCTTCCACTCACCTGGGCCACACCAGAGATGACCCCAGCAGGCATGGCGCACAATGGAAAGCGTGCAACAGATCAGGCCCAAAGCCGTGGAGTGAAACGGAGTGCTGGCCCATACACAGGCCTATTCTATCCACATCTTAGGGCAACAGAACTGGGGATGCGGGTGGAGTCAGCTTTGAACATTGATGCACCCCAATTTGCCCTCCACTCACCTGGGCCAAATACCAGAGATGACCCCAGCAGGCATGGTGTACAATGGAAAGTGTGCAACAGATCAGGCCCAACGCCGTGGAGTGAAACGGAGTGCTGGCCCATACACAGGCCTATTCTATCCACATCGCAGGGCAACAGAACTGCGGATGCGGGTGGAGTCAGTTTTGAACATTGATGCATTCCAATTTGCCGTCCACTCACCCGGGCCACACACCAGATGTGACCCCAGCAGGCATGGTGTACAATGGAAAGTGTGCAACAGATCAGGCCCACCGCCGCGGAGTGAAACGGAGTGCTGGCCCATACACAGGCCTATTCTATCCACATCTTAGGGCAACAGAACTGGGGATGCGGGTGGAGTCAGTTTTGAACATTCATGCACCCCAATTTGCCCTCCACTCACCTGGGCCACACACCAGAGATGACCCCAGCAGGCATGGTGTACAATGGCAAGTGTGCAACAGATCAGGCCCAACGCCGTGGAGTGAAACGGAGTGCTGGCCCATACACAGGCCTATTATATCCACATCTTAGGGCAACAGAACTGGGGATGCGGGTGGAGTCAGTTTTGAACATTGATGCACCCCAATTCGCCCTCCACTCACCTGGGCCACACACCAGAGATGACCCCAGCAGGCATGGTGTACAATGGAAAGTGTGCAACAGATCAGGCCCAGCGCCGTGGAGTGAAACGGAGTGCTGGCCCATACACAGGCCTATTCTATCCACATCTTAGGGCAACAGAACTGGGCATGCGGGTGGAGTCAGTTTTGAACATTGATGCATTCCAATTTGCCGTCCACTCACCTGGGCAACACACCAGAGATGACCCCAGCAGGCATGGTGTACAATGGAAAGTGTGCAACAGATCAGGCCCAACGCCGTGGAGTGAAACGGAGTGCTGGCCCATACACAGGCCTATTCTATCCACATCTTAGGGCAACAGAACTGGGCATGCGGGTGGAGTCAGTTTTGAACATTGATGCACCCCAATTTGCCCTCCACTCACCTGGGCCACACCAGAGATGACCCCAGCAGGCATGGCGCACAATGGAAAGCGTGCAACAGATCAGGCCCAACGCCGTGGAGTGAAACGGAGTGCTGGCCCATACACAGGCCTATTCTATCCACATCTTAGGGCAACAGAACTGGGGATGCGGGTGGAGTCAGCTTTGAACATTGATGCTCCCCAATTTGCCCTCCACTCACCTGGGCCACACCAGAGATGACCCCAGCAGGCATGGTGTACAATGGAAAGTGTGCAACAGATCAGGCCCAACGCCGTGGAGTGAAACGGAGTGCTGGCCCATACACAGGCCTATTCTATCCACATCGCAGGGCAACAGAACTGCGGATGCGGGTGGAGTCAGTTTTGAACATTGATGCATTCCAATTTGCCGTCCACTCACCCGGGCCACACACCAGATGTGACCCCAGCAGGCATGGTGTACAATGGAAAGTGTGCAACAGATCAGGCCGAACGCCGTGGAGTGAAACGGAGTGCTGGCCCATACACAGGCCTATTCTATCCACATCTTAGGGCAACAGAACTGGGGATGCGGGTGGAGTCAGTTTTGAACATTGATGCACCCCAATTTGCCCTCCACCCACCTGGGCCACACACCAGAGATGACCCCAGCAGGCATGGTGTACAATGGAAAGTGTGCAACAGATCAGGCCCAACGCCGTGGAGTGAAACGGAGTGCTGGCCCATACACAGGCCTATTCTATCGACATCGCAGGGCAACAGAACTGCGGATGCGGGTGGAGTCAGTTTTGAACATTGATGCACCCCAATTCGCCCTCCACTCACCTGGGCCACACACCAGAGATGACCCCAGCAGGCATGGTGTACAATGGAAAGTGCGCAACAGATCAGGCCCAACGCCGTGGAGTGAAACGGAGTGCTGGCCCATACACAGGCCTATTCTATCCGCATCTTAGGGCAACAGAACTGGGCATGCGGGTGGAGTCAGTTTTGAACACACATGCACCCCAATTTGCCGTCCATTCACCTGGGCAACACACCAGAGATGACCCAAGCAGGCATGGCGTACAATGGAAAGTGTGCAACAGATCAGGCCCAACGCCGTGGAGTGAAACGGAGTGCTGGCTCATACACAGGCCTATTCTATCCAAATTTTAGGGCAACAGAACTGGGGATGCGGGTGGAGTCAGTTTTGAACATTGATGCACCCCAATTTGCCCTCCACTCACCTGGGCCAAACCAGAGATGACCCCAGCAGGCATGGTGTACAATGGAAAGTGTGGAACAGATCAGGCCCAACGCCGTGGAGTGGAACGGAGTGCTGGCCCCTACACAGGCCTATTGTATCCACATCGTAGGGCAACAGAACTGGGGATGCGGGTGGAGTCAGTTTTGAACATTGATGCACCCCAATTTGCCCTCCACTCACCTGGGCCAAATACCAGAGATGACCCCAGCAGGCATGGTGTACAATGGAAAGTGTGCAACGAATCAGGCCCCACGCCGCGGAGTGAAACGGAGTGCTGGCCCATACGCAGGCCTATTCTATCCACATCTTAGGGCAACAGAACTGGGGATGCGGGTGGAGTCAGTTTTGAACATTGATGCACCCCTGGTTGCCATCCACTCACCTGGGTCACACACCAGAGATGACCCCAGCAGGCATGGTGTACAATCGAAAGTGTGCAACAGATCAGGCCCAACGCCATGGAGTGAAACGGAGTGCTGGCCCATACACAGGCCTATTCTATCCACATCTTAGGGCAACAGAACTGGGGATGCGGGTGGAGTCAGTTTTGAACATTGATGCACCCCAACTTGCCCTCCAATCACATTGGCCACACACGAGAGATGACCCCAGCAGGCATGGTGTACAATGGAAAGTGTGCAACAGATCAGGCCCAACGCCGTGGAGTGAAACGGAGTGCTGGCCCATACACAGGCCTATTCTATCCACATCTTAGGGCAACAGAACTGGGGATGCGGGTGGAGTCAGTTTTGAACATTAATGCACCCCAATTTGCCCTCCACTCACCTTGGGCACACACCAGAGATGACCCCAGCAGGCATGGTGTACAATGGAAAGTGTGCAACAGATCAGGCCCAACGCCGTGGAGTGAAACGGAGTGCTGGCCCATACACAGGCCTATTCTTTCCACATCTTAGGGCAACAGAACTGGGGATGTGGGTGGAGTCAGTTTTGAACATTGATGCACCCCAATTTGCCATCCACTCATCTGGGTCAAATACCAGAGATGACCCCAGCAGGCATGGTGTACAATGGAAAGTGTGCAACAGATCAGACCCAACACCGTGGAGTGAAACGGATTGCTGGCCCATACACAGGCCTATTCTATCCACATCTTAGGGCAACAGATCTGGGGATGCGGGTGGAGTCAGTTTTGAACATTGGTGCACCCCAATTTGCCCTCCACTCACCTGGGCCACACCAGAGATGACCCCAGCAGGCATGGTGTACAATGGAAAGTGTGCAACAGATCAGGCCCAACGCCGTGGAGTGAAACGGAGTGCTGGCTCATACACAGGCCTATTCTATCCACAGCTTAGGGCAACAGAACTGGGGATGCGGGTGGAGTCAGTTTTGAACATTGATGCTCCCCAATTTGCCCTCCACTCACCTGGGCCACACCAGAGATGACCCCAGCAGGTATGGTGTACGATGGAAAGTGTGCAACGAATCAGGCCCCACGCCGCGGAGTGAAACGGAGTGCTGGCCCATACGCAGGCCTATTCTATCTACATCTTAGGGCAACAGAACTGGGGATGCGGGTGGAGTCAGTTTTGAACATTGATGCACCCCTGTTTGCCATCCACTCACCTGGGTCACACACCAGAGATGACCCCAGCAGGCATGGTGTACAATCGAAAGTGTGCAACAGATCAGGCCCAACGCCATGGAGTGAAACGGAGTGCTGGCCCATACACAGGCCTATTCTATCCACATCTTAGGGCAACAGAACTGGGGATGCGGGTGGAGTCAGTTTTAAACATTGATGCACCCCAATTTGCCCTCCACTCACCTGGGCCACACACCAGAGATGACCCCAGCAGGCATGGTGTACAATGGAAAGTGTTTAACAGATCAGGCCCAACGCCGTGGAGTGAAACGGAGTGCTGGCCCATACACAGGCCTATTCTATCCACATCTTAGGGCAACAGAACTGGGGATGCGGGTGGAGTCAGTTTTGAACATTAATGCACCCCAATTTGCCGTCCACTCACCTTGGGCACACACCAGAGATGACCCCAGCAGGCATGGTGTACAATGGAAAGTGTGCAACAGATCAGGCCCAACGCCGTGGAGTGAAACGGAGTGTTGGCCCATACACAGGCCTATTCTTTCCACATCTTAGGGCAACAGAACTGGGGATGTGGGTGGAGTCAGTTTTGAACATTGATGCACCCCAATTTGCCATCCACTCATCTGGGCCAAATACCAGAGATGACCCCAGCAGGCATGGTGTACAATGGAAAGTGTGCAACAGATCAGGCCCAACACCGTGGAGTGAAACGGATTGCTGGCCCATACACAGGCCTATTCTATCCACATCTTAGGGCAACAGAACTGGGGATGCGGGTGGAGTCAGTTTTGAACATTGGTGCACCCCAATTTGCCCTCCACTCACCTGGGCCAAACCAGAGATGACCGCAGCAGGCATGGTGTACAATGGAAAGTGTGCAACAGATCAGGCCCAACGCCGTGGAGTGAAACGGAGTGCTGGCCCATACACAGGCCTATTCTTTCCACATCTTAGGGCAACAGAACTGGGGATGCGGGTGGAGTCAGTTTTGAACATTAATGCACCCCAATTTGCCGTCCACTCACCTTGGGCACACACCAGAGATGACCCCAGCAGGCATGGTGTACAATGGAAAGTGTGCAACAGATCAGGCCCAACGCCGTGGAGTGAAACGGAGTGCTGGCCCATACACAGGCCTCTTCTATCCACATCTTAGGGCAACAGAACTGGGGATGTGGGTGGAGTCAGTTTTGAACATTGATGCACCCCAATTTGCCATCCACTCATCTGGGCCAAATACCAGAGATGACCCCAGCAGGCATGGTGTACAATGGAAAGTGTGCAACAGATCAGGCCCAACACCGTGGAGTGAAACGGATTGCTGGCCCATACACAGGCCTATTCTATCCACATCTTAGGGCAACAGAACTGGGGATGCGGGTGGAGTCAGTTTTGAACATTGGTGCACCCCAATTTGCCCTCCACTCACCTGGGCCACACCAGAGATGACCCCAGCAGGCATGGTGTACAATGGAAAGTGTGCAACAGATCAGGCCCAACGCCGTGGAGTGAAACGGAGTGCTGGCCCATACACAGGCCTATTCTATCCACATCTTAGGGCAACATAAATGGAGATGCGGGTGGAGTCAGTTTTGAACATTAATGCACCCAAATTTAGCCTCCAATCACCTGGGCCACACACCAGAGATGACCCCAGCAGGCATGGTGTACAATGGCAAGTGTGCAACAGATCAGGCCCAACGCCGTGGAGTGAAACGGAGTGCTGGCCCATACACAGGCCTATTCTATCCACATCTTAGGGCAACAGAACTGGGAATGCGGGTGGAGTCAGTTTTGAACATTGATGCACCCCAATTTGCCCTCCACTCACCTGGGCGACACACCAGAGATGACCCCAGCTGGCATGGTGTACAATCGAAAGTGTGCAACAGATCAGGCCCAACGCCGTGGAGTGAAACGGAGTGCTGGCCCATACACAGGCCTATTCTATCCACATCTTAGGGCAACAGAACTGGGGATGCGGGTGGAGTCAGTTTTGAACATTGATGCACCCCAATTTGCCCTCCACTCACCTGGGCCAAATACCAGAGATGACCCCAGCAGGCATGGTGTACAATGGCAAGTGTGCAACAGATCAGGCCCAACGCCGTGGAGGGAAACGGAGTGCTGGCCCATACACAGGCCTATTCTATCCACATCTTAGAGCAACAGAAATGGGGATGCGGGTGGAGTCAGTTTTGAACATTGATGCACCCCAATTTGCCATCCACTCACCTGGGCCACACACCAGAGATGACCCCAGCAGGCATGGTGTACAATCGGAAGTGTGCAACAGATCAGGCCCAACGCCATGGAGTGAAACGGAGTGCTGGCCCATACACAGGCCTATTCTATCCACATCTTAGGGCAACAGAACTGGGGATGCGGGTTGAGTCAGTTTTGAACATTCATGCACCCCAATTTGCCCTCCACTCACCTGGGCCGAATACCAGAGATTGCCCCAGCAGGCATGGTGTACAATGGAAAGTGTGCAACAGATCAGGGCCAACGCCGTGGAGTGAATCGGAGTGCTGGCCCATACACAGGCCTATTCTATCCACCTCTTAGGGCAACAGAACTCAATGTGTGGGTGGAGTCAGTTTTGAACATTGATGCACCCCAGTTTGCCCTCCACTCACCTGGGCCAAATACCAGAGACGACCCCAGCAGGCATGGTGTACAATGGAAAGTGTGCAACAGATCAGGCCCAACGCCGTGGAGTGAAACGGAGTGCTGGCCCATACACAGGCCTATTCTATCCACATCTTGGGGCAACAGAACTGGGGAAGCGGGTGGAGTCAGTTTTGAACATTAATGCACACCAATTTGATCTCCACTCACGTGGGCCACACACCAGAGATGACCCCAGCAGGCATGGTGTACAATGGAAAGTGTGCAACAGATCAGGCCCAACGCCGTGGAGTGCAACGGAGTGCTGGCCCATACACAGGCCTATTCTATCGACATCGTAGGGCAACAGAACTGGGGATGCTGGTGGAGTCAGTTTTGAGCATTGATGCACCCCAATTTGCCCTCCACTCACCTGGGCCACACACCAGAGATGACCCCAGCAGGCATGGTGTACAATGGCAAGTGTGCAACAGATCAGGCCCAACGCCGTGGAGTGGAACGGAGTGCTGGCCCCTACACAGGCCTATTCTCTCCACATCTTAGGGCAACAGAACTGGGGATGCGGGTGGAGTCAGTTTTGAACATTGATGCACCCCAATTTGCCCTCCACTCACCTGGGCCAGATACCAGAGATGACCCCAGCAGGTATGGTGTACGATGGAAAGTGTGCAACGAATCAGGCCCCACGCCGCGGAGTGAAACGGAGTGCTGGCCCATACGCAGGCCTATTCTATCTACATATTAGGGCAACAGAACTGGGGATGCGGGTGGAGTCAGTTTTGAACATTGATGCACCCCTGTTTGCCATCCACTCACCTGGGTCACACACCAGAGATGACCCCAGCAGGCATGGTGTACAATCGAAAGTGTGCAACAGATCAGGCCCAACGCCATGGAGTGAAACGGAGTGCTGGCCCATACACAGGCCTATTCTATCCACATCTTAGGGCAACAGAACTGGGGATGCGGGTGTAGTCAGTTTTGAACATTGATGCCCCCAATTTGCCCTCCACTCACCTGGGCCACACACCAGAGATGACCCCAGCAGGCATGGTGTACAATGGAAAGTGTGCAACAGATCAGGCCCAACGCCGTGGAGTGAAACGGAGTGCTGGCCCATACACAGGCCTATTCTATCCACATCTTACGGCAACAGAACTGGGGATGCGGGTGGAGTCAGTTTTGAACATTAATGCACCCCAATTTGCCGTCCACTCACCTTGGGCACACACCAGAGATGACCCCAGCAGGCATGGTGTACAATGGAAAGTGTGCAACAGATCAGGCCCAACGCCGTGGAGTGAAACGGAGTGCTGGCCCATACACAGGCCTATTCTTTCCACCTCTTAGGGCAACAGAACTGGGGATGTGGGTGGAGTCAGTTTTGAACATTGATGCACCCCAATTTGCCATCCACTCATCTGGGCCACACACCAGAGATGACCCCAGCAGGCATGGTGTACAATGGAAAGTGTGCAACAGATCAGGCCCAACGCCGTGGAGTGAAACGGAGTGCTGGCCCATACACAGGCCTATTCTATCCACATCTTAGGGCAACAGAAATGGAGACGCGGGTGGAGTCAGTTTTGAACATTGATGCACCCAAATTTAGCCTCCAATCACCTGGGCCACACACCAGAGATGACCCCAGCAGGCATGGTGTGCAATGGAAAGTGTGCAACAGATCAGGCCCAACGCCGTGGAGTGAAACGGAGTGCTGGCCCATACACAGGCCTATTCTATCCACATCTTAGGGCAACAGAACTGGGGATGCGGGTGGAGTCAGTTTTGAACATTGATGCACCCCAATTTGCCGTCCATTCACCTGGGCAACACACCAGAGATGACCCCAGCAGGCATGGTGTACAATGGCAAGTGTGCAACAGATCAGGCCCAACGCCGTGGAGTGAAACGGAGTGCTGGCCCATACACAGGCCTATTCTATCCACATCTTAGGGCAACAGAACTGGGAATGCGGGTGGAGTCAGTTTTGAACATTGATGCACCCCAATTTGCCCTCCACTCACCTGGGCGACACACCAGACATGACCCCAGCAGGCATGGTGTACAATCGAAAGTGTGCAACAGATCAGGCCCAACGCCGTGGAGTGAAACGGAGTGCTGGCCCATACACAGGCCTATTCTATCCACATCTTAGGGCAACAGAACTGTGGATGCGGGTGGAGTCAGTTTTGAACATTGATGCACCCCAATTTGCCCTCCACTCACCTGGGCCAAATACCAGAGATGACCCCAGCAGGCATGGTGTACAATGGCAGGTGTGCAACAGATCAGGCCCAACGCCGTGGAGTGAAACGGAGTGCTGGCCCATACACAGGCCTATTCTATCCACATCTTAGAGCAACAGAAATGCGGATTCGGGTGGAGTCAGTTTTGAACATTGATGCGCCCCAATTTGCCCTCCACTCACCTGGGCCACACCAGAGATGACCCCAGCAGGTATGGTGTACAATGGAAAGTGTGCAACGAATCAGGCCCCACGCCGCGGAGTGAAACGGAGTGCTGGCCCATACGCAGGCCTATTTTATCCACGTCTTAGGGCAACAGAACTGGGGATGCGGGTGGAGTCAGTTTTGAACATTGATGCACCCCAATTTGCCATCCACTCACCTGGGCCACACACCAGAGATGACCCCAGCAGGCATGGTGTACAATCGGAAGTGTGCAACAGATCAGGCCCAACGCCATGGAGTGAAACGGAGTGCTGGCCCATACACAGGCCTATTCTATCCACATCTTAGGGCAACAGAACTGGGGATGCGGGTTGAGTCAGTTTTGAACATTCATGCACCCCGATTCGCCCTCCACTCACCTGGGCCAAATACCAGAGATTGCCCCAGCAGGCATGGTGTACAATGGAAAGTGTGCAACAGATCAGGGCCAACGCCGTGGAGTGAATCGGAGTGCTGGCCCATACACAGGCCTATTCTATCCACCTCTTAGGGCAACAGAACTCAATGTGTGGGTGGAGTCAGTTTTGAACATTGATGCACCCCAACTTGCCCTGCACTCACCTGGGCCAAATACCAGAGACGACCCCAGCAGGCATGGTGTACAATGGAAAGTGTGCAACAGATCAGGCCCAACGCCGTGGAGTGAAACGGAGTGCTGGCCCATACACAGGCCTATTCTATCCCCATCTTGGGGCAACAGAACTGGGGATGCGGGCGGAGTCAGTTGTGAACATTAATGCACCCCAACTTGCCCTCCACTCACCTGGGCCACACACCAGAGATGACCCCAGCAGGCATGGTGTACAATGGAAAGTGTGCAACATATCAGGCCCAACGCCGTGGAGTGAAACGGAGTGCTGGCCCATACACAGGCCTATTCTTTCCACATCTTAGGGCAACAGAACTGGGTATGCGGTTGGAGTCAGTTTTGAACATTGATGCACCCCAATTTGCCATCCACTCACCTGGGCCAAATACCAGAGATGACCCCAGCAGGCATGGTGTACAATGGAAAGTGTGCAACAGATCAGGCCCCACGCCGCGGAGTGAAACGGAGTGCTGGCCCATAAACAGGCCTATTCTATCCACATCTTAGGGCAACAGAACTGGGGATGCGGGTGGAGTCAGTTTTGAACATTGATGCACCCCAATTTGCCCTCCACTCACCTGGGCCACACACCAGAGATGACCCCAGCAGGCATGGTGTACAATCGGAAGTGTGCAACAGATCAGGCCCAACGCCATGGAGTGAAACGGAGTGCTGGCCCATACACAGGCCTATTCTATCCACATCTTAGGGCAACAGAACTGGGGATGCGGGTGGAGTCAGTTTTGAACATTGATGCACCCCAATTTGCCCTCCACTCACCTGGGCCACACACCAGAGATGACCCCAGCAGGCATGGTGTACAATCGAAAGTGTGCAACAGATCAGGCCCAACGCCATGGACTGAAACGGATTGCTGGCCCATACACAGGCCTATTCTATCCACATCTTAGGGCAACAGAAATGGGGATGCGGTGGGAGTCAGTTTTGAACATTGATGCACCCCAATTCGCCCTCCACTCACCTGGGCCACACCAGAGATGACCCCAGCAGGCATGGTGTACAATCGAAAGTGTGCAACAGATCAGGCCCAACGCCATGGGGTGAAACGGATTGCTGGCCCATACACAGGCCTATTCTATCCACATCTTAGGGCAACAGAAATGGGGATGCGGGTGGAGTCAGTTTTGAACATTAATGCACCCCAATTTGCCCTCCACTCACCTGGGCCACACACCAGGGATGACCCCAGCAGGTATGGTGTACAATGGAAAGTGTGCAACGAATCAGGCCCCACGCTGTGGGGTGATACGGAGTCCTGGCCCATACACAGGCCTATTCTATCCACATCTGAGGGCAACAGAACTGGGGATGCGGGTGGAGTCAGTTTTGAACATTAATGCACCCCGATTTGCTCTCCACTCACCTTGGCCACACACCAGAGAAGACCCCAGCAGGCATGGTGTACAATGGCAAGTGTGCAACAGTCCAGGCCCAAGGCCGTGGAGTGAAACGGAGTGCTGGCCCATACACAGGCCTATTCTTTCCACATCTTAGGGCAACAGAACTGGGAATGCGGGTGGAGTCAGTTTTGAACATTGATGCACCCCAATGTGCCATCCACTCACCTGGGCCACACACCAGAGATGACCCCAGCAGGCATGGTGTACAATGGAAAGTGTGCAACGGATCAGGCCCGACGCCATGGACTGAAACGGATTGCTGGCCCATACACAGGCCTATTCTATCCACATCTCAGGGCAACAGAACTGGGGATGCGGGTGGAGTCAGTTTTGAACAATGATGCACCCCAACTTGCCCTCCACTCACCTGGGCCACACCAGAGATGACCCCAGCAGGCATGGTGTACAATCGAAAGTGTGCAACAGATCAGGCCCAACGCCATGGAGTGAAACGGATTGCTGGCCCATACACAGGCTTCTTCTATCCACATTTTAGGGCAACAGAACTGGGGATGCGGGTGGAGTCAGTTTTGAACATTCATGCAACCCAATTTGCCATCCACTCACCTGGGCCACACACCAGAGATGACCCCAGCAGGCATGGTGTACAATCAAAAGTGTGCAACAGACCAGGCCCAACGCCATGGAGTGAAACGGATTGCTGGCCCATACACAGGCCTATTCTATCAACATCTTAGGGCAACAGAACTGGGGATGCGGGTGGAGTCAGTTTTGAACATTAATGCACCCCAACCTGCCCTCCACTCACCTTGGCCACACACCAGAGAAGACCGCAGCAGGCATGGTGTACAATGGCAAGTGTGCAACAGATCAGGCCCAACGCCATGGAGTGAAACGGATTGCTGGCCCATACACAGGCCTATTCTTTCCACATCTTAGGGCAACAGAACTGGGGATGCGGGTGGAGTCAGTTTTGAACATTGCATGCACCCCAATTTGCCATCCACTCACCTGGGCCACACACCAGAGATGACCCCAGCAGGCATGGTGTACAATGCAATGGAAAGTGTGCAACAGATCAGGCCCAACGCCATGGAGTGAAACGGATTGCTGGCCCATACACAGGCCTATTCTATCCACATCTTAGGGCAACAGAACTGGGGATGCGGGTGGAGTCAGTTTTGAACATTGATGCACCCCAATTTGCCCTCCACTCACCTCGGGCAAACAGCAGAGATGACCCCAGCAGGCATGGTGTACAATGGAAAGTGTGCAACAGATCAGGCCCAACGCTGTGGAGTGAAACGGAGTGCTGGCCCATACACAGTCCTATTCTATCCACATCTTAGGGCAACAGAACTGGGAATGCGGGTGGAGTCAGTTTTGAACATTGATGCACCCCAATTTGCCCTCCACTCACCTCGGGCAAACACCAGAGAGGACCCCAGCAGGCATGGTGTACAATGGAAAGTGTGCAACAGATCAGGCCCAACCCCGTGGAGTGAAACGGAGTGCTGGCCCATACACAGGCCTATTCTATCAACATCTTAGGGCAACAGAACTGGGGATGCGGGTGGAGTCAGTTTTGAACATTCATGCACCCCAATTTGCCCTCCACTCACCTGGGCCAAATACCAGAGATGACCCCAGCAGGCATGGTGTACAATGGAAAGTGTGCAACAGATCAGGCCCAACGCCGTGGAGTGAAACGGAGTGCTGGCCCATACACAGGCCTATTATATCCACATCTTAGGGCAACAGAACTGGGGATGCGGGTGGAGTCAGTTTTGAACATTAATGCACCCCAATTTGCCCTACACTCACCTGGGCCACACACCAGAGATGACCCCAGCAGGCATGGTGTACAGTGGAAAGTGTGCAACAGATCAGGGCCAACGCCGTGGAGTGAAACGGAGTGCTGGCCCATACACAGGCCTATTCTATCCACATCTTAGGGCAACAGAACTGGGGATGCGGGTGGAGTCAGCTTTGAACATTGATGCACCCCAATTCGCCCTCCACTCACCTGGGCCAAATACCAGAGATGACCCCAGCAGGCACGGTGTACAATGGAAAGTGTGCAACAGATCACGCCCAACGCCGTGGAGTGAATCGGAGTGCTGGCCCATACACAGGCCTATTCTATCCACATCTTAGGGCAACAGAACTGGGGATGCGGGTGGAGTCAGTTTTGAACATTGATGCACCCCAATTCGCCCTCCACTCACCTGGGCCACACACCAGAGATGAACCCAGCAGGCATGGTGTACAATGGAAAGTGTGCAACAGATCAGGCCCAACGCCGTGGAGTGAAACGGAGTGCTGGCCCATACACAGGCCTATTCTATCCACATCTTAGGGCAACAGAACTGGGGATGCGGGTGGAGTCAGTTTTGAACATTCATGCACCCCAATTTGCCCTCCACTCACCTCCGCCATACACCAGAGATGACCCCAGCAGGCATGGTGTACAATGGAAAGTTGGCAACAGACCAGGCCCCACACCGTGGAGTGAAACGGAGTGCTGGCCCATACACAGGCCTATTCTATCCACATCTTAGGGCAACAGAACTGGGGATGCGGGTGGAGTCAGTTTTGAACATTGATGCACCCCAATTTGCCCTCCACTCACCTGGGCCACACACCAGAGATGACCCCAGCAGGCATGGTGTACAATGGAAAGTGTGCAACAGATCGGGGCCAACGCCGTGGAGTGAAAAGGAGGGCTGGCCCATACACAGGCCTATTCTATCCACCCTTAGGGCAACAGGACTGGGGATGCGGCTGGAGTCAGGTTTGAACATTGATGCACCCCAATTCGCCCTCCACTCACCTGGGCCAAATACCAGAGATGACCCCAGCAGGCATGGTGTACAATGGAAAGTGGGCAACAGATCAGGCCCAACGCCGTGGAGTGAAACGGAGTGCTGGCCCATACACAGGCCTATTCTATCCACATCTTAGGGCAACAGAACTGGGGATGCGGGTGGAGTCAGTTTTGAACATTGATGCACCCCAATTAGCCCTCCAGCCACCTGGGCCACACACCATAGACGACCCCAGCAGGCATGGTGTACAATGGAAAGTGTGCAACAGATCAGGGCCAACGCCGTGGAGTGAAAAGGAGTGCTGGCCCATACACAGGCCTATTCTATCCACATCTTGGGGCAACAGAACTGGGGATGCGGGTGGAGTCAGTTTTGAACATTGATGCACCCCAATTCGCCCTCCACTCACCTGGGCCACACACCATAGACGACCCCAGCAGGCATGGTGTACAATGGAAAGTGTGCAACAGATCAGGCCCAACGCCGTGGAGTGAAAAGGAGTGCTGGCCCATACACAGGCCTATTCTATCCACATCTTGGGGCAACAGAACTGGGGATGCGGGTGGAGTCAGTTTTGAACATTGATGCACCCCAATTTGCCCTCCACTCACCTGGACCACACGCGAGAGATGACCCCAGCAGGCATGGTGTACAATGGAAAATGTGCAACAAAGCAGGCCCAACGCCGTGGAGTGAAACGGAGTGCTGGCCCATACACAGGCCTATTCTATCCACATCTTGGGGCAACAGAACTGGGGATGCGGGTGGAGTCAGTTTTGAACATTGATGCACCCCAATGTGCCCTCCACTCACCTGGGCCATATACCAGAGATGACCCCAGCAGGCATGGTGTACATTGGAAAGTGTGCAACAGATCAGGCCCAACGCCATGGAGTGAAGCGGAGTGCTGGCCCATACACAGGCCTATTCTATCCACATCTTAGGGCAACAGAACTGGGGATGCGGGTGGACCCAGTTTTGAACGTTGATGCACCCCAATTCGCCCTCCACTCACCTGGGCCACACACCAGAGATGACCCCAGCAGGCATGGTGTACAATGGAAAGTGTGCAACGGATCAGGCCCAACGCCGTGGAGTGAAACGGAGTGCTGGCCCATACACAGGCCTATTCTATCCACATCTTGGGGCAACAGAACTGGGGATGCGGGTGGAGTCAGTTTTGAACATTGATGCACCCCAATTTGCCCTCCACTCAGCTGGGCCACACACCAGAGATGACCCCAGCAGGCATGGTGTACAATGGAAAGTGTGCAACAGATCAGGCCCAACGCCGTGGAGTGAAACGGAGTGCTGGCCCATACACAGGCCTATTCTATCCACATCGTAGGGCAACAGAACTGGGGATGCGGGTGGAGTCGGTTTTGAACATTGATGCACCCCAATCTGCCCTTCACTCACCTGGGCCACACACCAGAGATGACCCCAGCAGGCATGGTGTACAATGGAAAGTGTGCAACAGATCAGGCCCAACGCCGTGGAGTGAAACGGAGTGCTGGCCCATACACAGGCCTATTCTATCCACATCTTAGGGCAACAGAACTGGGGATGCGGGTGGAGTCAGTTTTGCACATTGATGCACCCCAATTTGCCCTCCACTCACCTGGGCCACACACCACAGATGACCCCAGCAGGCATGGTGTACAATGGAAAGTGTGCAACAGATCAGGCCCAAGGCCGTGGAGTGAAACGGAGTGCTGGCCCATACACAGGCCTATTCTATCCACATCTTAGGGCAACAGAACTGGGGATGCGGGTGGAGTCAGTTTTGAACATTGATGCACCCCAATTTGCATTCCACTCACCTGGGCCACACGCGAGAGATGACCCCAGCAGGCATGGTGTACAATGGAAAGTGTGCAACAGATCAGGCCCCACGCCGTGGAGTGAAACGGAGTACTGGCCCATACACAGGCCTATTCTATCCACATCGTAGGGCAACAGAACTGGGGATGCGGGTGGAGTCAGTTTTGAACATTGATGCACCCAAATTCGCCCACCACTCACCTGCGCCAAATACCAGAGATGACCCCAGCAGGCATGGTGTACAATGGAAAATGTGCAACAGATCAGGCCCAACGCCGTGGAGTGAAACGGAGTGCTGGCCCATACACAGGCCTATTCTATCCACATCTTAGGGCAACAGAACTGGGGATGCGGGTGGAGTCAGTTTTGAACATTGATGCACCCAAATTCGCCCACCACTCACCTGGGCCAAATACCAGAGATGACCCCAGCAGGCATGGTGTACAATGGAAAGTGTGCAACAGATCAGGCCCAACGCCGTGGAGTGAAACGGAGTGCTGGCCCATACAAAGGCCTATTCTATCCACATCGTAGGGCAACAGAACTTGAGATGCGGGTGGAGTCAGTTTTGAACATTAATGCACCCCAATTTGCTCACCACTCACCCGGGCCACACACCAGATGTGACCCCAGCAGGCATGGTGTACAATGGAAAGTGTGCAACAGATCAGGCCCAACGCCGTGGAGTGAAACGGAGTGCTGGCCCATACACAGGCCTATTCTATCCACATCTTAGGGCAACAGAACTGGGGATGCGGGTGGAGTCAGTTTTGAACATTGATGCACCCCAAGTTGCCCTCCACTCACCTGGGTCACACACCAGAGATGACCCCAGCAGGCATGGTGTACAATGGAAAGTGTGCAACAGATCAGGCCCAACGCCGTGGAGTGAAACGGAGTGCTGGCCCATACACAGGCCCATTCTATCCACATCTTAGGGCAACAGAACTGGGGATGCGGGTGGAGTCAGTTTTGCACATTGATGCACCCCAATTTGCCCTCCACTCACCTGGGCCACACACCACAGATGACCCCAGCAGGCATGGTGTACAATGGAAAGTGTGCAACAGATCAGGCCCAACGCCGTGGAGTGAAACGGAGTGCTGGCCCATACACAGGCCTATTCTACCCACATCTTAGGGCAACAGAACTGGGGATGCGGGTGGAGTCAGTTTTGAACATTGATGCACCCCAATTTGCCCTCCACTCACCTGGGCCACACACCAGAGATGACCCCAGCAGGCATGGTGTACAATGAAAAGTGTGCAACGAATCAGGCCCCAAGCCGCGGAGTGAAACGGAGTGCTGGCCCATACACAGGCCTATTCTATCCACATCTTAGGGCAACAGAACTGGGGATGCGGGTGGAGTCAGTTTTGCACATTGATGCACCCAAATTTTGCCCTCCACTCACCTGGACCACACACCAGAGATGACCCCAGCAGGCATGGTGTACAACCGAAAGTGTACAACAGATCAGGCCCCACGCCGTGGAGTGAAACGGAGTGCTGGCCCATACACAGGCCTATTCTATCCACATCTTAGGGCAACAGAACTGGGGATGCGGGTGGAGTCGGTTGTGAACATTAATGCACCCCAATTCGCCCTCCACCCATCTGGGCCGCACCAGAGATGACCCCAGCAGGCATGGTGTACAATGGAAAGTGTGCAACAGATCAGGCCCAGCGCCGTGGAGTGAAACGGAGTGCTGGCCCATACACAGGCCTATTCTATCCACATCCTAGGGCAACAGAACTGGGGATGCGGGTGGAGTCAGTTTTGAACATTGATGCAACCCAATTCGCCCTCCACTCACCTGGGCCAAATACCAGAGATGACCCCAGCAGGCATGGTGTACAATGGAAAGTGTGCAACAGATCAGGCCCAACGCCGTGGAGTGAAATGGAGTGCTGGCCCATACACAGGCCTATTCTATCCACATCTTAGGGCAACAGAACTCGGGATGCGGGTGGAGTCAGTTTTGAACATTGATGGAATTTGTCCTCCACTCACCTGGGCCACACACCAGAGATGATATCAGCAGGCATGGTGTACAATGGAAAGTGTGCCAAAGATCAGGCCTATGCCCGTGGAGTGAAACGGAGTGCTGGCCCATACACAGGCCTATTCTATCCACATCTTAGGGCAACAGAACTGGGGATGCGGGTGGAGTCAGTTTTGAACATTGATGCACCCCAATTTGCCTTCCACTCGCCTGGGCCAAATACCAGAGATGACCCCAGCAGGCATGGTGTACAATGGAAAATGTGCAACAGATCAGGCCCAACGCCGTGGAGTGAAACGGAGTGCTGGCCCATACACAGGCCTATTCTACCAACATCTTAGGGTAACAGAACTGGGGATGCGGGTGGAGTCAGTTTTGAACATTGATGCACCCCAATTTGCCCTCCACTCACCTGGGCCACACACCAGAGATGACCCCAGCAGGCATGGTGTACAATGGAAAGTGTGCAACAGATCAGGCCCAACGCCGTGGAGTGAAACGGAGTGCTGGCCCATACACAGGCCTCTTCTATCCACATCTTAGGGCAACATAACTGGGGATGCGGGTGGAGTCAGTTTTTAACATTGATGGAACCCAATTTGTCCTCCACTCACCTGGGCCACACACCAGAGATGATATCAGCAGGCATGGTGTACAATGGAAAGTGTGCCAAAGATCAGGCCTATGGCCGTGGAGTGAAACTGAGTGCTGGCCCATACACAGGCCTATTCTATCCACATCTTAGGGCAACAGAACTGGGGATGCGGGTGGAGTCAGTTTTGAACATTGATGCACCCCAATTTGCTCTCCACTCACCTGGGCCACAAACCAGAGATGACCCCAGCTGGCATGGTGTAGAATGGAAAGTGTGCAACAGATCAGGCCCAGAGCCGTGGAGTGAAACGTAGTGTTGGCCCATACAAAGGCCTATTCTATCCACATCGTAGGGCAACAGAACTTGAGATGCGGGTGGAGTCAGTTTTGAACATTAATGCACCCCACTTTGCTCACCACTCACCTGGGCCACACACCAGATGTGACCCCAGCAGGCATGGTGTACAATGGAAAGTGTGCAACAGATCAGGCCCAACGCCGTGGAGTGAAACGGAGTGCTGGCCCATACACAGGCCTCTTCTATCCACATCGTAGGGCAACAGAACTGAAGATGCGGGTGGAGTCAGTTTTGAACATTGATGCACCCCAATTTGCCCTCCACTCACCTGGGCCAAATACCAGAGATGACCCCAGCAGGCATGGTGTACAATGAAAAGTGTGCAACAGATCAGGCCCAACGCCGTGGAGTGAAACGGAGTGCTGGCCCATACACAGGCCTATTCTATCCACATCTTAGGGCAACAGAACTGGGGATGCGGGTGGAGTCAGTTTTGAACATTGATGCACCCAAATTCGCCCTCCACTCACCTGGGCCAAATACCAGAGATGACCCCAGCAGGCATGGTGTACAATGGAAAGTGTGCAACAGATCAGGCCCAACGCCGTGGAGTGAAATGGAGTGCTGGCCCATACACAGGCGTATTCTATCCACATCTTAGGGCAACAGAACTGGGGATGCGGGTGGAGTCAGTTTTGAACATTGATGGAATGTGTCCTCCACTCACCTGGGCCACACACCAGAGATGATATCAGCAGGCATGGTGTACAATGGAAAGTGTGCCAAAGATCAGGCCTATGCCCGTGGAGTGAAACGGAGTGCTGGCCCATACACAGGCCTATTCTATCCACATCTTAGGGCAACAGAACTGGGGATGCGGGTGGAGTCAGTTTTGAACATTGATGGAATTTGTCCTCCACTCACCTGGGCCACACACCAGAGATGATATCAGCAGGCATGGTGTACAATGGAAAGTGTGCCAAAGATCAGGCCTATGCCCGTGGAGTGAAACGGAGTGCTGGCCCATACACAGGCCTATTCTATCCACATCTTAGGGTAACAGAACTGGGGATGCGGGTGGAGTCAGTTTTGAACATTGATGCACCCCAGTTTGCCCTCCACTCACCTGGGCCACACACCAGAGATAACCCCAGCAGGCATGGTGTGCAATGGAAAGTGTGCAACAGATCAGGCCCAACGCCGTGGAGTGAAACGGAGTGCTGGCCCATACACAGGCCTATTCTATCCACATCTTAGGGCAACATAACTGGGGATGCGGGTGGAGTCAGTTTTTAACATTGATGGAACCCAATTTGTGCTCCACTCACCTGGGCCACACACCAGAGATGATATCAGCAGGCATGGTGTACAATGGAAAGTGTGCCAAAGATCAGGCCTATGGCCGTGGAGTGAAACTGAGTGCTGGCCCATACACAGGCCTATTCTATCCACATCTTAGGGCAACAGAACTGGGGATGCGGGTGGAGTCAGTTTTGAACATTAATGCACCCCAATTTGCTCTCCACTCACCTGGGCCAAATACCAGAGATGACCCCAGCTGGCATGGTGTAGAATGGAAAGTGTGCAACAGATCAGGCCCAGAGCCGTGGAGTGAAACGTAGTGCTGGCCCATACAAAGGCCTATTCTATCCACATCGTAGGGCAACAGAACTTGAGATGCGGGTGGAGTCAGTTTTGAACATTAATGCACCCCACTTTGCTCACCACTCACCTGGGCCACACACCTGATGTGACCCCACCAGGCATGGTGTACAATGGAAAGTGTGCAACAGATCAGGCCCAACGCCGTGGAGTGAAACGGAGTGCTGGCCCATACACAGGCCTATTCTATCCACATCGTAGGGCAACAGAACTGGGGATGCGGGTGGAGTCAGTTTTGAACATTGATGCACCCCAATTTGCCCTCCACTCACCTGGGCCACACACCAGAGATGATTCCAGCAGGCATGGTGTACAATGGAAAGTGTGCAACAGATCAGGCCCAACGCCGTGGAGTGAAACGGAGTGCTGGCTCATACACAGGCCTATTCTATCCACATCTTAGGGCAACAGAACTGGGGATGCGGGTGGAGTCAGTTTTGAACATTGATGCACCCAAATTCGCCCTCCACTCACCTGGGCCAAATACCAGAGATGACCCCAGCAGGCATGGTGTACAATGGAAAGTGTGCAACAGATCAGGCCCAGCGCCGTGGAGTGAAATGGAGTGCTGGCCCATACACAGGCCTATTCTATCCACATCTTAGGGCAACAGAACTGGGGATGCGGGTGGAGTCAGTTTTGAACATTGATGGAATTTGTCCTCCACTCACCTGGGCCACACACCAGAGATGATATCAGCAGGCATGGTGTACAATGGAAAGTGTGCCAAAGATCAGGCCTATGCCCGTGGAGTGAAACGGAGTGCTGGCCCATACACAGGCCTATTCTATCCACATCTTAGGGCAACAGAACTGGGGATGCGGGTGGAGTCAGTTTTGAACATTGATGCACCCCAATTTGCCCTCCACTCGCCTGGGCCAGATACCAGAGATGACCCCAGCAGGCATGCCGTACAATGGAAAATGTGCAACAGATCAGGCCCAACGCCGTGGAGTGAAACGGAGTGCTGGCCCATACACAGGCCTATTCTACCAACATCTTAGGGTAACAGAACTGGGGATGCGGGTGGAGTCAGTTTTGAACATTGATGCACCCCAGTTTGCCCTCCACTCACCTGGGCCACACACCAGAGATGACCCCAGCAGGCATGGTGTACAATGGAAAGTGTGCAACAGATCAGGCCCAACGCCGTGGAGTGAAACGGAGTGCTGGCCCATACACAGGCCTATTCTATCCACATCGTAGGGCAACATAACTGGGGATGCGGGTGGAGTCAGTTTTTAACATTGATGGAACCCAATTTGTCCTCCACTCACCTGGGCTACACACCAGAGATGATATCAGCAGGCATGGTGTACAATGGAAAGTGTGCCAAAGATCAGGCCTATGGCCGTGGAGTGAAACTGAGTGCTGGCCCATACACAGGCCTATTCTATCCACATCTTAGGGCAACAGAACTGGGGATGCGGGTGGAGTCAGTTTTGAACATTAATGCACCCCAATTTGCTCTCCACTCACCTGGGCCACAAACCAGAGATGACCCCAGCTGGCATGGTGTAGAATGGAAAGTGTGCAACAGATCAGGCCCAGAGCCGTGGAGTGAAACGTAGTGCTGGCCCATACAAAGGCCTATTCTATCCACATCGTAGGGCAACAGAACTTGAGATGCGGGTGGAGTCAGTTTTGAACATTAATGCACCCCACTTTGCTCACCACTCACCTGGGCCACACACCAGATGTGACCCCAGCAGGCATGGTGTACAATGGAAAGTGTGCAACAGATCAGGCCCAACGCCGTGGAGTGAGACGGAGTGCTGGCCCATACACAGGCCTATTCTATCCACATCTTAGGGCAGCAGAACTCGGGATGCGGATGGAGTCAGTTTTGAACATTCATGCACCCCAATTTGCCCTCCACTCACCTGGACCACACACCAGAGATGACCCCAGCAGGCATGGTGTACAATGGAAAGTGTGCAACAGATCAGGCCCAACGCCGTGCAGTGAAACGGAGTGCTGGCCCATACACAGGCCTATTCTATCCCCATCTTAGGGCAACAGAACTGGGGATGCGGGTGGAGTCAGTTTTGCACATTGATGCACCCCAATTCTCCCTCCACTCACCTGGGCCACACACCACAGATGACCCCAGCAGGCATGGTGTACAATGGAAAGTGTGCAACAGATCAGGCCCAACGCCGTGGAGTGAAACGGAGTGCTGGCCCATACACAGGCGTATTCTATCCACATCTTAGGGCAACAGAACTGGGGATGCGGGTGGAGTCAGTTTTGCACATTGATGCACCCCAATTTGCTCTCCACTCACCTGGGCCACACACCACAGATGACCCCAGCAGGCATGGTGTACAATGGAAAGTGTGCAACAGATCAGGCCCAACGCCGTGGAGTGAAACGGAGTGCTGGCCCATACACAGGCCTATTCTATCCACTTCTTAGGGCAACAGAACTGGGGATGCGGGTGGAGTCAGTTTTGAACATTGATGCACCCCAATTTGCCCTCCACTCACCTGGACCACACACCAGAGATGACCCCAGCAGGCATGGTGTACAATCGAAAGTGTACAACAGATCAGGCCCCACGCCGTGGAGTGAAACGGAGTGCTGGCCCATACACAGGCCTATTCTATCCACATCTTAGGGCAACATAACTGGGGATGAGGGTGGAGTCAGTTTTGAACATTGATGCACCCCAATTTGCCCTCCACTCACCTGGGACACACACCAGAGATGACCCCAGCAGGCATGGTGTACGATGGAAAGTGTGCAACAGATCAGGCCCCACGCCGTGGAGTGAAACGGAGTGGTGGCCCATACACAGGCCTATTCTATCCACATCTTAGGGCAACAGAACTGGGGATGCGGGTGGAGTCAGTTTTGAACATTGATGCACCCCAATTTGCCCTCCACTCACCTGGACCACACGCGAGAGATGACCCCAGCAGGCATGGTGTACAATGGAAAGTGTGCAACAGATCAGGCCCAACGCCGTGAAGTGAAACGGAGTGCTGGCCCATACACAGGCCTATTCTATCCACATCTTGGGGCAACAGAACTGGGGATGCGGGTGGAGTCAGTTATGCACATTGATGCACCCCAATTTGCCCTCCACTCACCTGGGCCACACACCACAGATGACCCCAGCAGGCATGGTGTACAATGGAAAGTGTGCAACAGATCAGGGCCAACGCCGTGGAGTGAAACGGAGTGCTGGCCCATACACAGGCCTATTCTATCCACATCGTAGGGCAACAGAACTGGGGATGCGGGTGGAGTCAGTTTTGAACATTGATGCACCCCAATTTGCCCTCCACTCACCTGGACCACACGCGAGAGATGACCCCAGCAGGCATGGTGTACAATGGAAAGTGTGCAACAGATCAGGCCCAACGCCGTGGAGTGAAACGGAGTGCTGGCCCATACACAGGCCTATTCTATCCACATCTTAGGGCAACATAACTGGGGATGCGGGTGGAGTCAGTTTTGCACATTGATGCACCCCAATGTGCCCTCCACTCACCTGGGCTACACACCACAGATGACCCCAGCAGGCATGGTGTACAATGGAAAGTGTGCAACAGATCAGGGCCAACGCCGTGGAGTGAAACGGAGTGCTGGCCCATACACAGGCCTATTCTATCCACATCTTAGGGCAACAGAACTGGGGATGCGGGTGGAGTCAGTTTTGAACATTGATGCACCCCAATTTGCCCTCCACTCACCTGGGCCACACACCAGAGATGACCCCAGCAGGCATGGTGTACAATCCAAAGTGTGCAACAGATCAGGCCCAAGGCCGTGGAGTGAAACGGAGTGCTGGCCCATACACAGGCCTATTCTATCCACATCTTAGGGCAACAGAACTGGGGATGCGGGTGGAGTCAGTGTTGAACATTAATACACCCAAATTTAGCCTCCACTCACCTTGACGGCACACCAGAGATGACCCCAGCAGGCATGGTGTACAATCGAAAGTGTACAACAGATCAGGGCCCACGCCGTGGAGTGAAACGGAGTGCTGGCCCATACACAGGCCTATTCTATCCACATCTTAGGGCAACATAACTGGGGATGCGGGTGGAGTCGGTTGTGAACATTGATGCACCCCCATTTGCCCTCCACTCACCTGGGCCACACGCGAGAGATGACCCGAGCAGGCATGGTGTACAATGGAAAGTGTGCAACAGATCAGGCCCAACGCCGTGGAGTGGAACGGAGTGCTGGCCCATACACAGGCCTTCTCTATCCACATCTTAGGGCAACAGAACTGGGGATGCGGGTGGAGTCAGTTTTGAACATTGATGCACCCCAATTTGCCCTCCACTCACCTGGGCCACCCCAGAGATGACCCCAGCAGGCATGGTGTACAATGGAAAATGTGCAACAGATCAGGCCCAGCGCCCCGGAATGAAACGGAGTGCTGGCCCATACACAGGCCTATTCTATCCACATCTTAGGGCAACAGAACTGGGGATGCGGGTGGAGTCAGTTTTGAACATTGATGCACCCCAATTTGCCCTCCACTCACCTGGGCCACACTAGAGATGACCCCAGCAGCCATGGTGTACAATGGAAAATGTGCAACAGATCAGGGCCAACGCCGTGGACTGAAACGGAGTGCTGGCCCATACACAGGCCTATTCTATCCACATCTTAGGGCAACAGAACTGGGGATGCGGGTGGAGTCAGATGTAAACATTAATGCACCCCAATCTGCCCTCCACTCACCTGGGCCAAACACCAGATATGACCCCAGCAGGCATGGTGTACAATGGAAAGTGTGCAACACATCAGGCCGAACGCTGTGGAGTGAAACGGGGTGCTGGCCCATACACAGGCCTATTCTATCCACATCTTAGGGCAACAGAACTGGGGATGCGGGTGGAGTCAGTTTTGAACATTGATGCACCCCAATTTGCCCTCCACTCACCTGGGCCAAACATCAGAGATGACCCCAGCAGGCATGGTGTACAATGGAAAGTGTGCAACAGATCAGGCCCAACGCCGTGGAGTGAAACGGAGTGCTGGCCCATACACAGGCCTATTCTATCCACATTTTGGGGCAACAGAACTGGGGATGCGGGTGGAGTCAGTTTTGAACATTGATGCACCCCAATTTGCCCTCCACCCATCTGGGCCACACCAGAGATGACCCCAGCAGGCATGGTGTACAATGGAAAATGTGCAACAGATCAGGCCCAGCGCCGTGGAGTGAAACGGAGTGCTGGCCCATACACAGGCCTATTCTATCCACGTCTTAGGGCAACAGAACTGGGGATGCGGGTGGAGTCAGTTTTGAACATTGATGCAACCCAATTTGCCCTCCACTCACCTGGGCCACACGCGAGAGATGACCCCAGCAGGCATGGTGTACAATGGAAAGTGTGCAACAGATCAGGCCCAACGCCGTGGAGTGAAACAGAGTGCTGGCCCATACACAGGCCTATTCTATCCACATCTTAGGGCAACAGAACTGGGGATGCGGATGGAGTCAGTTTTGCATATTGATGCACCCCAATTTGCCCTCCACTCACCTGGGCCATACACCACAGATGACACCAGCAGGCATGGTGTACAATGGAAAGTGTGCAACAGATCAGGGCCAACGCCGTGGAGTGAAACGGAGTGCTGGCCCATACACAGGCCTATTCTATCCACATCTTAGGGCAACAGAAGTGGGGATGCGGGTGGAGTCAGTTTTGAACATTGATGCACCCCAATGTGCCCTCCACTCACCTGGGGCACACACCAGAGATGACCCCAGCAGGCATGGTGTACAATGGAAAGTGTGCAACAGATCAGGCCCAAGGCCGTGGAGTGAAACGGAGTGCTGGCCCATACACAGGCCTATTCTATCCACATCCTAGGGCAACAGAACTGGGGATGCGGGTGGAGTCAGTTTTGAACATTAATACACCCAAATTTAGCCTCCACTCACCTGGACCACACACCAGAGATGACCCCAGCAGGCATGGTGTACAATGGAAAGTGTACAACAGATCAGGGCCAACGCCGTGGAGTGAAACGGAGTGCTGGCCCATACACAGGCCTATTCTATCCACATCTGAGGGCAACAGAACTGGGGATGCGGGTGGAGTCGGTTGTGAACATTGATGCACCCCAATGTGCCCTCCACTCACCTGGGCCACACGCGAGAGATGACCCGAGCAGGCATGGTGTACAATGGAAAATGTGCAACAGATCAGGCCCAACGCCGTGGAGTGAAACGGAGTGCTGGCCCATACACAGGCCTATTCTATCCACATCTTAGGGCAACAGAACTGGGGATGCGGGTGGAGTCAGTTTTGAACATTGATGCACCCCAATTTGCCCTCCACTCACCTGGGCCACACCAGAGATGACACCAGCAGGCATGGTGTACAATGGAAAATGTGCAACAGATCAGGCCCAGCGCCCCGGAGTGAAACGGAGTGCTGGCCCATACACAGGCCTATTCTATCCACATCTTAGGGCAATAGAACGGGGGATGCGGGTGGAGTCAGTTTTGAACATTGATGCACCCCAATTTGCCCTCCACTCACCTGGGCCACACACCAGAGATGACCCCAGCAGGCATGGTGTACAATGGAAAGTGTGCAACAGATCAGGCCCAACGCCGTGGAGTGAAACGGACTGCTGGCCCATACAAAGGCCTATTCTATGCACATCGTAGGGCAACAGAACTGGGGATGCAGGTGGAGTCAGTTTTGAACATTGATGCACCCCAATTTGCCCTCCACTCACCTGGGCCACACTAGAGATGACCCCAGCAGGCATGGTGTACAATGGAAAATGTGCAACAGATCAGGCCCAACGCCGTGCAGTGAAACGGAGTGCTGGCCCATACACAGGCCTATTCTATCCACATCTTAGGGCAACAGAACTGGGGATGCGGGTGGAGTCAGATGTAAACATTAATGCACCCCAATCTGCCCTCCACTCACCTGGGCCAAACACCAGAGATGACCCCAGCAGGCATGGTGTACAATGGAAAGTGTGCAACACATCAGGCCCCACGCCGTGGAGTGAAACGGAGTGCTGGCCCATACACAGGCCTCTTCTATCCACATCTTAGGGCAACAGAACTGGGGATGCGGGTGGAGTCAGTTTTGAACATTCATGCACCCCAGTTAGCCCTCCACTCACCTGGGCAAAACATCAGAGATGACCCCAGCAGGCATGGTGTACAATGGAAAGTGTGCAACAGATCAGGCCCAACGCCGTGGAGTGAAACGGAGTGCTGGCCAATACACAGGCCTATTCTATCCACATCTTAGGGCAAAAGGACGGGGGATGTGAGTGGAGTCAGTTTTGAACATTCATGCACCCCAATTTGCCCTCCACTCACCTGGGCCACACCAGAGATGACCCCAGCAGGCATGGTGTACAATCGGTAGTGTACAACAGATCAGGCCCAACGCCGTGGAGTGAAACGGAGTGCTGCCCCATACACAGGCCTATTCTATCCACATCTTAGGGCAACAGAACTGGGGATGCGGGTGGAGTCAGTTTTGAACATTGATGCACCCCAATTTGCCCTCCACTCACCTGGGCCACACCAGAGATGACACCAGCAGGCATGGTGTACAATGGAAAATGTGCAACAGATCAGGCCCAGCGCCCCGGAGTGAAACGGAGTGCTGGCCCATACACAGGCCTATTCTATCCACATCTTAGGGCAATAGAACGGGGGATGCGGGTGGAGTCAGTTTTGAACATTGATGCACCCCAATTTGCCCTCCACTCACCTGGGCCACACACCAGAGATGACCCCAGCAGGCATGGTGTACAATGGAAAGTGTGCAACAGATCAGGCCCAACGCCGTGGAGTGAAACGGACTGCTGGCCCATACAAAGGCCTATTCTATGCACATCGTAGGGCAACAGAACTGGGGATGCAGGTGGAGTCAGTTTTGAACATTGATGCACCCCAATTTGCCCTCCACTCACCTGGGCCACACTAGAGATGACCCCAGCAGGCATGGTGTACAATGGAAAATGTGCAACAGATCAGGCCCAACGCCGTGCAGTGAAACGGAGTGCTGGCCCATACACAGGCCTATTCTATCCACATCTTAGGGCAACAGAACTGGGGATGCGGGTGGAGTCAGATGTAAACATTAATGCACCCCAATCTGCCCTCCACTCACCTGGGCCAAACACCAGAGATGACCCCAGCAGGCATGGTGTACAATGGAAAGTGTGCAACACATCAGGCCCAACGCCGTGGAGTGAAACGGAGTGCTGGCCCATACACAGGCCTCTTCTATCCACATCTTAGGGCAACAGAACTGGGGATGCGGGTGGAGTCAGTTTTGAACATTCATGCACCCCAGTTAGCCCTCCACTCACCTGGGCAAAACATCAGAGATGACCCCAGCAGGCATGGTGTACAATGGAAAGTGTGCAACAGATCAGGCCCAACGCCGTGGAGTGAAACGGAGTGCTGGCCAATACACAGGCCTATTCTATCCACATCTTAGGGCAAAAGGACGGGGGATGTGAGTGGAGTCAGTTTTGAACATTCATGCACCCCAATTTGCCCTCCACTCACCTGGGCCACACCAGAGATGACCCCAGCAGGCATGGTGTACAATCGGTAGTGTACAACAGATCAGGCCCAACGCCGTGGAGTGAAACGGAGTGCTGCCCCATACACAGGCCTATTCTATCCACATCTTAGGGCAACAGAACTGGGGATGCGGGTGGGGTCAGTTTTGAACATTGATGCACCCCAATTTGCCCTCCACTCACCTGGGCCACACCAGAGATGACACCAGCAGGCATGGTGTACAATGGAAAATGTGCAACAGATCAGGCCCAGCGCCCCGGAGTGAAACGGAGTGCTGGCCCATACACAGGCCTATTCTATCCACATCTTAGGGCAATAGAACGGGGGATGCGGGTGGAGTCAGTTTTGAACATTGATGCACCCCAATTTGCCCTCCACTCACCTGGGCCACACACCAGAGATGACCCCAGCAGGCATGGTGTACAATGGAAAGTGTGCAACAGATCAGGCCCAACGCCGTGGAGTGAAACGGACTGCTGGCCCATACAAAGGCCTATTCTATGCACATCGTAGGGCAACAGAACTGGGGATGCAGGTGGAGTCAGTTTTGAACATTGATGCACCCCAATCTGCCCTCCACTCACCTGGGCCACACTAGAGATGACCCCAGCAGGCATGGTGTACAATGGAAAATGTGCAACAGATCAGGCCCAACGCCGTGCAGTGAAACGGAGTGCTGGCCCATACACAGGCCTATTCTATCCACATCTTAGGGCAACAGAACTGGGGATGCGGGTGGAGTCAGATGTAAACATTAATGCACCCCAATCTGCCCTCCACTCACCTGGGCCAAACACCAGAGATGACCCCAGCAGGCATGGTGTACAATGGAAAGTGTGCAACACATCAGGCCCAACGCCGTGGAGTGAAACGGAGTGCTGGCCCATACACAGGCCTCTTCTATCCACATCTTAGGGCAACAGAACTGGGGATGCGGGTGGAGTCAGTTTTGAACATTCATGCACCCCAGTTAGCCCTCCACTCACCTGGGCAAAACATCAGAGATGACCCCAGCAGGCATGGTGTACAATGGAAAGTGTGCAACAGATCAGGCCCAACGCCGTGGAGTGAAACGGAGTGCTGGCCAATACACAGGCCTATTCTATCCACATCTTAGGGCAAAAGGACGGGGGATGTGAGTGGAGTCAGTTTTGAACATTCATGCACCCCAATTTGCCCTCCACTCACCTGGGCCACACCAGAGATGACCCCAGCAGGCATGGTGTACAATCGGTAGTGTACAACAGATCAGGCCCAACGCCGTGGAGTGAAACGGAGTGCTGCCCCATACACAGGCCTATTCTATCCACATCTTAGGGCAACAGAACTGGGGATGCGGGTGGAGTCAGTTTTGAACATTGATGCACCCCAATTTGCTCTCCACTCACCTGGGCCACACCAGAGATGACCCCAGCAGGCATGGTGTACAATCGGTAGTGTACAACAGATCAGGCCCAACGCCGTGGAGTGAAACGGAGTGCTGGCCCATACACAGGCCTATTCTATCCACATCTTAGGGCAACAGAACTGGGGATGCGGGTGGAGTCAGTTTTGAACGTTGATGCACCCCAATTTGCCCTCCACTCACCTGGGCCACACGCGAGAGATGACCCCAGCAGGCATGGTGTGCAATGGAAAGTGTGCAACAGATCAGGCCCAACGCCGTGGAGTGGAACGGAGTGCTGGCCCATACACAGGCCTATTCTATCCACATCCTAGGGCAACAGAACTGGGGATGCGAATGGAGTCAGATTTGAACATTCATGCACCCCTATTTGCCCTCCACTCACCTGGGCCACACCAGAGATGACCCCAGCAGGCATGATGTACAATGGAAAATGTGCAACAGATCAGGCCCAACGCCGTGGAGTGAAACATAGTGCTGGCCCATACACAGGCCTATTTTATCCACATCTTAGGGCAACAGAACTGGGGATGCGGGTGGAGTCAGTTTTGAACATTGATGCACCCCAATGTGCCCTCCACTCACCTGGGGCACACACCAGAGATGACCCCAGCAGGCATGGTGTACAATGGAAAGTGTGCAACAGATCAGGCCCAACGCCGTGGAGTGAAACGGAGTGCTGGCCCATACACAGGCCTATTCTATCCACATCTTAGGGCAACAGAACTGGGGATGCGGGTGGAGTCAGTTTTGAACATTGATGCACCCGAATTTGCCCTCCACTCACCTGGGCCAAACACCAGAGATGACCCCAGCAGGCATGGTGTACAATGGAAAGTGTGCAACAGAACAGGCCCAAGGCCGTGGAGTGAAACGGAGTGCTGGCCCATACACAGGCCTATTCTATCCACATCTTAGGGCAACAGAACGGGGGATGCGGCTGGAGTCAGTTTTGAACATTGATGCACCCCAATTTGCCCTCCACTCACCTGGGCCACACACCAGAGATGACCCCAGCAAGCATGGTGTACAATCGAAAGTGTGCAAAAGATCAGGCCCCACGCCGTGGAGTGAAACGGAGCCGCTGGCCCATACACAGGCCTATTCTATCCACATCTTAGGGCAACAGAACTGGGGATGCGGGTGGAGTCAGTTTTGAACATTGATGCACCCCAATTTGCCCTCCACTCACCTGGGCCACACACCAGAGATGACCCCAGCAGGCATGGTGTACAATGGAAAGTGTGCAACAGATCAGGCCCAACGCCGTGGAGTGAAACGGAGTGCTGGCCCATACACAGGCCTATTCTACCCACATCTTAGGGCAACAGAACTGGGGATGCCGTTGGAGTCAGTTTTGAACATTGATGCACCCCAATTTGCCCTCCACTCACCTGGGCCAAACACCAGAGATGACCCCAGCAGGCATGGTGTACAATCGAAAGTGTGCAACAGATCAGGCCCCACGCCGAGGAGGGAAACGGAGTGCTGGCCCATACACAGGCCTATTCTATCCACATCTTAGGGCAACAGAACTGGGGATGCGGGTGGAGTCAGCTTTGCACATTGATACACCCAAATTTAGCCTCCACTCACCTGGGCCACACACCAGAGATGACCCCAGCAGGCATGGTGTACAATGGAAAGTGTACAACAGATCAGGCCCCATGCCGTGGAGTGAAACGGAGTGCTGGCCCACACACAGGCCTATTCAATCCAGATCTTAGGGCAAAAGAACTGGGGATGCGGGTGGAGTCAGTTTTGAACATTGATGCACCACAATTTGCCCTCCACTCACCTGGGCCAAACACCAGAGATGACCCCAGCAGGCATGGTGTACAATGGAAAGTGTGCAACAGATCAGGGCCAACGCCGTGGAGTGAAACGGAGTGCTGGCCCATACACAGGCCTATTCTACCCACATCTTAGGGCAACAGAACTGGGGATGCGGGTGGAGTCAGTTTTGAACATTGATGCAACCCAATTTGCCCTCCACTCACCTGGGCCACACCAGAGATGACCCCAGCAGGCATGGTGTACAATGGAAAGTGTGCAACAGATCAGGCCCAACGCCGTGGAGTGAAACGGAGTGCTGGCCCATACACAGGCCTATTCTATCCACATCTTAGGGCAACAGAACTGGGGATGCGGGTGGAGTCAGTTTTGAAAATTCATGCACCCCAATTTGCCCTCCACTCACCTGGGCCACACCAGAGATGACCCCAGCAGGCATGGTGTACAATGGAAAGTGTGCAACAGATCAGGTCCAGCGCCGTGGAGTGAAACGGAGTGCTGGCCCATACACAGGCCTATTCTACCCACATCTTAGGGCAACAGAACTGGGGATGCGGGTGGAGTCAGTTTGGAACATTGATGCAACCCAATTTGCCCTCCACTCACCTGGGCCACACCAGAGATGACCCCAGCAGGCATGGTGTACAATGGAAAGTGTGCAGCAGATCAAGCCCAAGGCCGTGGAGTGAAACGGAGTGCTGGCCCATACACAGGCCTATTCCATCCACATCTTAGGGCAACAGAACTGAAGATGCGGGTGGAGTCAGTTTTGAACATTAATGCACCCCAATTTGCCCTCCACTCACCTGGGCCACACGCGAGAGATGACCCCAGCAGGGATGGTGTACAATCGGTAGTGTACAACAGATCAGGCCCAACGCCGTGGAGTGAAACGGAGTGCTGGCCCATACACAGGCCTATTCTATCCACATCTTAGGGCAACAGAACTGGGGATGCGGGTGGAGTCAGTTTTGAACGTTGATGCACCCCAATTTGCCCTCCACTCACCTGGGCCACACGCGAGAGATGACCCCAGCAGGCATGGTGTGCAATGGAAAGTGTGCAACAGATCAGGCCCAACGCCGTGGAGTGGAACGGAGTGCTGGCCCATACACAGGCCTATTCTATCCACATCCTAGGGCAACAGAACTGGGGATGCGAATGGAGTCAGATTTGAACATTCATGCACCCCAATGTGCCCTCCACTCACCTGGGCCACACACCAGAGATGACCCCAGCAGGCATGGTGTACAATGGAAAGTGTGCAACAGATCAGGCCCAACGCCGTGGAGTGAAACGGAGTGCTGGCCCATACACAGGCCTATTCTATCCACATCTTAGGGCAACAGAACTGGGGATGCGGGTGGAGTCAGTTTTGAACATTGATGCACCCGAATTTGCCCTCCACTCACCTGGGCCACACCAGAGATGACCCCAGCAGGCATGATGTACAATGGAAAATGTGCAACAGATCAGGCCCAACGCCGTGGAGTGAAACATAGTGCTGGCCCATACACAGGCCTATTTTATCCACAGCTTAGGGCAACAGAACTGGGGATGCGAATGGAGTCAGTTTTGAACATTGATGCACCCCAATGTGCCCTCCACTCACCTGGGCCACACACCAGAGATGACCCCAGCAGGCATGGTGTACAATGGAAAGTGTGCAACAGATCAGGCCCAGCGCCGTGGAGTGAAACGGAGTGCTGGCCCATACACAGGCCTATTCTATCCACATCTTAGGGCAACAGAACTGGGGATGCGGGTGGAGTCAGTTTTGAACATTGATGCACCCGAATTTGCCCTCCACTCACCTGGGCCAAACACCAGAGATGACCCCAGCAGGCATGGTGTACAATGGAAAGTGTGCAACAAAAAAAGGCCCAAGGCCGTGGAGTGAAACGGAGTGCTGGCCCATACACAGGCCTATTCTATCCACATCTTAGGGCAACAGAACTGGGGATGCGGGTGGAGTCAGTTTTGAACATTGATGCACCCCAATTTGCCCTCCACTCACCTGGGCCACACACCAGAGATGACCCCAGCAGGCATGGTGTACAATGGAAAGTGTGCAACAGATCAGGCGCAACGCCGTGGAGTGAAACGGAGTGCTGGCCCATACACAGGCCTATTCTACCCACATCTTAGGGCAACAGAAATGGGGATGCCGTTGGAGTCAGTTTTGAACATTGATGCACCCCAATTTGCCCTCCACTCACCTGGGCCAAACACCAGAGATGACCCCAGCAGGCATGGTGTACAATCGAAAGTGTGCAACAGATCAGGCCCCACGCCGAGGAGGGAAACGGAGTGCTGGCCCATACACAGGCCTATTCTATCCACATCTTAGGGCAACAGAACTGGGGATGCGGGTGGAGTCAGCTTTGCACATTGATACACCCAAATTTAGCCTCCACTCACCTGGGCCACACACCAGAGATGACCCCAGCAGGCATGGTGTACAATGGAAAGTGTACAACAGATCAGGCCCCATGCCGTGGAGTGAAACGGAGTGCTGGCCTACACACAGGCCTATTCTATCCAGATCTTAGGGCAACAGAACTGGGGATGCGGGTGGAGTCAGTTTTGAACATTGATGCACCCCAATTTGCCCTCCACTCACCTGGGCCAAACACCAGAGATGACCCCAGCAGGCATGGTGTACAATGGAAAGTGTGCAACAGATCAGGGCCAACGCCGTGGAGTGAAACGGAGTGCTGGCCCATACACAGGCCTATTCTATCCACATCTTAGGGCAACAGAACTGGGGATGCGGGTGGAGTCAGTTTTGAAAATTCATGCACCCCAATTTGCCCTCCACTCACCTGGGCCACACCAGAGATGACCCCAGCAGGCATGGTGTACAATGGAAAATGTGCAACAGATCAGGCCCAACGCCGTGGAGTGAAACGGAGTGCTGGCCCATACACAGGCCTATTCTATCCACATCTTATGGCAACAGAACTGGGGATGCGGGTGGAGTCAGATTTGAACATTGATGCACCCCAATTTGCCCTCCACTCACCTGGGCCACACACCAGAGATGACCCCAGCAGGCATGGTGTGCAATGGAAAATGTGCAACAGATCAGGCCCAACGCCGTGGAGTGAAACGGAGTGCTGGCCCATACACAGGCCTATTCTACCCACATCTTAGGGCAACAGAACTGGGGATGCGGGTGGAGTCAGTTTTGAACATTGATGCAACCCAATTTGCCCTCCACTCACCTGGGCCAAATACCAGAGATGACCCCAGCAGGCATGGTGTACAATGGAAAGTG
This sequence comes from Eutreptiella sp. 'Long Island Sound 2002', assembly GCA_964036045.1. Classification (NCBI taxonomy): domain Eukaryota; phylum Euglenozoa; class Euglenophyceae; order Eutreptiales; family Eutreptiaceae; genus Eutreptiella; species Eutreptiella sp. 'Long Island Sound 2002'. The sequence goes on from OZ038389.1 coordinate 28,969,020, forward strand.
TGCAGCAGATCAAGCCCAAGGCCGTGGAGTGAAACGGAGTGCTGGCCCATACACAGGCCTATTCCATCCACATCTTAGGGCAACAGAACTGAAGATGCGGGTGGAGTCAGTTTTGAACATTGATGCACCCCAATTTGCCCTCCACTCACCTGGGCCACACGCGAGAGATGACCCCAGCAGGCATGGTGTACAATGGAAAGTGTGCAACAGATCAGGCCCAACGCCGTGGAGTGAAACGGAGTGCTGGCCCATACACAGGCCTATTCTATCCACATCTTAGGGCAACAGAATTGGGGATGCAGGTGGAGTCAGTGTTGAACATTCATGCACCCCAATGTGCCCTCCACTCACCTGGGCCACAGACCAGAGATGACCCCAGCAGGCATGGTGTACAATGGAAAATGGGCAACAGATCAGGTCCAGCGCCGTGGAGTGAAACGGAGTGCTGGCCCATACACAGGCCTATTCTACCCACATCTTAGGGCAACAGAACTGGGGATGCGGGTGGAGTCAGTTTTGAACATTGATGCAACCCAATTTGCCCTCCACTCACCTGGGCCAAATACCAGAGATGACCCCAGCAGGCATGGTGTACAATGGAAAGTGTGCAGCAGATCAAGCCCAAGGCCGTGGAGTGAAACGGAGTGCTGGCCCATACACAGGCCTATTCCATCCACATCTTAGGGCAACAGAACTGAAGATGCGGGTGGAGTCAGTTTTGAACATTGATGCACCCCAATTTGCCCTCCACTCACCTGGGCCACACGCGAGAGATGACCCCAGCAGGCATGGTGTACAATGGAAAGTGTGCAACAGATCAGGCCCAACGCCGTGGAGTGAAACGGAGTGCTGGCCCATACACAGGCCTATTCTATCCACATCTTAGGGCAACAGAATTGGGGATGCAGGTGGAGTCAGTTATGAACATTCATGCACCCCAATGTGCCCTCCACTCACCTGGGCCACAGACCAGAGATGACCCCAGCAGGCATGGTGTACAATGGAAAATGTGCAACAGATCAGGTCCAGCGCCGTGGAGTGAAACGCAGCGCTGGCCCATACACAGGCCTAATCTATCCACATCTTAGGGCAACAGAACTGGGGATGCGGGTGGAGTCAGCTTTGAACATTGATGCACCCCAATTTGCCCTCCACTCACCTGGGCCAAATACCAGAGATGACCCCAGCAGGCATGGTGTACAATGGAAAGTGTGCAGCAGATCAGGCCCAAGGCCCTGGAGTGAAACGGAGTGCTGGCCCATACACAGGCCTATTCTATCCACATCTTAGGGCAACAGAACTGGGGATGCGGGTGGAGTCAGTTTTGAACATTGATGCACCCCAATTTGCCCTCCACTCACCTGGGCCACACACGGGAGATGACCGCAGCAGGCATGGTGTACAATGGAAAGTGTGCAACAGATCAGGCCCAACGCCGAGGAGGGAGACGGAGTGCTGGCCAATACACAGGCGTCTTCTATCCACATCTTAGGGCAACAGAACTGGGGACGCAGGTGGAGGCAGTTGTGAACATTCATGCACCCCAATTTGCCCTCCACTCACCTGGGCAACATACCAGAGATAAATGCAGCAGGCATGCTGTACAATCGAAAGTGTGCAACAGATCAGGCCCAACGCCGTGGAGTGAAACGGAGTGCTGGCCCATACACAGGCCTATTATATCCACATCTTAGGGCAACAGAACTGGGGATGCGGGTGGAGTCGGCTTTAAAGGTTACTGCACTCCAATCTGCCCTCCACTCACCTGGGCCACACACCAGAGATGACCCCAGCAGGCATGGTGTACAATGGAAAGTGTGCAAAAGATCAGGCCCAACGCCGTGGAGTGAAACGGAGTGCTGGCCCATACACAGACCTATTCTATCCACATCTTAGGGCAACACAACTGGGGTTGCAGGTGGAGTCAGTTTTGAACATTGATGCACCTTAATTTGCCCTCCACTCACCTGGGCCACACTAGAGATGACCCCAGCAGGCATAGTGTACAATGGAAAATGTGCAACAGATCAGGCCCAACGCCGTGGAGTGAAACGGACTGCTGGCCCATACACAGGCCTATTCTATCCACATCTTAGGGCAACAGAACTGGGGATGCGGGTGGAGTCAGTTTTGAACATTCATGCACCCCAATTTACCCTCCACTCACCTGGGCCAAACACCAGAGATAACCCCAGCAGGCATGGTGTGCAATGGAAAGTGTGCAAAAGATCAGGCCCAACGCCGTGGAGTGAAACGGACTGCTGGCCCATACACAGGCCTATTCTATCCACATCTTAGGGCAACAGAACTGGGGATGCAGGTGGAGTCAGTTTTGAACATTGATGCACCCCAATTTGCCCTCCACTCACCTGGGCCACACTAGAGATGACCCCAGCAGGCATGGTGTACAATGGAAAATGTGCAACAGATCAGGCCCAACGCCGTGGAGTGAAACGGAGTGCTGGCCCATACACAGGCCTATTCTATCCACATCTTAGGGCAACAGAACTGGGGATGCGGGTGGAGTCAGATGTAAACATTAATGCACCCCAATCTGCCCCCCACTCACCTGGGCCAAACACCAGAGATGACCCCAGCAGGCATGGTGTACAATGGAAAGTGTGCAACACATCAGGCCCAACGCTGTGGAGTGAAACGGAGTGCTGGCCCATACACAGGCCTATTCTATCCACATCTTAGGGCAACAGAACTGGGGATGCGGGTGGAGTCAGTTTTGAACATTCATGCACCCCAGTTAGCCCTCCACTCACCTGGGCAAAACATCAGAGATGACCCCAGCAGGCATGGTGTACAATGGAAAGTGTGCAACAGATCAGGCCCAACGCCGTGGAGTGAAACGGAGTGCTGGCCAATACACAGGCCTCTTCTATCCACATCTTAGGGCAACAGAACTTGGGATGCGGGTGGAGTCAGTTTTGAACATTCATGCACCCCAATTTGCCCTCCACTCACCTGGGCCACACACCAGAGATGACCCCAGCAGGCATGGTGTACAATCGAAAGTGTACAACAGATCAGGCCCCACGCCTTGGAGTGAAACGGAGTGCTGGCCCATACACAGGCCTCTTCTATCCACATCTTAGGGCAACAGAACTTGGGATGCGGGTGGAGTCAGTTTTGAACATTCATGCACCCCAATTTGCCCTCCACTCACCTGGGCCACACACCAGAGATAACCCCAGCAGGCATGGTGTGCAATGGAAAGTGTGCAACAGATCAGGCCCAACGCCGTGGAGTGAAACGGAGTGCTGGCCCATACACAGGCCTATTCTGTCCACATCTTAGGGCAACAGAACTGGGGATGCAGGTGGAGTCAGTTTTGAACATTGATGCACCCCAGTTTGCCCTCCACTCACCTGGGCCACACTAAAGATGACCCCAGCAGGCATGGTGTACAATGAAAAATGTGCAACAGATCAGGCCCAACGCCGTGGAGTGAAACGGAGTGCTGGCCCATACACAGGCCTATTCTATCCACAGCTTAGGGCAACAGAACTGGGAATGCGGGTGGAGTCAGATGTAAACATTAATGCACCCCAATCTGCCCTCCACTCACCTGGGCCAAACACCAGAGATGACCCCAGCAGGCATGGTGTACAATGAAAAATGTGCAACACATCAGGCCGAACGCTGTGGAGTAAAACGAAGTGCTGGCCCATACACAGGCCTATTCTATCCACATCTTAGGGCAACAGAACTGGGGATGCGGGTGGAGTCAGTTTTGAACATTCATGCACCCCAGTTAGCCCTCCACTCACCTGGGCAAAACATCAGAGATGACCCCAGCAGGCATGGTGTACAATGGAAAGTGTGCAACAGATCAGGCCCAACGCCGTACAGTGAAACGGAGTGCTGGCCAATACACAGGCCTATTCTATCCACATCTTAGGGCAAAAGGACGGGGGATGTGAGTGGAGTCAGTTTTGAAAATTCATGCACCCCAGTTTGCCCTCCACTCACCTGGGCCACACACCAGAGATGACCCCAGCAGGCATGGTGTACAATCGAAAGTGTACAAAAGATCAGGCCCCACGCCTTGGAGTGAAACGGAGTGCTAGCCCATACACAGGCCTATTCTATCCACATCTTAGGGCAACAGAACTGGGGATGCGGGTGGAGTCAGTTTTGAACATTCATGCAACCCAATTTGCTCTCCACTCACCTGGGCCACACCAGAGATGACCCCAGCAGGCATGGTGTACAATCGGTACTGTACAACAGATCAGGCCCAACGCCGTGGAGTGAAACGGAGTGCTGGCCCATACACAGGCCTATTCTATCCACATCTTAGGGCAACAGAACTGGGGATGCGGGTGGAGTCAGTTTTGAACGTTGATGCACCCCAATTTGCCCTCCACTCACCTGGGCCACACGCGAGAGATGACCCCAGCAGGCATGGTGTGCAATGGAAAGTGTGCAACAGATCAGGCCCAACGCCGTGGAGTGAAACGGAGTGCTGGCCCATACACAGGCCCATTCTATCCACATCCTAGGGCAACAGAACTGGGGATGCGAGTGGAGTCAGATTTGAACATTCATGCACCCCAATTTGCCCTCCACTCACCTGGACCAAACACCAGAGATGACCCCAGCAGGAATGGTGTACAATGGAAAATGTGCAACAGATCAGGCCCAACGCCGTGGAGGGAAACGGAGTGCTGGCCCATACACAGGCCTATTCTATCCACATCTTAGGGCAACAGAACTGGGGATGCGGGTGGAGTCAGTTTTGAACATTGATGCACCCCAATGTGCCCTCCACTCACCTGGGCCACACACCAGAGATGACCCCAGCAGGCATGGTGTACAATGGAAAGTGTGCAACAGATCAGGCCCAACGCCGTGGAGTGAAATGGAGTGTTGGCCCATACACAGGCCTATTCTATCCACATCTTAGGGCAACAGAACTGGGGATGCGGGTGGAGTCAGTTTTGAACATTGATGCACCCCAATTTGCCCTCCACTCACCGAGGCCACACACCAGAGATGACCCCAGCAAGCATGGTGTACAATGGAAAGTGTGCAAAAGATCAGGCCCCACGCCGTGGAGTGAAACGGAGCCGCTGGCCCATACACAGGCCTATTCTATCCACATCTTTGGGCAACAGAACTGGGGATGCGGGTGGAGTCAGTTTTGAACATTGATGCACCCCGATTTGCCCTCCACTCACCTGGGCCACACACCAGAGATAACCCCAGCAGGCATGGTGTACAATGGAAAGTGTGCAACAGATCAGGCCCAACGCCGTGGAGTGAAACGGAGTGCTGGCCCATACACAGGCCTATTCTACCCACATCTTAGGGCAACAGAACTGGGGATGCCGTTGGAGTCAGTTTTGAACATTGATGCACCCCAATTTGCCCTCCACTCACCTGGGCCAAACACCAGAGATGACCCCAGCAGGCATGGTGTACAATCGAAAGTGTGCAACAGATCAGGCCCCACGCCGAGGAGGGAAACGGAGTGCTGGCCCATACACAGGCCTATTCTATCCACATCTTAGGGCAACAGAACTGGGGATGCGGGTGGAGTCAGCTTTGCACATTGATACACCCAAATTTAGCCTCCACTCACCTGGGCCACACACCAGAGATGACCCCAGCAGGCATGGTGTACAATGGAAAGTGTGCAACAGATCAGGCCCAACGCCGTGGAGTGAAACGGAGTGCTGGCCCACACACAGGCCTATTCTATCCACATCTTAGGGCAACAGAACTGGGGATGCGGGTGGAGTCAGTTTTGAACATTCATGCACCCCAATTTGCCCTCCACTCACCTGGGCCACACCAGAGATGACCCCAGCAGGCATGGTGTACAATGGAAAATGTGCAACAGATCAGGTCCAGCGCCGTGGAGTGAAACAGAGTGCTGGCCCATACACAGGCCTATTCTATCCACATCTTAGGGCAACAGAACTGGGGATGCGGGTGGAGTCAGTTTTGAACATTGATGCACCCCAATTTGCCCTCCACTCACCTGGGCCACACACCAGAGATGACCCCAGCAGGCATGGTGTACAATGCAAAGTGTGCAACAGATCAGGCCCAACGCCGTGGAGTGAAACGGAGTGCTGGCCCATACACAGGCCTATTCAATCCAGATCTTAGGGCAACAGAACTGGGGATGCGGGTGGAGTCAGTTTTGAAAATTCATGCACCCCAATTTGCCCTCCACTCACCTGGGCCACACCAGAGATGACCCCAGCAGGCATGGTGTACAATGGAAAGTGTGCAACAGATCAGGCCCCACGCCGCGGAGTGAAACGGAGTGCTGGCCCATACACAGGCCTATTCTATCCACATCTTATGGCAACAGAACTGGGGATGCGGGTGGAGTCAGATTTGAACATTGATGCACCCCAATTTGCCCTCCACTCACCTGGGCCACACACCAGAGATGACCCCAGCAGGCATGGTGTGCAATGGAAAATGTGCAACAGATCAGGCCCAACGCCGTGGAGTGAAACGGAGTGCTGGCCCATACACAGGCCTATTCTACCCACATCTTGGGGCAACAGAACTGGGGATGCGGGTGGAGTCAGTTTTGAACATTGATGCAACCCAATTTGCCCTCCACTCACCTGGGCCAAACACCAGAGATGACCCCAGCAGGCATGGTGTACAATGGAAAGTGTGCAGCAGATCAAGTCCAAGGCCGTGGAGTGAAACGGAGTGCTGGCCCATACACAGGCCTGTCCCATCCACATCTTAGGGCAACAGAACTGAAGATGCGGGTGGAGTCAGTTTTGAACATTGATGCACCCCAATTTGCCCTCCACTCACCTGGGCCACACGCGAGAGATGACCCCAGCAGGCATGGTGTACAATGGAAAGTGTGCAACACATCAGGTCCAACGCTGTGCAGTGAAACGGAGTGCTGGCCCATAAACAGGCCTATTCTATCCACATCTTAGGGCAACAGAATTGGGGATGCAGGTGGAGTCAGTTTTGAACATTCATGCACCCCAATTTGCCCTCCACTCACCTGGGCCACACACCAGAGATGACCGCAGCAGGCATGGTGTACAATGGAAAGTGTGCAACAGATCAGGCCCAATGCCGTGGATTGAAACGGATTGATGGCCCATACACAGGCCTATTCTATCCACATCTTAGGGCAAAAGAACTGGGGATGCGGGTGGAGTCAGTTTTGAACATTGATGCACCCCAATTTGCCCTCCACTCACCTGGGCCACACGCGAGAGATGACCCCAGCAGGCATGGTGTACAATGGAAAGTGTGCAACACATCAGGTCCAACGCTGTGCAGTGAAACGGAGTGCTGGCCCATACACAGGCCTATTCTATCCACATCTTAGGGCAACAGAATTGGGGATGCGGGTGGAGTCAGTTTTGAACATTCATGCACCCCAATTTGCCCTCCACTCACCTGGGCCAAATACCAGAGATGACCCCAGCAGGCATGGTGTACAATGGAAAATGTGCAACAGATCAGGTCCAGCGCCGTGGAGTGAAACGCAGCGCTGGCCCATACACAGGCCTATACTATCCACATCGTAGGGCAACAGAACTGGGGATGCGGGTGGAGTCAGCTTTGAACATTGATGCACCCCAATTTGCCCTCCACTCACCTGGGCCACACATTAGAGATGACCCCAGCAGGCATGGTGTACAATCGAAAGTGTGCAGCAGATCAGGCCCAAGGCCCTGGAGTGAAACGGAGTGCTGGCCCATACACAGGCCTATTCTATCCACATCCTAGGGCAACAGAACTGGGGATGCGGGTGGAGTCAGTTTTGAACATTGATGCACCCCAATTTGCCCTCCACTCACCTGGGCCACACAACAGAGATGACCGCAGCAGGCATGGTGTACAATGGAAAGTGTGCAACAGATCAGGCCCAACGCCGAGGAGGGAAACGGAGTGCTGGCCAATACACAGGCCTATTCTATCCACATCTTAGGGCAACAGAACTGGGGACGCAGGTGGAGGCAGTTGTGAACATTCATGCACCCCAATTTGCTCTCCACTCACCTGGGCAACATACCAGAGATAAATGCAGCAGGCATGGTGTACAATCGAAAGTGTGCAACAGATCAGGCCCAACGCCGTGGAGTGAAACGGAGTGCTGGCCCATACACAAGCCTATTATATCCACATCTTAGGGCAACAGAACTGGGGATGCGGGTGGAGTCGGTTCCAAACGTTACTGCACCCCCATCTGCCCTCCAATCACCTGGGCCACACACCAGAGATGACCCCAGCAGGCATGGTGTACAATGGAAAGTGTGCAACACATCAGGCCCAACGCCGTGGAGTGAAACGGAGTGCTGGCCCATACACAGGCATCCTCTATCCACATCTTAGGGCAATAGAACTGGGGATGCGGGTGGAGTCGGTTTTGAACATTGATGCACCCCAATTTTCCCTCCACTCACCTGGGCCACACACCAGAGATGACCCCAGCAGGCATGGTGTACAATGGAAAATGTGCAACAGATCAGGCCCAACGCTGTGGAGTGAAACGGAGTGCTGGCCCATACACAGGCCTCCTCTATCCACATCTTAGGGCAACAGAACTGGGAATGCGGGTGGAGTCGGTTGTGAACATTGATGCACCCCCATTTGCCCTCCACTCACCTGGGTCACACACCAGAGATGACCCCAGCAGGCATGGTGTACAATGGAAAGTGTGCAACACAGCAGGCCCAACGCTGTGGAGTGAAACGGAGTGCTGACCCATACACAGGCCTATTCTATCCACATCTTAGGGCAAAAGAACTCGGGATGCGGGTGGAGTCAGTTTTTAACATTGATGCACCCCAATTTGCCCTCCACTAACCTGGGCCACACACACAGAGATGACCCCAGCAGGCATGGTGTACAATGAAAAGTGTGCAAAAGATCAGGCCCAACGCCGTGCAGTGAAACGGAGTGCTGGCCCATACACAGGCCTATTCTATCCACATCTTAGGGCAACAGAACTGGGGTTGCAGGTGGAGTCAGTTTTGAACATTGATGCACCTTAATTTGCCCTCCACTCACCTGGGCCACACTAGAGATGACCCCAGCAGGCATAGTGTACAATGAAAAATGTGCAACAGATCAGGCCCAACGCCGTGGAGTGAAACGGAGTGCTGGCCCATACACAGGCCTATTCTATCCACATCTTAGGGCAACAGAACTCGGGATGCGGGTGGAGTCGGTTTCAAACGTTACTGCACCCCAATCTGCCCTCCACTCACCTGGGCCAAACACCAGAGATGACCCCAGCAGGCATGGTGTACAATGGAAAGTGTGCAACACATCAGGCCCAACGCCGTGGAGTGAAACGGAGTGCTGGCCCATACACAGGCCTATTCTATCCACATCTTAGGGCAATAGAACTGGGGATGCGGGTGGAGTCAGTTTTGAACATTGATGCACCCCAATTTGCCCTCCACTCACCTGGGCCACACACCAGAGATGACCCCAGCAGGCATGGTGTACAATGGAAAATGTGCAACAGATCAGGCCGAACGCTGTGGAGTGAAACGGAGTGCTGGCCCATACACAGGCATCCTCTATCCACATCTTAGGGCAACAGAACTGGGGATGCGGGTGGAGTCAGTTTTGAACATTAATGCACCCCAATCTGCTCTCCACTCACCTGGGCCAAACATCAGAGATGACCCCAGCAGGCATGGTGTACAATGGAAAGTGTGCAACAGATCAGGCCCAACGCCGTGGAGTGAAACGGAGTGCTGGCCCATACACAGGCCTATTCCATCCACATCTTAGGGCCAAAGAAAGGGGGATGCGGGTGGAGTCAGTTTTGAACATTGATGCACCGCGATTTGCCCTCCACTCACCTGGGCCACACACCAGAGATGACCCCAGCAGGCATGGTGTACAATCGAAAGTGTACAACAGATCAGGCCCCACGCTGTGGAGTGAAACGGAGTGCTGGCCCATGCACAGGCCTATTGTATCCACATCTTAGGGCAATAGAACTGGGGATGCGGGTGGAGTCAGTTTTGAACATTGATGCACCCCAATTTGCCCTCCACTCACCTGGGCCATACACCAGAGATGACCCCAGCAGGCATGGTGTACAATCCAAAGTGTACAACAGATCAGGCCCAACGCCGTGGAGTGAAACGGAGTGCTGGCCCATACACAGGCCTATTCTATCCACATCTTAGGGCAACAGAACTGGGGATGCGGGTGGAGTCAGTGTTGAACATTGATGCACCCCAATTTGCCCTCCACTCACCTGGGCCACACACCAGAGATGACCCCAGCAGGCATGGTGTACAATGGAAAGTGTGCAACAGATCAGGCCCAACGCCGTGGAGTGAAACGGAGTGCTGGCCCATACACAGGCCTATTCTACCCACATCTTAGGGCAACAGAACTGGGGATGCGGGTGGAGTCAGTTTTGAACATTGATGCAACCCAATTTGCCCTCCACTCACCTGGGCCAAATACCAGAGATGACCCCAGCAGGCATGGTGTACAATGGAAAGTGTGCAGCAGATCAGGCCCAACGCCGTGGAGTGAAACGGAGTGCTGGCCCATACACAGGCCTATTCTATCCACATCTTAGGGCAACAGAATTCGGGATGCAGGTGGAGTCAGCTTTGAACATTCATGCACCCCAATTTGCCCTCCACTCACCTGGGCCACACACCAGAGATGACCCCAGGAGGCATGGTGTACAATGGAAAATGTGCAACAGATCAGGTCCAGCGCCGTGGAGTGAAACGCAGCGCTGGCCCATACACAGGCCTATTCTACCCACATCTTAGGGCAACAGAACTGGGGATGCGGGTGGAGTCAGTTTTGAACATTGATGCAACCAAATTTGCCCTCCACTCACCTGGGCCAAATACCAGAGATGACCCCAGCAGGCATGGTGTACAATGGAAAGTGTGCAGCAGATCAGGCCCAAGGCCGTGGAGGGAAACGGAGTGCTGGCCCATACACAGGCCTATTCTATCCACATCTTATGGCAACAGAACTGGGGATGCGGGTGGAGTCAGATTTGAACATTGATGCACCAAAATTTGCCCTCCACTCACCTGGGCCACACACCAGAGATGACCGCAGCAGGCATGGTGTACAATGGAAAGTGTGCAACAGATCAGGCCCAACGCCGAGGAGTGAAACGGAGTGCTGGCCCATACACAGGCCTATTCTATCCACATCTTAGGGCAACAGAACTGGGGATGCGGGTGGAGTCGGTTTTAAACGTTACTGCACCCAAATATGCCCTCCACGCACCTGGGCCAAACACCAGAGATGACCCCAGCAGGCATGGTGTACAATGGAAAGTGTGCAACACAGCAGGCCCAACGCTGTGGAGTGAAACGGAGTGCTGGCCCATACACAGGCCTATTCTATCCACATCTTAGGGCAAAAGAACCCGGGATGCGGGTGGTGTCAGTTTTGAACATTGATGCACCCCAATTTGCCCTCCACTCACCTGGGCCACACACACAGAGATGACCCCAGCAGGCATGGTGTACAATGGAAAGTGTGCAAAAGATCAGGCCCAACGCCGTGCAGTGAAACGGAGTGCTGCCCCATACACAGGCCTATTCTATCCACATCTTAGGGCAACAGAACTGGGGTTGCAGGTGGAGTCAGTTATGAACATTGATGCACCTTAATTTGCCCTCCACTCACCTGGGCCACACTAGAGATGACCCAAGCGGGCATAGTGTACAATGAAAAATGTGCAACAGATCAGGCCCAACGCCGTGGAGTGAAACGGAGTGCTGGCCCATACACAGGCCTATTCTATCCACATCTTAGGGCAACAGAACTGGGGATGCGGGTGGAGTCGGTTTCAAACGTTACTGCACCCCAATCTGCCCTCCACTCACCTGGGCCAAACACCAGAGATGACCCCAGCAGGCATGGTGTACAATGGAAAGTGTGCAACACATCAGGCCCAACGCCGAGGAGTGAAACGGAGTGCTGGCCCATACACAGGCCTATTCTATCCACATCTTAGGGCAATAGAACTGGGGATGCGGGTGGAGTCAGTTTTGAACATTGATGCACCCCAATTTGCCCTCCACTCACCTGGGCCACACACCAGAGATGACCCCAGCAGGCATGGTGTACAATGGAAAATGTGCAACAGATCAGGCCCAACGCTGTGGAGTGAAACGGAGTGCTGGCCCATACACAGGCATCCTCTATCCACATCTTAGGGCAACAGAACTGGGGATGCGGGTGGAGTCAGTTTTGAACATTAATGCACCCCAATCTGCTCTCCACTCACCTGGGCCAAACATCAGAGATGACCCCAGCAGGCATGGTGTACAATGGAAAGTGTGCAACAGATCAGGCCCAACGCCGTGGAGTGAGACGGAGTGCTGGCCCATACACAGGCCTATTTCATCCACATCTTAGGGCCAAAGAAAGGGGGATGCGGGTGGAGTCAGTTTTGAACATTCATGCACCCCGATTTGCCCTCCACTCACCTGGGCCACACACCAGAGATGACCCCAGCAGGCATGGTGTACAATCGAAAGTGTACAACAGATCAGGCCCCACGCTGTGGAGTGAAACGGAGTGCTGGCCCATGCACAGGCCTATTCTATCCACATCTTAGGGCAATAGAACTGGGGATGCGGGTGGAGTCAGTTTTGAACATTGATGCACCCCAATTTGCCCTCCACTCACCTGGGCCATACACCAGAGATGACCCCAGCAGGCATGGTGTACAATCCAAAGTGTACAACAGATCAGGCCCAACGCCGTGGAGTGAAACGGAGTGCTGGCCCATACACAGGCCTAATCCATCCACATCTTAGGGCAATAGAACTGGGCATGCGGGTGGAGTCAGTTTTGAACATTGATGCACCCCAATTCGGCCTCCACTCACCTGGGCCACACACCAGAGATGACCCCAGCAGGCATGGTGTACAATGGAAAGTGTGCAACAGATCAGGCCCAACGCCGTGGAGTGAAACGGAGTGCTGGCCCATACACAGGCCTATTCTACCCACATCTGAAGGCAACAGAACTGGGGATGCGGGTGGAGTCAGTTTTGAACATTGATGCAACCCAATTTGCCCTCCACTCACCTGGGCCAAATACCAGAGATGACCCCAGCAGGCATGGTGTACAATGGAAAGTGTGCAGCAGATCAGGCCCAACGCCGTGGAGTGAAACGGAGTGCTGGCCCATACACAGGCCTATTCTATCCACATCTTAGGGCAACATAATTCGGGATGCAGGTGGAGTCAGCTTTGAACATTCATGCACCCCAATTTGCCCTCCACTCACCTGGGCCACACACCAGAGATGACCCCAGGAGGCATGGTGTACAATGGAAAATGTGCAACAGATCAGGTCCAGCGCCGTGGAGTGAAACGCAGCGCTGGCCCATACACAGGCCTATTCTACCCACATCTTAGGGCAACAGAACTGGGGATGCGGGTGGAGTCAGTTTTGAACATTGATGCAACCAAATTTGCCCTCCACTCACCTGGGCCAAATACCAGAGATGACCCCAGCAGGCATGGTGTACAATGGAAAGTGTGCAGCAGATCAGGCCCAAGGCCGTGGAGGGAAACGGAGTGCTGGCCCATACACAGGCCTATTCTATCCACATCTTGGGGCAACAGAACTGGGGATGCGGGTGGAGTCAGCTTTGAACATTGATGCACCCCAATTTGCCCTCCACTCACCTGGGCCACACACCAGAGATGACCGCAGCAGGCATGGTGTACAATGGAAAGTGTGCAACAGATCAGGCCCAACGCCGAGGAGTGAAACGGAGTGCTGGCCCATACACAGGCCTATTCTATCCACATCTTAGGGCAACAGAACTGGGGATGCGGGTGGAGTCGGTTTTAAACGTTACTGCACCCAAATCTGCCCTCCACTCACCTGGGCCAAACACCAGAGATGACCCCAGCAGGCATGGGGTACAATGGAAAGTGTGCAACACATCAGGCCCAACGCTGTGGAGTGAAATGCAGTGCTGGCCCATACACAGGCCTATTCTATCCACATCATAGGGCAACAGAACTGGGGATGCGGGTGGAGTCAGTTTTGAACATTGATGCACCCCAAATTGCCCTCCACTCACCTGGGCCACACACACATAGATGACCCCAGCAGGCATGGTGTACAATGGAAAGTGTGCAACAGATCACGCCCAACGCCGTGGAGTGGAACGGAGTGCTGGCCCATACACAGGCATCCTCTATCCACATCTTAGGGCAACAGAACTGGGGATGCGGGTGGAGTCAGTTTTGAACATTAATGCACCCCAATCTGCTCTCCACTCACCTGGGCCAAACATCAGAGATGACCCCAGCAGGCATGGTGTACAATGGAAAGTGTGCAACAGATCAGGCCCAACGCCGTGGAGTGAAACGGAGTGCTGGCCCATACACAGGCCTACTCCATCCACATCTTAGGGCCAAAGAAAGGGGGATGCGGGTGGAGTCAGTTTTGAACATTGATGCACCGCGATTTGCCCTCCACTCACCTGGGCCACACACCAGAGATGACCCCAGCAGGCATGGTGTACAATCGAAAGTGTACAACAGATCAGGCCCCACGCTGTGGAGTGAAACGGAGTGCTGGCCCATGCACAGGCCTATTGTATCCACATCTTAGGGCAATAGAACTGGGGATGCGGGTGGAGTCAGTTTTGAACATTGATGCACCCCAATTTGCCCTCCACTCACCTGGGCCATACACCAGAGATGACCCCAGCAGGCATGGTGTACAATCCAAAGTGTACCACAGATCAGGCCCAACGCCGTGGAGTGAAACGGAGTGCTGGCCCATACACAGGCCTATTCTATCCACATCTTAGGGCAACAGAACTGGGGATGCGGGTGGAGTCAGTTTTGAAGATTAATGCACCCCAACGTGCCCTCCACTCACCTGGGCTACACCAGAGATGACCCCAGCAGGCATGGTGTACAATGGAAAGTGTGCAACAGATCAGGCCCAACGCCGTGGAGTGAAACGGAGTGCTGGCCCATACACAGGCCTATTCTACCCACATCTTAGGGCAACAGAACTGGGGATGCGGGTGGAGTCAGTTTTGAACATTGATGCAACCCAATTTGCCCTCCACTCACCTGGGCCAAATACCAGAGATGACCCCAGCAGGCATGGTGTACAATAGAAGGGTGCAACAGATCAGGCCCAACGCCGTGGAGTGAAACGGAGTGCTGGCCCATACACAGGCCTATTCTATCCACATCTTAGGGCAAAAGAATTCGGGATGCAGGTGGAGTCAGCTTTGAACATTCATGCACCCCAATTTGCCCTCCACTCACCTGGGCCACACACCAGAGATGACCCCAGGAGGCATGGTGTACAATGGAAAATGTGCAACAGATCAGGTCCAGCGCCGTGGAGTGAAACGCAGCGCTGGCCCATACACAGGCCTATTCTACCCACATCTTAGGGCAACAGAACTGGGGATGCGGGTGGAGTCAGCTTTGAACATTGATGCAACCAAATTTGCCCTCCACTCACCTGGGCCAAATACCAGAGATGACCCCAGCAGGCATGGTGTACAATGGAAAGTGTGCAGCAGATCAGGCCCAAGGCCGTGGAGGGAAACGGAGTGCTGGCCCATACACAGGCCTATTCTATCCACATCTTATGGCAACAGAACTGGGGATGCGGGTGGAGTCAGATTTGAACATTGATGCACCAAAATTTGCCCTCCACTCACCTGGGCCACACACCAGAGATGACCGCAGCAGGCATGGTGTACAATGGAAAGTGTGCAACAGATCAGGCCCAACGCCGAGGAGTGAAACGGAGTGCTGGCCCATACACAGGCCTATTCTATCCACATCTTAGGGCAGCAGAACTGGGGATGCGGGTGGAGTCGGTTTTAAACGTTACTGCACCCAAATCTGCCCTCCACGCACCTGGGCCACACACCAGAGATGACCCCAGCAGGCATGGTGTACAATGGAAAGTGTGCAACACAGCAGGCCCAACGCTGTGGAGTGAAACGGAGTGCTGGCCCATACACAGGCCTATTCTATCCACATCTTAGGGCAACAGAACTGGGGATGCGGGTGGAGTCAGTTTTGAACATTGATGCACCCCAATTTGCCCTCCACTCACCTGGGCCACACACACAGAGATGACCCCAGCAGGCATGGTGTACAATGGAAAGTGTGCAAAAGATCAGGCCCAACGCCGTGCAGTGAAACGGAGTGCTGCCCCATACACAGGCCTATTCTATCCACATCTTAGGGCAACAGAACTGGGGATGCGGGTGGAGTCAGTTTTGAACATTAATGCACCCCAATCTGCTCTCCACTCACCTGGGCCAAACATCAGAGATGACCCCAGCAGGCATGGTGTACAATGGAAAGTGTGCAACAGATCAGGCCCAACGCCGTGGAGTGAGACGGAGTGCTGGCCCATACACAGGCCTATTTCATCCACATCTTAGGGCCAAAGAAAGGGGGATGCGGGTGGAGTCAGTTTTGAACATTCATGCACCCCGATTTGCCCTCCACTCACCTGGGCCACACACCAGAGATGACCCCAGCAGGCATGGTGTACAATCGAAAGTGTACAACAGATCAGGCCCCACGCTGTGGAGTGAAACGGAGTGCTGGCCCATGCACAGGCCTATTCTATCCACATCTTAGGGCAATAGAACTGGGGATGCGGGTGGAGTCAGTTTTGAACATTGATGCACCCCAATTTGCCCTCCACTCACCTGGGCCATACACCAGAGATGACCCCAGCAGGCATGGTGTACAATCCAAAGTGTACAACAGATCAGGCCCAACGCCGTGGAGTGAAACGTAGTGCTGGCCCATACACAGGCCTATTCTATCCACATCTTAGGGCAATAGAACTGGGCATGCGGGTGGAGTCAGTTTTGAACATTGATGCACCCCAATTCGGCCTCCACTCACCTGGGCCACACACCAGAGATGACCCCAGCAGGCATGGTGTACAATGGAAAGTGTGCAACAGATCAGGCCCAACGCCGTGGAGTGAAACGGAGTGCTGGCCCATACACAGGCCTATTCTACCCACATCTGAGGGCAACAGAACTGGGGATGCGGGTGGAGTCAGTTTTGAACATTGATGCAACCCAATTTGCCCTCCACTCACCTGGGCCAAATACCAGAGATGACCCCAGCAGGCATGGTGTACAATGGAAAGTGTGCAGCAGATCAGGCCCAAGGCCGTGGAGGGAAACGGAGTGCTGGCCCATACACAGGCCTATTCTATCCACATCTTGGGGCAACAGAACTGGGGATGCGGGTGGAGTCAGCTTTGAACATTGATGCACCCCAATTTGCCCTCCACTCACCTGGGCCACACACCAGAGATGACCGCAGCAGGCATGGTGTACGATGGAAAGTGTGCAACAGATCAGGCCCAACGCCGAGGAGTGAAACGGAGTGCTGGCCCATACACAGGCCTATTCTATCCACATCTCAGGGCAACAGAACTGGGGATGCGGGTGGAGTCGGTTTTAAACGTTACTGCACCCAAATCTGCCCTCCACTCACCTGGGCCATACACCAGAGATGACCCCAGCAGGCATGGGGTACAATGGAAAGTGTGCAGCAGATCAGGCCCAACGCCGTGGAGTGAAACGGAGTGCTGGCCCATACACAGGCCTATTCTATCCACATCTTAGGGCAACAGAATTCGGGATGCAGGTGGAGTCAGCTTTGAACATTCATGCACCCCAATTTGCCCTCCACTCACCTGGGCCACACACCAGAGATGACCCCAGGAGGCATGGTGTACAATGGAAAATGTGCAACAGATCAGGTCCAGCGCCGTGGAGTGAAACGCAGCGCTGGCCCATACACAGGCCTATTCTACCCACATCTTAGGGCAACAGAACTGGGGATGCGGGTGGAGTCAGTTTTGAACATTGATGCAACCAAATTTGCCCTCCACTCACCTGGGCCAAATACCAGAGATGACCCCAGCAGGCATGGTGTACAATGGAAAGTGTGCAGCAGATCAGGCCCAAGGCCGTGGAGGGAAACGGAGTGCTGGCCCATACACAGGCCTATTCTATCCACATCTTGGGGCAACAGAACTGGGGATGCGGGTGGAGTCAGCTTTGAACATTGATGCACCCCAATTTGCCCTCCACTCACCTGGGCCACACACCAGAGATGACCGCAGCAGGCATGGTGTACGATGGAAAGTGTGCAACAGATCAGGCCCAACGCCGAGGAGTGAAACGGAGTGCTGGCCCATACACAGGCCTATTCTATCCACATCTCAGGGCAACAGAACTGGGGATGCGGGTGGAGTCGGTTTTAAACGTTACTGCACCCAAATCTGCCCTCCACTCACCTGGGCCAAACACCAGAGATGACCCCAGCAGGCATGGGGTACAATGGAAAGTGTGCAACACATCAGGCCCAACGCTGTGGAGTGAAATGCAGTGCTGGCCCATACACAGGCCTATTCTATCCACATCTTAGGGCAACAGAACTGGGGATGCGGGTGGAGTCAGTTTTGAACATTGATGCACCCCAAATTGCCCTCCACTCACCTGGGCCACACACACATAGATGACCCCAGCAGGCATGGTGTACAATGGAAAGTGTGCAAAAGATCAGGCCCAACGCCGTGCAGTGAAACGGAGTGCTGGCCCATACATAGGCCTATTCTATCCACATCTTAGGGCAACAGAACTGGGGATGCGGGTGGAGTCGGTTTCAAACGTTACTGCACCCCAATCTGCCCTCCACTCACCTGGGCCAAACACCAGAGATGACCCCAGCAGGCATGGTGTACAATGGAAAGTGTGCAACACATCAGGCCCAACGCCGTGGAGTGAAACGGAGTGCTGGCCCATACACAGGCCTATGCTATCCAGATCTTGGGGCAATAGAACTGGGGTTGCAGGTGGAGTCAGTTTTGAACATTGATGCACCTTAATTTGCCCTCCACTCACCTGGGCCACACTAGAGATGACCCCAGCAGGCATAGTGTACAATGGAAAGTGTGCAACAGATCAGGCCCAACGCCGTGGAGTGAAACGGAGTGCTGGCCCATACACAGGCCTATTCTTTCCACATCTTAGGGCAACAGAACTGGGGATGCGGGTGGAGTCGGTTTCAAACGTTACTGCACCCCAATCTGCCCTCCACTCACCTGGGCCAAACACCAGAGATGACCCCAGCAGGCATGGTGTACAATGGAAAGTGTGCAACACATCAGGCCCAACGCCGTGGAGTGAAACGGAGTGCTGGCCCATACACAGGCCTATTCTATCCACATCTTAGGGCAAAAGAACTGGGGATGCGAGTGGAGTCAGATTTGAACATTGATGCACCCCAAATTGCCCTCCACTCACCTGGGCCACACACAAATAGATGACCCTAGCAGGCATGGTGTACAATGGAAAGTGTGCAGCAGATCAGGCCCAAGGCCGTGGAGGGAAACGGAGTGCTGGCCCATACACAGGCCTATTCTATCCACATCCTGGGGCAACAGAACTGGGGATGCGGGTGGAGTCAGCTTTGAACATTGATGCACCCCAATTTGCCCTCCACTCACCTGGGCCACACACCAGAGATGACCGCAGCAGGCATGGTGTACAATGGAAAGTGTGCAACAGATCAGGCCCAACGCCGAGGAGTGAAACGGAGTGCTGGCCCATACACAGGCCTATTCTATCCACATCTTAGGGCAACAGAACTGGGGATGCGGGTGGAGTCGGTTTTAAACGTTACTGCACCCAAATCTGCCCTCCACTCACCTGGGCCAAACACCAGAGATGACCCCAGCAGGCATGGGGTACAATGGAAAGTGTGCAACACATCAGGCCCAACGCTGTGGAGTGAAATGCAGTGCTGGCCCATACACAGGCCTATTCTATCCACATCTTAGGGCAACAGAACTGGGGATGCGGGTGGAGTCAGTTTTGAACATTGATGCACCCCAAATTGCCCTCCACTCACCTGGGCCACACACACATAGATCACCCCAGCAGGCATGGTGTACAATGGAAAGTGTGCAAAAGATCAGGCCCAACGCCGTGCAGCCAAACGGAGTGCTGGCCCATACACAGGCCTATTCTATCCACATCTTAGGGCAACAGAACTGGGGATGCGGGTGGAGTCGGTTTCAAACGTTACTGCACCCCAATCTGCCCTCCACTCACCTGGGCCAAACACCAGAGATGACCCCAGCAGGCATGGTGTACAATGGAAAGTGTGCAACACATCAGGCCCAACGCCGTGGAGTGAAACGGAGTGCTGGCCCATACACAGGCCTATGCTATCCAGATCTTGGGGCAATATAACTGGGGTTGCAGGTGGAGTCAGTTTTGAACATTGATGCACCTTAATTTGCCCTCCACTCACCTGGGCCACACTAGAGATGACCCCAGCAGGCATAGTGTACAATGGAAAGTGTGCAACAGATCAGGCCCAACGCCGTGGAGTGAGACGGAGTGCTGGCCCATACACAGGCCTCTTCTATCCACATCTTAGGGCAACAGAACTGGGGATGCGGGTGGAGTCAGTTTTGAACATTGATGCACCCCACTCTGCCCTCCACTCACCTGGGCCAAACACCAGAGATGACCCCAGCAGGCATGGTGTACAATGGAAAGTGTGCAACAGATCAGGCCCAACGCCGTGGAGTGAAACGGAGTGCTGGCCCATACACAGGCCTATTCTATCCACATCTTAGGGCAAAAGAACTGGGGATGCGGGTGGAGTCAGTTTTGAACATTGATGCACCCCAATGTGCCCTCCACTCACCTGGGCCACACACAAATAGATGACCCTAGCAGGCATGGTGTACAATGGAAAGTGTGCAAAAGATCAGGCCCAACGCCGTGCAGTGAAACGGAGTGCTGGCCCATACACAGGCCTATTCTATCCACATCTTGGGGCAACAGAACTGGGGTTGCAGGTGGAGTCAGTTTTGAACATTGATGCACCTTAATTTGCCCTCCACTCACCTGGGCCACACTAGAGATGACCCCAGCAGGCATGGTGTACAATGGAAAATGTGCAACAGATCAGGCCCAACGCCGTGGAGTGAAACGGAGTGCTGGCCCATACACAGGCCTATTCTATCCACATCGTAGGGCAACAGAACTGGGGATGCGGGTGGAGTCGGTTTCAAACGTTACTGCACCCCAATCTGCCCTCCACTCACCTGGGCCAAACACCAGAGATGACCCCAGCAGGCATGGTGTACAATGGAAAGTGTGCAACAAATCAGGCCCAACGCCGTGGAGTGAAACGGAGTGCTGGCCCATACACAGGCCTATTCTATCCAGATCTTGGGGCAATAGAACTGGGGTTGCAGGTGGAGTCAGTTTTGAACATTGATGCACCTTAATTTGCCCTCCACTCACCTGGGCCACACTAGAGATGACCCCAGCAGGCATAGTGTACAATGGAAAATGTGCAACAGATCAGGCCCAACGCCGTGGAGTGAAACGGAGTGCTGGCCCATACACAGGCCTATTATATCCACATCTTAGGGCAACAGAACTGGGGATGCGGGTGGAGTCGGTTTCAAACGTTACTGCACCCCAATCTGCCCTCCACTCACCTGGGCCAAACACCAGAGATGACCCCAGCAGGCATGGTGTACAATGGAAAGTGTGCAACAGATCAGGCCCAACGCCGTGGAGTGAAACGGAGTGCTGGCCCATACACAGGCCTATTCTATCCACATCTTAGGGCAAAAGAACTGGGGATGCGGGTGGAGTCAGTTTTGAACATTGATGCACCCCAAATTGCCCTCCACTCACCTGGGCCACACACACATAGATGACCCCAGCAGGCATGGTGTACAATGGAAAGTGTGCAAAAGATCAGGCCCAACGCCGTGCAGTGAAAGGAAGTGCTGGCCCATACACAGACCTATTCTATCCACATCTTGGGGCAACAGAACTGGGGTTGCAGGTGGAGTCAGTTTTCAACATTGATGCACCTTAATTTGCCCTCCACTCACCTGGGCCACACTAGAGATGACCCCAGCAGGCATAGTGTACAATGGAAAATGTGCAACAGATCAGGCCCAACGCCGTGGAGTGAAACGGAGTGCTGGCCCATACACAGGCCTATTCTATCCACATCTTAGGGCAACAGAACTGGGGATGCGGGTGGAGTCGGTTTCAAACGTTACTGCACCCCAATCTGCCCTCCACTCACCTGGGCCAAACACCAGAGATGACCCCAGCAGGCATGGTGTACAATGGAAAGTGTGCAACAGATCAGGCCCAACGCCGTGGAGTGAAACGGAGTGCTGGCCCATACACAGGCCTAATCCATCCACATCTTAGGGCAATAGAACTGGGGATGCGGGTGGAGTCAGTTTTGAACATTGATGTACCCCAATTTGCCCTCCACTCACCTGGGCCACACACCAGAGATGACCCCAGCAGGCATGGTGTACAATCGAAAGTGTACAGCAGATCAGGCCCCACGCCTTGGAGTGAAACGGAGTGCTGGCCCATGCACAGGCCTATTCTATCCACATCTTAGGGCAATAGAACTGGGGATGCGGGTGGAGTCAGTTTTGAACATTGATGCACCCCAATTTGGCCTCCACTCACCTGGGCCATACACCAGAGATGACCCCAGCAGACATGGTGTACAATCCAAAGTGTACAACAGATCAGGCCCAGCGCCCCGGGGTGAAACGGAGTGCTCGCCCATACGAAGGCCTATTCTATCCACATCTTAGGGCAATAGAACTGGGGATGCGGGTGGAGTCAGCTTTGAACATTGATGCACCCCAATTTGCCCTGCACTCACCTGGGCCACACACCAGAGATGACCCCAGCAGGCATGGTGTGCAATGGAAAGTGTGCAACAGATCAGGCCCAACGCCGTGCAGTGAAACGGAGTGCTGGCCCATACACAGGCCTATTCTACCCACATCTTAGGGCAACAGAACTGGGGATGCGGGTGGAGTCAGTTTTGAACATTGATGCAACCCAATTTGCCCTCCACTCACCTGGGCCAAATACCAGAGATGACCCCAGCAGGCATGGTGTACAATGGAAAGTGTGCAGCAGATCAGGCCCAACGCCGTGGAGTGAAACGGAGTGCTGACCCATACACAGGCCTATTCTACCCACATCTTAGGGCAACAGAACTGGTGATGCGGGTGGAGTCAGTTTTGAACATTGATGCAACCAAATTTGCCCTCCACTCACCTGGGCCAAATACCAGAGATGACCCCAGCAGGCATGGTGTACAATGGAAAGTGTGCACCAGATCAGGCCCAAGGCCGTGGAGTGAAACGGAGTGCTGGCCCATACACAGGCCTATTCTATCCACATCCTGGGGCAACAGAACTGAGGATGCGGGTGGAGTCAGTTTTGAACAGTGATGCACCCCAATTTGCCCTCCACTCACCTGGGCCACACACCAGAGATGACCGCAGCAGGCATGGTGTACAATGGAAAGTGTGCAAAAGATCAGGCCCAACGCCGAGGAGTGAAACGGAGTGCTGGCCCATACACAGGCCTATTCTATCCACATCTTAGGGCAACAGAACTGGGGATGCGGGTGGAGTCAGTTGTGAACATTCATGCACCCCAATTTGCCCTCCACTCACCTGGGCAACATACCAGAGATAACCCCAGCAGGCATGGTGTACAATGGAAAATGTGCAACAGATCAGGCCCAACGCCGTGGAGTGAAACGGAGTGCTGGCCCATACACAGGCCTATTCTATCCACATCTTAGGGCAACAGAACTGGGAATGCGGGTGGAGTCGGTTTTAAACGTTACTACACCCCAATCTGCCCTCCACTCACCTGGACCAAACACCAGAGATGACCCCAGCAGGCATGGTGTACAATGGAAAGTGTGCAACACATCAGGCCCAACGCTGTGGAGTGAAACGGAGTGCTGGCCCATACACAGGCCTATTCTATCCACATCTTAGGGCAATAGAACTGGGGATGCGGGTGGAGTCAGTTTTGAACATTGATGCACCCCAATGTGCCCTCCACTCACCTGGGCCACACACACAGAGATGACCCCAGCAGGCATGGTGTACAATGGAAAGTGTGCAACAGATCAGGCGCAACGCCGTGGAGTGAAACGGAGTGCTGGCCCATACACAGGCCTATTCTATCCACATCTTAGGGCAACAGAACTGGGGATGCGGGTGGAGTCGGTTTTAAACGTTACTGCACCCCAATTTGCCCTCCACTCACCTGGGCCAAACACCAGAGATGACCCCAGCAGGCATGGTGTACAATGGAAAGTGTGCAACACATCAGGCCCAACGCTGTGGAGTGAAACGGAGTGCTGGCCCATAAACAGGCCTATTCTATCCACATTCTAGGGCAATAGAACTGGGGATGCGGGTGGAGTCAGTTTTGAACATTGATGCACCCCAATTTGCCCTCCACTTACCTGGGCCACACACCAGAGATGACCCAAGCAGGCATGGTGTACAATGGAAAGTGTGCAACAGATCAGGCCCAACGCCGAGGAGTGAAACGGATTGCTGGCCCATACACAGGCCTATTCTATCCACATCTTAGGGCAACAGAACTGGGGATGCGGGTGGAGTCAGTTGTGAACATTCATGCACCCCAATCTGCCCTCGAATCACCTGGGCAACATACCAGAGATAACCCCAGCAGGCATGGTGTACAATGGAAAGTGTGCAACACATCAGGCCCAACGCCGTGGAGTGAAACGGAGTGCTGGCCCATACACAGGCCTATTCTATCCACATCTTAGGGCAACAGAACTGGGAATGCGGGTGGAGTCGGTTTTAAACGTTACTGCACCCCAATCTGCCCTCCACTCACCTGGACCAAACACCAGAGATGACCCCAGCAGGCATGGTGTACAATGGAAAGTGTGCAACACATCAGGCCCAACGCTGTGGAGTGAAACGGAGTGCTGGCCCATACACAGGCCTATTCTATCCACATCTTAGGGCAATAGAACTGGGGATGCGGGTGGAGTCAGTTTTGAACATTGATGCACCCGAATGTGCCCTCCACTCACCTGGGCCACACACACAGAGATGACCCCAGCAGGCATGGTGTACAATCAAAAGTGTGCAACAGATCAGGCCCAACGCCGTCGAGTGAAACGGAGTGCTGGCCCATACACAGGCCTATTCTATCCACATCTTAGGGCAACAGAACTGGGGATGCGGGTGGAGTCGGTTTTAAACGTTACTGCACCCCAATTTGCCCTCCACTCACCTGGGCCAAACACCAGAGATGACCCCAGCAGGCATGGTGTACAATGGAAAGTGTGCAACACATCAGGCCCAACGCTGTGGAGTGAAACTGAGTGCTGGCCCATACACAGACCTATTCTATCCACATCTTAGGGCAAAACAACGGGGGATGCGGGTGGAGTCGGTTTTAAACGTTACTGCACCCCAATCTGCCCTCCACTCACCTGGACCAAACACCAGAGATGACCCCAGCAGGCATGGTGTACAATGGAAAGTGTGCAACACATCAGGCCCAACGCTGTGGAGTGAAACGGAGTGCTGGCCCATACACAGGCCTATTCTATCCACATCTTGGGGCAATAGAACTGGGGATGCGGGTGGAGTCAGTTTTGAACATTGATGCACCCCAATGTGCCCTCCACTCACCTGGGCCACACACACAGAGATGACCCCAGCAGGCATGGTGTACAATCGAAAGTGTGCAACAGATCAGGCCCAACGCCGTGGATTGAAACGGAGTGCTGGCCCATACACAGACCTATTCTATCCACCTCTTAGGGCGACAGAACTGGGGATGCGGGTGGAGTCGGTTTCAAAGGTTACTGCACCCCAATCTGCCCTCCACTCACCTGGACCAAACACCAGAGATGAGCCCAGCAGGCGTGGTGTCCAATGGAAAGTGTGCAACACATCAGGCCCAACGCTGTGGAGTGAAACGGAGTGCTGGCCCATACACAGGCCTATTCTATCCACATCTTAGGGCAATAGAACTGGGGATGCGGGTGGAGTCAGTTTTGAACATTGATGCACCCCAATGTGCCCTCCACTCACCTGGGCCACACACCAGAGATGACCCCAGCAGGCATGGTGTACAATGGAAAGTGTGCAACAGATCAGACCCAACACCGTGGAGTGAAACGGAGTGCTGGCCCATACACAGGCCCATTCTATCCACATCTTAGGGCAATAGAAATGGGGATGCGGGTGGAGTCAGTTTTGAACATTGATGCACCCCAATTTGCCCTCCACTCACCTGGGCCACACACCAGAGATGACCCAAGCAGGCATGGTGTACAATGGAAAATGTGCAACAGATCAGGCCCAACGCTGTGGAGTGAAACGGAGTGCTGGCCCATACACAGGCCTATTCTATCCACATCTTAGGGCAACAGAACTGGGGATGCGGGTGGAGTCAGTTTTGAACATTAATGCACCCCAATCTGCTCTCCACTCACCTGGGTAAAACATCAGAGATGACCCCAGCAGGCATGGTGTACAATGGAAAGTGTGCAACAGATCAGGCCCAACGCCGTGGAGTGAAACGGAGTGCTGGCCCATACACAGGCCTATTCTATCCACATCTTGGGGCAACAGAACTGGGGATGCGGGTGGAGTCAGTTTTGAACATTGATGCACCCCAATTTGCCCTCCACTCACCTGGGCCACACACACATAGATGACCCCAGCAGGCATGGTGTACAATGGAAAATGTGCAACAGATCAGGCCCAACGCCGTGGAGTGAAACGGAGTGCTGGCCCATACACAGGCCTATTCTATCCACATCTTAGGGCAACAGAACTGGGGATGCGGGTGGAGTCAGTTTTGAACATTGATGCACCCCAATCTGCCCTCCACTCACCTGGGCCACACACCAGAGATGACCCCAGCAGGCAATGTGTACAATGGAAAGTGTGCAACAGATCAGGCCCAACGCTGTGGAGTGAAACGGAGTGCTGGCCCATACACAGGCATCCTCTATCCACATCTTAGGGCAACAGAACTGGGGATGCGGGTGGAGTCAGTTTTGAACATTCATGCACCCCAATCTGCCCTCCACTCACCTGGGCCAAACATCAGAGATGACCCCAGCAGGCATGGTGTACAATGGAAAGTGTGCAACAGATCAGGCCCAACGCCGAGGAGTGAAACGGATTGCTGGCCCATACACAGGCCTATTCTATCCACATCTTAGGGCAACAGAACTGGGGACGCGGGTGGAGTCAGTTGTGAACAATCATGCACCCCAATTTGCCCTCCACTCACCTGGGCAACATACCAGAGATAACCCCAGCAGGCATGGTGTACAATGGAAAGTGTGCAACACATCAGGCCCAACGCCGTGGAGTGAAACGGAGTGCTGGCCCATACACAGGCCTATTCTATCCACATCTTAGGGCAACAGAACTGGGAATGCGGGTGGAGTCGGTTTTAAACGTTACTGCACCCCAATCTGCCCTCCACTCACCTGGACCAAACACCAGAGATGACCCCAGCAGGCATGGTGTACAATGGAAAGTGTGCAACACATCAGGCCCAACGCTGTGGAGTGAAACGGAGTGCTGGCCCATACACAGGCCTATTATATCCACATCTTAGGGCAACAGAACGGGGGATGCGGGTGGAGTCAGTTTTGAACATTGATGCACCCGAATGTGCCCTCCACTCACCTGGGCCACACACACAGAGATGACCCCAGCAGGCATGGTGTACAATGGAAAGTGTGCAACAGATCAGGCCCAACGCCGTCGAGTGAAACGGAGTGCTGGCCCATACACAGGCCTATTCTATCCACATCTTAGGGCAACAGAACTGGGGATGCGGGTGGAGTCGGTTTTAAACGTTACTGCACCCCAATCTGCCCTCCACTCACCTGGGCCAAACACCAGAGATGACCCCAGCAGGCATGGTGTACAATGGAAAGTGTGCAACACATCAGGCCCAACGCTGTGGAGTGAAACGGAGTGCTGGCCCATACACAGGCCTATTCTATCCACATCTTAGGGCAATAGAACTGGGGATGCGGGTGGAGTCAGTTTTGAACATTGATGCACCCCAATGTGCCCTCCACTCACCTGGGCCACACACACAGAGATGACCCCAGCAGGCATGGTGTACAATCAAAAGTGTGCAACAGATCAGGCCCAACGCCGTGGAGTGAAACGGAGTGCTGGCCCATACACAGGCCTATTCTATCCACATCTTAGGGCAACAGAACTGGGGATGCAGGTGGAGTCGGTTTTAAACGTTACTGCACCCCAATCTGCCCTCCACTCACCTGGGCCAAACACCAGAGATGACCCCAGCAGGCATGGTGTACAATGGAAAGTGTGCAACACATCAGGCCCAACGCTGTGGAGTGAAACGGAGTGCTGGCCCATACACAGGCCTATTCTATCCACATTCTAGGGCAAAAGAACTGGGGATGCGGGTGGAGTCAGTTTTGAACATTGATGCACCCCAAATTGCCCTCCACTCACCTGGGCCACACACCAGAGATGACCCCAGCAGGCATGGTGTACAATGGAAAGTGTGCAACAGATCAGGCCCAACGCCGTGGAGTGAAACGGAGTGCTGGCCCATACACAGGCCTATTCTATCCACATCTTAGGGCAACAGAACTGGGGATGCGGGTGGAGTCAGTTTTGAAAATTCATGCACCCCAATTTGCCCTCCACTCACCTGGGCCAAACACCAGAGATGACCCCAGCAGGCATGGTGTACAATGGAAAGTGTGCAACACATCAGGCCCAACGCTGTGGAGTGAAACGGAGTGCTGGCCCATACACAGGCCTATTCTATCCACATTCTAGGGCAAAAGAACTGGGGATGCGGGTGGAGTCAGTTTTGAACATTGATGCACCCCAATTTGCCCTCCACTCACCTGGGCCACACACCAGAGATGACCCCAGCAGGCATGGTGTACAATGGAAAGTGTGCAACAGATCAGGCCCAACGCCGTGGAGTGAAACGGAGTACTGGCCCATACACAGGCCTATTCTATCCACATCTTGGGGCAACAGAACTGGGGTTGCAGGTGGAGCCAGTTTTGAACATTGATGCACCCCAATTTGCCCTCCACTCACCTGGGCCACACTAGAGATGACCCCAGCAGGCATGGTGTACAATGGAAAGTGTGCAACAGATCAGGCCCAACGCCGTGGAGTGAAACGGAATGCTGGCCCATACACAGGCCTATTCTATCCACATCTTAGGGCAACAGAACTGGGGATGCGGGTGGAGTCAGTTTTGAACATTGATGCACCCCAATTTGCCCTCCACTCACCTGGGCCACACACCAGAGATGACCCCAGCAGGCATGGTGTGCAATGGAAAGTGTGCAACAGATCAGGCCCAACGCCGTGGAGTGAAACGGAGTGCTGGCCCATACACAGGCCTATTCTATCCACATCTTAGGGCAACAGAACTGGGGATGCGGGTGGAGTCAGTTTTGACCATTAATGCACCCCGATTTGCCCTCCACTCACCTGGGCCACAAACCAGAGATGACCCCAGCAGGCATGGTGTACAATGGAAAATGTGCAACAGATCAGGCTCAACGCCGTGGAGTGAAACGGAGTGCTGGCCCATACACAGGCCTATTCTATCCACATCTTGGGGCAACAGAACTGGGGTTGCAGGTGGAGTCAGTTTTGAACATTGATGCACCCCAATTTGCCCTCCACTCACCTGGGCCACACTAGAGATGACCCCAGCAGGCATGGTGTACAATGGAAAGTGTGCAACAGATCAGGCCCAACGCCGTGGAGTGAAACGGAGTGCTGGCCCATACACAGGCCTATTCTATCCACATCTTAGGGCAACAGAACTGGGGATGCGGGTGGAGTCAGTTTTGAACATTGATGCACCCCAATCTGCCCTCCACTCACCTGGGCCACACACCAGAGATGACCCCAGCAGGCATGGTGTACGATGGAAAGTGTGCAACACATCAGGCCCAACGCTGTGGAGTGAAACGGAGTGCTGGCCCATACACAGGCCTATTCTATCCACATCTTGGGGCAATAGAACTGGGGATGCGGGTGGAGTCAGTTTTGAACATTGATGCACCCCAATTTGCCCTCCACTCACCTGGGCCACACACCAGAGATGACCCCAGCAGGCATGGTGTGCAATGGAAAATGTGCAACAGATCAGGCCCAACGCCGTGGGGTGAAACGGAGTGCTGGCCCATACACAGACCTATTCTATCCACATCTTAGGGCAACAGAACTGGGGATGCGGGTGGAGTCAGTTTTGAACATTCATGCACCCCAATCTGCCCTCCACTCACCTGGGCCAAACATCAGAGATGACCCCAGCAGGCATGGTGTACAATGGGAAGTGTGCAACAGATCAGGCCCAACGCCGTGGAGTGAAACGGAGTGCTGGCCCATACACAGGCCTATTCTATCCACATCTTAGGGCAACAGAACTGGGGATGCGGGTGGAGTCAGTTTTGAACATTAATGCACCCCAATTTGCCCTCCACTCACCTGGGCCACACACCAGAGAAGACCCCAGCAGGCATGGTGTACAATGGAAAGTGTGCAACACATCAGGTCCAACGCTGTGGAGTGAAACGGAGTGCTGGCCCATACACAGGCCCATTCTATCCACATCTTAGGGCAACAGAACTGGGGATGCGGGTGGAGTCAGTTTTGAACATTGATGCACCCCAATTTGCCCTCCACTCACCTGGGCCACACACCAGAGAAGACCCCAGCAGGCATGGTGTACAATGGAAAGTGTGCAACAGATCAGGCCCAACGCCGTGGAGTGAAACGGAGTGCTGGCCCATACACAGGCCTATTCTATCCACATCTTAGGGCAAAAGAACGGGGAATGCGGGTGGAGTCAGTTTTGAACATTGATGCACCCCGATTTGCCCTCCACTCACCTGGGCCACACACCAGAGAAGACCCCAGCAGGCATGGTGTACAATGGAAAGTGTGCAACACATCAGGTCCAACGCTGTGGAGTGAAACGGAGTGCTGGCCCATACACAGGCCCATTCTATCCACATCTTAGGGCAACAGAACTGGGGATGCGGGTGGAGTCAGTTTTGAACATTAATGCACCCCAATCTGCCCTCCACTGACCTGGGCCAAACATCAGAGATGACCCCAGCAGGCATGGTGTACAATGGAAAGTGTGCAACAGATCAGGCCCAACGCCGTGGAGTGAAACGGAGTGCTGGCCCATACACAGGCCTATTCTATCCACATCTTAGGGCAAAAGAACGGGGAATGCGGGTGGAGTCAGTTTTGAACATTGATGCACCCCGATTTGCCCTCCACTCACCTGGGCCACACACCAGAGATGACCCCAGCAGGCATGGTGTACATTCCAAAGTGTACAACAGATCAGGCCCCACGCCGTGGAGTGAAACGGAGTGCTGGCCCATGCACAGGCCTATTCTATCCACATCTGAGGGCAACAGAAATGGGGATGCGGGTGGAGTCAGATTTGAACATTGATGCAGCCCAATCTGCCCTCCACTCACCTGGGCCACACCAGAGATGACCCCAGCAGGCACGGTGTACAATGCAAAGTGTGCAACAGATCAGGCCCAACGCCGTGGAGTGAAACGGAGTGCTGGCCCATACACAGACCTATTCTATCCACATCTTAGGGCAACAGTTCCGGGGGATGCGGGTGGAGTCAGTTTTGAACATCAATGCACCCCAATTTACCCTCCATTCACCTGGGCCAAACACCAGAGATGACCCCAGCAGGCATGGTGTGCAATGGCAAATGTGCAACAGATCAGGCCCAACGCCGAGGAGTGAAACGGAGTGCTGGCCCATACACAGACCTATTCTATCCACATCTTAGGGCAACAGAACTGGGGATGCGGGTGGAGTCAGTTTTGAACATTCATGCACCCCAATCTGCCCTCCACTCACCTGGGCCAAACATCAGAGATGACCCCAGCAGGCATGGTGTACAATGGAAAGTGTGCAGCAGATCAGGCCCAACGCCGTGGAGTGAAACGGAGTGCTGGCCCATACACAGGCCTATTCTATCCACATCTTAGGGCAACAGAACTGGGGATGCGGGTGGAGTCAGTTTTGAACATTAATGCACCCCAATTTGCCCTCCACTCACCTCGGCCACACACCAGAGATGACCCCAGCAGGCATGGTGTACAATGGAAAGTGTGCAACACATCAGGTCCAACGCTGTGGAGTGAAACGGAGTGCTGGCCCATACACAGGCCCATTCTATCCACATCTTAGGGCAACAGAACTGGGGATGCGGGTGGAGTCAGTTTTGAACATTGATGCACCCCAATTTGCCCTCCACTCACCTGGGCCACACACCAGAGAAGACCCCAGCAGGCATGGTGTACAATGGAAAGTGTGCAACAGATCAGGCCCAACGCCGTGGAGTGAAACGGAGTGCTGGCCCATACACAGGCCTATTCTATCCACATCTTAGGGCAAAAGAACGGGGAATGCGGGTGGAGTCAGTTTTGAACATTGATGCACCCCGATTTGCCCTCCACTCACCTCGGCCACACACCAGAGAAGACCCCAGCAGGCATGGTGTACAATGGAAAGTGTGCAACACATCAGGTCCAACGCTGTGGAGTGAAACGGAGTGCTGGCCCATACACAGACCCATTCTATCCACAACTTAGGGCAACAGAACTGGGGATGCGGGTGGAGTCAGTTTTGAACATTAATGCACCCCAATCTGCCCTCCACTGACCTGGGCCAAACATCAGAGATGACCCCAGCAGGCATGGTGTACAATGGAAAGTGTGCAACAGATCAGGCCCAACGCCGTGGAGTGAAACGGAGTGCTGGCCCATACACAGGCCTATTCTATCCACATCTTAGGGCAAAAGAACGGGGAATGCGGGTGGAGTCAGTTTTGAACATTGATGCACCCCGATTTGCCCTCCACTCACCTGGGCCACACACCAGAGATGACCCCAGCAGGCATGGTGTACATTCCAAAGTGTACAACAGATCAGGCCCCACGCCGTGGAGTGAAACGGAGTGCTGGCCCATGCACAGGCCTATTCTATCCACATCTGAGGGCAACAGAAATGGGGATGCGGGTGGAGTCAGATTTGAACATTGATGCAGCCCAATCTGCCCTCCACTCACCTGGGCCACACCAGAGATGACCCCAGCAGGCATGGTGTACAATGCAAAGTGTGCAACAGATCAGGCCCAACGCCGTGGAGTGAAACGGAGTGCTGGCCCATACACAGACCTATTCTATCCACATCTTAGGGCAACAGAACGGGGGATGCGGGTGGAGTCAGTTTTGAACATCAATGCACCCCAATTTACCCTCCATTCACCTGGGCCAAACACCAGAGATGACCCCAGCAGGCATGGTGTGCAATGGCAAATGTGCAACAGATCAGGCCCAACGCCGAGGAGTGAAACGGAGTGCTGGCCCATACACAGGCCTATTCTATCCACATTTAGGGCAACAGAACTGGGGATGCGGGTGGAGTCAGTTTTGAACATTGATGCACCCCAATTTGCCCTCCACTCACCTGAGCCACAAACCAGAGATGACCCCAGCAGGCATGGTGTACAATGGAAAGTGTGCAACAGATCAGGCCCAACGCCGTGGAGTGAAACAGAGTGCTGGCCCATACACAGGCCTATTCTATCCACATCTTAGGGCAACATAACTGGGGATGCAGGTGGAGTCAGTTTTGAACATTGATGCACCCCAGTTTGCCCTCCACTCACCTGGGCCACACACCAGAGATGACCCCAGCAGGCATGGTGTACAATGGAAAGTGTGCAACAGATCAGGCCCAACGCCGTGGAGTGAAACGGAGTGCTGGCCCATACACAGGCCTATTCTATCCACATCTTAGGGCAACAGAACTGGGGATGCGGGTGGAGTCAGTTTTGAACATTAATGCACCCCAATTTGCCCTCCACTCACCTGGGCCACACACCAGAGAAGACCCCAGCAGGCATGGTGTACAATGGAGAGTGTGCAACACATCAGGCCCAACGCTGTGGAGTGAAACGGAGTGCTGGCCCATACACAGGCCTATTCTATCCACATCTTAGGGCAACAGAACTGGGGATGCGGGTGGAGTCAGTTTTGAACATTAATGCACCCCAATTTGCCCTCCACTCACCTGGGCCACACACCAGAGAAGACCCCAGCAGGCATGGTGTACAATGGAAAGTGTTAAACACATCAGCCCCAACGCCGTGGAGTGAAACGGAGTGCTGGCCCATACACAGGCCTATTCTATCCACATCTTAGGGCAACAGAACTGGGGATGCGGGTGTAGTCAGTTTTGAACATTAATGCACCCCAATCTGCCCTCCACTCACCTGGGTCAAACACCAGAGATGACCCCAGCAGGCATGGTGTACAATGGAAAATGTGCAACAGATCAGGTCCAGCGCCGTGGAGTGAAACGGAGTGCTGGCCCATACACAGGCCTATTCTATCCACATCTTAGGGCAACAGAACTGGGGATGCGGGTGGAGTCAGTTTTGAACATTGATGCACCCCAATTTGCCCTCCACTCACCTGGGCCAAACATCAGAGATGACCCCAGCAGGCATGGTGTACAATGGAAAGTGTGCAACAGATCAGGCCCAACGCCGTGGAGTGAAACGGAGTGCTGGCCCATACAAAGGCCTATTCTATCCACATCTTAGGGCAACAGAACTGGGGATGCGGGTGGAGTCAGTTTTGAACATCAATGCACCCCAATTGGCCCTCCACTCAACTGGACCAAACACCAGAGATGACCCCAGCAGGCATGGTGTACAATGGAAAATGTGCAACAGATCAGGCCCAACGCCGTGGAGTGAAACGGAGTGCTGGCCCATACACAGGCCTATTCTATCCACATCTTAGGGCAACAGAACTGGGGATGCGGGTGGAGTCAGTTTTGAACATTAATGCACCCCAATCTGGCCTCCACTCACCTGGGCCAAACATCAGAGATGACCCCAGCAGGCATGGTGTACAATGGAAAGTGTGCAACAGATCACGCCCAACGCCGTGGAGTAAATCGGAGTGCTGGCCCATACACAGGCCTATTCTATCCACATCTTAGGGCAACAGACCTGGGGATGCGGGTGGAGTCAGTTTTGAACATTGATGCACCCCAAATTTGCCCTCCACTCACCTGGGCTACACACCAGAGATGACCTCAGCAGGCATGGTGTAGAATGGAAAGTTTGCAACAGATCAGGCCCAACGCCGTGGAGTGAAACGGAGTGCTGGCCCATACACAGGCCTATTCTATCCACATCTTAGGGCAAAACAACGGGGGATGCGGGTGGAGTCAGTTTTGAACATTGATGCACCCCAATTTGCCCTCCACTCACCTGGGCCACACACCAGAGATGACCCCAGCAGGCATGGTGTACAATGGAAAGTGTGCAACACATCAGGGCCCAACGCTGTGGAGTGAAACGGAGTGCTGGCCCATACACAGGCCTATTCTATCCACATCGTAGGGCAACAGAACTGGGGATGCGGGTGGAGTCAGTTTTGAACATTAATGCACCCCAATTTGCCCTCCACTCACCTGGGCCACACACCAGAGAAGACCCCAGCAGGCATGGTGTACAATGGAAAGTGTTAAACACATCAGGCCCAACGCCGTGGAGTGAAACGGAGTGCTGGCCCATACACAGGCCTATTCTATCCACATCTTAGGGCAACAGAACTGGGGATGCGGGTGGAGTCAGTTTTGAACATTAATGCACCCCAATCTGCCCTCCACTCACCTGGGTCAAACACCAGAGATGACCCCAACAGGCATGGTGTACAATGGAAAATGTGCAACAGATCAGGTCCAGCGCCGTGGAGTGAAACGGAGTGCTGGCCCATACACAGGCCTATTCTATCCACATCTTAGGGCAACAGAACTGGGGATGCGGGTGGAGTCAGTTTTGAACATTGATGCACGCCAATTTGCCCTCCACTCACCTGGGCCAAACATCAGAGATGACCCCAGCAGGCATGGTGTACAATGGAAAGTGTGCAACAGATCAGGCCCAACGCCGTGGAGTGAAACGGAGTGCTGGCCCATACAAAGGCCTATTCTATCCACATCTTAGGGCAACAGACCTGGGGATGCGGGTGGAGTCAGTTTTGAACATCAATGCACCCCAATTGGCCCTCCACTCAACTGGACCAAACACCAGAGATGACCCCAGCAGGCATGGTGTACAATGGAAAATGTGCAACAGATCAGGCCCAACGCCGTGGAGTGAAACGGAGTGCTGGCCCATACACAGGCCTATTCTATCCACATCTTAGGGCAACAGAACTGGGGATGCGGGTGGAGTCAGTTTTGAACATTAATGCACCCCAATCTGGCCTCCACTCACCTGGGCCAAACATCAGAGATGACCCCAGCAGGCATGGTGTACAATGGAAAGTGTGCAACAGATCAGGCCCAACGCCGTGGAGTGAAACGGAGTGCTGGCCCATACACAGGCCTATTCTATCCACATCTTAGGGCAACAGACCTGGGGATGCGGGTGGAGTCAGTTTTGAACATTGATGCACCCCAATTTGCCCTCCACTCACCTGGGCTACACACCAGAGATGACCTCAGCAGGCATGGTGTAGAATGGAAAGTTTGCAACAGATCAGGCCCAACGCCGTGGAGTGAAACGGAGTGCTGGCCCATACACAGGCCTATTCTATCCACATCTTAGGGCAAAACAACGGGGGATGCGGGTGGAGTCAGTTTTGAACATTGATGCACCCCAATTTGCCCTCCACTCACCTGGGCCACACACCAGAGATGACCCCAGCAGGCATGGTGTACAATGGAAAGTGTGCAACAGATCAGGTCCAGCGCCGTGGAGTGAAACGGAGTGCTGGCCCATACACAGGCCTATTCTATCCACATCTTAGGGCAACAGAACTGGGGATGCGGGTGGAGTCAGATTTGAACATTCATGCACCCCAATTTGCCCTCCACTCACCTGGGCCAAACATCAGAGATGACCCCAGCAGGCATGGTGTGCAATGGCAAATGTGCAACAGATCAGGCCCAACGCCGAGGAGTGAAACGGAATGCTGGCCCATACACAGGCCTATTCCATCCACATCGTAGGGCAACAGAACTGGGGATGCGGGTGGAGTCAGTTTTGAACATTGATGCACCCCAATTTGCCCTCCACTCACCTGGGCCACACACCAGAGATGACCCCAGCAGGCATGGTGTACAATGGAAAGTGTGCAACACATCAGGCCCAACGCCGTGGAGTGAAACGGAGTGCTGGCCAATACACAGGCCTATTCTATCCACATCTTAGGGCAATAGAGCTGGGGATGCGGGTGGAGTCAGTTTTGAACATTGATGCACCCCAATTTGCCCTCCACTCACCTGGGCCAAACATCAGAGATGACCCCAGCAGGCATGGTGTGCAATGGCAAATGTGCAACAGATCAGGCCCAACGCCGAGGAGTGAAACGGAGTGCTGGCCCATACACAGGCCTATTCCATCCACATCGTAGGGCAACAGAACTGGGGATGCGGGTGGAGTCAGTTTTGAACATTGATGTACCCCAATTTGCCCTCCACTCACCTGGGCCACACATCAGAGATGACCCCAGCAGGCATGGTGTACAATGGAAAGTGTGCAACAGATCAGGCCCAACGCCGTGGAGTGAAACGGAGTGCTGGCCCATACACAGGCCTATTCTATCCACATCTGAGGGCAACAGAAGTGGGGATGCGGGTGGAGTCAGATTTGAACATTGATGCAGCCCAATTTGCCCTCCACTCACCTGGGCCACACCAGAGATGAACCCAGCAGGCATGGTGTACAATGCAAAGTGTGCAACAGATCAGGCCCAACGCCGTGGAGTGAAACGGAGTGCTGGCCCATACACAGGCCTATGCTATCCACATCTTAGGGCAACAGAACTGGGGATGCGGGTGGAGTCAGTTTTGAGCATTCATGCACCCCAATTTGCCCTCCACTCACCTGGGCCAAACACCAGAGATGACCCCAACAGGCATGGTGTACAATGGAAAATGTGCAACACATCAGGCCCAACGCCGTGGAGTGAAACGGAGTGCTGGCCCATACACAGGCCCATTCTATCCACATCTTAGGGCAACAGAACTGGGGATGCGGGTGGAGTCAGTTTTGAACATTGATGCACCCCAATTTGCCCTCCACCCACCTGGGCCAAACATCAGAGATGACCCCAGCAGGCATGGTGTACAATGGAAAGTGTGCAACACATCAGGCCCAACGCTGTGGAGTGAAACGGAGTGCTGGCCCATACACAGGCCTCTTCTATCCACATCTTAGGGCAACAGACCTGGGGATGCGGGTGGAGTCAGTTTTGAACATTGATGCACCCCAATTTGCCCTCCACTCACCTGGGCCACACACCAGAGATGACCCCAGCAGGCATGGTGTACAATGGAAAGTGTGCAACAGACCAGGCCCAACGCCGTGGAGTGAAACGGAGTGCTGGCCCATACGAAGGCCTATTCTATCAACATCTTAGGGCAACAGAACTGGGGATGCGGGTGGAGTCACTTTTGAACATCAATGCACCCCAATTTGCCCTCCACTCAACTGGCCCAAACACCAGAGATGACCCCAGCAGGCATGGTGTACAATGGAAAGTGTGCAACAGATCAGGCCCAACGCTGTGGAGTGAAACGGAGTGCTGGCCCATACACAGGCCTATTCGATCTAGATCTTAGGGCAACAGAACTGGGGATGCGGGTGGAGTCAGTTTTGAACATTAATGCACCCCGATCTGGCCTCCACTCACCTGGGCCAAACATCAGAGATGACCCCAGCAGGCATTTTGTACAATGGAAAGTGTGCAACAGATCAGGCCCAACGCCGTGGAGTGGAACGGAGTGCTGGCCCATACACAGGCCTATTCTATCCACATCTTAGGGCAAAACAACGGGGGATGCGGGTGGAGTCAGTTTTGAACATTGATGCACCCCGATTTGCCCTCCACTCACCTGGGCCACACACCAGAGATGACTCCAGCAGGCATGGTGTACAATGGAAAGTGTGCAACACATCAGGCCCAACGCTGTGGAGTGAAACGGAGTGCTGGCCCATACACAGGCCTATTCTATCCACATCTTAGGGCAACAGAACTGGGGATGCGGGTGGAGTCAGTTTTGAACATTGATGCACCCCAATTTGCCCTCCACTCACCTGGGCCACACACCAGAGATGACCCCAGCAGGCATGGTGTACAATGGAAAGTGTGCAACAGATCAGGCCCAACGCTGTGGAGTGAAACGGAGTGCTGGCCCATACACAGGCCTATTCTATCCACATCTTAGGGCAACAGAACTGGGGATGCGGGTGGAGTCAGTTTTGAACATTAATGCACCCCAATCTGCCCTCCACTCACCTGGGCCACACATCAGAGATGACCCCAGCAGGCATGGTGTACAATGGCAAATGTGCAACAGATGAGGCCCAACGCCGTGGAGTGAAACGGAGTGCTGGCCCATACACAGGCCTATTCCATCCACATCTTAGGGCAAAAGAACGGGGGATGCGGGTGGAGTCAGTTTTGAACATTGATGCACCCCGATTTGCCCTCCACTCACCTGGACCACACACCAGAGATGACCCCAGCAGCCATGGTGTACAATCCAAAGTGTACAACAGATCAGGCCCAACGGCTTGGAGTGAGACGGAGTGCTGGCCCATACACAGGCCTATTCTATCCACATCTTAGGGCAACAGAACTGGGGATGCGGGTGGAGTCAGTTTTGAACATTGATGCACCCCAATTTGCCCTCCACTCACGTGGACCACACCAGAGATGACCCCAGCAGGCATGGTGTACAATCGAAAGTGTACAACAGATCAGGCCCAACGCCGTGGAGTGAAAGGGAGTGCTGGCCCATACACAGGCCTATGCTATCCACATCTTAGGGCAACAGAACGGGGGATGCGGGTGGAGTCAGTTTTGAACATTGATGCACCCCAATTTACCCTCCACTCACCTGGGCCACACACCAGAGATGACTCCAGCAGACATGGTGTGCAATGGAAAGTTTGCAACAGATCAGGCCCAGCGCCGAGGAGTGAAACGTAGTGCTGGCCCATACACAGGCCTATTATATCCACATCTTACGGCAACAGAACTGGGGATGCGGGTGGAGTCAGTTTTGAACATTGATGCACCCCAATTTGCCCTCCACTCACCTGGGCCACACCAGAGATGACCCCAGCAGGCATGGTGTACAATCGAAAGTGTGCAAAAGATCAGGCCCAACGCCGTGGAGTGAAATGGAGTGCTGGCCCATACACAGGCCTATTCTATCCACATCGTAGGGCAACAGAAGTGGGGATGCGGGTGGAGTCAGTTTTGAACATTGATGCAGCCCAATTTGCCCTCCACTCACCTGGGCCACGGACCAGAGATGACCCCAGCAGGCATGGTGTACAATGGAAAGTGTGCAACAGATCAGGCCCAACGCCGTGGAGTGAAACGGAGTGCTGGCCCATACACAGGCCTATTCTTTCCACATCGTAGGGCAACAGATCTGGGGATGCGGGTGGAGTCAGTTTTGAACATTGATGCACCCCAATTTGCCCCCCACTCACCTGGGCCACACCAGAGATGACCCCAGCAGGCATGGTGTACAATCGAAAGTGTGCAAAAGATCAGGCCCAACGCCGTGGAGTGAAACGGAGTGCTGGCCCATACACAGGCCTATTCTATCCACATCTGAGGGCAACAGAAGTGGGGATGCGGGTGGAGTCAGTTTTGAACATTGATGCACCCCAATTTGCCCTCCACTCACCTGGGCCACACACCAGAGATGACCCCAGCAGGCATGGTGTACAATCAAAAGTGTGCAACAGATCAGGCCCAACGCCGTGGAGTGAAACGGAGTGCTGGCCCATACACAAGCCTATTCTATCCACATCTTAGGGCAACAGAACTGGGGATGCGGGTGGAGTCAGTTTTGAACATTAATGCACCCCAATCTGGCCTCCACTCACCTGGGCCAAACATCAGAGATGACCCCAGCAGGCATTTTGTACAATGGAAAGTGTGCAACAGATCAGGCCCAACGCCGTGGAGTGAAACGGAGTGCTGGCCCATACACAGGCCTATTCTATCCACATCTTAGGGCAACAGAACTGGGGATGCGGGTGGAGTCAGTTTTGAACATTGATGCACCCCAATTTGCCCTCCACCCACCTGGGCCAAACATCAGAGATGACCCCAGCAGGCATGGTGTACAATGGAAAGTGTGCAACACATCAGGCCCAACGCTGTGGAGTGAAACGGAGTGCTGGCCCATACACAGGCCTCTTCTTTCCACATCTTAGGGCAATAGAGCTGGGGATGCGGGTGGAGTCAGTTTTGAACATTGATGCACCCCAATTTGCCCTCCACTCACGTGGGCCACACACCAGAGATGACCCCAGCAGGCATGGTGTACAATGGAAAGTGTGCAACAGACCAGGCCCAACGCCGTGGAGTGAAACGGAGTGCTGGCCCATACGAAGGCCTATTCTATCCACATCTTAGGGCAACAGAACTGGGTATGCGGGTGGAGTCACTTTTGAACATCAATGCACCCCAATTTGCCCTCCACTCAACTGGCCCAAACACCAGAGATGACCCCAGCAGGCATGGTGTACAATGGAAAGTGTGCAACAGATCAGGCCCAACGCTGTGGAGTGAAACGGAGTGCTGGCCCATACACAGGCCTATTCTATCCAGATCTTAGGGCAACAGAACTGGGGATGCGGGTGGAGTCAGTTTTGAACATTAATGCACCCCGATCTGGCCTCCACTCACCTGGGCCAAACATCAGAGATGACCCCAGCAGGCATTTTGTACAATGGAAAGTGTGCAACAGATCAGGCCCAACGCCGTGGAGTGGAACGGAGTGCTGGCCCATACACAGGCCTATTCTATCCACATCTTAGGGCAACAAAACTGGGGATGCGGGTGGAGTCAGTTTTGAACATTGATGCACCCCGATTTGCCCTCCACTCACCTGGGCCACACACCAGAGATGACTCCAGCAGGCATGGTGTACAATGGAAAGTGTGCAACACATCAGGCCCAACGCTGTGGAGTGAAACGGAGTGCTGGCCCATACACAGGCCTATTCTATCCACATCTTAGGGCAACAGAACTGGGGATGCGGGTGGAGTCAGTTTTGAACATTGATGCACCCCAATTTGCCCTCCACTCACCTGGGCCACACACCAGAGATGACCCCAGCAGGCATGGTGTACAATGGAAAGTGTGCAACAGATCAGGCCCAACGCTGTGGAGTGAAACGGAGTGCTGGCCCATACACAGGCCTATTCTATCCACATCTTAGGGCAACAGAACTGGGGATGCGGGTGGAGTCAGTTTTGAACATTAATGCACCCCAATCTGCCCTCCACTCACCTGGGCCACACATCAGAGATGACCCCAGCAGGCATGGTGTACAATGGCAAATGTGCAACAGATGAGGCCCAACGCCGTGGAGTGAAACGGAGTGCTGGCCCATACACAGGCCTATTCCATCCACATCTTAGGGCAAAAGAACGGGGGATGCGAGTGGAGTCAGTTTTGAACATTGATGCACCCCGATTTGCCCTCCACTCACCTGGACCACACACCAGAGATGACCCCAGCAGCCATGGTGTACAATCCAAAGTGTACAACAGATCAGGCCCAACGGCTTGGAGTGAGACGGAGTGCTGGCCCATACACAGTCCTATTCTATCCACATCTTAGGGCAACAGAACTGGGGATGCGGGTGGAGTCAGTTTTGAACATTGATGCACCCCAATTTGCCCTCCACTCTCGTGGACCACACCAGAGATGACCCCAGCAGGCATGGTGTACAATCAAAGTGTACAACAGATCAGGCCCAACGCCGTGGAGTGAAAGGGAGTGCTGGCCCATACACAGGCCTATGCTATCCACATCTTAGGGCAACAGAACGGGGGATGCGGGTGAAGTCAGTTTTGAACATTGATGCACCCCAATTTACCCTCCACTCACCTGGGCCACACACCAGAGATGACTCCAGCAGACATGGTGTGCAATGGAAAGTTTGCAACAGATCAGGCCCAGCGCCGAGGAGTGAAACGTAGTGCTGGCCCATACACAGGCCTATTATATCCACATCTTACGGCAACAGAACTGGGGATGCGGGTGGAGTCAGTTTTGAACATTGATGCACCCCAATTTGCCCTCCACTCACCTGGGCCACACCAGAGATGACCCCAGCAGGCATGGTGTACAATCGAAAGTGTGCAAAAGATCAGGCCCAACGCCGTGGAGTGAAATGGAGTGCTGGCCCATACACAGGCCTATTCTATCCACATCTGAGGGCAACAGAACTGGGGATGCGGGTGGAGTCAGTTTTGAACATTGATGCAGCCCAATTTGCCCTCCACTCACCTGGGCCACGGACCAGAGATGACCCCAGCAGGCATGGTGTACAATGGAAAGTGTGCAACAGATCAGGCCCAACGCCGTGGAGTGAAACGGAGTGCTGGCCCATACACAGGCCTATTCTTTCCACATCGTAGGGCAACAGATCTGGGGATGCGGGTGGAGTCAGTTTTGAACATTGATGCACCCCAATTTGCCCCCCATTCACCTGGGCCACACCAGAGATGACCCCAGCAGGCATGGTGTACAATCGAAAGTGTGCAAAAGATCAGGCCCAACGCCGTGGAGTGAAACGGAGTGCTGGCCCATACACAGGCCTATTCTATCCACATCTGAGGGCAACAGAACTGGGGATGCGGGTGGAGTCAGTTTTGAACATTAATGCACCCCAATCTGCCCTCCACTCACCTGGGCCACACATCAGAGATGACCCCAGCAGGCATGGTGTACAATGGCAAATGTGCAACAGATGAGGCCCAACGCCGTGGAGTGAAACGGAGTGCTGGCCCATACACAGGCCTATTCCATCCACATCTTAGGGCAAAAGAACGGGGGATGCGGGTGGAGTCAGTTTTGAACATTGATGCACCCCGATTTGCCCTCCACTCACCTGGACCACACACCAGAGATGACCCCAGCAGCCATGGTGTACAATGCAAAGTGTACAACAGATCAGGCCCAACGGCTTGGAGTGAGACGGAGTGCTGGCCCATACACAGTCCTATTCTATCCACATCTTAGGGCAACAGAACTGGGGATGCGGGTGGAGTCAGTTTTGAACATTGATGCACCCCAATTTGCCCTCCACTCACGTGGACCACACCAGAGATGACCCCAGCAGGCATGGTGTACAATCGAAAGTGTACAACAGATCAGGCCCAACGCCGTGGAGTGAAAGGGAGTGCTGGCCCATACACAGGCCTATGCTATCCACATCTTAGGGCAACAGAACGGGGGATGCGGGTGGAGTCAGTTTTGAACATTGATGCACCCCAATTTGCCCTCCACTCACCTGGGCCACACACCAGAGATGACTCCAGCAGACATGGTGTGCAATGGAAAGTTTGCAACAGATCAGGCCCAGCGCCGAGGAGTGAAACGTAGTGCTGGCCCATACACAGGCCTATTATATCCACATCTTACGGCAACAGAACTGGGG
This sequence comes from Eutreptiella sp. 'Long Island Sound 2002', assembly GCA_964036045.1. Lineage (NCBI taxonomy): Eukaryota > Euglenozoa > Euglenophyceae > Eutreptiales > Eutreptiaceae > Eutreptiella > Eutreptiella sp. 'Long Island Sound 2002'. Next base: position 29,013,518 of record OZ038389.1, read on the forward strand.
ATGCGGGTGGAGTCAGTTTTGAACATTGATGCACCCCAATTTGCCCTCCACTCACCTGGGCCACACCAGAGATGACCCCAGCAGGCATGGTGTACAATCGAAAGTGTGCAAAAGATCAGGCCCAACGCCGTGGAGTGAAATGGAGTGCTGGCCCATACACAGGCCTATTCTATCCACATCGTAGGGCAACAGAAGTGGGGATGCGGGTGGAGTCACTTTTGAACATTGATGCACCCCAATTTGCCCTCCACTCACCTGGGCCACACACCAGAGATGACCCCAGCAGGCATGGTGTACAATCAAAAGTGTGCAACAGATCAGGCCCAACGCCGTGGAGTGAAACGGAGTGCTGGCCCATACACAGGCCTATTCTATCCACATCTGAGGGCAACAGAACTGGGGATGCGGGTGGAGTCAGTTTTGAACATTGATGCACCCCAATTTGCCCCCCACTCACCTGGGCCACACCAGAGATGACCCCAGCAGGCATGGTGTACAATCGAAAGTGTGCAAAAGATCAGGCCCAACGCCGTGGAGTGAAACGGAGTGCTGGCCCATACACAGGCCTATTCTATCCACATCTGAGGGCAACAGAAGTGGGGATGCGGGTGGAGTCAGTTTTGAACATTGATGCACCCCAATTTGCCCTCCACTCACCTGGGCCACACACCAGAGATGACCCCAGCAGGCATGGTGTACAATCAAAAGTGTGCAACAGATCAGGCCCAACGCCGTGGAGTGAAACGGAGTGCTGGCCCATACACAAGCCTATTCTATCCACATCTTAGGGCAACAGAACTGGGGATGCGGGTGGAGTCAGTTTTGAACATTAATGCACCCCAATCTGGCCTCCACTCACCTGGGCCAAACATCAGAGATGACCCCAGCAGGCATTTTGTACAATGGAAAGTGTGCAACAGATAAGGTTCAACGCCGTGGAGTGAAACGGAGTGCTGGCCCATACACAGGCCTATTCTATCCACATATTAGGGCAACAGACCTGGGGATGCGGGTGGAGTCAGTTTTGAACATTGATGCACCCCAATTTGCCCTCCACTCACCTGGGCTACACACCAGAGATGACCTCAGCAGGCATGGTGTAGAATGGAAAGTGTGCAACAGATCAGGCCCAACGCCGTGGAGTGAAACGGAGTGCTGGCCCATACACAGGCCTATTCTATCCACATCTTAGGGCAAAACAACGGGAGATGCGGGTGGAGTCAGTTTAGAACATTGATGCACCCCGATTTGCCCTCCACTCACCTGGGCCACACACCAGAGATGACCCCAGCAGGCATGGTGTACAATGGAAAGTGTGCAACAGATCAGGCCCAACGCTGTGGAGTGAAACGGAGTGCTGGCCCATACACAGGCCTATTCTATCCACATCTGAGGGCAACAGAACTGGGGATGCGGGTGGAGTCAGTTTTGAACATTGATGCACCCCAATTTGCCCTCCACTCACCTGGGCCACACACCAGAGATGACCCCAGCAGGCATGGTGTACAATGGAAAGTGTGCAACAGATCAGGCCCAACGCTGCGGAGTGAAACGGAGTGCTGGCCCATACACAGGCCTATTCTATCCACATCTTAGGGCAACAGAACTGGGGATGCGGGTGGAGTCAGTTTTGAACATTAATGCACCCCAATCTGCCATCCACTCACCTGGGCCACACATCAGAGATGACCCCAGCAGGCATGGTGTACAATGGAAAGTGTGCAACAGATCAGGCCCAACGCCGTGGAGTGAAACGGAGTGCTGGCCCATACACAGGCCTATTCCATCCACATCTTAGGGCAAAAGAACGGGGGATGCGGGTGGAGTCAGTTTTGAACATTGATGCACCCCGATTTGCCCTCCACTCACCTGGACCACACACCAGAGATGACCCCAGCAGGCATGGTGTACAATCCAAAGTGTACAACAGATCAGGCCCAACGCCTTGGAGTGAGACGGAGTGCTGGCCCATACACAGTCCTATTCTATCCACATCTTAGGGCAACAGAACTGGGGATGCGGGTGGAGTCAGTTTTGAACATTGATGCACCCCAATTTGCCCTCCACTCACGTGGGCCACACCAGAGATGACCCCAGCAGGCATGGTGTACAATCGAAAGTGTACAACAGATCAGGTCCAACGCCGTGGAGTGAAAGGGAGTGCTGGCCCATACACAGGCCTATGCTATCCACATCTTAGGGCAACAGAACGGGGGATGCGGGTGGAGTCAGTTTTGAACATTGAGGCACCCCAGTTTGCCCTCCACTCACCTGGGCCACACCAGAGATGACCCCAGCAGGCATGGTGTACAATCGAAAGTGTGCAAAAGATCAGGCCCAACGCCGTGGAGTGAAACGGAGTGCTGGCCCATACACAGGCCTATTCTATCCACATCTGAGGGCAACAGAAGTGGGGATGCGGGTGGAGTCAGTTTTGAACATTGATGCACCCCAATTTGCCCTCCACTCACCTGGGCCACACACCAGAGATGACCCCAGCAGGCATGGTGTACAATCAAAAGTGTGCAACAGATCAGGCCCAACGCCGTGGAGTGAAACGGAGTGCTGGCCCATACACAGGCCTATTCTATCCACATCTGAGGGCAACAGAACTGGGGATGCGGTCGGAGTCAGTTTAGAACATTCATGCACCCCAATTTGCCCTCCACTCACCTGGGCCAAACACCAGAGATGACCCCAACAGGCATGGTGTACAATGGAAAATGTGCAACAGATCAGGTCCAGCGCCGTGGAGTGAAACGGAGTGCTGGCCCATACACAGGCCTATTCTATCCACATCCTAGGGCAACAGAACTGGGGTTGCGGGTGGAGTCAGTTTTGAACATTCATGCACCCCAATTCGCCCTCCACTCACCTGGGCCAAATACAAGAGATGACCCCAGCACGCATGGTGTACAACGAAAAGTGTGCAACAGATCAGGCCCAACGCCGTGGAGTGAAACGGAGTGCTGGCCCATACACAGGCCTATTCTATCCACATCTTAGGGCAACAGAACTGGGGATGCGGGTGGAGTCAGTTTTGAACATTGATGCACCGGGATTTGCCCTCCACTCACCTGGGCCACACGAGAGATGACCCCAGCAGGCATGGTGTACAATCGAAAGTGTACAACAGATCAGGCCCAACGCCGTGGAGTGAAACGGAGTGCTGGCCCATACACAGGCCTATTCTATCCACATCCTAGGGCAACAGAACTGGGGTTGCGGGTGGAGTCAGTTTTGAACATTCATGCACCCCAATTCGCCCTCCACTCACCTGGGCCAAATACCAGAGATGACCCCAGCAGGCATGGTGTACAATCGAAAGTGTACAACAGATCAGGCCCAACAACGAGGAGGGAAACGGAGTGCTGGCCCATACACAGGCCTATTCTATCCACATCTTAGGGCAACAGAACTGGGGATGCGGGTGGAGTCAGTTTTGAACATTGATGCACCCCAATGTGCCCTCCACTCACCTGGGCCACACACCAGAGATGACCCCAGCAGGCATGGTGTACAATCCAAAGTGTACAACAGATCAGGCCCAACGCCTTGGAGTGAGACGGAGTGCTGGCCCATACACAGTCCTATTCTATCCACATCTTAGGGCAACAGAGCTGGGGATGCGGGTGGAGTCAGTTTTGAACATTGATGCGCCCCAATTTGCCCTCCACTCACGTGGGCCACACCAGAGATGACCCCAGCAGGCATGGTGTACAATCGAAAGTGTACTACAGATGAGGTCCAACGCCGTGGAGTGAAAGGGAGTGCTGGCCCATACACAGGCCTATGCTATCCACATCTTAGGGCAACAGAACGGGGGATGCGGGTGGAGTCAGTTTTGAACATTGATGCACCCCAATTTGCCCTCCACTCACCTGGGCCACACACCAGAGATGACCCCAGCAGGCATGGTGTACAATCAAAAGTGTGCAACAGATCAGGCCCAACGCCGTGGAGTGAAACGGAGTGCTGGCCCATACACAGGCCTATTCTATCCACATCTGAGGGCAACAGAACTGGGGATGCGGTCGGAGTCAGTTTAGAACATTCATGCACCCCAATTTGCCCTCCACTCACCTGGGCCAAACACCAGAGATGACCCCAACAGGCATGGTGTACAATGGAAAATGTGCAACAGATCAGGTCCAGCGCCGTGGAGTGAAACGGAGTGCTGGCCCATACACAGGCCTATTCTATCCACATCCTAGGGCAACAGAACTGGGGTTGCGGGTGGAGTCAGTTTTGAACATTCATGCACCCCAATTCGCCCTCCACTCACCTGGGCCAAATACAAGAGATGACCCCAGCACGCATGGTGTACAACGAAAAGTGTGCAACAGATCAGGCCCAACGCCGAGGAGGGAAACGGAGTGCTGGCCCATACACAGGCCTATTCTATCCACATCTTAGGGCAACAGAGCTGGGGATGCGGGTGGAGTCAGTTTTGAACATTGATGCACCCCAATTTGCCCTCCACTCACCTGGGCCACACACCAGAGATGACCCCAGCAGGCATGGTGTACAATCAAAAGTGTGCAACAGATCAGGCCCAACGCCGTGGAGTGAAACGGAGTGCTGGCCCATACACAGGCCTATTCTATCCACATCCTAGGGCAACAGAACTGGGGTTGCGGGTGGAGTCAGTTTTGAACATTCATGCACCCCAATTCGCCCTCCACTCACCTGGGCCAAATACCAGAGATGACCCCAGCAGGCATGGTGTACAATCGAAAGTGTACAACAGATCAGGCCCAACAACGAGGAGGGAAACGGTGTGCTGGCCCATACACAGGCCTATTCTATCCACATCTTAGGGCAACAGAACTGGGGATGCGGGTGGAGTCACTTTTGAACATTGATGCACCCCAATGTGCCCTCCACTCACCTGGGCCACACACCAGAGATGACCCCAGCAGGCATGGTGTACAATGGAAAGTGTGCAAAAGATCAGGCCCAACGCCGTGGAGTGAAACGGAGTGTTGGCCCATACACAGGCCTATTCTATCGACATCTTAGGGCAATAGAACTGGGGATGCGGGTGGAGTCAGTTTTCAACATTGATGCACCCCAATTTGCCCTCCACTCACCTGGGCCACACACCAGGGATGACCCCAGCTGGCATGGTGTACAATAGAAAGTGTGCAACAGATCAGGCCCAACGCCGTGGAGTGAAACGGAGTGCTGGCCCATACACAGGCCTATTCTATCCACATCTTAGGGCAACAGAACTGGGAATGCGGGTGGAGTTAGTTTTGAACATTGATGCACCCCAATCTGCCCTCCGCTCACCTGGGCCACACACCAGAGATGACCCCAGCAGGCATGGTGTACAATCGAAAGTGTGCAACAGATCAGGCCCCACGCCGTGGGGTGAAACGGAGTGCTGGCCCATACACAGGCCTATTCTATCCACATCTTAGGGCAATAGAACTGGGGATGCGGGTGGAGTCAGTTTTGAACATTGATGCACCCCGATTTGCCCTCCACTCACCTGGGCCACACACCAGAGATGACCCCAGCAGGCATGGTGTACAATCAAAAGTGTGCAACAGATCAGGCCCAACGCCGTGGAGTGAAACGGAGTGCTGGCCCATACACAGGCCTATTCTATCCACATCTTGGGGCAATAGAACTGGGGATGCGGGTGGAGTCAGTTTAGAACATTCATGCACCCCAATTTGCCCTCCACTCACCTGGGCCAAACACCAGAGATGACCCCAACAGGCATGGTGTACAATGGAAAATGTGCAACAGATCAGGTCCAGCGCCGTGGGGTGAAACGGAGTGCTGGCCCATACACAGGCCTATTCTATCCACATCTTAGGGCAACAGAACTGGGGTTGCGGGTGGAGTCAGTTTTGAACATTCATGCACCCCAATTCGCCCTCCACTCACCTGGGCCAAATACCAGAGATGACCCCAGCAGGCATGGTGTACAAGGAAAAGTGTGCAACAGATCAGGCCCAACAACGAGGAGGGAAACGGAGTGCTGGCCCATACACAGGCCTCTTCTATCCACATCTTAGGGCAACAGAACTGGGGATGCGGGTGGAGTCAGTTTTGAACATTGATGCACCCCAATGTGCCCTCCACTCACCTGGGCCACACACCAGAGATGACCCCAGCAGGCATGGTGTACAATGGAGAGTGTGCAAAAGATCAGGCCCAACGCCGTGGAGTGAAACGGAGTGCTGGCCCATACACAGGCCTCTTCTATCGACATCTTAGGGCAATAGAACTGGGGATGCGGGTGGAGTCAGTTTTCAACATTGATGCACCCCAATTTGCCCTCCACTCACCTGGGCCACACACCAGGGATGACCCCAGCTGGCATGGTGTACAACGGAAAGTGTACAACAGATCAGGCCCAACGCCGTGGAGTGAAACGGTGTGCTGGCCCATACACAGGCCTATTCTATCCACATCTTAGGGCAACGGAACTGGGGATGCGGGTGGAGTCAGTTTTGAACATTGATGCACCCCAATCTGCCCTCCACTCACCTGGGCCACACACCAGAGATGACCCCAGCAGGCATGGTGTACAATCGAAAGTGTGCAACAGATCAGGCCCCACGCCGTGGGGTGAAACGGAGTGCTGGCCCATACACAGGCCTATTCTATCCACATCTTAGGGCAACAGAACTGGGGATGCGGGTGGAGTCAGTTTTGAACATTGATGCACCCCAATGTGCCATCCACTCACCTGGGCCACACACCAGAGATGACCCCAGCAGGCATGGTGTACAATGGAAAGTGTGCAACACATCAGGCCCAACGCTGTGGAGTGAAACGGAGTGCTGGCCCATACACAGGCCTATTCTATCCACATCTTAGGGCAATAGAACTGGGGATGCGGGTGGAGTCAGTTTTCAACATTGATGCACCCCAATTTGCCCTCCACTCACCAGGGCCACACACCAGAGATGACCCCAGCAGGCATGGTGTACAATGGAAAGTGTGCAACAGATGAGGCCCAACGCCGTGGAGTGAAACGGAGTGCTGGCCCATACACAGGCCTATTCTATCCACATCTTAGGGCAACAGAACTGGGGATGCGGGTGGAGTCAGTTTTGAACATTGATGCACCCCGATTTGCCCTCCACTCACCTGGGCCACACACCAGAGATGACCCCAGCAGGCATGGTGTACAATGGAAAGTGTACAACAGATCAGGCCCAACGCCGTGGGGTGAAACGGAGTGCTGGCCCATACACAGGCCTATTCTATCCACATCTTAGGGCAACAGAACTGGGGATGCGGGTGGAGTCAGTTTTGAACATTGATGCACCCCAGTTTGCCCTCCACTCACCTGGGCCACACCAGAGATGACCCCAGCAGGCATGGTGTACAATCGAAAGTGTACAACAGATCAGGCCCAACGCCGTGGAGTGAAACGGAGTGCTGGCCCATACACAGGCCTATTCTATCCACATCTTAGGGCAACAGAATTGGGGATGCGGGTGGAGTCAGTTTTGAACATTGATGCACCTTAATTTGCCCTCCACTCACCTGGTCCACACCAGAGATGACCCCAGCAGGCATGGTGTACAATCGAAAGTGTACAACAGATCAGGCCCAACGCCGTGGAGTGAAACGGAGTGCTGGCCCATACACAGGCCTATTCTATCCACATCTTAGGGCAACAGAACTGGGGATGCGGGTGGAGTCAGTTTTGAACATTCATGCACCCCAGTTTGCCCTCCACTCACCTGGGCCACACACCAGAGATGACCCCAGCAGGCATGGTGTACAATGGAAAGTGTGCTAAAGATCAGGCCCCACGCCGTGGAGTGAAACGGAGTGCTTGCCCATACACAGGCCTCTTCTATCCACATCTTAGGGCAACAGAACTGGGGATGCGGGTGGAGTCAGTTTTGAACATTGATGCACCCCAATTTGCCCTCCACTCACCTGAACCACACACAGAGATGACCCCAGCAGGCATGGTGTACAATGGAAAGTGTGCAACAGATGAGGCCCAAGGCCGTGGAGTGAAACGGAGTGCTGGCCCATACACAGTCCTATTCTATCCACGTCTTAGGGCAACAGAACTGGGGATGCGGGTGGAGTCAGTTTTGAACATTGATGCACCCCAATTTGCCCTCCACCCACCTGGGCCAAACACCAGAGATGACCCCAGCAGGCATGGTGTACAATGGAAAGTGTGCAACAGATCAGGCCCAACGCCGTGGAGTGAAACGGAGTGCTGGCCCATACACAGGCCTCTTCTATCCACATCTTAGGGCAACAGAACTGGGGATGCGGGTGGAGTCAGTTTTCAACATTGATGCACCCAAATGTGCCCTCCACTCACCTGGGCCACACACCAGAGATGACCCCAGCAGGCATGGTGTGCAATGGAAAGTGTGCAACAGATCAGGCCCAACGCCGTGGAGTGAAACGGAGTGCTGGCCCATACACAGGCCTATTCTATCCACATCTTAGGGCAATAGAACTGGGGATGCGGGTGGAGTCAGTTTTCAACATTGATGCACCCCAATTTGCCCTCCACTCACCAGGGCCACACACCAGAGATGACCCCAGCAGGCATGGTGTACAATGGAAAGTGTGCAACAGATGAGGCCCAACGCCGTGGAGTGAAACGGAGTGCTGGCCCATACACAGGCCTATTCTATCCACATCTTAGGGCAACAGAACTGGGGATGCGGGTGGAGTCAGTTTTGAACATTGATGCACCCCGATTTGCCCTCCACTCACCTGGGCCACACACCAGAGATGACCCCAGCAGGCATGGTGTACAATGGAAAGTGTACAACAGATCAGGCCCAACGCCGTGGGGTGAAACGGAGTGCTGGCCCATACACAGGCCTATTCTATCCACATCTTAGGGCAACAGAACTGGGGATGCGGGTGGAGTCAGTTTTGAACATTGATGCACCCCAGTTTGCCCTCCACTCACCTGGGCCACACCAGAGATGACCCCAGCAGGCATGGTGTACAATCGAAAGTGTACAACAGATCAGGCCCAACGCCGTGGAGTGAAACGGAGTGCTGGCCCATACACAGGCCTATTCTATCCACATCTTAGGGCAACAGAATTGGGGATGCGGGTGGAGTCAGTTTTGAACATTGATGCACCTTAATTTGCCCTCCACTCACCTGGTCCACACCAGAGATGACCCCAGCAGGCATGGTGTACAATCGAAAGTGTACAACAGATCAGGCCCAACGCCGTGGAGTGAAACGGAGTGCTGGCCCATACACAGGCCTATTCTATCCACATCTTAGGGCAACAGAACTGGGGATGCGGGTGGAGTCAGTTTTGAACATTCATGCACCCCAGTTTGCCCTCCACTCACCTGGGCCACACACCAGAGATGACCCCAGCAGGCATGGTGTACAATGGAAAGTGTGCTAAAGATCAGGCCCCACGCCGTGGAGTGAAACGGAGTGCTTGCCCATACACAGGCCTCTTCTATCCACATCTTAGGGCAACAGAACTGGGGATGCGGGTGGAGTCAGTTTTGAACATTGATGCACCCCAATTTGCCCTCCACTCACCTGAACCACACACAGAGATGACCCCAGCAGGCATGGTGTACAATGGAAAGTGTGCAACAGATGAGGCCCAAGGCCGTGGAGTGAAACGGAGTGCTGGCCCATACACAGTCCTATTCTATCCACGTCTTAGGGCAACAGAACTGGGGATGCGGGTGGAGTCAGTTTTGAACATTGATGCACCCCAATTTGCCCTCCACCCACCTGGGCCAAACACCAGAGATGACCCCAGCAGGCATGGTGTACAATGGAAAGTGTGCAACAGATCAGGCCCAACGCCGTGGAGTGAAACGGAGTGCTGGCCCATACACAGGCCTCTTCTATCCACATCTTAGGGCAACAGAACTGGGGATGCGGGTGGAGTCAGTTTTCAACATTGATGCACCCAAATGTGCCCTCCACTCACCTGGGCCACACACCAGAGATGACCCCAGCAGGCATGGTGTGCAATGGAAAGTGTGCAACAGATCAGGCCCAACGCCGTGGAGTGAAACGGAGTGCTGGCCCATACACAGGCCTATTCTATCCACATCTTAGGGCAACAGAACTGGGAATGCGGGTGGAGTCAGTTTTGAACATTCATGCACCCTAATTTGCCCTCCACTCACCTGGGCCACACACCAGAGATGACCCCAGCAGGTATGGTGTACAATGGAAAGTGTGCAACAGATGAGGCCCAGGGCCGTGGAGTGAAACGGAGTGCTGGCCCATACACAGGCCTATTCTATCCACGTCTTAGGGCAACAGAACTGGGGATGCGGGTGGAGTCAGTTTTGAACATTGATGCACCCCAATTTGCCCTCCACTCACCTGGGCCACACCAGAGATGACCCCAGCAGGCATGGTGTACAATCGAAAGTGTGCAACAGATCAGGCCCAACGCCGTGGAGTGAAACGGAGTGCTGGCCCATACACAGGCCTATTCTATCCACATCTTAGGGCAACAGAACTGGGGATGCGGGTGGAGTCAGTTTTGAACATTCATGCACCCTAATTTGCCTTCCACTCACCTGGGCCAAATACCAGATATGACCCCAGCAGGCATGGTGTGCAATGGAATGTGTGCAACAGATGTGGCCCAACGCCGTGGAGTGAAACGGAGTGCTGGCCCATACACAGGCCTATTCTATCCACATCTTAGGGCAACAGAATTGGGGATGCGGGTGGAGTCAGTTTTGAACATTCATGCACCGCAATTTGCCCTCCACTCACCTGGGCCACACGAGAGATGACCCCAGCAGGCATGGTGTACAATGGAAAATGGGCAACAGATCGGGCCCAACGCCGTGGAGTGAAACGGCGTGCTGGCCCGTACACAGGCCTATTCTACCCACATCTTAGGGCAACAGAACTGGGGATGCGGGTGGAGTCAGTTTTGAACATTGATGCACCCCAATTTGCCCTCCACTGACCTGGGCCACACACCAGAGATGACCCCAGCAGGCATGGTGTACAATGGAAAGTGTGCAACAGATCAGGCCCAACGCCGTGGAGTGAAACGGAGTGCTGGCCCATACACAGGCCTATTCTATCCACATCTCAGGGCAACAGAACTGGGGATGCGGGTGGAGTCAGTTTTGAACATTGATGCACCCCAATCTGCCCTCCACTCACCTGGGCCACACACCAGAGATGACCCCAGCAGGCATGGTGTACAATGGAAAGTGTGCAACAGATCAGGCCCAACGCCGTGGAGTGAAACGGAGTGCTGGCCCATACACAGGCCTATTCTATCCACATCTTAGGGCAACAGAACTGGGGATGCGGGTGGAGTCAGTTTTGAACATTGATGTACCCCAATTTGCCCTCCACTCACCTGGGCCAAATACCAGAGATGACCCCAGCAGGCATGGTGTACAATCGAAAGTGTGCAACAGATCAGGCCCAACGCCGTGGAGTGAAACGGAGTGCTGGCCCATACACAGGCCTATTCTATCCACATCGTAGGGCAACAGAACTGGGGATCCGGGTGGAGGCAGATTTGAACATTGATGCACCCCAATTTGCCCTCCACTGACCTGGGCCACACACCACAGATGACCCCAGCAGGCATGGTGTACAATGGAAAGTGTGCAACAGATCAGGCCCCACGCCGTGGAGTGAAACGGAGTGCTGGCCCATACACAGGCCTATTCGATCCACATCTTAGGGCAACAGAACTGGGGATGCGGGTGGTGTCAGTTTTGAACATTCATGCACCCCAATCTGCCCTCCACTCACCTGGGCCACACACAATAGACGACCCCAGCAGGCATGGTGTACAATGGAAAGTGTGCAACAGATCAGGCCCAACGCCGTGGAGTGAAACGGAGTGCTGGCCCATACACAGGCCTATTCTATCCACATCTTGGGGCAACAGAACTGGGGATGCGGGTGGAGTCAGTTTTGAACATTGCTGCACCCCAATTTGCCCTCCACTCACCTGGGCCAAACACCAGAGATGACCCCAGCAGGCATGGTGTGCAATGCAATGTGTGCAACAGATCAGGTCCAACGCCGTGGAGTGAAACGGAGTGCTGGCCCATACACAGGCCTATTCTATCCACATCTTAGGGCAACAGAACTGGGGATGCGGGTGGAGTCAGCTTTGAACATTCATGCACCCCAATTTGCCCTCCACTCACCTGGGCCACACCAGAGATGACCCCAGCAGCCATGGTGTACAATGGAAAATGTGCAAAAGATCAGGCCAAACGCCGTGGAGTGAAACGGAGTGCTGGCCCATACACAGGCCTATTCTATCCACATCTTAGGGCAACAGAACTGGGGATGCGGGTGGAGTCAGTTTTGAACATTGATGCAGCCCAATTTGACCTCCACTCACCTGCGCCACACACCACAGATGACCCCAGCAGGCATGGTGTACAATGGAAAGTGTGCAACAGATCAGGCCCAACGCCGTGGAGTGAAACGGAGTGCTGGCCCATACACAGGCCTATTCTATCCACATCCTAGGGCAACAGAACTGGGGATGCGGGTGGAGTCAGTTTTGAACATTGATGCACCCCAACTTGCCCTCCACTCACCTGGGCCACACACCAGAGATGACCCCAGCAGGCATGGCGTACAATGCAAAGTCTGCAACAGATCAGGCCCAACGCCGTGGAGTGAAACGGAGTGCTGGCCCATACACAGGCCTATTCTATCCACATCGTAGGGCAACAGAACTGGGGATCCGGGTGGAGTCAGTTTTGAACATTCATGCACCCTAATTTGCCTTCCACTCACCTGGGCCAAATACCAGATATGACCCCAGCAGGCATGGTGTGCAATGGAATGTGTGCAACAGATGTGGCCCAACGCCGTGGAGTGAAACGGAGTGCTGGCCCATACACAGGCCTATTCTATCCACATCTTAGGGCAACAGAATTGGGGATGCGGGTGGAGTCAGTTTTGAACATTCATGCACCGCAATTTGCCCTCCACTCACCTGGGCCACACGAGAGATGACCCCAGCAGGCATGGTGTACAATGGAAAATGGGCAACAGATCGGGCCCAACGCCGTGGAGTGAAACGGCGTGCTGGCCCGTACACAGGCCTATTCTACCCACATCTTAGGGCAACAGAACTGGGGATGCGGGTGCAGTCAGATTTGAACATTGATGCACCCCAATTTGCCCTCCACTGACCTGGGCCACACACCAGAGATGACCCCAGCAGGCATGGTGTACAATGGAAAGTGTGCAACAGATCAGGCCCAACGCCGTGGAGTGAAACGGAGTGCTGGCCCATACACAGGCCTATTCTATCCACATCTCAGGGCAACAGAACTGGGGATGCGGGTGGAGTCAGTTTTGAACATTGATGCACCCCAATCTGCCCTCCACTCACCTGGGCCACACACCAGAGATGACCCCAGCAGGCATGGTGTACAATGGAAAGTGTGCAACAGATCAGGCCCAACGCCGTGGAGTGAAACGGAGTGCTGGCCCATACACAGGCCTATTCTATCCACATCTTAGGGCAACAGAACTGGGGATGCGGGTTGAGTCAGTTTTGAACATTGATGTACCCCAATTTGCCCTCCACTCACCTGGGCCAAATACCAGAGATGACCCCAGCAGGCATGGTGTACAATGGAAAGTGTGCAACAGATCAGGCCCAACGCCGTGGAGTGAAACGGAGTGCTGGCCCATACACAGGCCTATTCTATCCACATCGTAGGGCAACAGAACTGGGGATCCGGGTGGAGGCAGATTTGAACATTGATGCACCCCAATTTGCCCTCCACTGACCTGGGCCACACACCACAGATGACCCCAGCAGGCATGGTGTACAATGGAAAGTGTGCAACAGATCAGGCCCCACGCCGTGGAGTGAAACGGAGTGCTGGCCCATACACAGGCCTATTCGATCCACATCTTAGGGCAACAGAACTGGGGATGCGGGTGGAGTCAGTTTTGAACATTCATGCACCCCAATCTGCCCTCCACTCACCTGGGCCACACACAATAGACGACCCCAGCAGGCATGGTGTACAATGGAAAGTGTGCAACAGATCAGGCCCAACGCCGTGGAGTGAAACGGAGTGCTGGCCCATACACAGGCCTATTCTATCCACATCTTGGGGCAACAGAACTGGGGATGCGGGTGGAGTCAGTTTTGAACATTGCTGCACCCCAATTTGCCCTCCACTCACCTGGGCCAAACACCAGAGATGACCCCAGCAGGCATGGTGTGCAATGCAATGTGTGCAACAGATCAGGTCCAACGCCGTGGAGTGAAACGGAGTGCTGGCCCATACACAGGCCTATTCTATCCACATCTTAGGGCAACAGAACTGGGGATGCGGGTGGAGTCAGCTTTGAACATTCATGCACCCCAATTTGCCCTCCACTCACCTGGGCCACACCAGAGATGACCCCAGCAGCCATGGTGTACAATGGAAAATGTGCAAAAGATCAGGCCAAACGCCGTGGAGTGAAACGGAGTGCTGGCCCATACACAGGCCTATTCTATCCACATCTTAGGGCAACAGAACTGGGGATGCGGGTGGAGTCAGTTTTGAACATTGATGCAGCCCAATTTGACCTCCACTCACCTGCGCCACACACCACAGATGACCCCAGCAGGCATGGTGTACAATGGAAAGTGTGCAACAGATCAGGCCCAACGCCGTGGAGTGAAACGGAGTGCTGGCCCATACACAGGCCTATTCTATCCACATCTTAGGGCAACAGAACTGGGGATGCGGGTGGAGTCAGTTTTGAACATTGATGCACCCCAACTTGCCCTCCACTCACCTGGGCCACACACCAGAGATGACCCCAGCAGGCATGGCGTACAATGCAAAGTCTGCAACAGATCAGGCCCAACGCCGTGGAGTGAAACGGAGTGCTGGCCCATACACAGGCCTATTCTATTCACATCTTAGGGCAACAGAACTGGAGATGCGGGTGGAGTCAGTTTAGAACATTCATGCACCCCAATCTGCCCTCCACTCACCTGGGCCAAACACCAGAGATGACCCCAGCAGGCATGGTGTGCAATGGAATGTGTGCAACAGATGAGGCCCAACGCCGTGGAGTGAAACGGAGTGCTGGCCCATACACAGGCCTATTCTATCCACATCTTAGGGCAACAGAATTGGGGATGCGGGTGGAGTCAGTTTTGAACATTCATGCACCCCAGTTTGCCCTCCACTCACCTGGGCCACACGAGAGATGACCCCAGCAGGCATGGTGTACAATGGAAAATGTGCAACAGATCGGGCCCAACGCCGTGGAGTGAAACGGAGTGCTGGCCCGTACACAGGCTCATTCTATCCACATCTTAGGGCAACAGAACTGGGGATGCGGGTGGAGTCAGATTTGAACATTGATGCACCTCAGTTTGCCCTCCACTGACCTGGGCCACACACCAGAGATGACCCCAGCAGGCATGGTGTACAATGCAAAGTGTGCAACAGATCAGGCCCAACGCCGTGGAGTGAAACGGAGTGCTGGCCCATACACAGGCCTATTCTATCCACATCTTAGGGCAACAGAACTGGGGATGCGGGTTGAGTCAGTTTTGAACATTGATGTACCCCAATTTGCCCTCCACTCACCTGGGCCACACAGCAGAGATGACCCCAGCAGGCATGGTGTACAATGGAAAGTGTGCAACAGATCAGGCCCAACGCCGTGGAGTGAAACGGAGTGCTGGCCCATACACAGGCCTATTCTATCCACATCGTAGGGCAACAGACCTGGGGATGCGGGTGGAGTCAGTTTTGAACATTGATGCACCCCAATTCGCCCTCCACTGACCTGGGCCACACACCACAGATGACCCCAGCAGGCATGGTGTACAATGGAAAATGTGCAACTGATCAGGCCCCACGCCGTGGAGTGAAACGGAGTGCTGGCCCATACACAGGCCTATTCTATCCACATCTTAAGGCAACAGAACTGGGGATGCGGGTGGAGTCAGTTTTGAAAATTCATGCACCCCAATCTGCCCTCCACTCACCTGGGCCACACACCAGAGATGACCCCAGCAGGCATGGTGTACAATGGAAAGTGTGCAACAGATCAGGCCCAACGCCGTGGAGTGAAACGGAGTGCTGGCCCATACACAGGCCTATTCTATCCACATCTTAGGGCAACAGAACTGGGGATGCGGGTGGAGTCAGTTTTGAACATTGCTGCACCCCAATTTGCCCTCCACTCACCTGGGCCAAACACCAGAGATGACCCCAGCAGGCATGGTGTGCAATGGAATGTGTGCAACAGATCAGGCCCAACGCCGTGGAGTGAAACGGAGTGCTGGCCCATACACAGGCCTATTCTATCCACATCTTAGGGCAACAGAACTGGGGATGCGGGTGGAGTCAGTTTTGAACATTCATGCACCCCAATTCGCCCTCCACTCACCTGGGCCACACCAGAGATGACCCCAGCAGGCATGGTGTACAATGGAAAGTGTGCAACAGATCAGGCCCAACGCCCTGGAGTGAAACGGAGTGCTGGCCCATACACAGGCCTATTCTATCCACATCTTAGGGCAACAGAACTGGGGATGCGGGTGGAGTCAGTTTTGAACATTGATGCAGCCCAATTTGACCTCCACTCACCTGCGCCACACACCAGAGATGACCCCAGCAGGCATGGTGTACAATGGAAAGTGTGCAACAGATCAGGCCCAAAGCGGTGGAGTGGAACGGAGTGCTGGCCCATACACAGGCCTATTCTATCCACATCTTAGGGCAACAGAACTGGGGATGCGGGTGGAGTCAGTTTTGAACATTGATGCACCCCAATTTGCCCTCCACTCACCTGGGCCACACACCAGAGATGACCCAAGCAGGCATGGCGTACAATGCAAAGTCTGCAACAGATCAGGCCCAACGCCGTGGAGTGAAACGGAGTGCTGGCCCATACACAGGCCTATTCTATTCACATCTTAGGGCAACAGAACTGGAGATGCGGGTGGAGTCAGTTTTGAACATTCATGCACCCCAATCTGCCCTCCACTCACCTGGGCCAAACACCAGAGATGACCCCAGCAGGCATGGTGTGCAATGGAATGTGTGCAACAGATGAGGCCCAACGCCGTGGAGTGAAACGGAGTGCTGGCCCATACACAGGCCTATTCTATCCACATCTTAGGGCAACAGAATTGGGGATGCGGGTGGAGTCAGTTTTGAACATTGATGCACCCCAATTTGCCCTCCACTCACCTGGGCCACACCAGAGATGACCCCAGCAGCCATGGTGTACAATGGAAAATGTGCAAAAGATCAGGCCAAACGTCGTGGAGTGAAACGGAGTGCTGGCCCATACACAGGCCTATTCTATCCACATCTTAGGGCAACAGAACTGGGGATGCGGGTGGAGTCAGTTTTGAACATTGATGCAGCCCAATTTGACCTCCACTCACCTGCGCCACACACCAGAGATGACCCCAGCAGGCATGGTGTACAATGCAAAGTGTGCAACAGATCAGGCCCAACGCCGTGGAGTGAAACGGAGTGCTGGCCCATACACAGGCCTATTCTATCCACATCTTAGGGCAGCAGAACTGGGGATGCGGGTGGAGTCAGTTTTGAACATTGATGCACCCCAATTTGCCCTCCACTCACCTGGGCCACACACCAGAGATGACCCCAGCAGGCATGGCGTACAATGCAAAGTCTGCAACAGATCAGGCCCAACGCCGTGGAGTGAAACGGAGTGCTGGCCCATACACAGGCCCATTCTATCCACATCTTAGGGCAACAGACCTGGAGATGCGGGTGGTGTCAGTTTTGAACATTGATGCACCCCAATTTGACCTCCACTCACCTGGGGCACACACCAGAGATGACCCCAGCAGGCATGGTGTACAATGCAAAGTGTGCAACAGATCAGGCCCCACGCCGTGGAGTGAAACGGAGTGCTGGCCCATACACAGGCCTATTCTATCCACATCTTAGGGAAACAGAACTGGGGATGCGGGTGGAGTCAGTTTTGAACATTGATGCACCCCAATTTGCCCTCCACTCACCTGGGCCACACCAGAGATGACCCCAGCAGGCATGGTGTAGAATCGAAAGTGTGCAACAGATCAGGCCCAACGCCGTGGAGTGAAACGGAGTGCTGGCCCATACACAGGCCTTTTCTATCCACATCTTAGGGCAACAGAACTGGGGATGCGGGTGGAGTCAGATTTGAACATTGATGCACCCCCATTTGCCCTCCACTCACCTGGGCCAAACACCAGAGATGACCCCAGCAGGCATGGTGTACAATGGAAAGTGTGCAACAGATCAGGCCCAAAGCGGTGGAGTGGAACGGAGTGCTGGCCCATACACAGGCCTATTCTATCCACATCTTAGGGCAACAGAACTGGGGATGCGGGTGGAGTCAGTTTTGAACACTCATGCACCCCAATTTGCCCTCCACTCACCTGGGCCACACACCAGAGATGACCCCAGCAGGCATGGCGTACAATGCAAAGTCTGCAACAGATCAGGCCCAACGCCGTGGAGTGAAACGGAGTGCTGGCCCATACACAGGCCTATTCTATTCACATCTTAGGGCAACAGAACTGGAGATGCGGGTGGAGTCAGTTTTGAACATTCATGCACCCCAATCTGCCCTCCACTCGCCTGGGCCAAACACCAGAGATGACCCCAGCAGGCATGGTGTGCAATGGAATGTGTGCAACAGATGAGGCCCAACGCCGTGGAGTGAAACGGAGTGCTGGCCCATACACAGGCCTATTCTATCAACATCTTAGGGCAACAGAATTGGGGATGCGGGTGGAGTCAGTTTTGAACATTCATGCACCCCAATTTGCCCTCCACTCACCTGGGCCACACCAGAGATGACCCCAGCAGGCATGGTGTACAATGGAAAATGTGCAACAGATCAGGCCCAACGCCGTGGAGTGAAACGGAGTCCTGGCCCATACACAGGCCTATTCTATCCACATCTTAGGGCAACAGAACTGGGTATGCGGGTGGAGTCAGTTTTGAACATTGATGCAGCCCAATTTGACCTCCACTCACCTGCGCCACACACCAGAGATGACCCCAGCAGGCATGGTGTACAATGCAAAGTGTGCAACACATCAGGCCCAACGCTGTGGAGTGAAACGGAGTGCTGGCCCATACACAGGCCTATTCTATCCACATCTTAGGGCAACAGAACTGGGGATGCGGGTGGAGTCAGATTTGAACATTGATGCTCCCCAATTTGCACTCCACTGACCTGGGCCACACACCAGAGATGACCCCAGCAGGCATGGTGTACAATGGAATGAGTACAACAGATCAGGCCCAACGCCGTGGAGTGAAACGGAGTGCTGGCCCATACACAGGCCTATTCTATCCACATCTTGGGGCAACAGAACTGGGGATGCGGGTGGAGTCAGTTTTGAACATTGATGCAGCCCAATTTGCCCTCCACTCACCTGGGCCAAACACCAGAGATGACCCCAGCAGGCATGGTGTACAATGGAAAGTGTGCAACAGATCAGGCCCAACGCCGTGGAGTGAAACGGAGTGCTGGCCCATACACAGGCCTATTCTATCCACATCTTAGGGCAACACAATTGGGGATGCGGGTCGAGTCAGTTTAGAACATTCATGCACCCCAATTTGCCCTCCACTCACCTGGGCCACACCAGAGATGACCCCAGCAGGCATGGCGTACAATGGAAAGTGTGCAACAGATCAGGCCCAACGCCGTGGAGTGAAACGGAGTGCTGGCCCATACACAGGCCTATTCTATCCACATCTTGGGGCAACAGAACTGGGGATGCGGGTGGATCAGTTTTGAACATTGATGCAGCCCAATTGGCGCTCCACTCACCTGGGCCAAACACCAGAGATGACCCCAGCAGGCATGGTGTACAATGGAAAGTGTGCAACAGATCAGGCCCAACGCCGTGGAGTGAAACGGAGTGCTGGCCCATACACAGGCCTATTCTATCCACATCTTAGGGCAACACAATTGGGGATGCGGGTGGAGTCAGTTTAGAACATTCATGCACCCCAATTTGCCCTCCACTCACCTGGGCCACACCAGAGATGACCCCAGCAGGCATGGTGTACAATGAAAAATGTGCAACTGATCAGGCCCAACGCCGTGGAGTGAAACGGAGTGCTGGCCCATACACAGGCCTATTCTATCCACTTCTTAGGGCAATAGAACGGGGGTGCGGGTGGAGTCAGTTTTGAACACTGATGCAGCCCAATTTGACCTCCACTCACCTGGGCCACACACCAGAGATGACCCCAGCAGGCATGGTGTACAATCGAAAGTGTGCAACAGATCAGGCCCAACGCCGTGGAGTGAAACGGAGTGCTGGCCCATACACAGGCCTATTCTATCCACATCTTAGGGCAACAGAACTGGGGATGCCGGTGGAGTCAGATTTGAACATTGATGCACCCCAATCTGCCCTCCACTCACCTGGGCCACACCAGAGATGACCCCAGCAGGCATGGTGTAGAATGGAAAGTGTGCAACAGATCAGGCCCAACGCCGTGGAGTGAAACGGAGTGCTGGCCCATACACAGGCCCATTCTATCCACATCTTAGGGCAACAGAACTGGGGATGCGGGTGGAGTCAGATTTGAACATTGATGCACCCCAATTTGCCCTCCACTGACCTGGGCCACACCAGAGATGACCCCAGCAGGCATGGTGTACAATGGAAAGTGTGCAACAGATCAGGTCCAACGCCGTGGAGTGAAACGGAGTGCTGGCCCATACACAGGCCTATTCTATCCACATCTTAGGGCAACAGAACTGGGGATGCGGGTGGAGTCACTTTAGAACATTCATGCACCCCAATTTGCCCTCCACTCACCTGGGCCACACACCAGAGATGACCCCAGCAGGCATGGTGTACATTGGAAAATGTGCAACTGATCAGGCCCAACGCCGTGGAGTGAAACGGAGTGCTGGCCCATACACAGGCCTATTCTATCCACATCTTAGGGCAATAGAACGGGGGATGCGGGTGGAGTCAGTTTTGAACACTGATGCAGCCCAATTTGACCTCCACTCACCTGGGCCACACACCAGAGATGACCCCAGCAGGCATGGTGTACAATCGAAAGTGTGCAACACATCAGGCCCAACGCTGTGGAGTGAAACGGAGTGCTGGCCCATACACAGGCCTATTCTATCCACATCTTAGGGCAACAGAACTGGGGATGCGGGTGGAGTCAGTTTTGAACATTGATGCTCCCCAATTTGCACTCCACTGACCTGGGCCACACACCAGAGATGACCCCAGCAGGCATGGTGTACAATGGAATGTGTACAACAGATCAGGCCCAACGCCGTGGAGTGAAACGGAGTGCTGGCCCATACACAGGCCTATACTATCCACATCTTGGGGCAACAGAACTGGGGATGCGGGTGGAGTCAGTTTTGAACATTGATGCACCCCAATTTGCCCTCCACTCACCTGGGCCACACCAGAGATGACCCCAGCAGGCATGGTGTAGAATCGAAAGTGTGCAACAGATCAGGCCCAACGCCGTGGAGTGAAACGGAGTGCTGGCCCATACACAGGCCCATTCTATCCACATCTTAGGGCAACAGAACTGGGGATGCGGGTGGAGTCAGATTTGAACATTGATGCACCCCAATTTGCCCTCCACTCACCTGGGCCACACCAGAGATGACCCCAGCAGGCATGGTGTACAATGGAAAATGTGCAACTGATCAGGCCCAACGCCGTGGAGTGAAACGGAGTGCTGGCCCATACACAGGCCTATTCTATCCACATCTTGGGGCAATAGAACGGGGGATGCGGGTGGAGTCAGTTTTGAACACTGATGCAGCCCAATTTGACCTCCACTCACCTGGGCCACACACCAGAGATGACCCCAGCAGGCATGGTGTACAATCGAAAGTGTGCAACACATCAGGCCCAACGCTGTGGAGTGAAACGGAGTGCTGGCCCATACACAGGCCTATTCTATCCACATCTTAGGGCAACAGAACTGGGGATGCGGGTGGAGTCAGTTTTGAACATTGATGCTCCCCGATTTGCACTCCACTGACCTGGGCCACACACCAGAGATGACCCCAGCAGGCATGGTGTAGAATGGAAAATGTGCAACAGATCAGGCCCAACGCTGTGGAGTGAAACGGAGTGCTGGCCCATACACAGGCCTATTCTATCCACATCTTGGGGCAACAGAACTGGGGATGCGGGTGGAGTCAGTTTTGAACATTGATGCACCCCCATTTGCCCTCCACTCACCTGGGCCAAACACCAGAGATGACCCCAGCAGGCATGGTGTACAATGGAAAGTGTGCAACAGATCAGGCCCAAAGCGGTGGAGTGGAACGGAGTGCTGGCCCATACACAGGCCTATTCTATCCACATCTTAGGGCAACAGAACTGGGGATGCGGGTGGAGTCAGTTTTGAACATTGATGCACCCCAATTTGCCCTCCACTCACCTGGGCCACACACCAGAGATGACCCCAGCAGGCATGGCGTACAATGCAAAGTCTGCAACAGATCAGGCCCAACGCCGTGGAGTGAAACGGAGTGCTGGCCCATACACAGGCCTATTCTATTCACATCTTAGGGCAACAGAACTGGAGATGCGGGTGGAGTCAGTTTTCAACATTCATGCACCCCAATCTGCCCTCCACTCACCTGGGCCAAACACCAGAGATGACCCCAGCAGGCATGCTGTGCAATGGAATGTGTGCAACAGATGAGGCCCAACGCCGTGGAGTGAAACGGAGTGCTGGCCCATACACAGGCCTATTCTATCAACATCTTAGGGCAACAGAATTGGGGATGCGGTTGGAGTCAGTTTTGAACATTCATGCACCCCAATTTGCCGTCCACTCACCTGGGCCACACCAGAGATGACCCCAGCAGGCATGGTGTACAATGGAAAATGTGCAAGAGATCAGGCCCAACGCCGTGGAGTGAGACGGAGTCCTGGCCCATACACAGGCCTATTCTATCCACATCTTAGGGCAACAGAACTGGGGATGCGGGTGGAGTCAGTTTTGAACATTGATGCAGCCCAATTTGACCTCCATTCACCTGCGCCACACACCAGAGATGACCCCAGCAGGCATGGTGTACAATGCAAAGTGTGCAACACATCAGGCCCAACGCTGTGGAGTGAAACGGAGTGCTGGCCCATACACAGGCCTATTCTATCCACATCTTAGGGCAACAGAACTGGGGATGCGGGTGGAGTCAGATTTGAACATTGATGCTCCCCAATTTGCACTCCACTGACCTGGGCCACACACCAGAGATGACCCCAGCTGGCATGGTGTACAATGGAATGTGTACAACAGATCAGGCCCAACGCCGTGGAGTGAAACAGAGTGCTGGCCCATACACAGGCCTATTCTATCCACATCTTGGGGCAACAGAACTGGGGATGCGGGTGGAGTCAGTTTTGAACATTGATGCAGCCCAATTTGCCCTCCACTCACCTGGGCCAAACACCAGAGATGACCCCAGCAGGCATGGTGTACAATGGAAAGTGTGCAACAGATCAGGCCCAACGCCGTGGAGTGAAACGGAGTGCTGGCCCATACACAGGCCTATTCTATCCACATCTTAGGGCAACACAATTGGGGATGCGGGTCGAGTCAGTTTAGAACATTCATGCACCCCAATTTGCCCTCCACTCACCTGGGCCACACCAGAGATGACCCCAGCAGGCATGGCGTACAATGCAAAGTCTGCAACAGATCAGGCCCAACGCCGTGGAGTGAAACGGAGTGCTGGCCCATACACAGGCCTATTATATCCACATCTTGGGGCAACAGAACTGGGGATGCGGGTGGAGTCAGTTTTGAACATTGATGCAGCCCAATTGGCCCTCCACTCACCTGGGCCAAACACCAGAGATGACCCCAGCAGGCATGGTGTACAATGCAAAGTGTGCAACAGATCAGGCCCAACGCCGTGGGGTGAAACGGAGTGCTGGCCCATACACAGGCCTATTCTATCCACATCTTAGGGCAACACAATTGGGGATGCGGGTGGAGTCAGTTTAGAACATTCATGCACCCCAATTGGCCCTCCACTCACCTGGGCCACACCAGAGATGACCCCAGCAGGCATGGTGTACAATGGAAAATGTGCAACTGATCAGGCCCAACGCCGTGGAGTGAAACGGAGTGCTGGCCCATACACAGGCCTATTCTATCCACATCTTAGGGCAACAGAACGGGGGATGCGGGTGGAGTCAGTTTTGAACACGGATGCAGCCCAATTGGACCTCCACTCACCTGGGCCACACACCAGAGATGACCCCAGCAGGCATGGTGTACAATCGAAAGTGTGCAACACATCAGGCCCAACGCTGTGGAGTGAAACGGAGTGCTGGCCCATACACAGGCCTATTCTATCCACATCTTAGGGCAACAGAACTGGGGATGCGGGTGGAGTCAGATTTGAACATTGATGCTCCTAAATTTGCACTCCACTGACCTGGGCCACACACCAGAGATGACCCCAGCAGGCATGGTGTACAATGGAATGTGTACAACAGATCAGGCCCAACGCCGTGGAGTGAAACGGAGTGCTGGCCCATACACAGGCCCATTCTATCCACATCTTAGGGCAACAGAACTGGGGATGCGGGTGGAGTCAGCTTGGAACATTGATGCACCCCAATTTGCCCTCCACTCACCTGGGCCACACACCAGAGATGACCCCAGCAGGCATGGTGTCGATTCGAAAGTGTGCAACAGATCAGGCCCAACGCCGTGGAGTGAAACGGAGTGCTGGCCCATACACAGGTCCATTCTATCCACATCTTAGGGCAACAGAACTGGGGATGCGGGTGGAGTCAGATTTGAACATTGATGCACCCTAATTTGCCCTCCACTCACCTGGGCCACACCAGAGATGACCCCAGCAGGCATGGTGTACAATCGAAAGTGTGCAACAGATCAGGCCCAACGCCGTGGAGTGAAACGGAGTGCTGGCCCATACACAGGCCTATTCTATCCACATCTTAGGGCAACAGAATTGGGGATGCGGGTGGAGTCAGTTTAGAACATTCATGCACCCCAATTTGCCCTCCACTCACCTGGGCCACACACCAGAGATGACCCCAGCAGGCATGGTGTACATTGGAAAATGTGCAACTGATCAGGCCCAACGCCGTGGAGTGAAACGGAGTGCTGGCCCATACACAGGCCTATTCTATCCACATCTTAGGGCAATAGAACGGGGGATGCGGGTGGAGTCAGTTTTGAACATTGATGCAGCCCAATTGGCCCTCCACTCACCTGGGCCACACACCAGAGATGACCCCAGCAGGCATGGTGTACAATGGAAAGTGTGCAACGGATCAGGCCCAACGCCGTGGAGTGAAACGGAGTGCTGGCCCATACACAGGCCTATTCTATCCACATCTTAGGGCAACAGAATTGGGGATGCGGGTGGAGTCAGTTTAGAACATTCATGCACCCCAATTTGCCCTCCACTCACCTGGGCCACACACCAGAGATGACCCCAGCAGGCATGGTGTACAATGGAAAATGTGCAACTGATCAGGCCCAACGCCGTGGAGTGAAACGGAGTGCTGGCCAATACACAGGCCTATTCTATCCACATCTTAGGGCAATAGAACGGGGGATGCGGGTGGAGTCAGTTTTGAACACTGATGCAGCCCAATTTGACCTCCACTCACCTGGGCCACACACCAGAGATGACCCCAGCAGGCATGGTGTACAATCGAAAGTGTGCAACACATCAGGCCCAACGCTGTGGAGTGAAACGGAGTGCTGGCCCATACACAGGCCTATTCTATCCACATCTTAGGGCAACAGAACTGGGGATGCGGGTGGAGTCAGATTTGAACATTGATGCTCCCCAATTTGCACTCCACTGACCTGGGCCACACACCAGAGATGACCCCAGCAGGCATGGTGTACAATGGAATGTGTACAACAGACCAGGCCCAACGCCGTGGAGTGAAACGGAGTGCTGGCCCATACACAGGCCTATTCTATCCACATCTTGGGGCAACAGAACTGGGGATGCGGGTGGAGTCAGTTTTGAACATTGATGCAGCCCAATTTGCCCTCCACTCACCTGGGCCAAACACCAGA
The DNA here is from genome assembly GCA_964036045.1 of Eutreptiella sp. 'Long Island Sound 2002'. Taxonomy (NCBI): domain Eukaryota; phylum Euglenozoa; class Euglenophyceae; order Eutreptiales; family Eutreptiaceae; genus Eutreptiella; species Eutreptiella sp. 'Long Island Sound 2002'. The sequence continues at coordinate 29,039,584 of OZ038389.1, forward strand.
GATGACCCCAGCAGGCATGGTGTACAATGGAAAGTGTGCAACAGATCAGGCCCAACGCCGTGGAGTGAAACGGAGTGCTGGCCCATACACAGGCCTATTCTATCCACATCTTAGGGCAACATAATTGGGGATGCGGGTGGAGTCAGTTTAGAACATTCATGCACCCCAATTTGCCCTCCACTCACCTGGGCCACACCAGAGATGACCCCAGCAGGCATGGTGTACAATGGAAAGTGTACAACAGATCAGGCCCAACGCCGTGGAGTGAAACGGAGTGCTGGCCCATACACAGGCCTATTCTATCCACATCTTGGGGCAACAGAACTGGGGATGCGGGTGGAGTCAGTTTTGAACATTGATGCAGCCCAATTGGCCCTCCACTCACCTGGGCCAAACACCAGAGATGACCCCAGCAGGCATGGTGTACAATGGAAAGTGTGCAACAGATCAGGCCCAACGCCGTGGAGTGAAACGGAGTGCTGGCCCATACACAGGCCTATTCTATCCACATCTTAGGGCAACACAATTGGGGATGCGGGTGGAGTCAGTTTAGAACATTCATGCACCCCAATTCGCCCTCCACTCACCTGGGCCACACCAGAGATGACCCCAGCAGGCATGGTGTACAATGGAAAATGTGCAACAGATCAGGCCCAACGCCGTGGAGTGAAACGGAGTGCTGGCCCATACACAGGCCTATTCTATCCACATCTTAGGGCAATAGAACGGGGGATGCGGGTGGAGTCAGTTTTGAACACTGATGCAGCCCAATTTGACCTCCACTCACCTGGGCCACACACCAGAGATGACCCCAGCAGGCATGGTGTACAATCGAAAATGTGCAACACATCAGGCCCAACGCTGTGGAGTGAAACGGAGATCTGGCCCATACACAGGCCTATTCTATCCACATCTTAGGGCAACAGAACGGGGGATGCGGGTGGAGTCAGATTTGAACATTGATGCTCCCCAATTTGCCCTCCACCCACCTGGGCCACACCAGAGATGACCCCAGCAGGCATGGTGTAGAATCGAAAGTGTGCAACAGATCAGGCCCAACGCCGTGGAGTGAAACGGAGTGCTGGCCCATACACAGGCCTATTCTATCCACATCTTAGGGCAACAGAACTGGGGATGCGGGTGGAGTCAGATTTGAACATTGATGCACCCCAATTTGCCCTCCACTCACCTGGGCCAAACACCAGAGATGACCCCAGCAGGCATGGTGTACAATGGAAAGTGTGCAACAGATCAGGCCCAACGCCGTGGAGTGAAACGGAGTGCTGGCCCATACACAGGCCCTTTGTATCCACATCTTAGGGCAACAGAATTGGGGATGCGGGTGCAGTCAGTTTAGAACATTCATGCACCCCAATTTGCCCTCCACTCACCTGGGCCACACACCAGAGATGACCCCAGCAGGCATGGTGTACAATGGAAAATGTGCAACTGATCAGGCCCAACGCCGTGGAGTGAAACGGAGTGCTGGCCCATACACAGGCCTATTCTATCCACATCTTAGGGCAATAGAACGGGGGATGCGGGTGGAGTCAGTTTTGAACACTGATGCAGCCCAATTTGACCTCCACTCACCTGGGCCACACACCAGAGATGACCCCAGCAGGCATGGTGTACAATCGAAAATGTGCAACACATCAGGCCCAACGCTGTGGAGTGAAACGGAGTGCTGGCCCATACACAGGCCTATTCTATCCACATCTTAGGGCAACAGGACTGGGGATGCGGGTGGAGTCAGATTTGAACATTGATGCTCCCCAATTTGCACTCCACTGACCTGGGCCAAACACCAGAGATGACCCCAGCAGGCATGGTGTACAATGGAATGTGTACAACAGATCAGGCCCAACGCCGTGGAGTGAAACGGAGTGCTGGCCCATACACAGGCCTATTCTATCCACATCTTGGGGCAACAGAACTGGGGATGCGGGTGGAGTCAGTTTTGAACATTGATGCCGCCCAATTTGCCCTCCACTCACCTGGGCCAAACACCAGAGATGACCCCAGCAGGCATGGTGTACAATGGAAAGTGTGCAACAGATCAGGCCCAACGCCGTGGAGTGAAACGGAGTGCTGGCCCATACACAGGCCTATTATATCCACATCTTAGGGCAACAGAATTGGGGATGCGGGTGGAGTCAGTTTAGAACATTCATGCACCCCAATTTGCCCTCCACTCACCTGGGCCACACCGGAGATGACCCCAGCAGGCATGGTGTACAATGGAAAGTGTACAACAGATCAGGCCCAACGCCGTGGAGTGAAACGGAGTGCTGGCCCATACACAGGCCTATTCTATCCACATCTTGGGGCAACAGAACTGGGGATGCGGGTGGAGTCAGTTTTGAACATTGATGCAGCCCAATTGGCCCTCCACTCACCTGGGCCAAACACCAGAGATGACCCCAGCAGGCATGGTGTACAATGGAAAGTGTGCAACAGATCAGGCCCAACGCCGTGGAGTGAAACGGAGTGCTGGCCCATACACAGGCCTATTCTATCCACATCTTAGGGCAATAGAACGGGGGATGCGGGTGGAGTGAGTTTTGAACACTGATGCAGCCCCATTTGACCTCCACTCACCTGGGCCACACACCAGAGATGACCCCAGCAGGCATGGTGTACAATCGAAAGTGTGCAACACATCAGGCCCAACGCTGTGGAGTGAAACGGAGTGCTGGCCCATACACAGGCCTATTCTATCCACATCTTGGGGCAACAGATTTGGGGATGCGGGTGGAGTCAGTTTTGAACATTGATGCACCCCAATTTGCCCTCCACTCACCGGGGCCACACACCAGAGATGACCCCAGCAGGCATGGTGTACAATGGAAAGTGTACAACTGATCAGGCCCAACGCCGTGGAGTGAAACGGAGTGCTGGCCCATACACAGGCCTATTCTATCCACATCTTAGGGCAATAGAACGGGGGATGCGGGTGGAGTGAGTTTTGAACACTGATGCAGCCCCATTTGACCTCCACTCACCTGGGCCACACACCAGAGATGACCCCAGCAGGCATGGTGTACAATCGAAAGTGTGCAACACATCAGGCCCAACGCTGTGGAGTGAGACGGAGTGCTGGCCCATACACAGGCCTATTCTATCCACATCTTAGGGCAACAGAACTGGGGATGCGGGTGGAGTCAGTTTTGAACATTGATGCACCCCAATTTGCCCTCCACTCACCTGGGCCACACACCAGAGATGACCCCAGCAGGCATGGTGTAGAATCGAAAGTGTACAACAGATCAGGCCCAACGCCGTGGAGTGAAACGGAGTGCTGGCCCATGCACAGGCCTATTCTATCCACATCTTAGGGCAACAGAGCTGGGGATGCGGGTGGAGTCAGTTTTGAACATTGATGCAACCCAATTTGCCCTCCACTCAACGGGGCCACACACCAGAGATGACCCCAGCAGGCATGGTGTGCAATGGAATGTGTGCAACAGATGAGGCCCAACGCCGTGGAGTGAAACGGAGTGCTGGCCCATACGCAGGCCTATTCTATCCACATCTTAGGGCAACAGAACTGGGGATGCGGGTGGAGTCAGCTTTGAACATTCATGCACCCCAACTTGCCCTCCACTCACCTGGGCCACACCAGAGATGACCCCAGCAGGCATGGTGTACAATCGAAAGTGTGCAACAGATCAGGCCCAACGCCGTGGAGTGAAACGGAGTGCTGGCCCATACACAGGCCTATTCTATCCACATCTTAGGGCAACAGAACTGGGGATGCGGGTGGAGTCAGTTTTGAACATTGATGCACCCCAATTGGACCTCCACTCACCTGCGCCACACACCAGAGATGACCCCAGCAGGCATGGTGTACAATGGAAAGTGTGCAGCAGATCAGGCCCAACGCCGTGGAGTGAAACGGAGTGCTGGCCCATACACAGGCCTATTCTATCCACATCTCAGGGCAACAGAACTGGGGATGCGGGTGGAGTCAGTTTTGAACATTGATGCACCCCAATTTGCCCTCCACTCACCTGGGCCACACACCAGAGATGACCCCAGCAGGCATGGTGTACAATGCAAAGTGTGCAACAGATCAGGCCCAACGCCGTGGAGTGAAACGGAGTGCTGGCCCATACACAGGCCTATTCTATCCACATCTTAGGGCAACAGAACTGAGGATGCGGGTGGAGTCAGTGTTGAACATTGATGCACCCCAGTTTGCCCTCCACTCACCTGGGCCACACCAGAGATGACCCCAGCAGGCATGGTGTACAATGGAAAGTGTGCAACAGATCGGGCCCAACGCCGTGGAGTGAAACGGAGTGCTGGCCCATACACAGGCCTATTCTATCCACATCTCAGGGCAACAGAACTGGGGATGCGGGTGGAGTCAGTTTTGAACATTGATGCACCCCAATTTGCCCTCCACTCACCTGGGCCACACCAGAGATGACCCCAGCAGGCATGGTGTACAATGGAAAGTGTGCAACAGATCGGGCCCAACGCCGTGGAGTGAAACGGAGTGCTGGCCCATACACAGGCCTATTCTATCCACATCTTAGGGCAACAGAACGGGGGATGCGGGTGGAGTCAGATGTGAACATTGATGCACCCCAATTTGCCCTCCACTCACCTGGGCCACACCAGAGATGACCCCAGCAGGCATGGTGTACAATGGAAAGTGTACAACAGATCAGGCCCGACGCCGTGGAGTGAAACGGAACGCTGGCCCATACACAGGCCTATTCTATCCACATCTCAGGGCAACAGAACTGGGGATGCGGGTGGAGTCAGTTTTGAACATTGATGCACCCCAATTTGCCCTCCACTCACCTGGGCCACACACCAGAGATGACCCCAGCAGGCATGGTGTACAATGCAAAGTGTGCAACAGATCAGGCCCAACGCCGTGGAGTGAAACGGAGTGCTGGCCCATACACAGGCCTATTCTATCCACATCTTAGGGCAACAGAACTGAGGATGCGGGTGGAGTCAGTGTTGAACATTGATGCACCCCAGTTTGCCCTCCACTCACCTGGGCCACACCAGAGATGACCCCAGCAGGCATGGTGTACAATGGAAAGTGTGCAACAGATCGGGCCCAACGCCGTGGAGTGAAACGGAGTGCTGGCCCATACACAGGCCTATTCTATGCACATCTCAGGGCAACAGAACTGGGGATGCGGGTGGAGTCAGTTTTGAACATTGATGCACCCCAATTTGCCCTCCACTCACCTGGGCCACACCAGAGATGACCCCAGCAGGCATGGTGTACAATGGAAAGTGTGCAACAGATCGGGCCCAACGCCGTGGAGTGAAACGGAGTGCTGGCCCATACACAGGCCTATTCTATCCACATCTTAGGGCAACAGAACGGGGGATGCGGGTGGAGTCAGATGTGAACATTGATGCACCCCAATTTGCCCTCCACTCACCTGGGCCACACCAGAGATGACCCCAGCAGGCATGGTGTACAATGGAAAGTGTACAACAGATCAGGCCCAACGCCGTGGAGTGAAACGGAACGCTGGCCCATACACAGGCCTATTCTATCCACATCTCAGGGCAACAGAACTGGGGATGCGGGTGGAGTCAGTTTTGAACATTGATGCACCCCAATTTGCCCTCCACTCACCTGGGCCACACACCAGAGATGACCCCAGCAGGCATGGTGTACAATGCAAAGTGTGCAACAGATCAGGCCCAACGCCGTGGAGTGAAACGGAGTGCTGGCCCATACACAGGCCTATTCTATCCACATCTTAGGGCAACAGAACTGAGGATGCGGGTGGAGTCAGTGTTGAACATTGATGCACCCCAGTTTGCCCTCCACTCACCTGGGCCACACCAGAGATGACCCCAGCAGGCATGGTGTACAATGGAAAGTGTGCAACAGATCGGGCCCAACGCCGTGGAGTGAAACGGAGTGCTGGCCCATACACAGGCCTATTCTATCCACATCTCAGGGCAACAGAACTGGGGATGCGGGTGGAGTCAGTTTTGAACATTGATGCACCCCAATTTGCCCTCCACTCACCTGGGCCACACCAGAGATGACCCCAGCAGGCATGGTGTACAATGGAAAGTGTGCAACAGATCGGGCCCAACGCCGTGGAGTGAAACGGAGTGCTGGCCCATACACAGGCCTATTCTATCCACATCTTAGGGCAACAGAACGGGGGATGCGGGTGGAGTCAGATGTGAACATTGATGCACCCCAATTTGCCCTCCACTCACCTGGGCCACCCCAGAGATGACCTCAGCAGGCATGGTGTACAATGGAAAGTGTACAACAGATCAGGCCCAACGCCGTGGAGTGAAACGGAACGCTGGCCCATACACAGGCCTATTCTATCCACATCTCAGGGCAACAGAACTGGGGATGCGGGTGGAGTCAGTTTTGAACATTGATGCACCCCAATTTGCCCTCCACTCACCTGGGCCACACCAGAGATGACCCCAGCAGGCATGGTGTACAATGGAAAGTGTGCAACAGATCGGGCCCAACGCCGTGGAGTGAAACGGAGTGCTGGCCCATACACAGGCCTATTCTATCCACATCTTAGGGCAACAGAACTGGGGATGCGGGTGGAGTCAGATGTGAACATTGATGCACCCCAATTTGCCCCCCACTCACCTGGGCCACACCAGAGATGACCCCAGCAGGCATGGTGTACAATGGAAAGTGTACAACAGATCAGGCCCAACGCCGTGGAGTGAAACGGAGTGCTGGCCCATACACAGGCCTATTCTATCCACATTTTAGGGCAAGAGAACTGGGGATGCGGGTGGAGTCAGTTTTGAACATTGATGCACCCCAATTTGCCCTCCACTCACCTGGGCCAAACACCAGAGATGACCCCAGCAGGCATGGTGTACAATGGAAAGTGTGCAACAGATCAGGCCCAACGCCGTGGAGTGAAACGGAGTGCTGGCCCATACACAGGCCTATTCTATCCACATCTTAGGGCAACAGAACTGGGGATGCGGGTGGAGTCAGTTTTGAACATTGATGCACCCCAATTGGACCTCCACTCACCTGCGCCACACACCAGAGATGACCCCAGCAGGCATGGTGTACAATGGAAAGTGTGCAACAGATCAGGCCCAACGCCGTGGAGTGAAACGGAGTGCTGGCCCATACACAGGCCTATTCTATCCACATCTTAGGGCAACAGAACTGGGGATGCGGGTGGAGTCAGTTTTGAACATTGATGCACCCCAATTTGCCCTCCACTCACCTGGGCCACACACCAGAGATGACCCCAGCAGGCATGGTGTACAATGCAAAGTGTGCAACAGATCAGGCCCAACGCCGTGGAGTGAAACGGAGTGCTGGCCCATACACAGGCCTATTCTATCCACATCTTAGGGCAACAGAACTGGGGATGCGGGTGGAGTCAGTTTTGAACATTCATGCACCCCAATTTGCCCTCCACTCACCTGGGCCACACCAGAGATGACCCCAGCAGGCATGGTGTACAATGGAAAATGTGCAACAGATCAGGCCCAACGCCGTGGAGTGAAACGGAGTGCTGGCCCATACACAGGCCTATTCTATCCACATCTTAGGGCAACAGAACTGGGGATGCGGGTGGAGTCAGATGTGAACATTGATGCACCCCAATTTGCCCTCCACTCACCTGGGCCACACCAGAGATTACCCCAGCAGGCATGGTGTACAATGGAAAGTGTACAACAGATCAGGCCCAACGCCGTGGAGTGAAACGGAGTGCTGGCCCATACACAGGCCTATTCTATCCACATCTTGGGGCAACAGAATTGGGGATGCGGGTGGAGTCAGTTTTGAACATTGATGCACCCCAATTTGCCCTCCACTCACCTGGGCCAAACATCAGAGATGACCCCAGCAGGCATGGTGTACAATGGAAAGTGTGCAACAGATCAGGCCCAACGCCGTGGAGTGAAACGGAGTGCTGGCCCATACACAGGCCTACTCTATCCACATCTTAGGGCAACAGAACTGGGGATGCGGGTGGAGTCAGTTTTGAACATTGATGCACCCCAATTTGCCCTCCACTCACCTGGGCCACACCAGAGATGACCCCAGCAGCCATGGTGTACAATCGAAAGTGTACAACAGATCAGGCCCAACGCCGTGGAGTGAAACGGAGTGCTGGCCCATACACAGGCCTATTCTATCCACATCTTAGGGCAACAGAGCTGGGGATGCGGGTGGAGTCAGTTTTGAACATTGATGCACCCCAATTTGCCCTCCACTCACCTGGGCCAAACACCAGAGATGACCCCAGCAGGCATGGTGTACAATGGAAAGTGTGCAACAGATCAGGCCCAACGCCGTGGAGTGAAACGGAGTGCTGGCCCATACACAGGCCTATTCTATCCACATCTTAGGGCAACAGAACTGGGGATGCGGGTGGAGTCAGTTTTGAACATTCATGCACCCCAATTTGCCCTCCACTCACCTGGGCCACACACCAGAGATGACCCCAGCAGGCATGGTGTACAATGGAAAGTGTACAACAGATCAGGCCCAACGCCGTGGAGTGAAACGGAGTGCTGGCCCATACACAGGCCTATTCTATCCACATCTTAGGGCAACAGAGCTGGGGATGCGGGTGGAGTCAGTTTTGAACATTGATGCAGCCCAATTTGCCCTCCACTCACCTGGGCCACACACCAGAGATGACCCCAGCAGGCATGGTGTACAATGGGAAGTGTGCAACAGATCAGGCCCAACGCCGTGGAGTGAAACGGAGTGCTGGCCCATACACAGGCCTATTCTATCCACATCTTAGGGCAACAGAACTGGGGATGCGGGTGGAGTCAGTTTTGAACATTGATGCACCCCAATTTGCCCTCCAATCACCTGGGCCAAACACCAGAGATGACCCCAGCAGGCATGGTGTACAATGGAAAGTGTGCAACAGATCAGGCCCAACGCCGTGGAGTGAGACGGAGGGCTGGCCCATACACAGGCCTATTCTATCCACATCTAAGGGCAACAGAACTGGGGATGCGGGTGGAGTCAGTTTTGAACATTGATGCACCCCAATTTGCCCTCCACTCACCTGGGCCACACTAGAGATGACCCCAGCAGGCATGGTGTACAATCAAAAGTGTGCAACGGATCAGGCCCAACGCCGTGGAGTGAAACGGAGTGCTGGCCCATACACAGGCCTATTCTATCCACATCTTAGGGCAACAGACCTGGGGAATGCGGGTGGAGTCAGATTTGAACATTGATGCACCCCAATTTGCCCTCCACTCACCTGGGCCACACCAGAGATGACCCCAGCAGGCATGGTGTACAATGGAAAGTGTGCAACAGATCAGGCCCAACGCCGTGGAGTGAAACGGAGTGCTGGCCCATACACAGGCCTATTCTATCCACATCTTGGGGCAACAGAACTGGGGATGCGGGTGGAGTCAGTTTTGAACATTGATGCACCCCAATTTGCCCTCCACTCACCTGGGCCAAACACCAGAGATGACCCCAGCAGGCAGGGTGTACAATGGAAAGTGTGCAACAGATCAGGCCCAACGCCGTGGAGTGAAACGGAGTGCTGGCCCATACACAGGCCTATTCTATCCACATCTTAGGGCAACACAATTGGGGATGCGGGTGGAGTCAGTTTTGAACATTCATGCACCCCAATTTGCCCTCCACTCACCTGGACCAAACACCAGAGATGACCCCAGCAGGCATGGTGTACAATGGAAAGTGTACAACAGATCAGGCCCAACGCCGTGGAGTGAAACGGAGTGCTGGCCCATACACAGGCCTATTCTATCCACATCTTAGGGCAACAGAACTGGGGATGCGGGTGGAGTCAGCTTTGAACATTGATGCACCCCAGTTTGCTCTCCACTCACCTGGGCCACACATCAGAGATGACCCCGGCAGGCATGGTGTACAATGGAAAATGTGCAACAGATCAGGCCCAACGCCGTGGAGTGAAACGGAGTGCTGGCCCATACACAGGCCTATTCTATCCACATCTTAGGGCAACAGAACTGGGGATGCGGGTGGAGTCAGTTTTGAACATTGATGCACCCCAATTTGCCCTCCACTCACCTGGGCCACACCAGAGATGACCCCAGCAGCCATGGTGTACAATCGAAAGTGTACAACAGATCAGGCCCAACGCCGTGGAGTGAAACGGAGTGCTGGCCCATACACAGGCCTATTCTATCCACATCTTAGGGCAACAGAGCTGGGGATGCGGGTGGAGTCAGCTTTGAACATTGATGCACCCCAATTTGCCCTCCACTCACCTGGGCCAAACACCAGAGATGACCCCAGCAGGCATGGTGTACAATGGAAAGTGTGCAACAGATCAGGCCCAACGCCGTGGAGTGAAACGGAGTGCTGGCCCATACACAGGCCTATTCTATCCACATCTTAGGGCAACAGAACTGGGGATGCGGGTGGCGTCAGTTTTGAACATTCATGCACCCCAATTTGCCCTCCACTCACCTGGGCCACACACCAGAGATGACCCCAGCAGGCATGGTGTACAATGGAAAGTGTACAACAGATCAGGCCCAACGCCGTGGAGTGAAACGGAGTGCTGGCCCATACACAGGCCTATTCTATCCACATCTTAGGGCAACAGAGCTGGGGATGCGGGTGGAGTCAGTTTTGAGAATTGATGCAGCCCAATTTGCCCTCCACTCACCTGGGCCACACACCAGAGATGACCCCAGCAGGCATGGTGTACAATGGAAAGTGTGCAACAGATCAGGCCCAACGCCGTGGAGTGAAACGGAGTGCTGGCCCATACACAGGCCTATTCTATCCACATCTTTGGGCAACAGAGCTGGGGATGCGGGTGGAGTCAGTTTTGAACATTCATGCACCCCAATATGCCCTCCACTCACCTGGGCCACACACCAGAGATGACCCCAGCAGGCATGGTGTACAATGAAAAATGTGCAACAGATCAGGCCCAACGCCGTGGAGTGAAACGGAGTGCTGGCCCATACACAGGCCTATTCTATCCACATCTTAGGGCAACAGAACTGGGGATGCGGGTGGAGTCAGTTTTGAACATTGATGCAGCCCAATTGGACCTCCACTCACCTGGGCCACACACCAGAGATGACCCCAGCAGGCATGGTGTACAATCGAAAGTGTGCAACAGATCAGGCCCAACGCCGTGGAGTGAAACGGAGTGCTGGCCCATACACAGGCCTATTCTATCCACATCTCAGGGCAACAGATCTGGAGATGCGGGTGGAGTCAGTTTTGAACATTGATGCACCCCAATTTGCCCTCCACTCACCTGGGCCACCCACCAGAGATGACCCCAGCAGGCATGGTGTACAATGCAAAGTGTGCAACAGATCAGGCCCAACGCCGTGGAGTGAAACGGAGTGCTGGCCCATACACAGGCCTATTCTATCCACATCTTAGGGCAACAGAATTGGGGATGCGGGTGGAGTCAGTTTTGAACATTCATGCACCCCAATATGCCCTCCACTCACCTGGGCCACACCAGAGATGACCCCAGCAGGCATGGTGTACAATGAAAAATGTGCAACAGATCAGGCCCAACGCCGTGGAGTGAAACGGAGTGCTGGCCCATACACAGGCCTATTCTATCCACATCTTAGGGCAACAGAACTGGGGATGCGGGTGGAGTCAGTTTTGAACATTGATGCAGCCCAATTGGACCTCCACTCACCTGCGCCACACACCAGAGATGACCCCAGCAGGCATGGTGTACAATGCAATGGAAAGTGTGCAACAGATCAGGCCCAACGCCGTGGAGTGAAACGGAGTGCTGGCCCATACACAGGCCTATTCTATCCACATCTTAGGGCGACAGAACTGGGGATGCGGGTGGAGTCAGTTTTGAACATTCATGCACCCCAATTTGCCCTCCACTCACCTGGGCCACACCAGAGATGACCCCAGCAGGCATGGCGTACAATGGAAAGTGTGCAACAGATCAGGCCCAACGCCGTGGAGTGAAACGGAGTGCTGGCCCATACACAGGCCTATTCTATCCACATCTTAGGGAAATAGAACTGGGGATGCGGGTGGAGTCAGTTTTCAACATTGACGCACCCCAATTTGCCCTCCACTCACCTGGGCCACACACCAGAGATAACCCCAGCAGGCATGGTGTACAATGGAAAGTGTGCAACAGATCAGGCCCAACGCCGTGGAGTGAAACGGAGTGCTGGCCCATACACAGGCCTATTCTATCCACATCTTAGGGCAACAGAACTGGGGATGCGGGTTGAGTCAGTTTTGAACATTGATGCACCCCAATTTGCCCTCCACTCGCCTGGGCCACACCAGAGATGACCCCAGCAGGCATGGTGTACAATCGAAAGTGTACAACAGATCAGGCCCAACGCCGTGGAGTGAAACGGAGTGCTGGCCCATACACAGGCCTATTCTATCCACATCTTGGGGCAACAGAACTGGGGATGCGGGTTGAGTCAGTTTTGAACATTGATGCACCCCAATTTGCCCTCCACTCACCTGGGCCAAACACCAGAGATGACCCCAGCAGGCATGGTGTACAATGGAAAGTGTGCAACAGATCAGGCCCAACGCCGTGGAGTGAAACGGAGTGCTGGCCCATACACAGGCCTATTCTATCCACATCTTAGGGCAACAGAATTGGGGATGCGAGTGGAGTCAGTTTTGAACATTGATGCGCCCCAATTTGCCCTCCACTCACCTGGGCCAAACACCAGAGATGACCCCAGCAGGCATGGTGTACAATGGAAAGTGTGCAACAGATCAGGCCCAACGCCGTGGAGTGAAACGGAGTGCTGGCCCATACACAGGCCTATTCTATCCACATCTTAGGGCAACAGAACTGGGGATGCGGGTGGAGTCAGTTTTGAACATTGATGCACCCCAATTTGCCCTCCACTCACCTGGGCCACACACCAGAGATGACCCCAGCAGGCATGGTGTACAATGGAAAGTGTACAACAGATCAGGCCCAACGCCGTGGAGTGAAACGGAGTGCTGGCCCATACACAGGCCTATTCTATCCACATCTTAGGGCAACAGAGCTGGGGATGCGGGTGGAGTCAGTTTTGAACATTGATGCACCCCAATTTGCCCTCCACTCACCTGGGCCACACCAGAGATGACCCCAGCAGGCATGGTGTACAATGAAAAATGTGCAACAGATCAGGCCCAACGCCGTGGAGTGAAACGGAGTGCTGGCCCATACACAGGCCTATTCTATCCACATCTTAGGGCAACAGAACTGGGGATGCGGGTGGAGTCAGTTTTGAACATTGATGCAGCCCAATTGGACCTCCACTCACCTGCGCCACACACCAGAGATGACCCCAGCAGGCATGGTGTACAATGGAAAGTGTGCAACAGATCAGGCCCAACGCCGCGGAGTGAAACGGAGTGCTGGCCCATACACAGGCCTATTCTATCCACATCTCAGGGCAACAGATCTGGAGATGCGGGTGGAGTCAGTTTTGAACATTGATGCACCCCAATTTGCCCTCCACTCACCTGGGCCACACACCAGAGATGACCCCAGCAGGCATGGTGTACAATGCAAAGTGTGCAACAGATCAGGCCCAACGCCGTGGAGTGAAACGGAGTGCTGGCCCATACACAGGCCTATTCTATCCACATCTTAGGGCAACAGAACTGGGGATGCGGGTTGAGTCAGTTTTGAACATTGATGCACCCCAATTTGCCCTCCACTCGCCTGGGCCACACCGGAGATGACCCCAGCAGGCATGGTGTACAATCGAAAGTGTACAACAGATCAGGCCCAACGCCGTGGAGTGAAACGGAGTGCTGGCCCATACACAGGCCTATTCTATCCACATCTTGGGGCAACAGAACTGGGGATGCGGGTGAAGTCAGTTTTGAACATTGATGCTCCCCAATTTGCCCTCCACTCACCTGGGCCAAACACCAGAGATGACCCCAGCAGGCATGGTGTACAATGGAAAGTGTGCAACAGATCAGGTCCAACGCCGTGGAGTGAAACGGAGTGCTGGCCCATACACAGGCCTATTCTATCCACATCTTAGGGCAACAGAACTGGGGATGCGGGTGGAGTCAGTTTTGAACATTGATGCACCCCTATTTGCCCTCCCCTCACCTGGGCCAAATACCAGAGATGACCCCAGCAGGCATGGTGTACAATGGAAAGTGTGCAACAGATCAGGCCCAACGCCGTGGAGTGAAACGGAGTGCTGGCCCATACACAGGCCTATTCTATCCACATCTTAGGGCAGCAGAACTGCGGATGCGGGTTGAGTCAGCTTTGAACATTGATGCAGCCCAATTTGCCCTCCACTCACCTGGGCCACACACCAGAGATGACCCCAGCAGGCATGGTATGCAATGGAATGTGTGCAACAGATGAGGCCCAACGCCGTGGAGTGAAACGGAGTGCTGGCCCATACACAGGCCTATTCTATCCACATCTTAGGGCAATAGAACTGGGGATGCGGGTGGAGTCAGTTTTCAACATTGATGCACCCCAATTGGCCCTCCACTCACCTGGGCCACACACCAGAGATAACCCCAGCAGGCATGGTGTACAATGGAAAGTGTGCAACAGATCAGGCCCAACGCCGTGGAGTGAAACGGAGTGCTGACCCATACACAGGCCTATTCTATCCACATCTTAGGGCAACAGAACTGGGGATGCGGGTTGAGTCAGTTTTGAACATTGATGCACCCCAATTTGCCCTCCACTCGCCTGGGCCACACCAGAGATGACCCCAGCAGGCATGGTGTACAATCGAAAGTGTACAACAGATCAGGCCCAACGCCGTGGAGTGAAACGGAGTGCTGGCCCATACACAGGCCTATTCTATCCACATCTTGGGGCAACAGAACTGGGGATGCGGGTTGAGTCAGATTTGAACATTGATGCACCCCAATTTGCCCTCCACTCACCTGGGCCACACACCAGAGATGACCCCAGCAGGCATGGTGTACAATGGAAAGTGTGCAACAGATCAGGCCCAACGCCGTGGAGTGAAACGGAGTGCTGGCCCATACACAGGCCTATTCTATCCACATCTTAGGGCAACAGAACTGGGGATGCGGGTGGAGTCAGTGTTGAACACTGATGCAGCCCAATCTGGCCTCCACTCACCTGGGCCACACACCAGAGATGACCCCAGCAGGCATGGTGTACAATGGAAAGTGTGCAACAGATCAGGCCCAACGCCGTGGAGTGAAACGGAGTGCTGGCCCATACACAGGCCTATTCTATCCACATCTTAGGGCAACAGAACTGGGGATGCGGGTGGAGTCAGTGTTGAACACTGATGCAGCCCAATCTGGCCTCCACTCACCTGGGCCACACACCAGAGATGACCCCAGCAGGCATGGTGTACAATGCAAAGTGTGCAACAGATCAGGCCCAACGCCGTGGAGTGAAACGGAGTGCTGGCCCATACACAGGCCTATTCTATCCACATCTTGGGGCAACAGAACTGGGGATGCGGGTTGAGTCAGTGTTGAACATTGATGCACCCCAACTTGCCCTCCACTCACCTGGGCCACACACCAGAGATGACCCCAGCAGGCATGGTGTACAATGGAAAGTGTGCAACAGATCAGGCCCAACGCCGTGGAGTGAAACGGAGTGCTGGCCCATACACAGGCCTATTCTATCCACATCTTAGGGAACAGAACTGGGGATGCGGGTGGAGTCAGTTTTGAACATTGATGCACCCCACTTTGCCCTCCACTCACCTGGGCCCCACACCAGAGATGACCCCAGCAGGCATGGTGTACAATGGAAAGTGTACAACAGATCAGGCCCAACGCCGTGGAGTGAAACGGAGTGCTGGCCCATACACAGGCCTATTCTATCCACATCTTAGGGCAACAGAACTGGGGATGCGGGTGGAGTCAGTTTTGAACATTGATGCAGCCCAATTGGACCTCCACTCACCTGCGCCACACACCAGAGATGACCCCAGCAGGCATGGTGTACAATGAAAAATGTGCAACAGATCCGGCCCAACGCCGTGGAGTGAAACGGAGTGCTGGCCCATACACAGGCCTATTCCATCCACATCTTAGGGCAACAGAACTGGGGATGCGGGTGGAGTCAGTTTTGAACATTGATGCAGCCCAATTGGACCTCCACTCACCTGCGCCACACACCAGAGATGACCCCAGCAGGCATGGTGTACAATGGAAAGTGTGCAACAGATCAGGCCCAACGCCGTGGAGTGAAACGGAGTGCTGGCCCATACACAGGCCTATTCTATCCACATCTTAGGGCAACAGAACTGGGGATGCGGGTGGAGTCAGTGTTGAACACTGATGCAGCCCAATTTGCCCTCCACTCACCTGGGCCACACACCAGAGATGACCCCAGCAGGCATGGTGTACAATGGAAAGTGTGCAACAGATCAGGCCCAACGCCGTGGAGTGAAACGGAGTGCTGGCCCATACACAGGCCTATTCTATCCACATCTTAGGGCAACAGAACTGGGGATGCGGGTGGAGTCAGTTTTGAACATTGATGCACCCCAATTTGCCCTCCACTCACCTGGGCCACACACCAGAGATGACCCCAGCAGGCATAGTGTACAATGGAAAGTGTACAACAGATCAGGCCCAACGCCGTGGAGTGAAACGGAGTGCTGGCCCATACACAGGCCTATTCTATCCACATCTTAGGGCAACAGAGCTGGGGATGCGGGTGGAGTCAGTTTTGAACATTGATGCACCCCAATATGCCCTCCACTCACCTGGGCCACACCAGGGATGACCCCAGCAGGCATGGTGTACAATGGAAAATGTGCAACAGATCAGGCCCAACGCCGTGGAGTGAAACGGAGTGCTGGCCCATACACAGGCCTATTCTATCCACATCTTAGGGCAACAGAACTGGGGATGCGGGTTGAGTCAGTTTTGAACATTGATGCAGCCCAATTGGACCTCCACTCACCTGCGCCACACACCAGAGATGACCCCAGCAGGCATGGTGTACAATGGAAAGTGTGCAACAGATCAGGCCCAACGCCGTGGAGTGAAACGGAGTGCTGGCCCATACACAGGCCTATTCTATCCACATCTCAGGGCAACAGATCTGGAGATGCGGGTTGAGTCAGTTTTGAACATTGATGCACCCCAATTTGACCTCCACTCACCTGGGCCACACACCAGAGATGACCCCAGCAGGCATGGTGTACAATGCAAAGTGTGCAACAGATCAGGCCCAACGCCGTGGAGTGAAACGGAGTGCTGGCCCATACACAGGCCTATTCTATCCACATCTTAGGGCAACAGAACTGGGGATGCGGGTTGAGTCAGTTTTGAACATTGATGCACCTCAATTTGCGCTCCACTCGCCTGGGCCACACCGGAGATGACCCCAGCAGGCATGGTGTACAATCGAAAGTGTACAACAGATCAGGCCCAACGCCGTGGAGTGAAACGGAGTGCTGGCCCATACACAGGCCTATTCTATCCACATCTTGGGGCAACAGAACTGGGGATGCGGGTGGAGTCAGTTTTGAACATTGATGCTCCCCAATTTGCCCTCCACTCACCTGGGCCAAACACCAGAGATGACCCCAGCAGGCATGGTGTACAATGGAAAGTGTGCAACAGATCAGGCCCAACGCCGTGGAGTGAAACGGAGTGCTGGCCCATACACAGGCCTTTTCTATCCACATCTTAGGGCAACAGAACTGGGGATGCGGGTGGAGTCAGTTTTGAACATTGATGCACCCCTATTTGCCCTCCACTCACCTGGGCCAAATACCAGAGATGACCCCAGCAGGCATGGTGTACAATGGAAAGTGTGCAACAGATCAGGCGCAACGCCGTGGAGTGAAACGGAGTGCTGGCCCATACACAGGCCTATTCTATCCACATCTTAGGGCAGCAGAACTGCGGATGCGGGTTGAGTCAGCTTTGAACATTGATGCAGCCCAATTTGCCCTCCACTCACCTGGGCCACACACCAGAGATGACCCCAGCAGGCATGGTATGCAATGGAATGTGTGCAACAGATGAGGCCCAACGCCGTGGAGTGAAACGGAGTGCTGGCCCATACACAGGCCTATTCTATCCACATCTTAGGGCAACAGAATTGGGGATGCGGGTGGAGTCAGTTTTCAACATTGATGCACCCCAATATGCCCTCCACTCACCTGGGCCACACCAGAGATGACCCCAGCAGGCATGGTGTACAATGGAAAGTGTGCAACAGATCAGGCCCAACGCCGTGGAGTGAAACGGAGTCCTGGCCCATACACAGGCCTATTCTATCCACATCTCAGGGCAACAGAGCTGGGGATGCGGGTGGAGTCAGTTTTGAACATTGATGCACCCCAATTTGCCCTCCACTCACCTGGGCCACACACCAGAGATGACCCCAGCAGGCATGGTGTACAATGCAAAGTGTGCAACAGATCAGGCCCAACGCCGTGGAGTGAAACGGAGTGCTGGCCCATACACAGGCCTATTCTATCCACATCTTAGGGCAACAGAACTGGGGATGCGGGTGGAGTCAGTTTTGAACATTCGTGCACCCCAATTTGCCCTCCACTCACCTGGGCCACACCAGAGATGACCCGAGCAGGCATGGTGTAGAATCGAAAGTGTGCAACAGATCAGGCCCAACGCCGTGGAGTGAAACGGAGTGCTGGCCCATACACAGGCCTATTCTATCCACATCTTAGGGCAACAGAACTGGGGTTGCGGGTGGAGTCAGTTTTGAACATTCATGCACCCCAATTTGCCCTCCACTCACCTGGGCCAAACCAGAGATGACCCCAGCAGGCATGGTGTACAATGGAAAGTGTGCAACAGATCAGGCCCAACGCCGTGGAGTGAAACGGAGTGCTGGCCCATACACAGGCCTATTCTGTCCACATCTTAGGGCAATAGAACTGGGGATGCGGGTGGAGTCAGTTTTCAACATTGATGCACCCCAATTTGCCCTCCACTCACCTGGGCCACACACCAGAGATAACCCCAGCAGGCATGGTGTACAATGGAAAATGTGCAACTGATCAGGCCCAACGCCGTGGAGTGAAACGGAGTGCTGGCCCATACACAGGCCTATTCTATCCACATCTTAGGGCAACAGAACTGGGGATGCGGGTTGAGTCAGTTTTGAACATTGATGCACCCCAATTTGCCCTCCACTCGCCTGGGCCACACCAGAGATGACCCCAGCAGGCATGGTGTACAATCGAAAGTGTACAACAGATCAGGCCCAACGCCGTGGAGTGAAACGGAGTGCTGGCCCATACACAGGCCTATTCTATCCACATCTTGGGGCAACAGAACTGGGGATGCGGGTGGAGTCAGTTTTGAACATTGATGCTCCCCAATTTGCCCTCCACTCACCTGGGCCAAACACCAGAGATGACCCCAGCAGGCATGGTGTACAATGGAAAGTGTGCAACAGATCAGGCCCAACGCCGTGGAGTGAAACGGAGTGCTGGCCCATACACAGGCCTATTCTATCCACATCTTAGGGCAACAGAATTGGGGATGCGAGTGGAGTCAGTTTTGAACATTGATGCACCCCAATTTGCCCTCCACTCACCTGGGCCAAATACCAGAGATGACCCCAGCAGGCATGGTGTACAATGGAAAGTGTGCAACAGATCAGGCCCAACGCCGTGGAGTGAAACGGAGTGCTGGCCCATACACAGGCCTATTCTATCCACATCTTAGGGCAACAGAATTGGGGATGCGAGTGGAGTCAGTTTTGAACATTCGTGCACCCCAATTTGCCCTCCACTCACCTGGGCCACACCAGAGATGACCCGAGCAGGCATGGTGTAGAATCGAAAGTGTGCAACAGATCAGGCCCAACGCCGTGGAGTGAAACGGAGTGCTGGCCCATACACGGGCCTATTCTATCCACATCTTAGGGCAACAGAACTGGGGATGCGGGTGGAGTCAGTTTTGAAAAATCATGCACCCCAATTTGCCCTCCACTCACCTGGGCCACACCAGAGATGACCCCAGCAGGCATGGTGTACAATGGAAAGTGTGCAACAGATCAGGCCCAACGCCGTGGAGTGAAACGGAGTGCTGGCCCATACACAGGCCTATTCTATCCACATCTTAGGGCAATAGAACTGGGGATGCGGGTGGAGTCAGTTTTCAACATTGATGCACCCCAATTTGCCCTCCACTCACCTGGGCCACACACCAGAGATAACCCCAGCAGGCATGGTGTACAATGGAAAATGTGCAACTGATCAGGCCCAACGCCGTGGAGTGAAACGGAGTGCTGGCCCATACACAGGCCTATTCTATCCACATCTTAGGGCAACAGAACTGGGGATGCGGGTTGAGTCAGTTTTGAACATTGATGCACCCCAATTTGCCCTCCACTCGCCTGGGCCACACCAGAGATGACCCCAGCAGGCATGGTGTACAATCGAAAGTGTACAACAGATCAGGCCCAACGCCGTGGAGTGAAACGGAGTGCTGGCCCATACACAGGCCTATTCTATCCACATCTTGGGGCAACAGAACTGGGGATGCGGGTGGAGTCAGTTTTGAACATTGATGCTCCCCAATTTGCCCTCCACTCACCTGGGCCAAACACCAGAGATGACCCCAGCAGGCATGGTGTACAATGGAAAGTGTGCAACAGATCAGGCCCAACGCCGTGGAGTGAAACGGAGTGCTGGCCCATACACAGGCCTATTCTATCCACATCTTAGGGCAACAGAATTGGGGATGCGAGTGGAGTCAGTTTTGAACATTGATGCACCCCAATTTGCCCTCCACTCACCTGGGCCAAATACCAGAGATGACCCCAGCAGGCATGGTGTACAATGGAAAGTGTGCAACAGATCAGGCCCAACGCCGTGGAGTGAAACGGAGTGCTGGCCCATACACAGGCCTATTCTATCCACATCTTAGGGCAACAGAATTGGGGATGCGAGTGGAGTCAGTTTTGAACATTCGTGCACCCCAATTTGCCCTCCACTCACCTGGGCCACACCAGAGATGACCCGAGCAGGCATGGTGTAGAATCGAAAGTGTGCAACAGATCAGGCCCAACGCCGTGGAGTGAAACGGAGTGCTGGCCCATACACGGGCCTATTCTATCCACATCTTAGGGCAACAGAACTGGGGATGCGGGTGGAGTCAGTTTTGAAAAATCATGCACCCCAATTTGCCCTCCACTCACCTGGGCCACACCAGAGATGACCCCAGCAGGCATGGTGTACAATGGAAAGTGTGCAACAGATCAGGCCCAACGCCGTGGAGTGAAACGGAGTGCTGGCCCATACACAGGCCTATTCTATCCACATCTTAGGGCAATAGAACTGGGGATGCGGGTGGAGTCAGTTTTCAACATTGATGCACCCCAATTTGCCCTCCACTCACCTGGGCCACACACCAGAGATAACCCCAGCAGGCATGGTGTACAATGGAAAATGTGCAACTGATCAGGCCCAACGCCGTGGAGTGAAACGGAGTGCTGGCCCATACACAGGCCTATTCTATCCACATCTTAGGGCAACAGAACTGGGGATGCGGGTTGAGTCAGTTTTGAACATTGATGCACCCCAATTTGCCCTCCACTCGCCTGGGCCACACCAGAGATGACCCCAGCAGGCATGGTGTACAATCGAAAGTGTACAACAGATCAGGCCCAACGCCGTGGAGTGAAACGGAGTGCTGGCCCATACACAGGCCTATTCTATCCACATCTTGGGGCAACAGAACTGGGGATGCGGGTGGAGTCAGTTTTGAACATTGATGCAGCCCAATTTGCCCTCCACTCACCTGGGCCAAACACCAGAGATGACCCCAGCAGGCATGGTGTACAATGGAAAGTGTGCAACAGATCAGGCCCAACGCCGTGGAGTGAAACGGAGTGCTGGCCCATACACAGGCCTATTCTATCCACATCTTAGGGCAACAGAATTGGGGATGCGAGTGGAGTCAGTTTTGAACATTGATGCACCCCAATTTGCCCTCCACTCACCTGGGCCAAATACCAGAGATGACCCCAGCAGGCATGGTGTACAATGGAAAGTGTGCAACAGATCAGGTCCAACGCTGTGGAGTGAAACGGAGTGCTGGCCCATACACAGGCCTATTCTATCCACATCTTAGGGCAGCAGAACTGCGGATGCGGGTTGAGTCAGCTTTGAACATTGATGCAGCCCAATTTGCCCTCCACTCACCCGGGCCACACATCAGAGATGACCCCAGCAGGCGTGGTATGCAATGGAATGTGTGCAACAGATGAGGCCCAACGCCGTGGAGTGAAACGGAGTGCTGGCCCATACACAGGCCTATTCTATCCACATCTTAGGGCAACAGAATTGGGGATGCGGGTGGAGTCAGTTTTGAACATCAATGCACCCCAATATGCCCTCCACTCACCTGGGCCACACCAGAGATGACCCCAGCAGGCATGGTGTACAATGGAAAATGTGCAACAGATCAGGCCCAACGCCGTGGAGTGAAACGGAGTGGTGGCCCATACACAGGCCTATTCTATCCACATCTCAGGGCAACAGAACTGGGGATGCGGGTGGAGTCAGTTTTGAACATTGATGCACCCCAATTTGCCCTCCACTCACCTGGGCCACACATCAGAGATGACCCCAGCAGGCATGGTGTACAATGCAAAGTGTGCAACAGATCAGGCCCAACGCCGTGGAGTGAAACGGAGTGCTGGCCCATACACAGGCCTATTCTATCCACATCTTAGGGCAACAGAGTTGGGGATGCGGGTGGAGTCAGTTTTGAACATTCGTGCACCCCAATTTGCCCTCCACTCACCTGGGCCACACCAGAGATGACCCGAGCAGGCATGGTGTAGAATCGAAAGTGTGCAACAGATCAGGCCCAACGCCGTGGAGTGAAACGGAGTGCTGGCCCATACACAGGCCTATTCTATCCACATCTTGGGGCAATAGAACTGGGGATGCGGGTGGAGTCAGTTTTGAACATTGATGCACCCCAATTTGCCCTCCACTCACCCGGGCCACACACCAGAGATGACCCCAGCAGGCATGGTGTACAATGGAAAGTGTGCAACAGATCAGGCCCAACGCCGTGGAGTGAAAGGGAGTGCTGGCCCATACACAGGCCTATTCTATCCACATCTTGGGGCAAAAGAACTGCGGATGCGGGTGGAGTCAGTTTTGAACATTGATGCAACCCAATTGGACCTCCACTCACCTGGGCCACACCAGAGATGACCCCAGCAGGCATGGTGTACAATGGAAAGTGTGCAACAGATCAGGCCCAACGCCGTGGAGTGAAACAGAGTGCTGGCCCATACACAGGCCTATTCTATCCACATCTTAGGGCAACAGAACTGGGGATGCGGGTGGAGTCAGTTTTGAACATTGATGCACCCCAATTTGCCCTCCACTCGCCTGGGCCACACCAGAGATGACCCCAGCAGGCATGGTGTACAATCGAAAGTGCACAACAGATCAGGCCCAACGCCGTGTAGTGAAACGGAGTGCTGGCCCATACACAGGCCTATTGTATCCACATCTTGGGGCAACAGAACTGAGGATGCGGGTGGAGTCAGTTTTGAACATTGATGCACCCCAATTTGCCCTCCACTCACCTGGGCCAAACACCAGAGATGACCCCAGCAGGCATGGTGTACAATGGAAAGTGTGCAACAGATCAGGCCCAACGCCGTGGAGTGAAACGGAGTGCTGGCCCATACACAGGCCTATTCTATCCACATCTTAGGGCAACAGAATTGGGGATGCGGGTGGGGTCAGCTTTGAACATTGATGCACCCCAATTTGCCCTCCACTCACCTGGGCCAAACACCAGAGATGACCCCAGCAGGCATGGTGTACAATGGAAAGTGTGCAACAGATCAGGCCCAACGCCGTGGAGTGAAACGGAGTGCTGGCCCATACACAGGCCTATTCCATCCACATCTTAGGGCAACAGAACTGCGGATGCGGGTGGAGTCAGTTTTGAACATTGATGTACCCCAATTTGCCCTCCACTCACCTGGGCCACACACCAGAGATGACCCCAGCAGGCATGGTGCACAATGGAAAGTGTACAACAGATCAGGCCCAACGCCGTGGAGTGAAACGGAGTGCTGGCCCACACACAGGCCTATTCTATCCACATCTTAGGGCAACAGAACTGGGGATGCGGGTGGAGTCAGTTTTGAACATTCATGCACCCCAATATGCCCTCCACTCACCTGGGCCACACCAGAGATGACCCCAGCAGGCATGGTGTACAATGAAAAATGTGCAACAGATCAGGCCCAACGCCGTGGAGTGAAACGGAGTGCTGGCCCATACACAGGCCTCTTCTATCCAGATCTTAGGGCAACAGAACTGGGGATGCGGGTGGAGTCAGTTTTGAACATTGATGCACCCCAATTTGCCCTCCACTCACCTGGGCCACACCAGAGATGACCCGAGCAGGCATGGTGTAGAATCGAAAGTGTGCAACAGATCAGGCCCAACGCCGTGGAGTGAAACGGAGTGCTGGCCCATACACAGGCCTATTCTATCCACATCTTGGGGCAACAGAACTGGGGATGCGGGTGGAGTCAGTTTTGAACATTGATGCACCCCAATTTACCCTCCACTCACCCGGGCTACACACCAGAGATGACCCCAGCAGGCATGGTGTACAATGGAAAGTGTACAACAGATCAGGCCCAACGCCGTGGAGTGAAACGGAGTGCTGGCCCATACACAGGCCTATTCTATCCACATCTTAGGGCAACAGAACTGGGGATGCGGGTGGAGTCAGTTTTGAACATTGATGCACCCCAATTTGCCCTCCACTCACCTGGGCCACACCAGAGATGACCCCAGCAGGCATGGTGTACAATGGAAAGTGTGCAACAGATCAGGCCCAACGCCCCGGAGTGAAACGGAGTGCTGGCCCATACACAGGCCTATTCTATCCACATCTTAGGGCAACAGAACTGGGGATGCGGGTGGAGTCAGTTTTGAACATTGATGCACCCCAATGTGCCCTCCACTCGCCTGGGCCACACCAGAGATGACCCCAGCAGGCATGGTGTACAATGGAAAGTGTACAACAGATCAGGCCCAACGCCGTGGAGTGAAACGGAGTGCTGGCCCATACACAGGCCTATTCTATCCACATCTTAGGGCAACAGAATTGGGGATGCGGGTGGAGTCAGTTTTGAACATTCATGCAGCCCAATTTGCCCTCCACTCACCTGGGCCACACCAGAGATGACCCCAGCAGGCATGGTGTACAATGGAAAATGTGCAACAGATCAGGCCCAACGCCGTGGAGTGAGACGGAGTGCTGGCCCATACACAGGCCTATTCTATCCACGGCTTAGGGCAACAGAACTGGGGATGCGGGTGGAGTCAGTTTTGAACATTGATGCACCCCAATTTGCCCCCCACTCACCTGGGCCACACCAGAGACGACCTCAGCAGGCATGGTGTACAATCGAAAGTGTGCAACAGATCAGGCCCAACGCCGTGGAGTGAAACGGAGTGCTGGCCCATACACAGGCCTATTCTATCCACATCTTAGGGCAACAGAACTGGGGATGCGGGTTGAGTCAGTTTTGAACATTGATGCACCCCAATTTGCCCTCCACTCACCTGGGCCACACACCAGAGATGACCCCAGCAGGCATGGTGTGCAATGGAAAGTTTTCAACAGATGAGGCCCAACGCCGTGGAGTGAAACGGAGTGCTGGCCCATACACAGGCCTATTCTATCCACATCTCAGGGCAACAGAACTGGGGATGCGGGTGGAGTCAGTTCTGAACATTGATGCACCCCAGTTTGCCCTCCACTCACCTGGGCCACACACCAGAGATGACCCCAGCAGGCATGGTGTACAATGGAAAGTGTGCAACAGATCAGGCCCAACGCCGTGGAGTGAAACGGAGTGCTGGCCCATACACAGGCCTATTCTATCCACATCGTAGGGCAACAGAGCTGGGGCTGCGGCTAGAGTCAGTTTTGAACATTAATGCACCCCAATTTGCCCTCCACTCACCTGGGCCACACCAGAGATGACCCCAGCAGGCATGGTGTACAATGGAAAGTGTGCAACAGATCAGGCCCAACGCCGTGGAGTGAAACGGAGTGCTGGCCCATACACAGGCCTATTCTATCCACATCTTAGGGCAACAGAACTGGGGATGCGGGTGGAGTCAGTTTTGAACATTGATGCACCCCAATTTGCCCTCCACTCGCCTGGGCCACACCAGAGATGACCCCAGCAGGCATGGTGTACAATGGAAAGTGTACAACAGATCAGGCCCAACGCCGTGGAGTGAAACGGAGTGCTGGCCCATACACAGGCCTATTCTATCCACATCTTGGGGCAACAGAACTGGGGATGCGGGTGGAGTCAGTTTTGAACATTCATGCAGCCCAATTTGCCCTCCACTCACCTGGGCCACACCAGAGATGACCCCAGCAGGCATGGTGTACAATGGAAAATGTGCAACAGATCAGGCCCAACGCCGTGGAGTGAGACGGAGTGCTGGCCCATACACAGGCCTATTCTATCCACGGCTTAGGGCAACAGAACTGGGGATGCGGGTGGAGTCAGTTTTGAACATTGATGCACCCCAATTTGCCCTCCACTCACCTGGGCCACACCAGAGACGACCTCAGCAGGCATGGTGTACAATCGAAAGTGTGCAACAGATCAGGCCCAACGCCGTGGAGTGAAACGGAGTGCTGGCCCATACACAGGCCTATTCTATCCACATCTTAGGGCAACAGAACTGGGGATGCGGGTGGAGTCAGTTTTGAACATTGATGCACCCCAATTTGCCCTCCACTCACCTGGGCCACACACCAGAGATAACCCCAGCAGGCATGGTGTGCAATGGAAAGTTTTCAACAGATGAGGCCCAACGCCGTGGAGTGAAACGGAGTGCTGGCCCATACACAGGCCTATTCTATCCACATCTTAGGGCAACAGAACTGGGGATGCGGGTGGAGTCAGTTCTGAACATTGATGCACCCCAGTTTGCCCTCCACTCACCTGGGCCACACACCAGAGATGACCCCAGCAGGCATGGTGTACAATGGAAAGTGTGCAACAGATCAGGCCCAACGCCGTGGAGTGAAACGGAGTGCTGGCCCATACACAGGCCTATTCTATCCGCATCGTAGGGCAACAGAGCTGGGGCTGCGGCTAGAGTCAGTTTTGAACATTAATGCACCCGAATTTGCCCTCCACTCACCTGGGCCACACACCAGAGATGACCCCAGCAGGCATGGTGTACAATGGAAAGTGTGCAACAGATCAGGCCCAACGCCGTGGAGTGAAACGGAGTGCTGGCCCATACACAGGCCTATTCTATCCACATCTTAGGGCAACAGACCTGGGGATGCGGGTGGAGTCAGTTTTGAACATTGATGTACCCCAATTTGCCCTCAACTCAACTGGGCCACTCACATGAGATGACCCCAGCAGGCATGGTGTACAATGGAAAGTGTGCAACAGATCAGGCCCAACGCCGTGGAGTGAAACGGAGTGCTGGCCCATACACAGGCCTATTCTATCCACATCTTAGGGCAACAGAACTGGGGATGCGGGTGGAGTCAGTTTTGAACATTGATGCACCCCAATGTGCCCTCCACTCGCCTGGGCCACACCAGAGATGACCCCAGCAGGCATGGTGTACAATGGAAAGTGTACAACAGATCAGGCCCAACGCCGTGGAGTGAAACGGAGTGCTGGCCCATACACAGGCCTATTCTATCCACATCTTAGGGCAACAGAGCTGGGGATGCGGGTGGAGTCAGTTTTGAACATTCATGCAGCCCAATTTGCCCTCCACTCACCTGGGCCACACCAGAGATGACCCCAGCAGGCATGGTGTACAATGGAAAATGTGCAACAGATCAGGCCCAACGCCGTGGAGTGAGACGGAGTGCTGGCCCATACACAGGCCTATTCTATCCACGGCTTAGGGCAACAGAACTGGGGATGCGGGTGGAGTCAGTTTTGAACATTGATGCACCCCAATTTGCCCCCCACTCACCTGGGCCACACCAGAGACGACCTCAGCAGGCATGGTGTACAATCGAAAGTGTGCAACAGATCAGGCCCAACGCCGTGGAGTGAAACGGAGTGCTGGCCCATACACAGGCCTATTCTATCCACATCTTAGGGCAACAGAACTGGGGATGCGGGTGGAGTCAGTTTTGAACATTGATGCACCCCAATTTGCCCTCCACTCACCTGGGCCACACACCAGAGATGACCCCAGCAGGCATGGTGTGCAATGGAAAGTTTTCAACAGATGAGGCCCAACGCCGTGGAGTGAAACGGAGTGCTGGCCCATACACAGGCCTATTCTATCCACATCTTAGGGCAACAGAACTGGGGATGCGGGTGGAGTCAGTTCTGAACATTGATGCACCCCAGTTTGCCCTCCACTCACCTGGGCCACACACCAGAGATGACCCCAGCAGGCATGGTGTACAATGGAAAGTGTGCAACAGATCAGGCCCAACGCCGTGGAGTGAAACGGAGTGCTGGCCCATACACAGGCCTATTCTATCCACATCGTAGGGCAACAGAGCTGGGGCTGCGGCTAGAGTCAGTTTTGAACATTAATGCACCCCAATTTGCCCTCCACTCACCTGGGCCACACCAGAGATGACCCCAGCAGGCATGGTGTACAATGGAAAGTGTGCAACAGATCAGGCCCAACGCCGTGGAGTGAAACGGAGTGCTGGCCCATACACAGGCCTATTCTATCCACATCTTAGGGCAACAGAACTGGGGATGCGGGTGGAGTCAGTTTTGAACATTGATGCACCCCAATTTGCCCTCCACTCGCCTGGGCCACACCAGAGATGACCCCAGCAGGCATGGTGTACAATGGTAAGTGTACAACAGATCAGGCCCAACGCCGTGGAGTGAAACGGAGTGCTGGCCCATACACAGGCCTATTCTATCCACATCTTGGGGCAACAGAACTGGGGATGCGGGTGGAGTCAGTTTTGAACATTCATGCAGCCCAATTTGCCCTCCACTCACCTGGGCCACACCAGAGATGACCCCAGCAGGCATGGTGTACAATGGAAAATGTGCAACAGATCAGGCCCAACGCCGTGGAGTGAGACGGAGTGCTGGCCCATACACAGGCCTATTCTATCCACGGCTTAGGGCAACAGAACTGGGGATGCGGGTGGAGTCAGTTTTGAACATTGATGCACCCCAATTTGCCCTCCACTCACCTGGGCCACACCAGAGACGACCTCAGCAGGCATGGTGTACAATGGAAAGTGTGCAACAGATCAGGCCCAACGCCGTGGAGTGAAACGGAGTGCTGGCCCATACACAGGCCTATTCTATCCACATCTTAGGGCAACAGAACTGGGGATGCGGGTGGAGTCAGTTTTGAACATTGATGCACCCCAATTTGCCCTCCACTCACCTGGGCCACACACCAGAGATGACCCCAGCAGGCATGGTGTGCAATGGAAAGTTTTCAACAGATGAGGCCCAACGCCGTGGAGTGAAACGGAGTGCTGGCCCATACACAGGCCTATTCTATCCACATCTTAGGGCAACAGAACTGGGGATGCGGGTGGAGTCAGTTCTGAACATTGATGCACCCCAGTTTGCCCTCCACTCACCTGGGCCACACACCAGAGATGACCCCAGCAGGCATGGTGTACAATGGAAAGTGTGCAACAGATCAGGCCCAACGCCGTGGAGTGAAACGGAGTGCTGGCCCATACACAGGCCTATTCTATCCACATCGTAGGGCAACAGAGCTGGGGCTGCGGCTAGAGTCAGTTTTGAACATTAATGCACCCGAATTTGCCCTCCACTCACCTGGGCCACACACCAGAGATGACCCCAGCAGGCATGGTGTACAATGGAAAGTGTGCAACAGATCAGGCCCAACGCCGTGGAGTGAAACGGACTGCTGGCCCATACACAGGCCTATTCTATCCACATCTTAGGGCAACAGACCTGGGGATGCGGGTGGAGTCAGTTTTGAACATTGATGTACCCCAATTTGCCCTCAACTCAACTGGGCCACTCACATGAGATGACCCCAGCAGGCATGGTGTACAATGGAAAGTGTGCAACAGATCAGGCCCAACGCCGTGGAGTGAAAGGGAGTGCTGGCCCCGTCACAGGCCTATTCCATCCACATCTTAGGGCAACAGAAGTGGGGATGCGGGTGGAGTCAGTTTTGAACATTAATGCACCCCAATTTGCCCTCCACTCACCTGGGCCACACACCAGAGAAGACCCCAGCAGGCATGGTGTAGAATGGAAAGTGTGCAACAGATCAGGCCCAACGCCGTGGAGTGAAACGGAGTGCTGGCCCATACACAGGCCTATTCTATCCACATCTTAGGGCAACAGACCGGGGGATGCGGGTGGAGTCAGTTTTGAACATTGATGTACCCCAATTTGCCCTCAACTCAACTGGGCCACTCACATAAGATGACCCCAGCAGGCATGGTGTACAATGGAAAGTGTGCAACAGATCAGGCCCAACGCCGTGGAGTGATACGGAGTGCTGGCCCATACACAGGCCTATTCTATCCACATCTTAGGGCGACAGAACTGGGGATGCGGGTGGAGTCAGTTTTGAACATTGATGCACCCCAACTTGCCCTCCACTCACCTGGGCCACACACCAGAAATGACCCCAGCAGCCATGGTGTACAATCGAAAGTGTGCAACAGATCAGGCCCAACGCCGTGGAGTGAAACGGAGTGCTGGCCCATACACAGGCCTCTTCTATCCACTTCGTAGGGCAACAGACCTGGGGCTGCGGGTGGAGTCAGTTTTGAACATTGATGCACCCCAATTTGCCCTCCACTCACCTGGGCCACACACCAGAGATGACCCCAGCAGGCATGGTGTACAATGGAAAGTGTGCAACAGATCAGGCCCAACGCCGTGGAGTGAAACGGAGTGCTGGCACATACATAGGCCTATTCTATCCACATCTTTGGGCAACAGAACTGGGGATGCGGGTGGTGTCAGTTTTGAACATTGATGCACCCCAATTTGCCCTCCACTCACCTGGGCCACAAACCAGAGATGACCCCAGCAGGCATGGTGTACAATGAAAAGTGTGCAACAGATCAGGCCCAACGCCGTGGAGTGAAACGGAGTGCTGGCCCATACACAGGCCTATTCCATCCACATCGTAGGGCAACAGAGCTGGGGATGCGGGTGGAGTCAGCTTTGAACATTAATGCACCCCAATTCACCCTCCACTCACCTGGGCCACACACCAGAGATGACCCCAGCAGCCATGGTGTACAATCGAAAGTGTGCAACAGATCAGTCCCAACGCCGTGGAGTGAAACGGAGTGCTGGCCCATACACAGGCCTATTCTATCCACATCGTACGGCAACCGAGCTGGGGATGCGGGTGGAGTCAGTTTTGAACATTGATGCACCCAAATTTGCCCTCCACTCACGTGGGCCACACACCAGAGATGACCCCAGCAGGCATGGTGTACAATGGAAAGTGTGCAACAGATCAGGCCCAACGCCGTGGAGTGAAACGGAGTGCTGGCCCATACACAGGCCTTTTCTATCCACGGCTTAGGGCAACAGACCTGGGGCTGCGGGTGGAGTCAGTTTTGAACATTGATGCACCCCAATTTGCCCTCCACTCACCTGGGCCACACACCAGAGATGACCCCAGCAGGCATGATGTACAATGGAAAGTGTGCAACAGATCAGGCCCAACGCCGTGGAGTGAAACGGAGTGCTGGCCCATACACAGGCCTATTCTATCCACATCGTAGGGCAACAGAACTGGGGATGCGGGTGGAGTCAGTTTTGAACATTAATGCACCCCAATTTGCCCTCCACTCACCTGGGCCACACACCAGAGATGACCCCAGCAGGCATGGTGTACAATGGAAAGTGTGCAAAAGATCAGGCCCAACGCCGTGGAGTGAAACGGAGTGCTGGCCCATACAGGCCTATTCTATCCACATCTTAGGGCAACAGATCTGGAGATGCGGGTGGAGTCAGTTTTGAACATTGATGCACCCCAATGTGCCCTCCACTTCCCGGGGCCACACACCAGAGATGACCCCAGCAGGCATGGTGTACAATGGAAAGTGTGCAACAGATCAGGCCCAACGCCGTGGAGTGAAACGGAGTGCTGGCCCATACACAGGCCTATTCTATCCACATCTCAGGGCACCAGACCTGGGGATGCCGGTGGAGTCAGTTTTGAACATTAATGCACCCCAATTTGCCCTCCACTCCCCGGGGCCACACACCAGAGATGACCCCAGCACGCATGGTGTACAATGGAAAGTGTGCAACAGATCAGGCCCAACGCCGTGGAGTGAAACGGAGTCCTGGCCCATACACAGGCCTATTCTATCCACATCTTAGGGCAACAGAGCTGGGGATGCGGGTGGAGTCAGTTTTGAACATTGATGCACCCCAATTTGCCCTCCACTCACCTGGGCCACACACCAGAGATGACCCCAGCAGGCATCGTGTACAATGGAAGGTGTGCAACAGATCAGGCCCAACGCCGTGGAGTGAAACGGAGTGCTGGCCCATATACAGGCCTATTCCATCCACATCGTAGGGCAACAGATCTGGGGATGCTGGTCGAGTCAGTTTCGAACATTGATGCACCCCAATGTGCCCTCCACTCACCTGGGACCAATACCAGAGATGACCCCAGCAGGCATGGTGTACAATGGAAAGTGTGCAACAGATCAGGCCCAACGCCGTGGAGTGAAACGGAGTGCTGGCCCATACACAGACCTATTCTATCCACATCTTAGGGCACCAGACCTGGGGATGCCGGTGGAGTCAGTTTTGAACATTGATGCACCCCAATTTGCCCTCCACTCACCTGGGCCACACACCAGAGATGACCCCAGCAGGCATGGTGTACAATCAAAAGTGTGTAACAGATCAGTCCCAACGCCGTGGAGTGAAACGGAGTGCTGGCCCATACACAGGCCTATTCTATCCACATCTTAGGGCAACAGAATTGGGGATGCGAGTGGAGTCAGTTTTGAACATTGATGCACCCCAATTTGCCCTCCACTCACCTGGGCCACACACCAGAGATGACCCCAGCAGGCATCGTGTACAATGGAAGGTGTGCAACAGATCAGGCCCAACGCCGTGGAGTGAAACGGAATGCTGGCCCATACACAGGCCTATTCTATCCACATCTTAGGGCAACAGATCTGGGGATGCGGGTGGAGTCAGTTTTGAACATTGATGCACCCCAATTTGCCCTCCACTCACCTGGGCCACACACCAGAGATGACCCCAGCAGGCATGGTGTACAATGGAAAGTGTGCAACACATCAGGCCCAACGCCGTGGAGTCAAGGGGAGTGCTGGTCCATACACAGGCCTAATCTATCCACATCGTAGGGCAACGGAGCTTGGACTGCGGGTGGAGTCAGTTTTGAACATTGATGCACCCCAATTTGCCCTCCACTCACCTGGGCCACACACCAGAGATGACCCCAGCAGGCATGGTGTACAATGGAAAGTGTGCAAAAGATCAGGCCCAACGCCGTGGAGTGAAACGGAGTGCTGGCCCATACACAGGCCTATTCTATCCACATCTTAGGGCAACAGATCTGGAGATGCGGGTGGAGTCAGTTTTGAACATTGATGCACCCCAATGTGCCCTCCACTTCGCGGGGCCACACACCAGAGATGACCCCAGCAGGCATGGTGTACAATGGAAAGTGTGCAACAGATCAGGCCCAACGCCGTGGAGTGAAACGGAGTGCTGGCCCATACACAGGCCTATTCTATCCACATCTCAGGGCACCAGACCTGGGGATGCCGGTGGAGTCAGTTTTGAACATTAATGCACCCCAATTTGCCCTCGCACGCATGGTGTACAATGGAAAGTGTGCAACAGATCAGGCCCAACGCCGTGGAGTGAAACGGAGTCCTGGCCCATACACAGGCCTATTCTATCCACATCTTAGGGCAACAGAGCTGGGGATGCGGGTGGAGTCAGTTTTGAACATTGATGCACCCCAGTTTGCTCTCCACTCACCTGGGCCACACACCAGAGATGACCCCAGCAGGCATCGTGTACAATGGAAAGTGTGCAACAGATCAGGCCCAACGCCGTGGAGTGAAACGGAGTGCTGGCCCATATACAGGCCTATTCTATCCACATCGTAGGGCAACAGATCTGGGGATGCTGGTCGAGTCAGTTTCGAACATTGATGCACCCCAATGTGCCCTCCACTCACCTGGGACCAATACCAGAGATGACCCCAGCAGGCATGGTGTACAATGGAAAGTGTGCAACAGATCAGGCCCAGCGCCGTGGAGTGAAAGGGAGTGCTGGCCCATACAGAGACCTATTCTATCCACATCTTAGGGCACCAGACCTGGGGATGCCGGTTCAGTCAGCTTTGAACATTGATGCACCCTATTTTGCCCTCCACTCACCTGGGCCACACACCAGAGATGACCCCAGTAGGCATGGTGTACAATCAAAAGTGTGTAACAGATCAGGCACAACGCCGTGGAGTGATACGGAGTGCTGGCCCATACACAGGCCTATTCTATCCACATCTTAGGGCGACAGAACTGGGGCTGCGGGTGGTGTCAGTTTTGAACATTAATGCACCCCAATTGGACCTCCACTCACCTGGGCCACACACCAGAGATGACCCCAGCAGGCATGGTGTACAAATGGAAAGTGTGCAACAGATCAGGCAGAACGCCGTGGAGTGATACGGAGTGCTGGCCCATACACAGGCCTATTATATCCACATCTTAGGGCAGCAGAACTGGGGCTGCGGGTGGTGTCAGTTTTGAACAGTGATGCACCCCAATTTGCCCTCCACTCACCCGGGCCACACACCAGAGATGACCCCAGCAGGCATGGTGTACAATCGAAAGTGTGCAACAGATCAGGCCCAACGCCGTGGAGTGAAACGGAGTCCTGGCCCATACACAGGCCTATTCTATCCACATCGTAGGGCAACAGAACTGGGGATGCGGGTGGAGTCAGTTTTGAACATTGATGCACCCCAATTTGCCCTCCACTAACCTTGGCCACACACCAGAGATGACCCCAGCAGGCATCGTGTACAATGGCAAGTGTGCAACAGATCAGGCCCAACGCCGTGGAGTGAATCGCAGTGCTGGCCCATACACAGGCCTATTCTATCCACATCTTAGGGCAACAGACCTGGGGATGCGGGTGGAGTCAGTTTTGAACATTGATGCACCCCAATTTGCCCTCCACTCACCTGGGCCACACACCAGAGATGACCCCAGCAGGCATGGTGTACAATGGAAAGTGTGCAACAGATCAGGCCCAACGCCGTGGAGTGAAACGGAGTGCTGGCCCATACAAAGGCCTATTCTATCCACATCTTAGGGCAACAGAGCTGGGGATGCGGGTGGAGTCAGATTTGAACATGAATCCACCCAAATGTGCCCTCCACTCACCTGGGCCACCTACCAGAGATGACCCCAGCAGGCATGGTGTACAATGGAAAGTGTGCAACAGATCAGGCCCAACGCCGTGGAGTGAAACGGAGTGCTGGCCCATGTACAGGCCTATTCTATCCACATCTTAGGGCAGCAGAACTGGGGATGCTGGTGGAGTCCGTTTTGAACATTGATGCACCCCAATTTGCCCTCCACTCACCTGGGCCACACACCAGAGATGACCCCAGCAGGCATGGTGTACAATGGAAAGTGTGCAACAGATCAGGCCCAACGCCGTGGAGTGAAAGGGAGTGCTGGCCCATACACAGACCTATTCCATCCACATCTTAGGGCAACAGAACTGGGGATGCGGGTGGAGTCAGTTTTGAACATTAATGCACCCCAATTTGCCCTCCACTCACCTGGGCCACACACCAGAGATGACCCCAGCAGGCATGGTGTACAATGGAAAGTGTGCAACAGATCAGGCCCAACGCCGTGGAGTGAAACGGAGTGCTGGCCCATACACAGGCCTATTCTATCCACATCTTAGGGCAACAGATCTGGCGATGCGGGTGGAGTCAGTTTTGGGCATTAATGCACCCCAATTTGCCCTCCACTCACCTGGGCCACACACCAGAAATGACCCAAGCGGGCATGGTGTACAAGAGAAAGTGTGCAACTGATCAGGCCCCACGCCGTGGAGTGAAACGGAGTGTTGGCCCATACAAAGGCCTACTCTATCCACATTGTACAGCAACAGGGCTGCGGATGCGGGTGGAGTCAGTTTTGAACATTACTGCACCCCAATGTGCCATCCACTCACCTGGGCCACCCACCAGAGATGACCCCAGCAGGCATCGTGTACAATGGAAAGTGTGCAACAGATCAGGCCCAACGCCGTGAAGTGGAACGGAGTGCTGGCCCATACACAGACCTATTCTATCCACATCTTAGGGCAACAGACCTGGGGATGCCGGTGGAGTCAGTTTTGAACATTGATGCACCCCAATTTGCCCTCCACTCACCTGGGCCACACACCAGAGATGACCCCAGCAGGCATGGTGTACAATGGAAAGTGTGCAACAGATCAGGCCCAACGCCGTGGAGTGAAACGGAGTGCTGGCCCATACACAGGCCTATTCTATCCACATCTTAGGGCAACAGAACTGGGGATGCGGGTGGAGTCAGTTTTGGGCATTAATGCACCCCAATTTGCCCTCCACTCACCGGGGCCACACACCAGAAATGACCCCAGCAGGCATGGTGTACAATAGAAAGTGTGCAACAGATCAGGCCCAACGCCGTGGAGTGAAACGGAGTGCTGGCCCATACACAGGCCTATTCTATCCACATCGTAGGGCAACAGAGCTGGGGATGCGGGTGGAGTCAGTTTTGAACATTAATGCACCCCAATCTGCCCTCCACTCACCTGGGCCACACACCAGAGATGACCCCAGCAGGCATGGTGTAGAATGGAAAGTGTGCAACAGATCAGGCCCAACGCCGTGGAGTGAAACGGAGTGCTGGCCCATACACAGGCCTATTCCATCCACATCTTAGGGCAACAGAACTGGGGATGCGGGTGGAGTCAGTTTTGGGCATTGATGCACCCCAATTTGCCCTCCACTCACCTGGACCAAACACCAGAGATGACCCCAGCAGGCATGGTGTACAATGGAAAGTGTGCAACAGATCAGGCCCAACGCCGTGGAGTGAAACGGAGTGCTGGCCCATACACAGGCCTATTCTATCCACATCTTAGGGCAACAGAGCTGGGGATGCGGGTGGAGTCAGTTTTGAACATTGATGCACCCCAATTTGCCCTCCACTCACCTGGGCCACACACCAGAGATGACCCCAGCAGGCATGGTGTACAATCGAAAGTGTGCAACAGATCAGGCCCGACGCCGTGGAATGAAACGGAGTGCTGGCCCATACACAGGCCTATCATATCCACATCTTAGGGCGACACAACTGGGGATGCGGGTGGAGTCAGTTTTGAACATTGATGCACCCCAATTTGCCGTCCACTCACCTGGGCCACACACCAGAGATGACCCCAGCAGGCATGGTGTACAATGGAAAGTGTGCAACAGATCAGGCCCAACGCCGTGGAGTGAAAGGGAGTGCTGGCCCATACACAGGCCTATTCTATCCACATCTTAGGGCAACAGACCTGGGTATGCCGGTGGAGTCAGTTTTGAACATTGATGCACCCTAATTTGTCCTCCACTCACCTGGGCCACACACCAGAGATGACCCCAGCAGGCATGGTGTACAATCAAAAGTGTGCAACAGATCAGGCCCAACGCCGTGGAGTGAAACGGAGTGCTGGCCCATACACAGGCCTATTCTATCCACTTCGTAGGGCAACAGAAATGGGGATGCGGGTGGAGTCAGTTTTGAACATTAATGCACCCCAATTTGCCCTCCACTCACCTGGGCCACACACCAGAGATGACCCCAGCAGGCATGGTGTACAATGGAAAGTGTGCAACAGATCAGGCCCAACGCCGTGGAGTGAAACGGAGTGCTGGCCCATACACAGGCCTATTCTATCCACATCTTAGGGCAACAGAACTGGGGATGCGGGTGGAGTCAGTTTTGGGCATTAATGCACCCCAATTTGCCCTCCACTCACCGGGGCCACACACCAGAAATGACCCCAGCAGGCATGGTGTACAATAGAAAGTGTGCAACAGATCAGGCCCAACGCCGTGGAGTGAAACGGAGTGCTGGCCCATACACAGGCCTATTCTATCCACATCGTAGGGCAACAGAACTGGGGATGCGGGTGGAGTCAGTTTTGAACATTAATGCACCCCAATTTGCCCTCCACTCACCTGGGCCACACACCAGAGATGACCCCAGCAGGCATGGTGTACAATGGAAAGTGTGCAACAGATCAGGCCCAACGCCGTGGAGTGAAACGGAGTGCTGGCCCATACACAGGCCTATTCCATCCACATCTTAGGGCAACAGAACTGGGGATGCGGGTGGAGTCAGTTTTGAACATTAATGCACCCCAATGTGCCCTCCACTCACCTGGGCCACACACCAGAGATGACCCCAGCAGGCATTGTGTACAATGGAAAGTGTGCAACAGATCAGGCCCAACGCCGTGGAGTGAAACGGAGTGCTGGCCCATACACAGGCCTGTTCTATCCACATCGTAGGGCAACAGAGCTGGGGATGCGGTTGGAGTCAGTTTTGAACATTAATGCACCCCAATACGCCCTCCACTCACCTGGGCCACCAACCAGAGATGACCCCAGCAGGCATCGTGTACAATGGAAAGTGTGCAACAGATCAGACCCAACGCCGTGGAGTGAAACGGAGTGCTGGCCCATATACAGGCCTATTCTATCCACATCTTAGGGCAGCAGAACTGGGGATGCGGGTGGAGTCAGTTTTGAACATTGATGCACCCCAATTTGCCCTCCACTCACCTGGGCCACACACCAGAGATGACCCCAGCAGGCATGGTGTACAATGGAAAGTGTGCAACAGATCAGGCCCAACGCCGTGGAGTGAAACGGAGTGCTGGCCCATACACAGGCCTATTCTATCCACATCCTAGGGCCAAAGAACTGGGGATGCGGGTGGAGTCAGTTTTGAACATTAATGCACCCCAATTTGCCCTCCACTCACCTGGGCCACACACCAGAGATGACCCCAGCAGGCATGGTGTAGAATGGAAAGTGTGCAACAGATCAGGCCCAACGCCGTGGAGTGAAACGGAGTGCTGGCCCATACACAGGCCTATTCTATCCACATCTTAGGGCAACAGAACTGGAGATGCGGGTGGAGTCAGTTTTGAACATTGATGCACCCCAATTTGCCCTCCACTCACCTGGACCAAACACCAGAGATGACCCCAGCAGGCATGGTGTACAATGGAAAGTGTGCAACAGATCAGGCCCAACGCCGTGGAGTGAAACGGAGTGCTGGCCCATACACAGGCCTATTCTATCCACTTCGTAGGGCAACAGAAATGGGGATGCGGGTGGAGTCAGTTTTGAACATTAATGCACCCCAATTTGCCCTCCACTCACCTGGGCCACACACCAGAGATGACCCCAGCAGGCATGGTGTACAATGGAAAGTGTGCAACAGATCAGGCCCAACGCCGTGGAGTGAAACGGAGTGCTGGCCCATACACAGGCCTATTCTATCCACATCTTAGGGCAACAGAACTGGGGATGCGGGTGGAGTCAGTTTTGGGCATTAATGCACCCCAATTTGCCCTCCACTCACCGGGGCCACACACCAGAAATGACCCCAGCAGGCATGGTGTACAATAGAAAGTGTGCAACAGATCAGGCCCAACGCCGTGGAGTGAAACGGAGTGCTGGCCCATACACAGGCCTATTCTATCCACATCGTAGGGCAACAGAACTGGGGATGCGGGTGGAGTCAGTTTTGAACATTAATGCACCCCAATTTGCCCTCCACTCACCTGGGCCACACACCAGAGATGACCCCAGCAGGCATGGTGTACAATGGAAAGTGTGCAACAGATCAGGCCCAACGCCGTGGAGTGAAACGGAGTGCTGGCCCATACACAGGCCTATTCCATCCACATCTTAGGGCAACAGAACTGGGGATGCGGGTGGAGTCAGTTTTGAACATTAATGCACCCCAATGTGCCCTCCACTCACCTGGGCCACACACCAGAGATGACCCCAGCAGGCATTGTGTACAATGGAAAGTGTGCAACAGATCAGGCCCAACGCCGTGGAGTGAAACGGAGTGCTGGCCCATACACAGGCCTGTTCTATCCACATCGTAGGGCAACAGAGCTGGGGATGCGGTTGGAGTCAGTTTTGAACATTAATGCACCCCAATTCGCCCTCCACCCACCTGGGCCACCAACCAGAGATGACCCCAGCAGGCATCGTGTACAATGGAAAGTGTGCAACAGATCAGACCCAACGCCGTGGAGTGAAACGGAGTGCTGGCCCATATACAGGCCTATTCTATCCACATCTTAGGGCAGCAGAACTGGGGATGCGGGTGGAGTCAGTTTTGAACATTGATGCACCCCAATTTGCCCTCCACTCACCTGGGCCACACACCAGAGATGACCCCAGCAGGCATGGTGTACAATGGAAAGTGTGCAACAGATCAGGCCCAACGCCGTGGAGTGAAACGGAGATCTGGCCCATACACAGGCCTATTCTATCCACATCCTAGGGCCAAAGAACTGGGGATGCGGGTGGAGTCAGTTTTGAACATTAATGCACCCCAATTTGCCCTCCACTCACCTGGGCCACACACCAGAGATGACCCCAGCAGGCATGGTGTAGAATGGAAAGTGTGCAACA
Organism: Eutreptiella sp. 'Long Island Sound 2002'; assembly: GCA_964036045.1. NCBI lineage: Eukaryota > Euglenozoa > Euglenophyceae > Eutreptiales > Eutreptiaceae > Eutreptiella > Eutreptiella sp. 'Long Island Sound 2002'. Next base: position 29,080,279 of record OZ038389.1, read on the forward strand.
GATCAGGCCCAACGCCGTGGAGTGAAACGGAGTGCTGGCCCATACACAGGCCTATTCTATCCACATCTTAGGGCAACAGAACTGGAGATGCGGGTGGAGTCAGTTTTGAACATTGATGCACCCCAATTTGCCCTCCACTCACCTGGACCAAACACCAGAGATGACCCCAGCAGGCATGGTGTACAATGGAAAGTGTGCAACAGAACAGGCCCAACGCCGTGGAGTGAAACGGAGTGCTGGCCCATACACAGGCCTATTCTATCCACATCTTTGGGCAACAGAGCTGGGGATGCGGGTGGAGTCAGTTTTGAACATTGATGCACCCCAATTTGCCCTCCACTCACCTGGGCCACACACCAGAGATGACCCCAGCAGGCATGGTGTACAATCGAAAGTGTGCAACAGATCAGGCCCGACGCCGTGGAATGAAACGGAGTGCTGGCCCATACACAGGCCTATCATATCCACATCTTAGGGCGACACAACTGGGGATGCGGGTGGAGTCAGTTTTGAACATTGATGCACCCCAATTTGCCCTCCACTCACCTGGGCCACACACCAGAGATGACCCCAGCAGGCATGGTGTACAATGGAAAGTGTGCAACAGATCAGGCCCAACGCCGTGGAGTGAAAGGGAGTGCTGGCCCATACACAGGCCTATTCTATCCACATCTTAGGGCAACAGACCTGGGTATGCCGGTGGAGTCAGTTTTGAACATTGATGCACCCTAATTTGCCCTCCACTCACCTGGGCCACACACCAGAGATGACCCCAGGAGGCATGGTGTACAATGGAAAGTGTGCAACAGATCAGGCCCAACGCCGTGGAGTGAAACGGAGTGCTGGCCCATACACAGGCCTATTCTATCCACTTCGTAGGGCAACAGAAATGGGGATGCGGGTGGAGTCAGTTTTGAACATTAATGCACCCCAATTTGCCCTCCACTCACCTGGGCCACACACCAGAGATGACCCCAGCAGGCATGGTGTACAATGGAAAGTGTGCAACAGATCAGGCCCAACGCCGTGGAGTGAAACGGACTGCTGGCCCATACACAGGCCTATTCTATCCACATCTTAGGGCAACAGAGCTGGGGATGCGGGTGGAGTCAGTTTTGAACATTAATGCACCCCAATTCGCCCTCCACTCACCTGGGCCACACACCAGAGATGACCCCAGCAGGCATTGTGTACAATCGAAAGTGTGCAACAGATCAGGCCCAACGCCGTGGAATGAAACGGAGTGCTGGCCCACACACAGGCCTATCATATCCACATCTTAGGGCGACACAACTGGGGATGCGGGTGGAGCCAGTTTTGAACATTGATGCACCCCAATTTGCCCTCCACTCACCTGGGCCACACACCAGAGATGACCCCAGCAGGCATGGTGTACAATGGAAAGTGTGCAACAGATCAGGCCAAACGCCGTGGAGTGAAACGGAGTGCTGGCCCATACACAGGCCTATTCTATCCACATCGTAGGGCAACAGAACTGGGGATGCGGGTGGAGTCAGGTTTGAACATTGATGCACCCCAATTTGCCCTCCACTCACCGGGGCCACACACCAGAGATGACCCCAGCAGGCATGGTGTACAATGGAATGTGTGCAACAGATCAGGCCCAACGCCGTGGAGTGAAACGGAGTGCTGGCCCATACACAGGCCTATTCTATCCACATCGTAGGGCAACAGAGCTGGGGATGCGGGTGGAGTCAGTTTTGAACATTAATGCACCCCAATTTGCCCTCCACTCACCTGGGCCACACACCAGAGATGACCCCAGCGGGCATGGTGTACAATGAAAAGTGTGCAACAGATCAGGCCCAACGCCGTGGAGTGAAACGGAGTGCTGGCCCATACACAGGCCTATTCTATCCACATCTTAGGGCAACAGAGCTGGGGATGCGGGTGGAGTCAGTTTTGAACATTGATGCACCCCAATTCGCCCTCCACTCACCTGGGCCACACACCAGAGATGACCCCAGCAGGCATGGTGTACAATGGAAAGTGTGCAACAGATCAGGCCCAACGCCGTGGAGTGAAACGGAGTGTTGGCCCACACACAGGCCTATTCTATCCACATCGTAAGGCAACAGAGCTGGGGATGCGGGTGGAGTCAGTTTTGAACATTAATGCACCCCAATTTCCCCTCCACTCACCTGGGCCACACACCACAGATGACCCCAGCAGGCATGGTGTACAATGGAAAGTGTGCAACAGATCAGGCCCAACGCCGTGGAGTGAAACGGAGTGCTGGCCCATATACAGGCCTATTCTATCCACATCGTAGGGCAACAGAGCTGGGGATGCTGGTCGAGTCAGTTTTGAACATTAATGCACCCACATTCGCCCTCCACTCACCTGGGCCACACACAAGAGATGACCCCAGCAGGCATGGTGTACAATCGAAAATGTGCAACAGATCAGGCCCAACGCCGTGGAGTGAAACGGAATGCTGGCCCATACACAGGCCTATTCTATCCACATCTTAGGGCAACAGAACTGGGGATGCGGGCCGGGTCAGTTTTGAACATTGATGCACCCCAATTTGCCCTCCACTCACCGGGGCCACACACCAGAGATGACCCCAGCAGGCATGGTGTACAATGGAAAATGTGCAACAGATCAGGCCCAACGCCGTGGAGTGAAACGGAGTGCTGGGCCATACACAGGCCTATTCTATCCACATCTTAGGGCGACAGAACTGGGGATGCGGGTGGAGTCAGTTTTGAACATTGATGCACCCCAATTTGCCCTCCACTCACCTGGGCCACACACCAGAGATGACCCCAGCAGGCATGGTGTACAATGGAAAGTGTGCAACAGATCAGGCCCAACGCCGTGGAGTGAAACGGAGTGCTGGCCCATACACAGGCCTATTCTATCCACATCGTAGGGCAACAGAGCTGAGGATGCGGGTGGAGTCAGTTTTGAACATTGATGGACCCCAATTTGCCCTCCACTCACCTGGGCCACACACCAGAGATGACCCCAGCAGGCATGGTGTACAATGGAAAGTGTGCAACAGATCAGGCCCAACGCCGTGGAGTGAAACGGAGTGCTGGCCCATACACAGGCCTATTCTATCCACATCGTAGGGCAACAGATCTGGGGATGCGGGTGGAGTCAGTTTTGAACATTGATGCACCCCAATTTGCCCTCCACTCACCTGGGCCACACACCAGAGATGACCCCAGCAGGCATGGTGTACAATGGAAAGTGTGCAACAGATCAGGCCCAACGCCGTGGAGTGAAACGGAGTGCTGGCCCATACACAGGCCTGTTCTATCCACATCTTAGGGCGACAGAACTGGGGATGCGGGTGGAGTCAGTTTTGAACATTGATGCACCCCAATTTGCCCTCCACTCACCTGGGCCACACACCAGAGATGACCCCAGCAGGCATGGTGTACAATGGAAAGTGTGCAACAGATCAGGCCCAACGCCGTGGAGTGAAACGGAGTGCTGGCCCATACACAGGCCTATTATATCCACATCTTAGGGCAACAGAGCTGAGGATGCGGGTGGAGTCAGTTTTGAACATTGATGGACCCCAATTTGCCCTCCACTCACCGGGGCCACACACCAGAGATGACCCCAGCGGGCATGGTGTACAATGGAAAGTGTGCAACAGATCAGGCCCAACGCCGTGGAGTGAAACGGAGTGCTGGCCCATACACAGGCCTATTCTATCCACATCGTAGGGCAACAGATCTGGGGATGCGGGTGGAGTCAGTTTTGAACATTAATGCACCCCAATTTGCCCTCCACTCACCTGGGCCACACACCAGAGATGACCCCAGCAGGCATGGTGTACAATGGAAAGTGTGCAACAGATCAGGCCCAACGCCGTGGAGTGTAACGGAGTGCTGGCCCATACACAGGCCTATTCTATCCGAATCGTACGGCAAAAGACCTGGGGCTGCGGGTGGAGTCAGTTTTGAACATTAATGCACCCCAATTTGCCCTCCACTCACCTGGGCCACACACCAGAGATGACCCCAGAAGGCATGGTGTACAATGGAAAGTGTGCAACAGATCAGGCCCAACGCCGTGGAGTGTAACGGAGTGCTGGCCCATACACAGGCCTATTCTATCCGAATCGTACGGCAAAAGACCTGGGGCTGCGGGTGGAGTCAGTTTTGAACATTAATGCACCCCAATTTGCCCTCCACTCACCTGGGCCACACACCAGAGATGACCCCAGAAGGCATGGTGTACAATGGAAAGTGTGCAACAGATCAGGCCCAACGCCGTGGGGTGAAACGGAGTGTTGGCCCAGACACAGGCCTATTCTATCCACATCGTAAGGCAGCAGAGCTGGGGATGCGGGTGGAGTCAGTTTTGAACATTAATGCACCCCAATGTGCCCTCCACTCACCTGGGCCACACACCACAGATGACCCCAGCAGGCATGGTGTACAATGGAAAGTGTGCAACAGATCAGGCCCAACGCCGTGGAGTGAAACGGAGTGCTGGCCCATACACAGGCCTATTCTATCCACATCTTAGGGCAACAGATCTGGGGATGCGGGTGGAGTCAGTTTTGAACATTGATGCACCCCAATTTGCCCTCCACTCACCTGGGCCACACACCAGAGATGACCCCAGCAGGCATGGTGTACAATGGAAAGTGTGCAACAGATCAGGCCCAACGCCGTGGAGTGAAACGGAGTGCTGGCCCATACACAGGCCTATTCCATCCACATCGTACGGCAAAAGAGCTGGGGATGCGGGTGGAGTCAGTTTTGAACATTAATGCACCCCAGTTTGCCCTCCACTCACCTGGGCCACACACCAGAGATGACCCCAGCAGGCATGGTGTACAATGGAAAGTGTGCAACAGATCAGGCCCAACGCCGTGGAGTGAAACGGAGTGTTGGCCCACACACAGGCCTATTCTATCCACATCGTAAGGCAACAGAGCTGGGGATGCGGGTGGAGTCAGTTTTGAACATTAATGCACCCCAATTTGCCCTCCACTCACCTGGGCCACATACCACAGATGACCCCAGCAGGCATGGTGTACAATGGAAAGTGTGCGACAGATCAGGCCCAACGCCGTGGAGTGAAACGGAGTGCTGGCCCATATACAGGCCTATTCTATCCACATCGTAGGGCAACAGAGCTGGGGATGCGGGTGGAGTCAGTTTTGAACATTAATGCACCCCCATTCGCCCTCCACTCACCTGGGCCACACACCAGAGATGACCCCAGCAGGCATGGTGTACAATCGAAAATGTGCAACAGATCAGGCCCAACGCCGTGGAGTGAAACGGAATGCTGGCCCATACACAGGCCTATTCTATCCACATCTTAGGGCAACAGAACTGGGGATGCGGGTGGGGTCAGTTTTGAACATTGATGCACCCCAATTTGCCCTCCACTCACCTGGGCCACACACCAGAGATGACCCCAGCAGGCATGGTGTACAATCGAAAATGTGCAACAGATCAGGCCCAACGCCGTGGAGTGAAACGGAGTGCTGGGCCATACACAGGCCTATTCTATCCACATCTTAGGGCAACAGAGCTGAGGATGCGGGTGGAGTCAGTTTTGAACATTGATGGACCCCAATTTGCCCTCCACTCACCGGGGCCACACACCAGAGATGACCCCAGCGGGCATGGTGTACAATGGAAAGTGTGCAACAGATCAGGCCCAACGCCGTGGAGTGAAACGGAGTGCTGGCCCATACACAGGCCTATTCTATCCACATCGTAGGGCAACAGATCTGGGGATGCGGGTGGAGTCAGTTTTGAACATTAATGCACCCCAATTTGCCCTCCACTCACCTGGGCCACACACCAGAGATGACCCCAGCAGGCATGGTGTACAATGGAAAGTGTGCAACAGATCAGGCCCAACGCCGTGGAGTGTAACGGAGTGCTGGCCCATACACAGGCCTATTCTATCCGAATCGTACGGCAAAAGACCTGGGGCTGCGGGTGGAGTCAGTTTTGAACATTAATGCACCCCAATTTGCCCTCCACTCACCTGGGCCACACACCAGAGATGACCCCAGAAGGCATGGTGTACAATGGAAAGTGTGCAACAGATCAGGCCCAACGCCGTGGAGTGTAACGGAGTGCTGGCCCATACACAGGCCTATTCTATCCGAATCGTACGGCAAAAGACCTGGGGCTGCGGGTGGAGTCAGTTTTGAACATTGATGCACCCCAATTTGCCCTCCACTCACCTGGGCCACACACCAGAGATGACCCCAGCAGGCATGGTGTACAATGGAAAGTGTGCAACAGATCAGGCCCAACGCCGTGGAGTGAAACGGAGTGCTGGCCCATACACAGGCCTATTATATCCACATCTTAGGGCAACAGAGCTGAGGATGCGGGTGGAGTCAGTTTTGAACATTGATGGACCCCAATTTGCCCTCCACTCACCGGGGCCACACACCAGAGATGACCCCAGCGGGCATGGTGTACAATGGAAAGTGTGCAACAGATCAGGCCCAACGCCGTGGAGTGAAACGGAGTGCTGGCCCATACACAGGCCTATTCTATCCACATCGTAGGGCAACAGATCTGGGGATGCGGGTGGAGTCAGTTTTGAACATTAATGCACCCCAATTTGCCCTCCACTCACCTGGGCCACACACCAGAGATGACCCCAGCAGGCATGGTGTACAATGGAAAGTGTGCAACAGATCAGGCCCAACGCCGTGGAGTGTAACGGAGTGCTGGCCCATACACAGGCCTATTCTATCCGAATCGTACGGCAAAAGACCTGGGGCTGCGGGTGGAGTCAGTTTTGAACATTAATGCACCCCAATTTGCCCTCCACTCACCTGGGCCACACACCAGAGATGACCCCAGAAGGCATGGTGTACAATGGAAAGTGTGCAACAGATCAGGCCCAACGCCGTGGAGTGTAACGGAGTGCTGGCCCATACACAGGCCTATTCTATCCGAATCGTACGGCAAAAGACCTGGGGCTGCGGGTGGAGTCAGTTTTGAACATTAATGCACCCCAATTTGCCCTCCACTCACCTGGGCCACACACCAGAGATGACCCCAGAAGGCATGGTGTACAATGGAAAGTGTGCAACAGATCAGGCCCAACGCCGTGGGGTGAAACGGAGTGTTGGCCCAGACACAGGCCTATTCTATCCACATCGTAAGGCAGCAGAGCTGGGGATGCGGGTGGAGTCAGTTTTGAACATTAATGCACCCCAATGTGCCCTCCACTCACCTGGGCCACACACCACAGATGACCCCAGCAGGCATGGTGTACAATGGAAAGTGTGCAACAGATCAGGCCCAACGCCGTGGAGTGAAACGGAGTGCTGGCCCATACACAGGCCTATTCTATCCACATCTTAGGGCAACAGATCTGGGGATGCGGGTGGAGTCAGTTTTGAACATTGATGCACCCCAATTTGCCCTCCACTCACCTGGGCCACACACCAGAGATGACCCCAGCAGGCATGGTGTACAATGGAAAGTGTGCAACAGATCAGGCCCAACGCCGTGGAGTGAAACGGAGTGCTGGCCCATACACAGGCCTATTCCATCCACATCGTACGGCAAAAGAGCTGGGGATGCGGGTGGAGTCAGTTTTGAACATTAATGCACCCCAGTTTGCCCTCCACTCACCTGGGCCACACACCAGAGATGACCCCAGCAGGCATGGTGTACAATGGAAAGTGTGCAACAGATCAGGCCCAACGCCGTGGAGTGAAACGGAGTGTTGGCCCACACACAGGCCTATTCTATCCACATCGTAAGGCAACAGAGCTGGGGATGCGGGTGGAGTCAGTTTTGAACATTAATGCACCCCAATTTGCCCTCCACTCACCTGGGCCACATACCACAGATGACCCCAGCAGGCATGGTGTACAATGGAAAGTGTGCGACAGATCAGGCCCAACGCCGTGGAGTGAAACGGAGTGCTGGCCCATATACAGGCCTATTCTATCCACATCGTAGGGCAACAGAGCTGGGGATGCGGGTGGAGTCAGTTTTGAACATTAATGCACCCCCATTCGCCCTCCACTCACCTGGGCCACACACCAGAGATGACCCCAGCAGGCATGGTGTACAATCGAAAATGTGCAACAGATCAGGCCCAACGCCGTGGAGTGAAACGGAATGCTGGCCCATACACAGGCCTATTCTATCCACATCTTAGGGCAACAGAACTGGGGATGCGGGTGGGGTCAGTTTTGAACATTGATGCACCCCAATTTGCCCTCCACTCACCTGGGCCACACACCAGAGATGACCCCAGCAGGCATGGTGTACAATCGAAAATGTGCAACAGATCAGGCCCAACGCCGTGGAGTGAAACGGAGTGCTGGGCCATACACAGGCCTATTCTATCCACATCTTAGGGCGACAGAACTGGGGATGCGGGTGGAGTCAGTTTTGAACATTGATGCACCCCAATTTGCCCTCCACTCACCTGGGCCACACACCAGAGATGACCCCAGCAGGCATGGTGTACAATCGAAAGTGTGCAACAGATCAGGCCCAACGCCGTGGAGTGAAACGGAGTGCTGGCCCATACACAGGCCTATTCTATCCACATCTTAGGGCAACAGAACTGGGGATGCGGGTGGAGTCAGTTTTGAACATTGATGCACCCCAATTCGCCCTCCACTCACCGGGGCCACACACCAGAGATGACCCCAGCAGGCATGGTGTACAATGGAAAGTGTGCAACAGATCAGGCCCAACGCCGTGGAGTGAAACGGAGTGCTGGCCCATACACAGGCCTGTTCTATCCACATCTTAGGGCAACAGAACTGGGGATGCGGGTGGAGTCAGTTTTGAACATTGATGCACCTCAATTTGCCCTCCACTCACCGGGGCCACACACCAGAGATGACCCCAGCAGGCATGGTGTACAATGGAAAGTGTGCAACAGATCAGGCCCAACGCCGTGGAGTGAAACGGAGTGCTGGCCCATACACAGGCCTATTCTATCCACATCGTAGGGCAACAGATCTGGGGATGCGGGTGGAGTCAGTTTTGAACATTGATGCACCCCAATGTGCCCTCCACTCACCTGGGCCACACATCAGAGATGACCCCAGCAGGCATGGTGTACAATGGAATGTGTGCAACAGATCAGGCCCAACGCCGTGGAGTGAAACGGAGTGCTGGCCCATACACAGGCCTATTCTATCCACATCTTAGGGCGACAGAGCTGGGGCTGCGGGTGGAGTCAGTATTGAACATTAATGCACCCCAATTTGCCCTCCACTCACCTGGGCCACACACCAGAGATGACCCCAGCAGGCATGGTGTACAATGGAAAGGGTGCAATAGATCAGGCCCAACGCCGTGGAGTGAAACGGAGTGCTGGCCCATATACAGGCCTATTCCATCCACATCGTAGGGCAACAGAGCTGGGGATGCGGGTGGAGTCAGTTTTGAACATTAATGCACCCACATTCGCCCTCCAACCACCTGGGCCACACACCAGAGATGACCCCAGCAGGGATGGTGTACAATCAAAAGTGTGTAACCGATCAGGCCCAACGCCGTGGAGTGAAACGGAATGCTGGCCCATACACAGGCCTCTTCTATCCACATCTTAGGGCGACAGAACTGGGGATGCGGGTGGAGTCAGTTTTGATCATGGATGCACCCCAATGCGCCCTCCACTCACCTGGGCCAGACACCAGAGATGACCCCAGCAGGCATGGTGTACAATGGAAAGTGTGCAACAGATCAGGCCCAACGCCGTGGAGTGAAACGGAGTGCTGGCCCATACACAGGCCTATTCTATCCACATCTTAGGGCAACAGAACTGGGGATGCGGGTGGAGTCAGTTTTGAACATTGATGCACCCCAATTTGCCCTCCACTCGCCGGGGCCACACACCAGAGATGACCCCAGCAGGCATGGTGTACAATGGAAAGTGTGCAAGAGATCAGGCCCAACGCCGTGGAGTGAAACGGAGTGCTGGCCCATACACAGACCTATTCTATCCACATCGTAGGGCAACAGAGCTGAGGATGTGGGTGGAGTCAGTTTTGAACATTGATGCACCCCAATTTGCCCTCCACTCACCTGGGCCACACACCAGAGATGACCCCGGCGGGCATGGTGTACAATGGAAAGTGTGCAACAGATCAGGCCCAACGCCGTGGAGTGAAACGGAGTGCTGGCCCATACACAGGCCTATTCTATCCACATCGTAGGGCAACAGATCTGGGGATGCGGGTGGAGTCAGTTTTGAACATTGATGCACCCCAATGTGCCCTCCACTCACCGGGGCCACACACCAGAGATGACCCCAGCAGGCATGGTGTACAATGGAAAGTGTGCAACAGATCAGGCCCAACGCCGTGGAGTGATACGGAGTGCTGGCCCGTACACAGGCCTATTCTATCCAGACCGTAGGGCAACAGAGCTGGGGATGCGGGTGGAGTCAGTTTTGAACATTGATGCACCCCAATTTGCCCTCCACTCACCTGGGCCACACACCAGAGATGACCCCAGCAGGCATGGTGTACAATCGAAAGTGTGTAACAGATCAGGCCCAACGCCGTGAGTGAAACGGAATGCTGGCCCATACACAGGCCTATTCTATCCACATCTTAGGGCGACAGAACTGGGGATGCGGGTGGAGTCAGTTTTGAACATTGATGCACCCCAATTTGCCCTCCACTCACCTGGGCCACACACCAGAGATGACCCCAGCAGGCATGGTGTACAATGGAAAGTGTGCAACAGATCAGGCCCAACGCCGTGGAGTGAAACGGAGTACTGGCCCATACACAGGCCTATTCTATCCACATCTTAGGGCAACAGATCTGGGGATGCGGGTGGAGTCAGTTTTGAACATTGATGCACCCCAATGTGCCCTCCACTCACCTGGGCCACACACCAGAGATGACCCCAGCAGGCATGGTGTACAATGGAAAGTGTGCAACAGATCAGGCCCAACGCCGTGGAGTGAAACGGAGTGCTGTCCCATATACAGGCCTATTCCATCCACATCGTAGGGCAACAGAGCTGGGGATGCGGGTGGAGTCAGTTTTGAACATTAATGCACCCCAATTCGCCCTCCACTCACCTGGGGCACACACCAGAGATGACCCCAGCAGGGATGGTATACAATCAAAAATGTGTAACAGATCAGGCCCAACGCCGTGGGGTGAAACGGAATACTGGCCCATACACAGGCGTATTCTATCCACATCTTAGGGCGACAGAACTGGGGATGCGGGTGGAGTCAGTTTTGAACATTCATGCACCCCAATTTGCCCTCCACTCACCTGGGCCACACACCAGAGATGACCCCAGCAGGCATGGTGTACAATGGAAAGTGTGCAACAGATCAGGCCCAACGCCGTGGAGTGAAACGGAGTGCTGGCCCATACACAGGCCTATTCTATCCACATCTTAGGCCAACGAAAGTGGGGATGCGGGTGGAGTCAGTTTTGAACATTGATGCACCCCAATTTGCCCTCCACTCACCTGGGCCACACACCAGAGATGACCCCAGCAGGCATGGTGTACAATCGAAAGTGCGTAACAGATCAGGCCCAACGCCGTGGAGTGAACCGGAATACTGGCCCATACACAGGCCTATTCTATCCACATCTTAGGGCGACAGAACTGGGGATGCGGGTGGAGTCAGTTTTGACCATTCATGCACCCCAATTTGCCCTCCACTCACCTGGGCCACACACCAGAGATGACCCCAGCAGGCATGGTGTACAATGGAAAGTGTGCAACAGATCAGGCCCAACGCCGTGGAGTGAAACGAAGTGCTGGCCCATACACAGGCCTATTCTATCCACATCTTAGGCCAACGAAAGTGGGGATGCGGGTGGAGTCAGTTTTGAACATTCATGCACCCCAATTTGCCCTCCACTCACCTGGGCCACACACCAGAGATGACCCCAGCAGGCATGGTGTACAATCGAAAGTGTGCAACAGATCAGGCCCAACGCCGTGGAGTGAAACGGAGTGCTGGCCCATATACAGGCCTATTCCATCCACATCGTAGGGCAACAGAGCTGGGGATGCGGGTGGAGTCAGTTTTGAACATTAATGCACCCACATTCGCCCTCCACTCACCTGGGCCACACACCAGAGATGACCCCAGCAGGGATGGTGTACAATCAAAAGTGTGTAACCGATCAGGCCCAACGCCGTGGAGTGAAACGGAATGCTGGCCCATACACAGGCCTATTCTATCCACATCTTAGGGCGACAGAACTGGGGATGCGGGTGGAGTCAGTTTTGAACATTGATGCACCCCAATTTGCCCTCCACTCACCTGGGCCAAACACCAGAGATGACCCCAGCAGGCATGGTGTACAATGGAAAGTGTGCAACAGATCAGGCCCAACGCCGTGGAGTGAAACGGAGTGCTGGCCCATACACAGGCCTATTCTATCCACATCTTAGGGCAACAGAACTGGGGATGCGGGTGGAGTCAGTTTTGAACATTGATGCACCCCAATTTGCCCTCCACTCGCCGGGGCCACACACCAGAGATGACCCCAGCAGGCATGGTGTACAATGGAAAGTGTGCAAGAGATCAGGCCCAACGCCGTGGAGTGAAACGGAGTGCTGGCCCATACACAGACCTATTCTATCCACATCGTAGGGCAACAGATCTGGAGATGCGGGTGGAGTCAGTTTTGAACATTGATGCACCCCAATGTGCCCTCCACTCACCGGGGCCACACACCAGAGATGACCCCAGCAGGCATGGTGTACAATGGAAAGTGTGCAACAGATCAGGCCCAACGCCGTGGAGTGAAACAGAGTGCTGGCCCATACACAGGCCTATTCTATCCACATCGTAGGGCAACAGATCTGGAGATGCGGGTGGAGTCAGTTTTGAACATTGATGCACCCCAATGTGCCCTCCACTCACCGGGGCCACACACCAGAGATGACCCCAGCAGGCATGGTGTACAATGGAAAGTGTGCAACAGATCAGGCCCAACGCCGTGGAGTGAAACGGAGTGCTGTCCCATATACAGGCCTATTCCATCCACATCGTAGGGCAACAGAGCTGGGGATGCGGGTGGAGTCAGTTTTGAACATTAATGCACCCCAATTCGCCCTCCACTCACCTGGGCCACACACCAGAGATGACCCCAGCAGGCATGGTGTACAATCGAAAGTGTGTAACAGATCAGGCCCAACGCCGTGAGTGAAACGGAATGCTGGCCCATACACAGGCCTATTCTATCCACATCTTAGGGCAACAGAGCTGGGGATGCGGGTGGAGTCAGTTTTGAACATTGATGCACCCCAATTTGCCCTCCACTCACCTGGGCCACACAACAGAGATGACCCCAGCAGGCATGGTGTACAATCGAAAGTGTGCAACAGATCAGGCCCAACGCCGTGGAGTGAAACGGAGTACTGGCCCATACACAGGCCTATTCTATCCACATCTTAGGGCAACAGATCTGGGGATGCGGGTGGAGTCAGTTTTGAACATTGATGCACCCCAATGTGCCCTCCACTCACCGGGGCCACACACCAGAGATGACCCCAGCAGGCATGGTGTACAATGGAAAGTGTGCAACAGATCAGGCCCAACGCCGTGGAGTGAAACGGAGTGCTGTCCCATATACAGGCCTATTCCATCCACATCGTAGGGCAACAGAGCTGGGGATGCGGGTGGAGTCAGTTTTGAACATTAATGCACCCCAATTCGCCCTCCACTCACCTGGGCCACACACCAGAGATGACCCCAGCAGGGATGGTATACAATCAAAAGTGTGTAACAGATCAGGCCCAACGCCGTGGGGTAAAACGGAATACTGGCCCATACACAGGCCTATTCTATCCACATCTTAGGGCGACAGAACTGGGGATGCGGGTGGAGTCAGTTTTGAACATTCATGCACCCCAATTTGCCCTCCACTCACCTGGGCCACACACCAGAGATGACCCCAGCAGGCATGGTGTACAATGGAAAGTGTGCAACAGATCAGGCCCAACGCCGTGGAGTGAAACGGAGTGCTGGCCCATACACAGGCCTATTCTATCCACATCTTAGGCCAACGAAAGTGGGGATGCGGGTGGAGTCAGTTTTGAACATTGATGCACCCCAATTTGCCCTCCACTCACCTGGGCCACACACCAGAGATGACCCCAGCAGGCATGGTGTACAATCGAAAGTGTGTAACAGATCAGGCCCAACGCCGTGGGGTGAAACGGAATACTGGCCCATACACAGGCCTATTCTATCCACATCTTAGGGCGACAGAACTGGGGATGCGGGTGGAGTCAGTTTTGAACATTCATGCACCCCAATTTGCCCTCCACTCACCTGGGCCACACACCAGAGATGACCCCAGCAGGCATGGTGTACAATGGAAAGTGTGCAACAGATCAGGCCCAACGCCGTGGAGTGAAACGGAGTGCTGGCCCATACACAGGCCTATTCTATCCACATCTTAGGCCAACGAAAGTGGGGATGCGGGTGGAGTCAGTTTTGAACATTCATGCACCCCAATTTGCCCTCCACTCACCTGGGCCACACACCAGAGATGACCCCAGCAGGCATGGTGTACAATCGAAAGTGTGCAACAGATCAGGCCCAACGCCGTGGAGTGAAACGGACTGCTGGCCCATACACAGGCCTATTCTATCCACATCTTAGGGCAACAGAGCTGGGGATGCGGGTGGAGTCAGTTTTGAACATTGATGCACCCCAATCTGCCCTCCACTCACCTGGGCCACACACCAGGGATGACCCCAGCAGGCATGGTGTACAATGGAAAGTGTGCGAAAGATCAGGCCCAACGCCGTGGAGTGAAACGGAGTGCTGGCCCATACACAGGCCTATTCTATCCACATCGCAGGGCAACAGATCTGGGGATGCGGGTGGAGTCAGTTTTGAACCCTAATGCACCCCAATTTGCCCTCCACTCACCTGGGCCACACACCAGAGATGACCCCAGCAGGCATGGTGTACAATGGAAAGTGTGCAACAGACCAGGCCCAACGCCGTGGAGTGAAACGGAGTGCTGTCCCATACACAGGCCTATTCCATCCACATCTTAGGGCAACAGAGCTGGGGATGCGGGTGGAGTCAGTTTTGAACATTGATGCACCCCAATTTGCCCACCACTCACCTGGGCCACACACCACAGATGACCCCAGCAGGCATGGTGTACAATGGAAAGTGTGCAACAGATCAGGCCCAACGCCGTGGAGTGAAACGGAGTGCTGGCCCATACACAGGCCTATTCTATCCACATGGTAGGGCAACAGAGCTGGGGATGCGGGTGGAGTCAGTTTTGAACATTAATGCACCCCAATTTGCCCTCCACTCACCTGGGCCACTCTCCAGAGATGACCCCAGCAGGCATGGTGTACAATCAAAAGTATGTAACAGATCAGGCCCAACGCCGTGGGGTGAAACGGAATGCTGGCCCATACACAGGCCTATGCTATCCACATCTTAGGGCGACAGAACTGGGGATGCGGGTGGAGTCAGTTTTGAACATTCATGCACCCCAATTTGCCCTCCACTCACCTGGGCCACACACCAGAGATGACCCCAGCAGGCATGGTGTACAATGGAAAGTGTGCAACAGATCAGGCCCAACGCCGTGGAGTGAAACGGAGTGCTGGCCCATACACAGGCCTATTCTATCCACATCTTAGTGCAACAGATCTGGGGATGCGGGTGGAGTCAGTTTTGAACATTGATGCGCCCCAATGTGCCCTCCACTCACCTGGGCCACACACCAGAGATGACCCCAGCAGGCATGGTGTACAATGGAAAGTGTGCAACAGATCAGGCCCAACGCCGTGGAGTGAAACGGAGTGCTGTCCCATACACAGGCCTATTCCATCGGCATGGTAGGGCAACAGAGCTGGGGATGCGGGTGGAGTCAGTTTTGAACATTAATGCACCCCAATTCGCCCTCCACTCACCTGGGCCACACACCAGAGAAGACCCCAGCAGGGATGGTGTACAATCAAAAGTGTGCAACAGATCAGGCCCAACGCCGTGGAGTGAAACGGAGTGCTGGCCCATACACAGGCCTATTCTATCCACACCGTAGGGCAACAGAACTGGGGATGCGGGTGGAGTCAGTTTTGAACATTCATGCACCCCATTTTGCCCTGCACTCACCTGGGCCACACACCAGAGATGACCCCAGCAGGCATGGTGTACAATGGAAAGTGTGCAACAGATCAGGCCCAACGCCGTGGAGTGAAACGGAGTGCTGGCCCATACACAGGCCCATTCTATCCACATCTTAGGGCAACAAAAGTGGGGATGCGGGTGGAGTCAGTTTTGAACATTGATGCACCCCAATTTGCCCTCCACTCACCTGGGCCACACACCAGAGATGACCCCAGCAGGCATGGTGTACAATCGAAAGTGTGCAACAGATCAGGCCCGACGCCGTGGAGTGAAACGGAGTGCTGGCCCATACACAGGCCTATTCTATCCACATCTTAGGGCGACAGAGCTGGGGATGCGGGTGGAGTCAGTTTTGAACATTCATGCACCCCAATTTGCCCTCCACTCACCTGGGCCACACACCAGAGATGACCCCAGCAGGCATGGTGTACAATGGAAAGTGTGCAAAAGATCAGGCCCAACGCCTTGGAAAGAAACGGAGTGTGGCCCATACACAGGCCTATTCTATCCACATCGTAGGGCAACAGATCTGGGGATGCGGATGGAGTCAGTTTTGAACATTGATGCAGCCCAATTGGACCTCCACTCACCTGCGCCACACACCAGAGATGACCCCAGCAGGCATGGTGTACAATCGAAAGTGTGCAACAGATCAGGCCCAATACCGTGGAGTGAAACGGACTGCTGGCCCATACACAGGCCTATTCTATCCACATCTTAGGGCAACAGAGCTGGGGATGCGGGTGGAGTCAGTTTTGAACATTCATGCACCCCAATTTGCCCTCCACTCACCTGGGCCACACACCAGAGATGACCCCAGCAGGCATGGTGTACAATGGAAAGTGTGCAACAGATCAGGCCCAACGCCGTGGAGTGAAACGGAGTGCTGGCCCATACACAGGCCCATTCTATCCACATCTTAGGGCAACAAAAGTGGGGATGCGGGTGGAGTCAGTTTTGAACATTCATGCACCCCAATTTGCCCTCCACTCACCTGGGCCACACACCAGAGATGACCCCAGCAGGCACGGTGTACAATGGAAAGTGTGCAAAAGATGAGGCCCAACGCCGTGGAGTGAAACGGAGTGTGGCCCATACACAGACTTATTCTATCCACATCGTAGGGCAACAGATCTGGGGATGCGGATGGAGTCAGTTTTGAACATTGGTGCACCCCAATGTGCCCTCCACTCACCGGGGCCACACACCAGAGATGACCCCAGCAGGCATGGTGTACAATGGAAAGTGTGCAACAGATCAGGCCCAACGCCGTGGAGTGAAACGGAGTGCTGGCCCATATACAGGCCTATTCCATCCACATCGTAGGGCAACAGAGCTGGGGATGCGGGTGGAGTCAGTTTTGAACATTAATGCACCCCAATTCGCCCTCCACTCACCTGGGCCACACACCAGAGATGACCCCAGCAGGCATGGTGTACAATCAAAAGTGTGTAACAGATCAGGCCCAACGCCGTGGGGTGAAACGGAATGCTCGCCCATACACAGGCCTATTCTACCCACATCTTAGGGCGACAGAACTGGGGATGCGGGTGGAGTCAGTTTTGAACATTGATGCACCCCAATTTGCCCTCCACTCACCTGGGCCACACACCAGAGATGACCCCAGCAGGCATGGTGTACAATCGAAAGTGTGCAACAGATCAGGCCCAACACCGTGGAGTGAAACGGACTGCTGGCCCATACACAGGCCTATTCTATCCACATCTTAGGGCAACAGAGCTGGGGATGCGGGTGGAGTCAGTTTTGAACATTGATGCACCCCAATGTGCCCTCCACTCACCTGGGCCACACACCAGAGATGACCCGAGCGGGCATGGTGTACAATGGAAAGTGTGCAACAGATCAGGCCCAACGCCGTGGAGTGATACGGAGTGCTGGCCCATACACAGGCCTATTCTTTCCACATCTTAGGGCAACAGATCTGGGGATGCGGGTGGAGTCAGTTTTGAGAATTGATGCACCCCAATGTGCCCTCCACTCACCTGGGCCACACACCAGAGATGACCCCAGCAGGCATGGTGTACAATGGAAAGTGTGCAAAATATCAGGCCCAACGCCGTGGAGTGAAACGGAGTGCTGTCCCATATACAGGCCTATTCCATCCACATCGTAGGGCAACAGAGCTGGGGATGCGGGTGGAGTCAGTTTTGAACATTAATGCACCCCAATTCGCCCTCCACTTACCTGGGCCACACACCAGAGATGACCCCAGCAGGCATGGTGTACAATGGAAAGTGTGCAACAGATCAGGCCCAACGCCGTGGAGTGAAACGGAGTGCTGGCCCATACACAGGCCTATTCTATCCACATCTTAGGGCAACAAAAGTGGGGATGCGGGTGGAGTCACCTTTGAAAATTAATGCACCCCAATTTGCCATCCACTCACCTGGGCCACACACCAGAGATGACCCCAGCAGGGATGGTGTACAATCAAAAGTGTGTAACAGATCAGGCCCAACGCCGTTGGGTGAAACGGAATACTGGCCCATACACAGGCCTATTCTATCCACATCTTAGGGCGACAGAACTGGAGATGCGGGTGGAGTCAGTGTTGAACATTCATGCACCCCAATTTGCCCTCCACTCACCTGGGCCACACACCAGAGATGACCCCAGCAGGCATGGTGTACAATCGAAAGTGTGCAACAGATCAGGCCCAACGCCGTGGAGTGAAACGGAGTGCTGGCCCATACACAGGCCTATTCTATCCACATCTTAGGGCAACAAAAGTGGGGATGCGGGTGGAGTCAGTTTTGAACATTCATGCACCCCAATTTGCCCTCCACTCACCTGGGCCACACACCAGAGATGACCCCAGCAGGCATGGTGTACAATCGAAAGTGTGCAACAGATCAGGCCCAACGCCGTGGAGTGAAACGGAGTGCTGGCCCATACACAGGCCTATTCTATCCACATCGTAGGGCAACAGAGCTGGGGATGCGGGTGGAGTCAGTTTTGAACATTGATGCACCCCAATTGGACCTCCACTCACCTGGGCCACACACCAGAGATGACCCCAGCAGGCATGGTGTACAATGGAAAGTGTGCAACAGATCAGGCCCAACGCCGTGGAGTGAAACGGAGTGCTGGCCCATACACAGGCCTATTCTATCCACATCGTAGGGCAACAGATCTGGGGATGCGGGTGGAGTCAGTTTTGAACATTAATGCACCCCAATTTGCCCTCCACTCACCTGGGCCACACACCAGAGATGACCCCAGCAGGCATGGTGTACAATGGAAAGTGTGCGAAAGATCAGGCCCAACGCCGTGGAGTGAAACGGAGTGCTGGCCCATACACAGGCCTATTCCATCCACATCTTAGGGCAACAGAGCTGGGGATGCGGATGGAGTCAGTTTTGAACATTGATGCACCCCAATTTGCCCTCCACTCACCGGGGCCACACACCAGAGATGACCCCAGCAGGCATGGTGTACAATGGAAAGTGTGCAACAGATCAGGCCCAACGCCGTGGAGTGAAACGGAGTGCTGGCCCATACACAGGCCTATGGTATCCACATCTTAGGGCGACAGAACTGGGGATGCGGGTGGAGTTAGTTTTGAACGTTCATGCACCCCAATTTGCCCTCCACTCACCTGGGCCACACACCAGAGATGACCCCAGCAGGCATGGTGTACAATCGAAAGTGTGCAACAGATCAGGCCCAACGCCGTGGAGTGAAACGGAGTGCTGGCCCATACACAGGCCTATTCTATCCACATCTTAGTGCAACAAAAGTGGGGATGCGGGTGGAGTCAGTTTTGAACATTGATGCACCCCAATTTCCCCTCCACTCACCTGGGCCACACACCAGAGATGACCCCAGCAGGCATGGTGTACAATGGAAAGTGTGCAACAGATCAGGCCCAACGCCGTGGAGTGAAACGGAGTGCTGGCCCATACACAGGCCTATTCTATCCACATCTTAGGGCGACAGAACTGCGGATGCGGGTGGAGTCAGGTTTGAACATTCATGCACCCCAATTTGCCCTCCACTCACCTGGGCCAAATACCAGAGATGACCCCAGCAGGCATGGTGTACAATCAAAAGTGTGTAACAGATCAGGCCCAACGCCGTGGAGTGAAACGGAGTGCTGGCCCATACACAGGCCTATTCTATCCACATCTTAGGGCGACAGAACTGCGGATGCGGGTGGAGTCAGGTTTGAACATTCATGCACCCCAATTTGCCCTCCACTCACCTGGGCCAAATACCAGAGATGACCCCAGCAGGCATGGTGTACAATCAAAAGTGTGCAACAGATCAGGCCCAACGCCGTGGAGTGAAACGGAGTGCTGGCCCATACACAGGCCTCTTCTATCCACATCTTAGGGCAACAGAGCTAGGGATGCGGGTGGAGTCAGTTTTGAACATTGATGCACCCCAATTTGCCCTCCACTCACCTGGGCCACACACCAGAGATGACCCCAGCAGGCATCGTGTACAATGGAAAGTGTGCAACAGATCAGGCCCAACGCCGTGGAGTGAAACGGAGTGCTGGCCCATACACAGGCCTATTCTATCCACATCGTAGGGCAACAGATCTGGGGATGCGGGTGGAGTCAGTTTTGAACATTGATGCACCCCCATTTGCCCTCCACTCACCGGGGCCACACACCAGAGATGACCCCAGCAGGCATCGTGTACAATGGAAAGTGTGCAACAGATCAGGCCCAACGCCGTGGAGTGAAACGGGATGCTGGCCCATACACAGGCCTATTCCATCCACATGGTAGGGCAACAGAGCTGGGGATGCGGGTGGAGTCAGTTTTGAACATTAGTGCACCCCGATTTGCCCTCCACTCACCTGGGCCACACACCAGAGATGACCCCAGCGGGCATGGTGTACAATGGAAAGTGTGCAACAGATCAGGCCCAACGCCGTGGAGTGATACGGAGTGCTGGCCCATACACAGGCCTATTCTATCCACATCTTAGGGCAACAGATCTGGGGATGCGGGTGGAGTCAGTTTTGAACATTGATGCACCCCAATGTGCCCTCCACTCACCGGGGCCACACACCAGAGATGACCCCAGCAGGCATGGTGTACAATGGAAAGTGTGCAACAGATCAGGCCCAACGCCGTGGAGTGAAACGGAGTGCTGTCCCATATACAGGCCTATTCTATCCACATCGTAGGGCAACAGAACTGGGGATGCGGGTGGAGTCAGTTTTGAACGTCAATGCACCCCAATTCGCCCTCCACTCACCTGGGCCACACACCAGAGATGACCCCAGCAGGGATGGTGTACAATCAAAAGTGTGTAACAGATCAGGCCCAACGCCGTGGAGTGAAACGGAATGCTGGCCCATACACAGGCCTATTCTATCCACATCTTAGGGCAACAGAACTGGGGATGCGGGTGGAGTCAGGTTTGAACATTGATGCACCCCAATTTCCCCTCCACTCACCTGGGCCACACACCAGAGATGACCCCAGCAGGCATGGTGTACAATGGAAAGTGTGCAACAGATCAGGCCCAACGCCGTGGAGTGAAACGGAGTGCTGGCCCATACACAGGCCTATTCTATCCACATCTTAGGGCGACAGAACTGCGGATGCGGGTAGAGTCAGTTTTGAACATTCATGCACCCCAATTTGCCCTCCACTCACCTGGGCCAAATACCAGAGATGACCCCAGCAGGCATGGTGTACAATCAAAAGTGTGTAACAGATCAGGCCCAACGCCGTGGAGTGAAACGGAGTGCTGGCCCATACACAGGCCTATTCTATCCACATCTTAGGGCGACAGAACTGCGGATGCAGGTGGAGTCAGTTTTGAACATTCATGCACCCCAATTTGCCCTGCACTCACCTGGGCCACACACCAGAGATGACCCCAGCAGGCATGGTGTACAATGGAAAGTGTGCAACAGATCAGGCCCAACGCCGTGGAGTGAAACGGAGTGCTGGCCCATACACAGGCCTATTCTATCCACATCGTAGGGCAACAGATCTGGGGATGCGGTTGGAGTCAGTTTTGAACATTGATGCACCCCCATTTGCCCTCCACTCACCGGGGCCACACACCAGAGATGACCCCAGCAGGCATCGTGTACAATGGAAAGTGTGCAACAGATCAGGCCCAACGCCGTGGAGTGAAACGGGATGCTGGCCCATACACAGGCCTATTCCATCCACATGGTAGGGCAACAGAGCTGGGGATGCGGGTGGAGTCAGTTTTGAACATTAATGCACCCCAATTTGCCCTCCACTCACCGGGGCCACACACCAGAGATGACCCCAGCGGGCATGGTGTACAATGGAAAGTGTGCAACAGATCAGGCCCAACGCCGTGGAGTGATACGGAGTGCTGGCCCATACACAGGCCTATTCTATCCACATCTTAGGGCAACAGAGCTGGGGATGCGGGTGGAGTCAGTTTTGAACATTGATGCACCCCAATTTGCCCTCCACTCACCTGGGCCACACACCAGAGATGACCCCAGCAGGCATGGTGTACAATGGAAAGTGTGCAAAAGATCAGGCCCAACGCCGTGGAGTGAAACGGAGTGCTGGCCCATACACAGGCCTATTCTATCCACACCGTAGGGCAACAGATCTGGGGATGCGGGTGGAGTCAGTTTTGAACATTGATGCACCCCCATTTGCCCTCCACTCACCGGGGCCACACACCAGAGATGACCCCAGCAGGCATCGTGTACAATGGAAAGTGTGCAACAGATCAGGCCCAACGCCGTGGAGTGAAACGGGATGCTGGCCCATACACAGGCCTATTCTATCCAGACCGTAGGGCAACAGAGCTGGGGATGCGGGTGGAGTCAGTTTTGAACATTAATGCACCCCAATTTGCCCTCTACTCACCTGGGCCACACACCAGAGATGACCCCAGCGGGCATGGTGTACAATGGAAAGTGTGCAACAGATCAGGCCCAACGCCGTGGAGTGATACGGAGTGCTGGCCCATACACAGGCCTATTCTATCCACATCTTAGGGCAGAAGATCTGGGGATGCGGGTGGAGTCAGTTTTGAACATTGATGCACCCGAATGTGCCCTCCACTCACCGGGGCCACACACCAGAGATGACCCCAGCAGGCATGGTGTACAATGGAAAGTGTGCAACACATCAGGCCCAACGCCGTGGAGTGAAACGGAGTGCTGTCCCATATACAGGCCTATTCCATCCACATCGTAGGGCAACAGAGCTGGGGATGCGGGTGGAGTCAGTTTTGAACATCAATGCACCCCAATTCGCCCTCCACTCACCTGGGCCACACACCAGAGATGACCCCAGCAGGGATGGTGTACAATCAAAAGTGTGTAACAGATCAGGCCCAACGCCGTGGAGTGAAACGGAATGCTGGCCCATACACAGGCCTATTCTATCCACATCTTAGGGCAACAGAACTGGGGATGCGGGTGGAGTCAGTTTTGAACATTGATGCACCCCAATTTCCCCTCCACTCACCTGGGCCACACACCAGAGATGACCCCAGCAGGCATGGTGTACAATGGAAAGTGTGCAACAGATCAGGCCCAACGCCGTGGAGTGAAACGGAGTGCTGGCCCATACACAGGCCTATTCTATCCACATCTTAGGGCGACAGAACTGCGGATGCGGGTAGAGTCAGTTTTGAACATTCATGCACCCCAATTTGCCCTCCACTCACCTGGGCCAAATACCAGAGATGACCCCAGCAGGCATGGTGTACAATCAAAAGTGTGTAACAGATCAGGCCCAACGCCGTGGAGTGAAACGGAGTGCTGGCCCATGCACAGGCCTATTCTATCCACATCTTAGGGCGACAGAACTGCGGATGCGGGTGGAGTCAGTTTTGAACATTCATGCACCCCAATTTGCCCTGCACTCACCTGGGCCACACACCAGAGATGACCCCAGCAGGCATGGTGTACAATCGAAAGTGTGCAACAGATCAGGCCCAACGCCGTGGAGTGAAACGGAGTGCTGGCCCATACACAGGCCTCTTCTATCCACATCTTAGGGCAACAGAGCTGGGGATGCGGGTGGAGTCAGTTTTGAACATTGATGCACCCCAATTTGCCCTCCACTCACCTGGGCCACACACCAGAGATGACCCCAGCAGGCATGGTGTACAATGGAAAGTGTGCAAAAGATCAGGCCCAACGCCGTGGAGTGAAACGGAGTGCTGGCCCATACACAGGCCTATTCTATCCACATCGTAGGGCAACAGATCTGGGGATGCGGTTGGAGTCAGTTTTGAACATTGATGCACCCCCATTTGCCCTCCACTCACCGGGGCCACACACCAGAGATGACCCCAGCAGGCATCGTGTACAATGGAAAGTGTGCAACAGATCAGGCCCAACGCCGTGGAGTGAAACGGGATGCTGGCCCATACACAGGCCTATTCCATCCACATGGTAGGGCAACAGAGCTGGGGATGCGGGTGGAGTCAGTTTTGAACATTAATGCACCCCAATTTGCCCTCCACTCACCTGGGCCACACACCAGAGATGACCCCAGCGGGCATGGTGTACAATGGAAAGTGTGCAACAGATCAGGCCCAACGCCGTGGAGTGATACGGAGTGCTGGCCCATACACAGGCCTATTCTATCCACATCTTAGGGCAACAGATCTGGGGATGCGGGTGGAGTCAGTTTTGAACATTAATGCACCCCAATGTGCCCTCCACTCACCGGGGCCACACACCAGAGATGACCCCAGCAGGCATGGTGTACAATGGAAAGTGTGCAACAGATCAGGCCCAACGCCGTGGAGTGAAACGGAGTGCTGTCCCATATACAGGCCTATTCCATCCACATCGTAGGGCAACAGAGCTGGGGATGCGGGTGGAGTCAGTTTTGAACATCAATGCACCCCAATCGGCCCTCCACTCACCTGGGCCACACACCAGAGATGACCCCAGCAGGCATGGTGTACAATCGAAAGTGTGCAACAGATCAGGCCCAACGCCGTGGAGTGAAACGGACTGCTGGCCCATACACAGGCCTATTCTATCCACATCTTAGGGCAACAAAAGTGGGGATGCGGGTGGAGTCAGTTTTGAACATTGATGCACCCCAATGTGCCCTCCACTCACCGGGGCCACACACCAGAGATGACCCCAGCAGGCATGGTGTACAATCGAAAGTGTGCAACAGATCAGGCCCAACGCCGTGGAGTGAACCGGAGTGCTGGTCCATACACAGGCCTATTCTATCCACATCGTAGGGCAACAGATCTGGGGTTGCGGGTGGAGTCAGTTTTGAACATTCATGCACCCAGATTTGCCCTCCACTCACCGGGGCCACACACCAGAGATGACCCCAGCAGGCATGGTGTACAATGGAAAGTGTGCAACAGATCAGGCCCAACGCCGTGGAGTGAAACGGAGTGCTGGCCCATACACAGGCCTATTCCATCCACATCGTAGGGCAACAGAGCTGGGGATGCGGGTGGAGTCAGTTTTGAACAGTAATGCACCCCAATTTGCCCTCCACTCACCTGGGCCACACACCAGAGATGACCCCACCGGGCATGGTGTACAATGGAAAGTGTGCAACAGATCAGGCCCAATGCCGTGGAGTGAAACGGAGTGCTGGCCCATACACAGGCCCATTCTATCCACATCTTAGGGCAACAGATCTAGGGATGCGGGTGGAGTCAGTTTTGAACATTGATGCACCCCAATGTGCCCTCCACTCACCGGGGCCACACACCAGAGATGACCCCAGCAGGCATGGTGTACAATGGAAAGTGTGCAACAGATCAGGCCCCACGCCGTGGAGTGAAACGGAGTGCTGGCCCATACACAGGCCTATTCTATCCACATCGTAGAGCAACAGAGCTGGGGATGCGGGTGGAGTCAGTTTTGAACATTGATGCACCCCAATTTGCCCTCCACTCACCCGGGCCACACACCAGAGATGACCCCAGCAGGCATGGTGTACAATGGAAAGTGTGCAACAGATCAGGCCCAACGCCGTGGAGTGAAACGGAGTGCTGGCCCATACACAGACTTATTCTATCCACATCGTAGGGCAACAGAGCTGGGGATGCGGGTGGAGTCAGTTTTGAACATTAATGCACCCCAATTCGCCCTCCACTCACCTGGGCCACACACCAGAGATGACCCCAGCAGGCATGGTGTACAATGGAAAGTGTGCAACAGATCAGGCCCAACGCCGTGGAGTGAAACGGAATGCTGGCCCATACACAGGCCTATTCTATCCACATCTTAGGGCAACAGAGCTGGGGATGCGGGTGGAGTCAGTTTTGAACATTGATGCACCCCACTTTGCCCTCCACTCACCCGGGCCACACACCAGAGATGACCCCAGCAGGCATGGTGTACAATGGAAAGTGTGCAACAGATCAGGCCCAACGCCGTGGAGTGAAACGGAGTGCTGGCACATACACAGGCCTATTCTATCCACATCGTAGGGCAACAGAGCTGGGGATGCGGGTGGAGTCAGTTTTGAACATTGATGCACCCCAATTTGCCCTCCACTCACCGGGGCCACACACCAGAGATGACCCCAGCAGGCATGGTGTACAATGGAAAGTGTGCAACAGATCAGGCCCAACGCCGTGGAGTGAAACGGAGTGCTGGCCCATACACAGGCCTATTCCATCCACATCCTAGGGCAACAGAGCTGGGGTTGCGGGTGGAGTCAGTTTTGAACATTGATGCACCCCGACCTGCCCTCCACTCACCGGGGCCACACACCAGAGATGACCCCAGCGGGCATGGTGTACAATGGAAAGTGTGCAACAGATCAGGCCCAACGCCGTGGAGTGAAACGGAGTGCTGGCCCATACACAGGCCTATTCTATCCACATCGTAGGGCAACAGATCTGGGGATGCGGGTGGAGTCAGTTTTGAACATTGATGCACCCCAATTTGCCCTCCACTCACCGGGGCCACACACCAGAGATGACCCCAGCAGGCATGGTGTACAATGGAAAGTGTGCAACAGATCAGGCCCAACGCCTTGGAAAGAAACGGAGTGCTGGCCCATACACAGGCCTATTCAATCCACATCGTAGGGCAACAGAGCTGGGGATGCGGGTGGAGTCAGGTTTGAACATTAATGCACCCCCATTTGCCCTCCACTCACCTGGGCCACACACCAGAGATGACCCCAGCAGGCATGGTGTACAATGGAAAGTGTGCAACAGATCAGGCCCAACGCCGTGGAGAGAAACGGAGTGCTGGCCCATATACAGGCCTATTCTATCCACATCGTAGGGCAACAGAGCTGGGGATGCGGGTGGAGTCAGTTTTGAACATTGATGCACCCCAATTTGCCCTCCACTCACCGGGGCCACACACCAGAGATGACCCCAGCTGGCATGGTGTACAATCGAAAGTGTGCAACAGATCAGGCCCAACGCCGTGGAGTGAAACGGAGTGCTGGCCCATACACTGGCCTATTCTATCCACATCGTAGGGCAACAGATCTGGGGATGCGGGTGGAGTCAGTTTTGAACATTGATGCACCCCAATTTGCCCTCCACTCACCGGGGCCACACACCAGAGATGACCCCAGCAGGCATGGTGTACAATGGAAAGTGTGCAACAGATCAGGCCCAACGCCTTGGAAAGAAACGGAGTGCTGGCCCATACACAGGCCTATTCAATCCACATCGTAGGGCAACAGAGCTGGGGATGCGGGTGGAGTCAGTTTTGAACATCAATGCACCCCAATTTGCCCTCCACTCACCGGGGCCACACACCAGAGATGACCCCAGCAGGCATGGTGTACAATGGAAAGTGTGCAACAGATCAGGCCCAACGCCGTGGAGTGAAACGGAGTGCTGGCCCATACACAGGCCTATTCTATCGACATCTTAGGGCAACACAACTGGGGATGCGGGTGGAGTCAGTTTTGAACATTGATGCACCCCAATTTGCCCTCCACTCACCTGGGCCACACACCAGAGATGACCCCAGCAGGCATGGTGTACAATGGAAATTCTGCAACAGATCAGCCCCACGCCGTGGTGTGAAACGGAGTGCTGGCCCATACACAGGCCTATTCTTTCCACATCGTAGGGCAACAGATCTGGGGCTGCGGGTGGAGTCAGTTTTGAACATTAATGCACCCCAATTTGCCCTCCACTCACCTGGGCCACACACTAGAGATGACCCCAGCAGGCATGGTGTACAATCAAAAGTGTGTAACAGATCAGGCCCAACGCCGTGGAGTGAAACGGAATGCTGGCCCATACACAGGCCTATTCTATCCACATCTTAGGGCGACAGAACTGGGGATGCGGGTGGAGTCAGTTTTGAACATTGATGCACCCCAATTTGCCATCCACTCACCTGGGCCACACACCAGAGATGACCCCAGCAGGCATGGTGTACAATGGAAAGTGTGCAACAGATCAGGCCAAACGCCGTGGAGTGAAACGGAATGCTGGCCCATACACAGGCCTATTCTATCCACATCGTAGGGCAACAGAGCTGGGGCTGCGGGTGGAGTCAGTTTTGAACATTAATGCACCCCAATTTGCCCTCCACTCACCTGGGCCACACACCAGAGATGACCCCAGCAGGCATGGTGTACAATGGAAAGTGTGCAACAGATCAGGCCCAACGCCGTGGAGTGAAACGGAGTGCTGGCCCATACACAGGCCTATTCTATCCACATCGTAGGGCAACAGATCTGGGGATGCGGGTGGAGTCAGTTTTGAACATTGATGCACCCCAATTTGCCCTCCACTCACCGGGGCCACACACCAGAGATGACCCCAGCAGGCATGGTGTACAATGGAAAGTGTGCAACAGATCAGGCCCAACGCCTTGGAAAGAAACGGAGTGCTGGCCCATACACAGGCCTATTCAATCCACATCGTAGGGCAACAGATCTGTGGATGCGGGTGGAGTCAGTTTTGAACATTAATGCACCCCAATTTGCCCTCCACTCACCTGGGCCACACACCAGAGATGACCCCAGCGGGCATGGTGTACAATGGAAAGTGTGCAACAGATTAGGCCCAACGCCGTGGAGTGAAACGGAGTGCTGGCCCATACACAGGCCTATTCTATCCACATCTTAGGGCAACAGATCTGGGGATGCGGGTGGAGTCAGTTTTGAACATTGATGCACCCCAATGTGCCCTCCACTCACCGGGGCCACACACCAGAGATGACCCCAGCAGGCATGGTGTACAATGAAAAGTGTGCAACAGATCAGGCCCAACGCCGTGGAGTGACACGGAGTGCTGGCCCATATACAGGCCTATTCTATCCACATCGTAGGGCAACAGAGCTGGGGATGCGGGTGGAGTCAGATTTGAACATTGATGCACCCCGATTCGCCCTCCACTCACCTGGGCCACACACCAGAGATGACCCCAGCAGGGATGGTGTACAATCAAAAGTGTGTAAGAGATCAGGCCCAACGCCGTGGAGTGAAACGGAGTGCTGGCCCATACACAGGCCTATTCTATCCACATCTTAGGGCGACAGAACTGGGGACGCGGGTGGAGTCAGCTTTGAACATTGATGCACCCCAATTTGCCCTCCACTCACCTGGGCCACACACCAGAGATGACCCCAGCAGGCATGGTGTACAATCGAAAGTGTGCAACAGATCAGGCCCAACGCCGTGGAGTGAAACGGACTGCTGGCCCATACACAGGCCTATTCTATCCACATCTTAGGGCAACAGATCTGGGGATGCGGGTGGAGTCAGTTTTGAACATTGATGCACCCCAATTTGCCCTCCACTCACCGGGGCCACACACCAGAGATGACCCCAGCAGGCATGGTGTACAATGAAAAGTGTGCAACAGATCAGGCCCAACGCCGTGGAGTGAAACGGAGTGCTGGCCCATACACAGGCCTATTCTATCCACATCGTAGGGCAACAGAGCTGGGGATGCGGGTGGAGTCAGTTTTGAACATTCATGCACCCACATTCGCCCTCCACTCACCTGGGCCACACACCAGAGATGACCCCAGCAGGGATGGTGTACAATGAAAAGTGTGCAACAGATCAGGCCCAACGCCGTGGAGTGAAACGGAGTGCTGGCCCATATACAGGCCTATTCCATCCACATCGTAGGGCAACAGAGCTGGGGATGCGGGTGGAGTCAGTTTTGAACATTGATGCACCCCAATTTGCCCTCCACTCACCTGGGCCACACACCAGAGATGACCCCAGCAGGCATGGTGTACAATCAAAAGTGTGTAACAGATCAGGCCCAACGCCGTGGAGTGAAACGGAATGCTGGCCCATACACAGGCCTGATCTATCCACATCGTAGGGCAACAGAGCTGGGGCTGCGGGTGGAGTCAGTTTTGAACATTGATGCACCCCAATTTGCCCTCCACTCACCTGGGCCACACACCAGAGATGACCCCAGCAGGCATGGTGTACAATGGAATGTGTGCAACAGATCAGGCCCAACGCCGTGGAGTGAAACGGAGTGCTGGCCCATACACAGGCCTATTCTATCCACACTTTAGGGCAACAGATCTGGGGATGCGGGTGGAGTCAGTTTTGAACATTAATGCACCCCAATTTGCTCTCCACTCACCGGGGCCACACACCAGAGATGACCCCAGCAGGCATGGTGTACAATGGAAAGTGTGCAACAGATCAGGCCCAACGCCGTGGAGTGAAACGGAGTGCTGGCCCATACACAGGCCCATTCCATCCACATGGTAGGGCAACAGAGCTGGGGATGCGGGTGGAGTCAGTTTTGAACATTAATGCACCCCAATTTGCCCTCCACTCACCTGGGCCACACACCAGAGATGACCCCAGCAGGCATGGTGTACAATGGAATGTGTGCAACAGATCAGGCCCAACGCCGTGGAGTGAAACGGAGTGCTGGCCCATACACAGGCCTATTCTATCCACATCTTAGGGCAACAGAGCTGGGGATGCGGGTGGGGTCAGTTTTGAACAGTAATGCACCCCAATTTACCCTCCACTCACCTGGGCCACACACCAGAGATGACGCCAGCAGGCATGGTGTACAATGGAAAGTGTGCAACAGATCAGGCCCCACGCCGTGGAGTGAAACGGAGTGCTGGCCCATACACAGGCCCATTCTATCCACATCTTAGGGCAACAGAACTGGGGATGCGGGTGGAGTCAGTTTTGAACATTGATGCACCCCAATTTGCTCTCCACTCACCGGGGCCACACACCAGAGAGGACCCCAGCAGGCATGGTGTACAATGGAAAGTGTGCAACAGATCAGGCCCAACGCCGTGGAGTGAAACGGAGTGCTGGCCCATACACAGGCCTATTCTACCCACATCTTACGGCAACAGAGCTGGGGATGCGGGTGGAGTCAGTTTTGAACAGTAATGCACCCCAATTTGCCCTCCACTTACCTGGGCCACACACCAGAGATGACCCCAGCAGGCATGGTGTACAATGGAAAGTGTGCAACAGATCAGGCCCAACGCCGTGGAGTGAAACGGAGTGCTGGCCCATACACAGGCCTATTCTATCCACATCTTAGGGCAACAGATCTGGAGATGCGGGTGGAGTCAGTTTTGAACATTGATGCACCCCAACGTGCCCTCCACTCACCTGGGCCACACACCAGAGATGACCCCAGCAGACATGGTGTACAATGGAAAGTGTGCAACAGATCAGGCCCCACGCCGTGGAGTGAAACGGAGTGCTGTCCCATACACAGGCCTATTCCATCCTCATCGTAGGGCAACAGAACTGCGGATGCGGGTGGAGTCAGTTTTGAACATTAATGCACCCCAATTTGCCCTCCACTCACCGGGGCCACACACCAGAGATGACCCCAGCAGGCATGGTGTACAATCAAAAGTGTGTAACAGATCAGGCCCAACGCCGTGGAGTGAAACGGAATGCTGGCCGATACACAGGTCTATTCTATCCACATCGTAGGGCAACAGACCTGGGGATGCGGGTGGAGTCAGCTTTGAACATTGATGCACCCCAATTTGCCCTCCACTCACCTGGGCCACACACCAGAGATGACCCCAGCAGGCATGGTGTACAATGGAAAGTGTGCAACAGATCAGGCCCCACGCCGTGGAGTGAAACGGAGTGCTGTCCCATACACAGGCCTATTCCATCCTCATCGTAGGGCAACAGAACTGCGGATGCGGGTGGAGTCAGTTTTGAACATTAATGCACCCCAATTTGCCCTCCACTCACCGGGGCCACACACCAGAGATGACCCCAGCAGGCATGGTGTACAATCAAAAGTGTGTAACAGATCAGGCCCAACGCCGTGGAGTGAAACGGAATGCTGGCCCATACACAGGTCTATTCTATCCACATCGTAGGGCAACAAAGCTGGGGATGCGGGTGGAGTCAGTTTTGAACATTGATGCAACCCAACGTGCCCTCCACTCACCTGGGCCACACACCAGAGATGACCCCAGCAGACATGGTGTACAATGGAAAGTGTGCAACAGATCAGGCCCCACGCCGTGGAGTGAAACGGACCGCTGTCCCATACACAGGCCTATTCCATCCTCATCGTAGGGCAACAGAACTGCGGATGCGGGTGGAGTCAGTTTTGAACATTAATGCACCCCAATTTGCCCTCCACTCACCGGGGCCACACACCAGAGATGACCCCAGCAGGCATGGTGTACAATCAAAGGTGTGTAACAGATCAGGCCCAACGCCGTGGAGTGAAACGGAATGCTGGCCCATACACAGGTCTATTCTATCCACATCGTAGGGCAACAGAGCTGGGGATGCGGGTGGAGTCAGTTTTGAACATTGATGCACCCCAATTTGCCCTCCACTCACCTGGGCCACACACCAGAGATGACCCCAGCAGGCATGGTGTACAATGGAAAGTGTGCAACAGATCAGGCCCAACGCCGTGGAGTGAAACGGAGTGCTGGCCCATACACGGGCCTATTCTATCCACACCTTAGGGCAACAGAACTGGGGATGCGGGTGGAGTCAGTTTTGAACATTGATGCACCCCAATTTGCTCTCCACTCACCGGGGCCACACACCAGAGATGACCCCAGCAGGCATGGTGTACAATGGAAAGTGTGCAACAGATCAGGCCCAACGCCGTGGAGTGAAACGGAGTGCTGGCCCATACACAGGCCTATTCCATCCACATCGTAGGGCATCAGAGCTGGGGATGCGGGTGGAGTCAGTTTTGAACATTAATGCACCCCAATTTGCCCTCCACTCACCTGGGCCACACACCAGAGATGACCCCAGCAGGCATGGTGTACAATGGAAAGTGTGCAACAGATCAGGCCCAACGCCGTGGAGTGAAACGGACTGCTGGCCCATACACAGGCCTATTCTATCCACATCTTAGGGCAACAGAACTGGGGATGCGGGTGGAGTCAGTTTTGAACATTGATGCACCCCAATTTGCTCTCCACTCACCGGAGCCACACACCAGAGATGACCCCAGCAGGCATGGTGTACAATGGAAAGTGTGCAACAGATCAGGCCCCACGCCGTGGAGTGAAACGGACTGCTGGCCCATACAAAGGCCTATTCTATCCACATCTTAGGGCAACAGAACTGGGGATGCGGGTGGAGTCAGTTTTGAACATTGATGCACCCCAATTTGCTCTCCACTCACCGGGGCCACACACCAGAGATGACCCCAGCAGGCATGGTGTACAACGGAAAGTGTGCAACAGATCAGGCCCAACGCCGTGGAGTGAAACGGAGTGCTGGCCCATACACAGGCCTATTCTACCCACATCGTAGGGCAACAGAGCTGGGGATGCGGCTGGAGTCAGTTTTGAACAGTAATGCACCCCAATTTGCCCTCCACTCACCTGGGCCACACACCAGAGATGACCCCAGCAGGCATGGTGTACAATGGAAAGTGTGCAACAGATCAGGCCCAACGCCGTGGAGTGAAACGGAGTGCTGGCCCATACACAGGCCTATTCTATCCACATCTTAGGGCAACAGATCTGGAGATGCGGGTGGAGTCAGTTTTGAACATTGATGCACCCCAATGTGCCCTCCACTCACCTGGGCCACACACCAGATATGACCCCAGCAGGCATGGTGTACAATGGAAAGTGTGCAACAGATCAGGCCCAACGCCGTGGAGTGAAACGGAGTGCTGTCCCATATACAGGCCTATTCCATCCTCATCGTAGGGCAACAGAGCTGGGGATGCGGGTGGAGTCAGTTTTGAACATTAATGCACCCCAATTTGCCCTCCACTCACCGGGGCCACACACTAGAGATGACCCCAGCGGGCATGGTGTACAATGGAAAGTGTGCAACAGATCATGCCCAACGCCGTGGAGTGAAACGGACTGCTGGCCCATACAAAGGCCTATTCTATCCACATCTTAGGGCAACAGAACTGGGGATGCGGGTGGAGTCAGTTTTGAACATTGATGCACCCCAATTTGCTCTCCACTCACCGGGGCCACACACCAGAGATGACCCCAGCAGGCATGGTGTAGAATGGAAAGTGTGCAACAGATCAGGCCCAACGCCGTGGAGTGAAACGGAGTGCTGGCCCATACACAGGCCTATTCTACCCACATCTTAGGGCAACAGAGCTGGGGATGCGGGTGGAGTCAGTTTTGAACAGTAATGCACCCCAATTTGCCCTCCACTCACCTGGGCCACACACCAGAGATGACCCCAGCAGGCATGGTGTACAATGGAAAGTGTGCAACAGATCAGGCCCAACGCCGTGGAGTGAAACGGAGTGCTGGCCCATACACAGGCCTATTCTATCCACATCTTAGGGCAACAGATCTGGAGATGCGGGTGGAGTCAGTTTTGAACATTGATGCACCCCAACGTGCCCTCCACTCACCTGGGCCACACACCAGAGATGACCCCAGCAGACATGGTGTACAATGGAAAGTGTGCAACAGATCAGGCCCCACGCCGTGGAGTGAAACGGAGTGCTGTCCCATACACAGGCCTATTCCATCCACATCGTAGGGCAACAGATCTGGGGATGCGGGTGGAGTCAGTTTTGAACATTGATGCACCCCAATGTGCCCTCCACTCACCGGGGCCACACACCAGAGATGATCCCAGCAGGCATGGTGTACAATGGAAAGTGTGCAACAGATCAGGCCCAACGCCGTGGAGTGAAACGGAGTGCTGGCCCATACACAGGCCTATTCCATCCAAATCGTAGGGCAACAGAACTGCGGATGCGGGTGGAGTCAGTTTTGAACATTAATGCACCCGAATTTGCCCTCCACTCACCTGGGCCACACACCAGAGATGACCCCAGCAGGCATGGTGTACGATGGAAAGTGTGCAACAGATCAGGCCCAACGCAGTGGAGTGAAACGGAGTGCTGGCCCACACACAGGCCTATTCTATCCATATCTTAGGGCAACAAATCTGGGGATGCGGGTGGAGTCAGTTTTGAACATTGATGCACCCCAATGTGCCCTCCACTCACCGGGGCCACACACCAGAGATGACCCCAGCAGGCATGGTGTACAATGGAAAGTGTGCAAAAGATCAGGCCCAACGCCCTGGAGTGAAACGGAGTGCTGGCCCATACACAGGCCTATTCTATCCACATCGTAGGGCAACAGAACTGGGGATGCGGGTGGAGACAGTTTTGAACATTCATGCACCCGAATTTGCCCTCCACTCACCTGGGCCACACACCAGAGATGACCCCAGCAGGCATGGTGTACAATGGAAAGTGTGCAACAGATCAGGCCCAACGCCGTGGAGTGAAATGGAGTGCTGGCCCATACACAGACCTGTTCTATCCACATCTTAGGGCGACAGAACTGGGGATGCGGGTGGAGCCAGCTTTGAACATTGATGCACCCCAATTTGCCCTCCACTCACCTGGGCCACACACCAGAGATGACCCCAGCAGGCATGGTGTACAATGGAAAGTGTGCAACAGATCAGGCCCAACGCCGTGGAGTGAAACGGAGTGCTGGCCCATACACAGGCCTATTCTATCCACATCGTAGGGCAACAGAGCTGGGGATGCGGGTGGAGTCAGTTTTGAACATTAATGCACCCCAATTTGACCTCCACTCACCGGGGCCACACACCAGAGATGACCCCAGCAGGCATGGTGTACAATGAAAAGTGTGCAACAGATCAGGCCCAACGCCGTGGAGTGAAACGGAGTGCTGGCCCATACACAGGCCTGTTCTATCCACATCGTAGGGCAACAGAGCCGGGGATGCGGGTGGAGTCAGTTTTGAACAATGATGCACCCCAATTAGCCCTCCACTCACCTGGGCCACACACCAGAGATGATCCCAGCAGGCATGGTGTACAATGGAAAGTGTGCAACAGATCAGGCCCAACGCCGTGGAGTGAAACGGAGTGCTGGCCCACACACAGGCCTATTCTATCCACATCTTAGGGCAACAGATCTGGGGATGCGGGTGGAGTCAGTTTTGAACAATGATGCACCCCAATTTGCCCTCCACTCACCTGGGCCACACACCAGAGATGACCCCAGCGGGCATGGTGTACAATGGAGAGTGTGCAACAGATCAGGCCCAACGCCGTGGAGTGAAACGGAGTGCTGGCCCATACACAGGCCTATTCTATCCACATCGTAGGGCAAAAGAGCTGGGGATGCGGGTGGAGTCAGTTTTGAACATTAATGCACCCCAATTTGCCCTCCACTCACCTGGGCCACACACCAGAGATGACCCCAGCAGGCATGGTGTACAATCGAAAGTGTGCAACATATCAGGCCCAACGCCGTGGAGTGAAACGGAGTGCTGGCCCATACACAGGCCTATTCCATCCAAATCGTAGGGCAACAGAACTGCGGATGCGGGTGGAGTCAGTTTTGAACATTAATGCACCCGAATTTGCCCTCCACTCACCTGGGCCACACACCAGAGATGACCCCAGCAGGCATGGTGTACGATGGAAAGTGTGCAACAGATCAGGCCCAACGCAGTGGAGTGAAACGGAGTGCTGGCCCACACACAGGCCTATTCTATCCATATCTTAGGGCAACGAATCTGGAGATGCGGGTGGAGTCAGTTTTGAACATTGATGCACCCCAATGTGCCCTCCACTCACCGGGGCCACACACCAGAGATGACCCCAGCAGGCATGGTGTACAATGGAAAGTGTGCAACAGATCAGGCCCAACGCCGTGGAGTTAAACGGAGTGCTGGCCCATACACAGGCCTATTCCATCCAAATCGTAGGGCAACAGAACTGCGGATGCGGGTGGAGTCAGTTTTGAACATTGATGCACCCCAATTTGCCCTCCACTCACCTGGGCCACACACCAGAGATGACCCCAGCAGGCACGGTGTACGATGGAAAGTGTGCAACAGATCAGGCCCAACGCAGTGGAGTGAAACGGAGTGCTGGCCCACACACAGGCCTATTCTATCCATATCTTAGGGCAACGAATCTGGGGATGCGGGTGGAGTCAGTTTTGAACATTGATGCACCCCAATGTGCCCTCCACTCACCGGGGCCACACACCAGAGATGACCCCAGCAGGCATGGTGTACAATGGAAAGTGTGCAAAAGATCAGGCCCAACGCCGTGGAGTGAAACGGAGTGCTGGCCCATACACAGGCCTATTCTATCCACATCGTAGGGCAACAGAACTGGGGATGCGGGTGGAGTCAGTTTTGAACATTCATGCACCCGAATTTGCCCTCCACTCACCTGGGCCACACACCAGAGATGACCCCAGCAGGCATGGTGTACAATGGAAAGTGTGCAACAGATCAGGCCCAACGCCGTGGAGTGAAATGGAGTGCTGGCCCATACACAGACCTGTTCTATCCACATCTTAGGGCGACAGAACTGGGGATGCGGGTGGAGCCAGCTTTGCACATTGATGCACCCCAATTTGCCCTCCACTCACCTGGGCCACACACCAGAGATGACCCCAGCAGGCATGGTGTACAATGGAAAGTGTGCAACAGATCAGGCCCAACGCCGTGGAGTGAAACGGAGTGCTGGCCCATACACAGGCCTATTCTATCCACATCGTAGGGCAACAGAGCTGGGGATGCGGGTGGAGTCAGTTTTGAACATTAATGCACCCCAATTTGACCTCCACTCACCGGGGCCACACACCAGAGATGACCCCAGCAGGCATGGTGTACAATGAAAAGTGTGCAACAGATCAGGCCCAACGCCGTGGAGTGAAACGGAGTGCTGGCCCATACACAGGCCTGTTCTATCCACATCGTAGGGCAACAGAGCCGGGGATGCGGGTGGAGTCAGTTTTGAACAATGATGCACCCCAATTAGCCCTCCACTCACCTGGGCCACACACCAGAGATGATCCCAGCAGGCATGGTGTACAATGGAAAGTGTGCAACAGATCAGGCCCAACGCCGTGGAGTGAAACGGAGTGCTGGCCCACACACAGGCCTATTCTATCCACATCTTAGGGCAACAGATCTGGGGATGCGGGTGGAGTCAGTTTTGAACAATGATGCACCCCAATTTGCCCTCCACTCACCTGGGCCACACACCAGAGATGACCCCAGCGGGCATGGTGTACAATGGAGAGTGTGCAACAGATCAGGCCCAACGCCGTGGAGTGAAACGGAGTGCTGGCCCATACACAGGCCTATTCTATCCACATCGTAGGGCAAAAGAGCTGGGGATGCGGGTGGAGTCAGTTTTGAACATTAATGCACCCCAATTTGCCCTCCACTCACCTGGGCCACACACCAGAGATGACCCCAGCAGGCATGGTGTACAATCGAAAGTGTGCAACATATCAGGCCCAACGCCGTGGAGTGAAACGGAGTGCTGGCCCATACACAGGCCTATTCCATCCAAATCGTAGGGCAACAGAACTGCGGATGCGGGTGGAGTCAGTTTTGAACATTAATGCACCCGAATTTGCCCTCCACTCACCTGGGCCACACACCAGAGATGACCCCAGCAGGCATGGTGTACGATGGAAAGTGTGCAACAGATCAGGCCCAACGCAGTGGAGTGAAACGGAGTGCTGGCCCACACACAGGCCTATTCTATCCATATCTTAGGGCAACGAATCTGGGGATGCGGGTGGAGTCAGTTTTGAACATTGATGCACCCCAATGTGCCCTCCACTCACCGGGGCCACACACCAGAGATGACCCCAGCAGGCATGGTGTACAATGGAAAGTGTGCAACAGATCAGGCCCAACGCCGTGGAGTGAAACGGAGTGCTGGCCCATACACAGGCCTATTCCATCCAAATCGTAGGGCAACAGAACTGCGGATGCGGGTGGAGTCAGTTTTGAACATTGATGCACCCCAATTTGCCCTCCACTCACCTGGGCCACACACCAGAGATGACCCCAGCAGGCACGGTGTACGATGGAAAGTGTGCAACAGATCAGGCCCAACGCAGTGGAGTGAAACGGAGTGCTGGCCCACACACAGGCCTATTCTATCCATATCTTAGGGCAACGAATCTGGGGATGCGGGTGGAGTCAGTTTTGAACATTGATGCACCCCAATGTGCCCTCCACTCACCGGGGCCACACACCAGAGATGACCCCAGCAGGCATGGTGTACAATGGAAAGTGTGCAAAAGATCAGGCCCAACGCCGTGGAGTGAAACGGAGTGCTGGCCCATACACAGGCCTATTCTATCCACATCGTAGGGCAACAGAACTGGGGATGCGGGTGGAGTCAGTTTTGAACATTCATGCACCCGAATTTGCCCTCCACTCACCTGGGCCACACACCAGAGATGACCCCAGCAGGCATGGTGTACAATGGAAAGTGTGCAACAGATCAGGCCCAACGCCGTGGAGTGAAATGGAGTGCTGGCCCATACACAGACCTGTTCTATCCACATCTTAGGGCGACAGAACTGGGGATGCGGGTGGAGCCAGCTTTGAACATTGATGCACCCCAATTTGCCCTCCACTCACCTGGGCCACACACCAGAGATGACCCCAGCAGGCATGGTGTACAATGGAAAGTGTGCAACAGATCAGGCCCAACGCCGTGGAGTGAAACGGAGTGCTGGCCCATACACAGGCCTATTCTATCCACATCGTAGGGCAACAGAGCTGGGGATGCGGGTGGAGTCAGTTTTGAACATTAATGCACCCCAATTTGCCCTCCACTCACCTGGGCCACACACCAGAGATGACCCCAGCGGGCATGGTGTACAATGGAAAGTGTGCAACAGATCAGGCCCAACGCCGTGGAGTGAAACGGAGTGCTGGCCCACACACAGGCCTATTCTATCCACATCTTAGGGCAACAGATCTGGGGATGCGGGTGGAGTCAGTTTTGAACATTGATGCACCCCAATGTGCCCTCCACTCACCGGGGCCACACACCAGAGATGACCCCAGCAGGCATGGTGTACAATGAAAAGTGTGCAACAGATCAGGCCCAACGCCGTGGAGTGAAACGGAGTGCTGGCCCATACACAGGCCTATTCTATCCACATCGTAGGGCAACAGAGCCGGGGATGCGGGTGGAGTCAGTTTTGAACAATGATGCACCCCAATTAGCCCTCCACTCACCTGGGCCACACACCAGAGATGATCCCAGCAGGCATGGTGTACAATGGAAAGTGTGCAACAGATCAGGCCCAACGCCGTGGAGTGAAACGGAGTGCTGGCCCACACACAGGCCTATTCTATCCACATCTTAGGGCAACAGATCTGGGGATGCGGGTGGAGTCAGTTTTGAACATTGATGCACCCCAATTTGCCCTCCACTCACCTGGGCCACACACCAGAGATGACCCCAGCGGGCATGGTGTACAATGGAGAGTGTGCAACAGATCAGGCCCAACGCCGTGGAGTGAAACGGAGTGCTGGCCCATATACAGGCCTATTCTATCCACATCTTAGGGCAACAGATCTGGGGATGCGGGTGGAGTCAGCTTTGAACATTGATGCACCCCAATGTGCCCTCCACTCACCTGGGCCACACACCAGAGATGACCCCAGCAGGCATGGTGTACAATGGAAAGTGTGCAACAGATCAGGCCCAACACCGTGGAGTGAAACGGAGTGCTGGCCCATACACAGGCCTATTCTATCCACATCTTAGGGCAACAGAACTGGGGATGCGGGTGGAGTCAGGTTTGAACATTCATGCACCCAAATTTGCCCTCCACTCACCTGTGCCACACACCAGAGATGACCCCAGCAGGCATGGTGTACAATGGAAAGTGTGCAGGAGATCAGGCCCAACGCCGTGGAGTGAAACGGAGTGCTGGCCCATACACAGGCCTATTCTATCCACATCGTAAGGCAACAGATCTGGAGATGCGGGTGGAGTCAGCTTTGAACATTGATGCACCCAAATGTGCCCTCCACTCACCTGGGCCACATACCAGAGATGATCCGAGCAGGCTTGGTGTACAATGGAAAGTGTGCAACAGATCAGGCCCAACGCCGTGGAGTGAAACGGAGTGCTGGCCCATACACAGGCCTATTCTATCCACGTCATAGGGCAAAAGACCTGGGGATGCCGGTGGAGTCAGTTTTGAACATTGATGCACCCCAATTAGCCCTCCACCCACCTGGGCCAAACACCAGAGATGACCCCAGCAGGCATGGTGTACAATGGAAAGTGTGCAACAGATCAGGCCCAACGCCGTGGAGTGAAACAGAGTGCTGGCCCATACACAGGCCTATTCTATCCACGTCTTAGGGCAACCGAACTGGGGATGTGGGTGGAGTCAGTTTTGCGCATTGATGCACCCCAATGTGCCCTCCACTCACCGGGGCCACACACCAGAGATGACCCCAGCAGGCATGGTGTACAACGGAAAGTGTGCAGCAGATCAGGCCCAACGCCGTGGAGTGAAACGGAGGGCTGGCCCATACACAGGCCTATTCTATCCACGTCTTAGGGCAACAGAACTGGGGATGCGGGGGGAGTCAGTTTTGAACATTGATGCACCCCAATTTGCCCTCCAGTCACCGGGGCCACACACCAGAGATGACCCCAGCAGGCATGGTGTACAATGGAATGTGTGCAACAGATCAGGCCCAACGCCGTGGAGTGAAACGGAGTGCTGGCC
Source organism: Eutreptiella sp. 'Long Island Sound 2002' (assembly GCA_964036045.1). Classification (NCBI taxonomy): domain Eukaryota; phylum Euglenozoa; class Euglenophyceae; order Eutreptiales; family Eutreptiaceae; genus Eutreptiella; species Eutreptiella sp. 'Long Island Sound 2002'. The sequence continues at coordinate 29,122,330 of OZ038389.1, forward strand.
CATACACAGGCCTATTCCATCCACATCGTAGGGCAACAGAACTTGGGATGCGGGTGGAGTCAGTTTTGAACATTGATGCACCCCAATCTGCCATCCACTCACCTGGGCCACACACCAGAGATGACCCCAGCAGGCATGGTGTACAATGGAAAGTGTGCAACAGATCAGGCCCAACGCCGCGGAGTGAAACGGAGTGCTGGCCCATACACAGGCCTATTCTATCAACATCGTAGGGCAACAGAGCTGGGGATGCGGGTGGAGTCAGCTTTGAACATTGATGCACCCAAATTTGCCCTCCACTCACCTGGGCCACATACCAGAGATGTCCCGACCAGGCATGGTGTACAATGGAAAGTGTGCAACAGATCAGGCCCAACGCCGTGGAGTGAAACGGAGTGCTGGCCCATACACAGGCCTATTCTATCCACGTCTTAGGGCAACCGAACTGGGGATGTGGGTGGAGTCAGTTTTGCGCATTGATGCACCCCAATTTGCTCTCCACTCACCTGGGCCACACACCAGAGATGACCCCAGCAGGCATGGTGTACAATGGAAAGTGTGCAGGAGATCAGGCCCAACGCCGTGGAGTGAAACGGAGGGCTGGCCCATACACAGGCCTATTCTATCCACATCTTAGGGCAACAGAACTGGGGATGCGGGTGGAGTCAGTTTTGAACATTGATGCACCCCAATTAGCCCTCCACTCACCGGGGCCACACACCAGAGATGACCCCAGCAGGCATGGTGTACAATGGAAAGTGTGCAACAGATCAGGCCCAACGCCGTGGAGTGACACGGAGTGCTGGCCCATACACAGGCCTATTCTATCCACATCTTGGGGCAACTGAACTGCGGATGCGGGTGGAGTCAGTTTTGAACATTGATGCACCCCAATTTGCCCTCCACTCACCTGGGCGACACAGAATAGACGACCCCAGCAGGCATGGTGTACAATGGAAAGTGTGCAACAGATCAGGCCCAACGCCGCGGAGTGAAACGGAGTGCTGGCCCATACACAGGCCTCTTCTATCCACATCGCAGGGCAACAGAGCTGGGGCTGCGGGTGGAGTCAGCTTTGAACATTGATGCACCCAAATTTGCCCTCCACTCACCTGGGCCACATACCAGAGATGATCCGAGCAGGCATGGTGTACAATGGAAAGTGTGCAACAGATCAGGCCCAACGCCGTGGAGTGAAACGGAGGGCTGGCCCATACACAGGCCTATTCTATCCACGTCTTAGGGCAACAGAACTGGGGATGCGGGTGGAGTCAGTTTTGAACATTGATGCACCCCAATTTGCCCTCCACTCACCTGGGCGACACAGAATAGACGACCCCAGCAGGCATGGTGTACAATGGAAAGTGTGCAACAGATCAGGCCCAACGCCGTGGAGTGAAACGGAGTGCTGGCCCATACACAGGCCTCTTCTATCCACATCGCAGGGCAACAGAGCTGGGGCTGCGGGTGGAGTCAGCTTTGAACATTGATGCACCCAAATTTGCCCTCCACTCACCTGGGCCACACACCAGAGATGACCCCAGCAGGCATGGTGTACAATGGAAAGTGTGCAACAGATCAGGCCCAACGCCGTGGAGTGAAACGGAGGGCTGGCCCATACACAGGCCTAGTCTATACACATCTTAGGGGAACAGACCTCGGGATGCCGGTGGAGTCAGTTTTGAACATTGATGCACCCCAATTAGCCCTCCACCCACCTGGGCCAAACACCAGAGATGACCCCAGCAGGCATGGTGTACAATGGAAAGTGTGCAACAGATCAGGCCCAACGCCGTGGAGTGAAACGGAGTGCTGGCCCATACACAGGCCTAGTCTATACACATCTTAGGGGAACAGACCTCGGGATGCCGGTGGAGTCAGTTTTGAACATTGATGCACCCCAATTAGCCCTCCACCCACCTGGGCCACACACCAGAGATGACCCCAGCAGGCATGGTGTACAATGGAAAGTGTGCAACAGATCAGGCCCAACGCCGTGGAGTGAAACGGAGTGCTGGCCCATACACAGGCCTATTCTATCCACATCTTAGGGCGACAGAACTGGGGATGCGGGTGGAGTCAGTTTTGCACATTGATGCACCCCAGTTTGCCCTCCACTCACCTGGGCCACACACCACAGATGACACCAGCAGGCATGGTGTACAATGGAAAGTGTGCAACAGATCAGGCCCAACGCCGTGGAGTGAAAGGAAGTGCTGGCCCATACACAGACTTATTCTATCCACATCGTAGGGCAACAGAGCTGGGGATGCGAGTGGAGTCAGTTTTGAACATTGATGCACCCCAATTCGCCCTCCACTCACCTGGGCCACACACCAGAGATGACCCCAGCAGGCATGGTGTACAATGGAAAGTGTGTAAAAGATCAGGCCCAACGCCGTGGAGTGAAACGGATTGCGGGCCAATACACAGGCCTATTCTATCCACATCTTAGGGCGACAGAACTGGGCATGCGGGTGGAGTCAGTGTTGAACATTGATGCACCCCAATTTGCCCTCCACTCACCGGGGCCACACACCAGAGATGACCCCAGCAGGCATGGTGTACAATGCAAAGTGTGCAACAGATCAGGCCCAACGCCGTGGAGTGAAACGGAGTGCTGGCCCATACACAGGCCTATTCCATCCACATCGTAGGGCGACAGAACTTGGGATGCGGGTGGAGTCAGTTTTGAACATTGATGCACCCCAATTTGCCCTCCACTCACCGGGGCCACACACCAGAGATGACCCCAGCAGGCATGGTGTACAATGGAAAGTGTGCAACAGAACAGGCCCAACGCCGTGGAGTGAAGCGGAGTGCTGGCCCATACACAGGCCTATTCTATCCACATTGTAGGGCAACAGAGCTGGGGATGCGGGTGAAGTCAGCTTTGAACATTCATGCACCCCAATTAGCCCTCCACTCACCTGGGCCACATACCGTAGATGATCCGAGCAGGCATGGTGTACAATGGAAAGTGTGCAACAGAACAGGCCCAACGCCGTGGAGTGAAACGGAGTGCTGGCCCATACACAGGCCTCTTCTATCCACATCGCAGGGCAACAGAGCTGGGGCTGCGGGTGGAGTCAGCTTTGAACATTGATGCACCCAAATTTGCCCTCCACTCACCTGGGCCACATACCAGAGATGATCCGAGCAGGCATGGTGTACAATGGAAAGTGTGCAACAGATCAGGCCCAACGCCGTGGAGTGAAACGGAGGGCTGGCCCATACACAGGCCTATTCTATCCACGTCTTAGGGCAACAGAACTGGGGATGCGGGTGGAGTCAGTTTTGAACATTGATGCACCCCAATTTGCCCTCCACTCACCTGGGCGACACAGAATAGACGACCCCAGCAGGCATGGTGTACAATGGAAAGTGTGCAACAGATCAGGCCCAACGCCGTGGAGTGAAACGGAGTGCTGGCCCATACACAGGCCTCTTCTATCCACATCGCAGGGCAACAGAGCTGGGGCTGCGGGTGGAGTCAGCTTTGAACATTGATGCACCCAAATTTGCCCTCCACTCACCTGGGCCACACACCAGAGATGACCCCAGCAGGCATGGTGTACAATGGAAAGTGTGCAACAGATCAGGCCCAACGCCGTGGAGTGAAACGGAGGGCTGGCCCATACACAGGCCTAGTCTATACACATCTTAGGGGAACAGACCTCGGGATGCCGGTGGAGTCAGTTTTGAACATTGATGCACCCCAATTAGCCCTCCACCCACCTGGGCCAAACACCAGAGATGACCCCAGCAGGCATGGTGTACAATGGAAAGTGTGCAACAGATCAGGCCCAACGCCGTGGAGTGAAACGGAGTGCTGGCCCATACACAGGCCTAGTCTATACACATCTTAGGGGAACAGACCTCGGGATGCCGGTGGAGTCAGTTTTGAACATTGATGCACCCCAATTAGCCCTCCACCCACCTGGGCCACACACCAGAGATGACCCCAGCAGGCATGGTGTACAATGGAAAGTGTGCAACAGATCAGGCCCAACGCCGTGGAGTGAAACGGAGTGCTGGCCCATACACAGGCCTATTCTATCCACATCTTAGGGCGACAGAACTGGGGATGCGGGTGGAGTCAGTTTTGCACATTGATGCACCCCAGTTTGCCCTCCACTCACCTGGGCCACACACCACAGATGACACCAGCAGGCATGGTGTACAATGGAAAGTGTGCAACAGATCAGGCCCAACGCCGTGGAGTGAAAGGAAGTGCTGGCCCATACACAGACTTATTCTATCCACATCGTAGGGCAACAGAGCTGGGGATGCGAGTGGAGTCAGTTTTGAACATTGATGCACCCCAATTCGCCCTCCACTCACCTGGGCCACACACCAGAGATGACCCCAGCAGGCATGGTGTACAATGGAAAGTGTGTAAAAGATCAGGCCCAACGCCGTGGAGTGAAACGGATTGCGGGCCAATACACAGGCCTATTCTATCCACATCTTAGGGCGACAGAACTGGGCATGCGGGTGGAGTCAGTGTTGAACATTGATGCACCCCAATTTGCCCTCCACTCACCGGGGCCACACACCAGAGATGACCCCAGCAGGCATGGTGTACAATGCAAAGTGTGCAACAGATCAGGCCCAACGCCGTGGAGTGAAACGGAGTGCTGGCCCATACACAGGCCTATTCCATCCACATCGTAGGGCGACAGAACTTGGGATGCGGGTGGAGTCAGTTTTGAACATTGATGCACCCCAATTTGCCCTCCACTCACCGGGGCCACACACCAGAGATGACCCCAGCAGGCATGGTGTACAATGGAAAGTGTGCAACAGAACAGGCCCAACGCCGTGGAGTGAAGCGGAGTGCTGGCCCATACACAGGCCTATTCTATCCACATTGTAGGGCAACAGAGCTGGGGATGCGGGTGAAGTCAGCTTTGAACATTCATGCACCCCAATTAGCCCTCCACTCACCTGGGCCACATACCGTAGATGATCCGAGCAGGCATGGTGTACAATGGAAAGTGTGCAACAGAACAGGCCCAACGCCGTGGAGTGAAAGGAAGTGCTGGCCCATACACAGGCCTCTTATATCCACATTCTAGGGCGACAGAACTGGGGATGCGGGTGGAGACAGTTTTGAACATTAATGCACCCCCATTTGCCCTCCACTCACCTGGGCCACACACCAGAGATGACCCCAGCAGGCATGGTGTACAATGGAAAGTGTGCAACAGATCAGGCCCAACGCCGTGGAGTGAAACGGAGTGCTGGCCCATACACAGACCTATTCTATCCACATCGTAAGGCAACAGAGCTGGGGATGCGGGTGGGGTCAGTTTTGAACATTAATGCACCCCAATTCGCCCTCCACTCACCTGGGCCACACACCAGAGATGACCCCAGCAGGCATGGTGTACAATGGAAAGTGTGCAAAAGATCAGGCCCAACGCCGTGGAGTGAAACGGAGTACTGACCCATACACAGGCCTGCTCTATCCACATCTTAGGACAACAGAACTGGGGATGCGGGTGGAGTCAGTTTTGAATATTCATGCACCCCTATTTGCCCTCCACTCACCTGGGCCACACACCAGAGATGACCCCAGCAGGCATGGTGTACAATGGAAAGTGTGCAACAGATCAGGCCGAACGCCGTGGAGTGAAACGGAGTGCTGGCCCATACACAGGCCTATTCTATCCACATCTTGGGGCAACAGATTTGGGGATGCGGGTGGAGTCAGTTTTGAACATTGATGCACCCCACTTTGCCCTCCACTCACCGGGGCCACACACCAGAGATGACCCCAGCAGGCATGGTGTACAATGGAAAGTGTGCAACAGATCAGGCCCAACGCCGTGGAGTGAAACGGAGTGCTGGCCCATACACAGGCCTATTCTATCCACATCGTAGGGCAACAGAACTTGAGGTGGGGGTGGAGTCAGTTTTGAACATTAATGCACCCCAATTTGCCCTCCACTCACCTGGGCCACACACCAGAGATGACCCCAGCAGGCATGGTGTACAATGGAAAGTGTGCAACAGATCAGGCCCAACGCCGTGGAGTGAAACGGAGTGCTGGCCCATACACAGGCCCATTCTATCCACATCTTAGGGCAACAGAGCTGGGGATGCGGGTGGAGTCAGTTTTGAACATTGATGCACCCCAATGTGCCCTCCACTCAACTGGGGCCACACACCAGAGATGACCCCAGAAGACATGGTGTACAATGGAAAGTGTGCAACAGATCAGGCCCAACGCCGTGGAGTGAAACGGGCTGCTGGCCCATACACAGGCCTATTCCATCCACATCGTAGGACAACAGAGCTGGGGCTGCGGGTGGAGTCAGTTTTGAACATTGATGCACCCCAATTTGCCCTCCACTCACCTGGGCCACACACCAGAGATGACCCCAGAAGACATGGTGTACAATGGAAAGTGTGCAACAGATCAGGCCCAACGCCGTGGAGTGAAACGGAGTGCTGGCCCATACACAGGCCTATTCTATCCACATCGTAGGGCAACAGAGCTGGGGATGCGGGTGGAGTCAGCTTTGAAAATTCATGCACCCCAATTAGCCCTCCACTCACCTGGGCCACATACCAGAGATGATCCGAGCAGGCATGGTGTACAATGGAAAGTGTGCAACAGATCAGGCCCAACGCCGTGGAGTGAAACGGAGTGCTGGCCCATACACAGGCCTATTCTATCCACATCTTAGAGGAACAGAGCTGGGGATGCGGGTGGAGTCAGTTTTGAACATTGATGCACCGCAACTTGCCGTCCACTCACCTGGGCCGCACACAATAGACGACCCCAGCAGGCATGGTGTACAATGGAAAGTGTGCAACAGATCAGGCCCAACGCCGGGGAGTGAAACGGAGTGCTGGCCCATACACAGGCCTATTCTATCCGCATCTTAGGGCAACAGAGCTGGGGATGCGGGTGGAGTCAGTTTTGAACATTGATGCACCCCAATGTGCCCTCCACTCACCAGGGGCCACACACCAGAGACGACTCCAGCAGGCATGGTGTACAATGGAAAGTGTGCAACAGATCAGACCCAACGCCGTGGAGTGAAACGGGCTGCTGGCCCATACACAGGCCTATTCTATCCACATCGTAGGGCAACAGAACTTGGGATGCGGGTGGAGTCAGTTTTGAACATTAATGCACCCCAATTTGCCCTCCACTCACCTGGGCCACACACCAGAGATGACCCCAGCAGGCATGGTGTACAATGGAAAGTGTGCAACAGATCAGGCCCAACGCCGTGGAGTGAAACGGAGTGCTGGCCCATACACAGGCCCATTCTATCCACATCTTAGGGCAACAGAGCTGGGGATGCGGGTGGAGTCAGTTTTGAACATTGATGCACCCCAATGTGCCCTCCACTCAACTGGGGCCACACACCAGAGATGACCCCAGAAGACATGGTGTACAATGGAAAGTGTGCAACAGATCAGGCCCAACGCCGTGGAGTGAAACGGGCTGCTGGCCCATACACAGGCCTATTCCATCCACATCGTAGGACAACAGAGCTGGGGCTGCGGGTGGAGTCAGTTTTGAACATTGATGCACCCCAATTTGCCCTCCACTCACCTGGGCCACACACCAGAGATGACCCCAGAAGACATGGTGTACAATGGAAAGTGTGCAACAGATCAGGCCCAACGCCGTGGAGTGAAACGGAGTGCTGGCCCATACACAGGCCTATTCTATCCACATCGTAGGGCAACAGAGCTGGGGATGCGGGTGGAGTCAGCTTTGAAAATTCATGCACCCCAATTAGCCCTCCACTCACCTGGGCCACATACCAGAGATGATCCGAGCAGGCATGGTGTACAATGGAAAGTGTGCAACAGATCAGGCCCAACGCCGTGGAGTGAAACGGAGTGCTGGCCCATACACAGGCCCATTCTATCCACATCTTAGGGCAACAGAGCTGGGGATGCGGGTGGAGTCAGTTTTGAACATTGATGCACCCCAATGTGCCCTCCACTCAACTGGGGCCACACACCAGAGATGACCCCAGAAGACATGGTGTACAATGGAAAGTGTGCAACAGATCAGGCCCAACGCCGTGGAGTGAAACGGGCTGCTGGCCCATACACAGGCCTATTCCATCCACATCGTAGGACAACAGAGCTGGGGCTGCGGGTGGAGTCAGTTTTGAACATTGATGCACCCCAATTTGCCCTCCACTCACCTGGGCCACACACCAGAGATGACCCCAGAAGACATGGTGTACAATGGAAAGTGTGCAACAGATCAGGCCCAACGCCGTGGAGTGAAACGGAGTGCTGGCCCATACACAGGCCTATTCTATCCACATCGTAGGGCAACAGAGCTGGGGATGCGGGTGGAGTCAGCTTTGAGAATTCATGCACCCCAATTAGCCCTCCACTCACCTGGGCCACATACCAGAGATGATCCGAGCAGGCATGGTGTACAATGGAAAGTGTGCAACAAATCAGGCCCAACGCCGTGGAGTGAAACGGAGTGCTGGCCCATACACAGGCCTATTCTATCCACATCTTAGAGGAACAGAGCTGGGGATGCGGGTGGAGTCAGTTTTGAACATTGATGCACCGCAACTTGCCGTCCACTCACCTGGGCCGCACACAATAGACGACCCCAGCAGGCATGGTGTACAATGGAAAGTGTGCAACAGATCAGGCCCAACGCCGGGGAGTGAAACCGAGTGCTGGCCCATACACAGGCCTATTCTATCCGCATCTTAGGGCAACAGAGCTGGGGATGCGGGTGGAGTCAGTTTTGAACATTGATGCACCCCAATGTGCCCTCCACTCACCAGGGGCCACACACCAGAGACGACTCCAGCAGGCATGGTGTACAATGGAAAGTGTGCAACAGATCAGACCCAACGCCGTGGAGTGAAACGGGCTGCTGGCCCATACACAGGCCTATTCTATCCACATCGTAGGGCAACAGAACTTGGGATGCGGGTGGAGTCAGTTTTGAACATTAATGCACCCCAATTTGCCCTCCACTCACCTGGGCCACACACCAGAGATGACCCCAGCAGGCATGGTGTACAATGGAAAGTGTGCAACAGATCAGGCCCAACGCCGTGGAGTGAAACGGAGTGCTGGCCCATACACAGGCCCATTCTATCCACATCTTAGGGCAACAGAGCTGGGGATGCGGGTGGAGTCAGTTTTGAACATTGATGCACCCCAATGTGCCCTCCACTCAACTGGGGCCACACACCAGAGATGACCCCAGAAGACATGGTGTACAATGGAAAGTGTGCAACAGATCAGGCCCAACGCCGTGGAGTGAAACGGGCTGCTGGCCCATACACAGGCCTATTCCATCCACATCGTAGGACAACAGAGCTGGGGCTGCGGGTGGAGTCAGTTTTGAACATTGATGCACCCCAATTTGCCCTCCACTCACCTGGGCCACACACCAGAGATGACCCCAGAAGACATGGTGTACAATGGAAAGTGTGCAACAGATCAGGCCCAACGCCGTGGAGTGAAACGGAGTGCTGGCCCATACACAGGCCTATTCTATCCACATCGTAGGGCAACAGAGCTGGGGATGCGGGTGGAGTCAGCTTTGAAAATTCATGCACCCCAATTAGCCCTCCACTCACCTGGGCCACATACCAGAGATGATCCGAGCAGGCATGGTGTACAATGGAAAGTGTGCAACAGATCAGGCCCAACGCCGTGGAGTGAAACGGAGTGCTGGCCCATACACAGGCCTATTCTATCCACATCTTAGAGGAACAGAGCTGGGGATGCGGGTGGAGTCAGTTTTGAACATTGATGCACCGCAACCTGCCGTCCACTCACCTGGGCCGCACACAATAGACGACCCCAGCAGGCATGGTGTACAATGGAAAGTGTGCAACAGATCAGGCCCAACGCCGGGGAGTGAAACGGAGTGCTGGCCCATACACAGGCCTATTCTATCCGCATCTTAGGGCAACAGAGCTGGGGATGCGGGTGGAGTCAGTTTTGAACATTGATGCACCCCAACGTGCCCTCCACTCACCAGGGGCCACACACCAGAGACGACTCCAGCAGGCATGGTGTACAATGGAAAGTGTGCAACAGATGAGGCCCAACGCCGTGGAGTGAAACGGGCTGCTGGCCCATACACAGGCCTATTCCATCCACATCGTAGGACAACAGAGCTGGGGCTGCGGGTGGAGTCAGTTTTGAACATTGATGCACCCCAATTTGCCCTCCACTCACCTGGGCCACACACCAGAGATGACCCCAGAAGACATGGTGTACAATGGAAAGTGTGCAACAGATCAGGCCCAACGCCGTGGAGTGAAACGGAGTGCTGGCCCATACACAGGCCTATTCTATCGACATCGTAGGGCAACAGAGCTGGGGATGCGGGTGGAGCCAGCTTTGAACATTCATGCACCCCAAATAGCCCTCCACTCACCTGGGCCACATACCAGAGATGATCCGAGCAGGCATGGTGTACAATGGAAGATGTGCAACAGATCAGGCCCAACGCCGTGGAGTGAAACGGAGGGCTGGCCCATACACAGGCCTATTCTATCCACGTCTTAGGGCAACCGAACTGGGGATGCGGGTGGAGTCAGTTTTGCACGTTGATGCACCCCAATTTGCTCTCCACTCACCTGGGCCACACACCAGAGATGACCCCAGAAGACATGGTGTACAATGGAAAGTGTGCAACAGATCAGGCCCAACGCCGTGGAGTGAAACGGAGTGCTGGCCCATACACAGGCCTATTCTATCCACATCGTAGGGTAAAGGTAAAGGTAAAGTGCTCGGGCGATCTCCGAACTCCAGCGTATCCGTGATCCCTACCTGTCCCAAGGCACAGCACGCTACATCATACTACACTCATCAAAACAGCTGCAACTCCGGTACAGTGAATTCGCGGGAAACGTAAAGAGCCACTGTATCATACAGGGCATAGAAGTCCCAGTGCGGAGCGTGCCCTCGCTCACACGGGTACACGACACAGGCGTTCCTGTACTTCGGTCCTGCTTCTGCCGCCTGGCACCGCAGGACATCACAGTACAGCACTTGCAACGTGTACTGGCCGCCCCGCCGCAGTGCTCGAGGTGGCACGCGCACAGATAGATCCGTTACCCAGGGCAGCGTGGCACCAGGCACTACATGCAGGAGCAGGAGGAGAGACAAAAGGTTGACAGAGATGTGGCGGGCAGTGTTCCATTGAGCATAGGCCAGCTCATCGCTGGAGGTGTCACGTGGCGTGATGCACATCCTGCTTGGCTCGCCGAATGCCCTGGAAGGACACCGTAACGCCGGGACTGCTGTGATGGGTGGTCAGTGGCGTGTAGCACGTCCAGCTTGGCTCGCCGAATGCCCAAGATGGACACCGTAACGCCGGGAGTGCTGTGATGGGTGGTCAGTGGCGTGTAGCACGTCCAGCTTGGCTCGCCGAATGCCCAAGATGGACACCGTAACGCCGGGACTGCTGTGATGGGTGGTCAGTGGCGTGTAGCACGTCCAGCTTGGCTCGCCGAATGCCCAAGATGGACACCGTAACGCCGGGACTGCTGTGATGGGTGGTCAGTGGCGTGTAGCACGTCCAGCTTGGCTCGCCGAATGCCCAAGATGGACACCGTAACGCCGGGACTGCTGTGATGGGTGGTCAGTGGCGTGTAGCACGTCCAGCTTGGCTCGCCGAATGCCCAAGATGGACACCGTAACGCCGGGACTGCTGTGATGGGTGGTCAGTGGCGTGTAGCACGTCCAGCTTGGCTCGCCGAATGCCCAAGATGGACACCGTAACGCCGGGACTGCTGTGATGGGTGGTCAGTGGCGTGTAGCACGTCCAGCTTGGCTCGCCGAATGCCCAAGATGGACACCGTAACGCCGGGACTGCTGTGATGGGTGGTCAGTGGCGTGTAGCACGTCCAGCTTGGCTCGCCGAATGCCCAAGATGGACACCGTAACGCCGGGACTGCTGTGATGGGTGGTCAGTGGCGTGTAGCACGTCCAGCTTGGCTCGCCGAATGCCCAAGATGGACACCGTAACGCCGGGACTGCTGTGATGGGTGGTCAGTGGCGTGTAGCACGTCCAGCTTGGCTCGCCGAATGCCCAAGATGGACACCGTAACGCCGGGACTGCGGTGTTTGGTGACCCGTGTGTTGAAGCTAGTCCAGCTTGGCTCGCCGAATGCCCGAAGAGGGCACCGTAACGCCGGGACCGCTGTGAGAAAACACACAGGCAATACACACACCCTGCCCTACCCTCAACAGGCACACCCTCAGGTCCCTAAACCTGCCACTTGCCGTGCTCCCTCCCCTGGTGTTCACCCTCACACTGGCGGTGTTTAGCCCCGACCGGCTCGCGGAACGCCCTATGAGACGTCCTATCGCCCTCAAGCCCACCTGCACCCTGGTTTCAGCGGTATCGGTATGTTCCAACGTTTGTACACCCCTTCCACCTGGGTACGCGTGGCTGTTACGCCCATGTCCCTTGGTTTGACACGCCATTCTCAAAGGCGACAGGGCGCTGCCGAGCGGTGTTGGTCCCGCTGACAGTACCCATGCCGAGGGGCACCGAGCATACTAGAGGATGCAGCGTCGTGTTTGCATCTCATATCACGGGTGCCGTGAAAGGTAAGGAACAGCTCGCGCTCAGCAAGCGCTTCAGTATGGTCCTTCGCAGTGGTGCGGGGCAGGTGGGGCTTTCCAGGGGGAGCAGCATTTGCGAACGTACGTAGTGTGAGGAGGCAAAAATGGTTGAGAGCTGTTGTTTAATCAGTATCTGAGTATGGGTTTGCATAGCGCACGGCTTTGGCCCGGGTTTCCGAGGAAGGGGATTGGGTCAGCAGCTTCCTTATTTTTCGCTTTTTTTTTGGGGGGGGGTTCAAACCAAGATGAGCTGGCGTAGCCCGCTCACTTCACAGTACTCGAGATAACCTCTCGCAATCCCGGTTCAGAGCTGTCCAGTGCTACGATGATCCCACAATGGCGTGGTAGCGGATTGGGTCTGCAGCTTCCTCATCTGGCACATGGCCAGCAAGGTTTACATAAATCCTCATCGTTTCGCTCTCGGCCCATTACAGAGGGCCTGAGAGGTGGACCCTCCCGGTAGTGAAAGCCTTTGTGTATGCTGTATGCTTCTCCATAATCATACGGCATCTGTTAGGGCAGGCATGCCTCCTCACAGAGGGGGAATGTTTGCCCGGCGTGCGCCCGGCGCGCTACCTTAGTACCTTCTCTGGAATCTGATGCATGACAGTGCGGGGTATGCTGCCACACCAGGGCGTATGTATGTATGTGGGGCCGCACTGATCCACATCGTAGGGCAACAGATCTGGGGATGCGGGTGGAGCCAGCTTTGAAAATTCATGCACCCCAATTAGCCCTCCACTCACCTGGGCCACATACCAGAGATGATCCGAGCAGGCATGGTGTACAATGGAAAGTGTGCAACAGATCAGGCCCAACGCCGTGGAGTGAAACAAAGTGCTGGCCCATACACAGGCCTATTCTATCCACATCTTAGAGGAACAGAACTGGGGATGCGGGTGGAGTCAGTTTTGAACATTGATGCACCGCAATTTGCCGTCCACTCACCTGGGCCGCACACAATAGACGACCCCAGCAGGCATGGTGTACAATGGAAAGTGTGCAACAGATCAGGCCCAACGCCGGGGAGTGAAACGGAGTCCTGGCCCATACACAGGCCTATTCTATCCACATCGTAGGGCAACAGAACTTGGGATGCGGGTGGAGTCAGTTTTGAACATTAATGCACCCCAATTTGCCCTCCACTCACCTGGGCCACACACCAGAGATGACCCCAGCAGGCATGGTGTACAATGGAAAGTGTGCAACAGATCAGGCCCAACGCCGTGGAGTGAAACGGAGTGCTGGCCCATACACAGGCCCATTCTATCCACATCTTAGGGCAACAGAGCTGGGGATGCGGGTGGAGTCAGTTTTGAACATTGATGCACCCCAATGTGCCCTCCACTCAACTGGGGCCACACACCAGAGATGACCCCAGAAGACATGGTGTACAATGGAAAGTGTGCAACAGATCAGGCCCAACGCCGTGGAGTGAAACGGGCTGCTGGCCCATACACAGGCCTATTCCATCCACATCGTAGGACAACAGAGCTGGGGCTGCGGGTGGAGTCAGTTTTGAACATTGATGCACCCCAATTTGCCCTCCACTCACCTGGGCCACACACCAGAGATGACCCCAGAAGACATGGTGTACAATGGAAAGTGTGCAACAGATCAGGCCCAACGCCGTGGAGTGAAACGGAGTGCTGGCCCATACACAGGCCTATTCTATCCACATCGTAGGGCAACAGAGCTGGGGATGCGGGTGGAGTCAGCTTTGAAAATTCATGCACCCCAATGTGCCCTCCACTCACCTGGGCCACATACCAGAGATGATCCGAGCAGGCATGGTGTACAATGGAAAGTGTGCAACAGATCAGGCCCAACGCCGTGGAGTGAAACGGAGTGCTGGCCCATACACAGGCCTATTCTATCCACATCTTAGAGGAACAGAGCTGGGGATGCGGGTGGAGTCAGTTTTGAACATTGATGCACCGCAACTTGCCGTCCACTCACCTGGGCCGCACACAATAGACGACCCCAGCAGGCATGGTGTACAATGGAAAGTGTGCAACAGATCAGGCCCAACGCCGGGGAGTGAAACGGAGTGCTGGCCCATACACAGGCCTATTCTATCCGCATCTTAGGGCAACAGAGCTGGGGATGCGGGTGGAGTCAGTTTTGAACATTGATGCACCCCAATGTGCCCTCCACTCACCAGGGGCCACACACCAGAGACGACTCCAGCAGGCATGGTGTACAATGGAAAGTGTGCAACAGATCAGACCCAACGCCGTGGAGTGAAACGGGCTGCTGGCCCATACACAGGCCTATTCCATCCACATCGTAGGACAACAGAGCTGGGGCTGCGGGTGGAGTCAGTTTTGAACATTGATGCACCCCAATTTGCCCTCCACTCACCTGGGCCACACACCAGAGATGACCCCAGAAGACATGGTGTACAATGGAAAGTGTGCAACAGATCAGGCCCAACGCCGTGGAGTGAAACGGAGTGCTGGCCCATACACAGGCCTATTCTATCCACATCGTAGGGCAACAGAGCTGGGGATGCGGGTGGAGCCAGCTTTGAACATTCATGCACCCCAAATAGCCCTCCACTCACCTGGGCCACATACCAGAGATGATCCGAGCAGGCATGGTGTACAATGGAAGATGTGCAACAGATCAGGCCCAACGCCGTGGAGTGAAACGGAGGGCTGGCCCATACACAGGCCTATTCTATCCACGTCTTAGGGCAACCGAACTGGGGATGCGGGTGGAGTCAGTTTTGCACGTTGATGCACCCCAATTTGCTCTCCACTCACCTGGGCCACACACCAGAGATGACCCCAGAAGACATGGTGTACAATGGAAAGTGTGCAACAGATCAGGCCCAACGCCGTGGAGTGAAACGGAGTGCTGGCCCATACACAGGCCTATTCTATCCACATCGTAGGGCAACAGATCTGGGGATGCGGGTGGAGCCAGCTTTGAAAATTCATGCACCCCAATTAGCCCTCCACTCACCTGGGCCACATACCAGAGATGATCCGAGCAGGCATGGTGTACAATGGAAAGTGTGCAACAGATCAGGCCCAACGCCGTGAAGTGAAACAAAGTGCTGGCCCATACACAGGCCTATTCTATCCACATCTTAGAGGAACAGAACTGGGGATGCGGGTGGAGTCAGTTTTGAACATTGATGCACCGCAATTTGCCGTCCACTCACCTGGGCCGCACACAATAGACGACCCCAGCAGGCATGGTGTACAATGGAAAGTGTGCAACAGATCAGGCCCAACGCCGGGGAGTGAAACGGAGTCCTGGCCCATACACAGGCCTATTCTATCCACATCTTAAGGCAACAGAACTGGGGATGCGGGTGGGTTCATTTGTGAACATTGATGCACCCTAATTTACCCTCCACTCACCTGGGCCACACACCAGAGATGACCCCAGCAGGCATGGTGTACAATGGAAAGTGTGCAACAGATCAGGCCCAACGCCGTGGAGTGAAACGGAGTGCTGGCCCATACACAAACCTATTCTATCCACATCTTAGGGCAACAGAACTAGGGATGCGGGTGGAGTCAGCTTTGAACATTGATGCACCCCAATTTGCCCTCCACTCACCTGGGCCACACACCAGAGATGACCCCAGCAGGCATGGTGTACAATGGAAAGTGTGCAACAGATCAGGCCCAACGCCGTGGAGTGAAACGGAGTGCTGGCCCATACACAGGCCTAGTCTATACACATCTTAGGGGAACAGACCTCGGGATGCCGGTGGAGTCAGTTTTGAACATTGATGCACCCCAATTAGCCCTCCACCCACCTGGGCCAAACACCAGAGATGACCCCAGCAGGCATGGTGTACAATGGAAAGTGTGCAACAGATCAGGCCCAACGCCGTGGAGTGAAACGGAGTGCTGGCCCATACACAGGCCTATTCTATCCACATCTTAGGGCGACAGAACTGGGGATGCGGGTGGAGTCAGTTTTGAACATTGATGCACCCCAATTTGCCCTCCACTCACCTGGGCCACACACCACAGATGACACCAGCAGGCATGGTGTACAATGGAAAGTGTGCAACAGATCAGGCCCAACGCCGTGGAGTGAAAGGAAGTGCTGGCCCATACACAGACCTATTCTATCCACATCGTAGGGCAACAGAGCTGGGGATGCGGGTTGAGTAAGTTTTGAACATTGATGCACCCCAATTCGCCCTCCACTCACCTGGGCCACACACCAGAGATGACCCCAGCAGGCATGGTGTACAATGGAAAGTGTGCAAAAGATCAGGCCCAACGCCGTGGAGTGAAACGGATTGCGGGCCAATACACAGGCCTATTCTATCCACATCTTAGGGCGACAGAACTGGGCATGCGGGTGGAGTCAGTGTTGAACATTGATGCACCCCAATTTGCCCTCCACTCACCGGGGCCACACACCAGAGATGACCCCAGCAGGCATGGTGTACAATGGAAAGTGTGCAACAGATCAGGCCCAACGCCGTGGAATGAAACGGAGTGCTGGCCCATACACAGGCCTATTCTATCCACATCGTAGGGCGACAGAACTTGGGATGCGGGTGGAGTCAGTTTTGAACAGTGATGCACCCCAATTTGCCCTCCACTCACCGGGGCCACACACCAGAGATGACCCCAGCAGGCATGGTGTACAATGGAAAGTGTGCAACAGAACAGGCCCAACGCCGTGGAGTGAAACGGAGTGCTGGCCCATACACAGGCCTATTCTATCCACATCTTAGGGCGACAGAACTGGGGATGCGGGTGGAGACAGTTTTGAACATTAATGCACCCCAATTCGCCCTCCACTCACCTGGGCCACACACCACAGATGACACCAGCAGGCATGGTGTACAATGGAAAGTGTGCAAAAGATCAGGCCCAACGCCGTGGAGTGAAACGGAGTACTGACCCATACACAGGCCTGTTCTATCCACATCTTAGGACAACAGAACTGGGGATGCGGGTGGAGTCAGTTTTGAATATTCATGCACCCCTATTTGCCCTCCACTCACCTGGGCGACACACCAGAGATGACCCCAGCAGGCATGGTGTACAATGGAAAGTGTGCAACAGATCAGGCCGAACGCCGTGGAGTGAAACGGAGTGCTGGCCCATACACAGGCCCATTCTATCCACATCGTAGGGCAACAGATTTGGGGATGCGGGTGGAGTCAGTTTTGAACATTGATGCACCCCAATTTGCCCTCCACTCACCTGGGCCACACACCAGAGATGACCCCAGCAGGCATGGTGTACAATGGAAAGTGTGCAACAGATCAGGCCCAAC
This sequence comes from Eutreptiella sp. 'Long Island Sound 2002', assembly GCA_964036045.1. Lineage (NCBI taxonomy): Eukaryota > Euglenozoa > Euglenophyceae > Eutreptiales > Eutreptiaceae > Eutreptiella > Eutreptiella sp. 'Long Island Sound 2002'. The sequence continues at coordinate 29,140,204 of OZ038389.1, forward strand.
GCCGTGCAGTGAAACGGAGTGCTGGCCCATACACAGGCCTATTCTATCCACATCTTAGGGCAACAGAGCTGGGGATGCGGGTGGAGTCAGTTTTGAACATTGATGCACCCCAATGTGCCCTCCACTCACCAGGGGCCACACACCAGAGATGACCCCAGAAGACATGGTGTACAATGGAAAGTGTGCAACAGATCAGGCCCAACGCCGTGGAGTGAAACGGAGTGCTGGCCCATACACAGGCCTATTCTATCCACATCGTAGGGCAACAGAACCTGGGATGCGGGTGGAGTCAGTTTTGAACATTAATGCACCCCAATTTGCCCTCCACTCACCTGGGCCACACACCAGAGATGACCCCAGCAGGCATGGTGTACAATGGAAAGTGTGCAACAGATCAGGCCCAACGCCGTGGAGTGAAACGGAGTGCTGGCCCATACACAGGCCTATTCTATCCACATCTTAGGGCAACAGAGCTGGGGATGCGGGTGGAGTCAGTTTTGAACATTGATGCACCCCAATGTGCCCTCCACTCACCAGGGGCCACACACCAGAGATGACCCCAGAAGACATGGTGTACAATGGAAAGTGTGCAACAGATCAGGCCCAACGCCGTGGAGTGAAACGGGCTGCTGGCCCATACACAGGCCTATTCCATCCACATCGTAGGACAACAGAGCTGGGGCTGCGGATGGAGTCAGTTTTGAACATTGATGCACCCCAATTTGCCCTCCACTCACCTGGGCCACACACCAGAGATGACCCCAGAAGACATGGTGTGCAATGGAAAGTGTGCAACAGATCAGGCCCAACGCCGTGGAGTGAAACGGAGTGCTGGCCCATACACAGGCCTATTCTATCCACGTCTTAGGGCAACCGAACTGGGGATGCGGGTGGAGTCAGTTTTGCACGTTGATGCACCCCAATTTGCTCTCCACTCACCTGGGCCACACACCAGAGATGACCCCAGAAGACATGGTGTACAATGGAAAGTGTGCAACAGATCAGGCCCAACGCCGTGGAGTGAAACGGAGTGCTGGCCCATACACAGGCCTATTCTATCCACATCGTAGGGCAACAGAGCTGGGGATGCGGGTGGAGTCAGCTTTGAAAATTCATGCACCCCAATTAGCCCTCCACTCACCTGGGCCACATACCAGAGATGATCCGAGCAGGCATGGTGTACAATGGAAAGTGTGCAACAGATCAGGCCCAACGCCGTGGAGTGAAACGGAGTGCTGGCCCATACACAGGCCTATTCTATCCACATCTTAGAGGAACAGAACTGGGGATGCGGGTGGAGTCAGTTTTGAACATTGATGCACCGCAATTTGCCGTCCACTCACCTGGGCCGCACACAATAGACGACCCCAGCAGGCATGGTGTACAATGGAAAGTGTGCAACAGATCAGGCCCAACGCCGTGGAGTGAAACGGAGTGCTGGCCCATACACAGGCCTATTCTATCCACATCTTAGGGCAACAGAGCTGGGGATGCGGGTGGAGTCAGTTTTGAACATTGATGCACCCCAATGTGCCCTCCACTCACCAGGGGCCACACACCAGAGACGACTCCAGCAGGCATGGTGTACAATGGAAAGTGTGCAACAGATCAGGCCCAACGCCGTGGAGTGAAACGGGCTGCTGGCCCATACACAGGCCTATTCCATCCACATCGTAGGACAACAGAGCTGGGGCTGCGGGTGGAGTCAGTTTTGAACATTGATGCACCCCAATTTGCCCTCCACTCACCTGGGCCACACACCAGAGATGACCCCAGAAGACATGGTGTACAATGGAAAGTGTGCAACAGATCAGGCCCAACGCCGTGGAGTGAAACGGAGTGCTGGCCCATACACAGGCCTATTCTATCCACATCGTAGGGCAACAGAGCTGGGGATGCGGGTGGAGCCAGCTTTGAACATTCATGCACCTCAAACAGCCCTCCACTCACCTGGGCCACATACCAGAGATGATCCGAGCAGGCATGGTGTACAATGGAAGATGTGCAACAGATCAGGCCGAACGCCGTGGAGTGAAACGGAGTGCTGGCCCATACACAGGCCTATTCTATCCACGTCGTAGGGCAACCGAACTGGGGATGCGGGTGGAGTCAGTTTTGCACGTTGATGCACCCCAATTTGCTCTCCACTCACCTGGGCCACACACCAGAGATGACCCCAGAAGACATGGTGTACAATGGAAAGTGTGCAACAGATCAGGCCCAACGCCGTGGAGTGAAACGGAGTGCTGGCCCATACACAGGCCTATTCTATCCACATCGTAGGGCAACAGATCTGGGGATGCGGGTGGAGCCAGCTTTGAAAATTCATGCACCCCAATTAGCCCTCCACTCACCTGGGCCACATACCAGAGATGATCCGAGCAGGCATGGTGTACAATGGAAAGTGTGCAACAGATCAGGCCCAACGCCGTGGAGTGAAACAAAGTGCTGGCCCATACACAGGCCTATTCTATCCACATCTTAGAGGAACAGAACTGGGGATGCGGGTGGAGTTAGTTTTGAACATTGATGCACCGCAATTTGCCGTCCACTCACCTGGGCCGCACACAATAGACGACCCCAGCAGGCATGGTGTACAATGGAAAGTGTGCAACAGATCAGGCCCAACGCCGGGGAGTGAAACGGAGTCCTGGCCCATACACAGGCCTATTCTATCCACATCTTAAGGCGACAGAACTGGGGATGCGGGTGGGTTCATTTTTGAACATTGATGCACCCCAACTTACCCTCCACTCACCTGGGCCACACACCAGAGATGACCCCAGCAGGCATGGTGTACAATGGAGAATGTGCAACAGATCAGGCCCAACGCCGTGGAGTGAAACGGAGTGCTGGCCCATACACGGGCCTATTCTATCCACATCGTAGGGCAACAGATCTGGGGATGCGGCCGGAGTCAGTTTTGAACATTGATGCACCCCAATTTGCCCTCCACTCACCTGGGCCACACACCAGAGATGACCTCTGCAGGCATGGTGTACAATGGAAAGTGTGCAAAAGATCAGGCCCAACGCCGTGGAGTGAAACGGAGTGCTGGCCCATACACAGGCCTATTCTATCCACATCTTAGGGCAACAGAACTGGGGATGCGGGTGGAGTCAGTTTTGAACATTAATGCACCCCAGTTTGCCCTCCACTCACCTGGGCCACACACCAGAGATGACCCCAGCAGGCATGGTGTACAATGGAAAGTGTGCAACGGATCAGGCCCAACGCAGTGGAGTGAAACGGAGTGCTGGCCCATACACAGGCCTATTCCATCCACATCGTAGGGCAACAGAGCTGGGGATGCGGGTGGAGTCAGTTTTGAACATTAATGCACCCCAATTTGCCCTCCACTCACCTGGCCCCACCAGCGATGACCCCAGCAGGCATGGTGTACAATGCAAAGTCTGCAACAGATCAGGCCCAACGCCGTGGAGTGAAACGGAGTGCTGGCCCATACACAGGCCTATTCTATCCACATCTTAGGGCAACAGAACTGGGGATGCGGGTGGAGTCAGTTTTGAACATTGATGCACCCCGATTCGACCTCCACTCACCTGGGCCACACCACAAATGACCCCAGCAGGCATGGTGTAGAATGGAAAGTGTGCAACAGATCAGGCCCAACGCCGTGGAGTGAAACGGAGTGCTGGCCCATACACAGGCCTATTCTATCCACATCTTAGGGCAACAGAACTGGGGATGCGGGTGGAGTCAGTTTTGAACAACGATGCACCCCAATTTGACCTCCACTCACCTGCGCCACACACCAGAGATGACCCCAGCAGGCATGGTGTAGAATCGAAAGTGTGCAACAGATCAGGCCCAACGCCGGGGAGTGAAACGGAGTCCTGGCCCATACACAGGCCTATTCTATCCACATCTTAAGGCGACAGAACTGGGGATGCGGGTGGGTTCATTTTTGAACATTGATGCACCCCAACTTACCCTCCACTCACCTGGGCCACACACCAGAGATGACCCCAGCAGGCATAGTGTACAATGGAGAATGTGCAACAGATCAGGCCCAACGCCGTGGAGTGAAAGGGAGTGCTGGCCCATACACAGGCCTATTCTATCCACATCTTAGGGCAACAGAACTGGGGATGCGGGTGGAGTCAGTTTTGAACATTGATGCACCCCAAATTGCCCTCCACTCACCTGGGCCACACACCAGAGATGACCTCTGCAGGCATGGTGTACAATGGAAAGTGTGCAAAAGATCAGGCCCAACGCCGTGGAGTGAAACGGAGTGCTGGCCCATACACAGGCCTATTATATCCACATCTTAGGGCAACAGAACTGGGGATGCGGGTGGAGTCAGTTTTGAACAACGATGCACCCCAATTTGACCTCCACTCACCTGGGCCACACACCAGAGATGACCCCAGAAGATATGGTGTACAATGGAAAGTGTGCAACAGATCAGGCCCAACGCCGTGGAGTGAAAGGGAGTGCTGGCCCATACACAGGCCTATTCTATCCACATCTTAGGGCAACAGAACTGGGGATGCGGGTGGAGTCAGTTTTGAACATTGATGCACCCCAATTTGCCCTCCACTCACCTGGGCCACACACCAGAGATGACCTCTGCAGGCATGGTGTACAATGGAAAGTGTGCAACAGATCAGGCCCAACGCCGTGGAGTGAAACGGAGTGCTGGCCCATACACAGGCCTATTCTATCCACATCTTAGGGCAACAGAACTGGGGATGCGGGTGGAGTCAGTTTTGAACAACGATGCACCCCAATTTGACCTCCACTCACCTGCGCCACACACCAGAGATGACCCCAGCAGGCATGGTGTAGAATCGAAAGTGTACAACAGATCAGGCCCAACGCCGTGGAGTGGAACGGAGTGCTGGCCCATACACAGGCCTATTCTATCCACATCTCAGGGCAACAGAACTGGGGATGCGGGTGGAGTCAGTTTTGAACATTCATGCACCCCAATTTGCCCTCCACTCACCTGGGCCACACCAGAGATGACCCCAGCAGGCATGGTGTACAATGGAAAATGTGCAACAGATCAGGCCCAACGCCGTGCAGTGAAACGGAGTGCTGGCCCATACACAGGCCTATTCTATCCACATCTTAGGGCAACAGACCTGGGGATGCGGGTGGAGTCAGTTTTGAACATTGATGCAGCCCAATTTGACCTCCACTCACCTGGGCCACACCAGCGATGACCCCAGCAGGCATGGTGTACAATGCAAAGTGTGCAACAGATCAGGCCCAACGCCGTGCAGTGAAACGGAGTGCTGGCCCATACACAGGCCTATTCTATCCACATCTTAGGGCAACAGAACTGGGGATGCGGGTGGAGTCAGATTTGAACAACGATGCACCCCAATTTGACCTCCACTCACCTGGGCCACACCAGCGATGACCCCAGCAGGCATGGTGTACAATGCAAAGTTTGCAACAGATCAGGCCCAACGCCGTGGGGTGAAACGGAGTGCTGGCCCATACACAGGCCTATTCTATCCACATCTTAGGGCAACAGAACTGGGGATGCGGGTGGAGTCAGTTTTGAACATTGATGCAGCCCAATTTGCCCTCCACTCACCTGGGCCACACCAGAAATGACCCCAGCAGGCATGGTGTAGAATGGAAAGTGTGCAACAGATCAGGCCCAACGCCGTGGAGTGAAACGGAGTGCTGGCCCATACACAGGCCTCTTCTATCCACATCTTAGGGCAACAGAACTGGGGATGCGGGTGGAGTCAGTTTTGAACATTGATGCACCCCAATTTGACCTCCACTCACCTGGGCCACACACCAGAGATGACCCCAGCAGGCATGGTGTACAATGCAAAGTGTGCAACAGATCAGGCCCAACGCCGTGGAGTGAAACGGAGTGCTGGCCCATACACAGGCCTATTCTATCCACATCTTAGGGCAACAGAACTGGGGATGCGGGTGGAGTCAGTTTTGAACATTGATGCACCCCAATTTGACCCCCACTCACCTGGGCCACACCAGAGATGACCCCAGCAGGCATGGTGTACAATGCAAACTCTGCAACAGATCAGCCCCAACGCCGTGGAGTGAAACGGAGTGCTGGCCCATACACAGGCCTATTCTATCCACATCTTAGGGCAACCGAACTGGGGATGCGGGTGGAGTCAGATTTGAACATTGATGCACCCGAATTTGCCCTCCACTCACCTGGGCCACACACCAGAGATGACCCCAGCAGGCACGGTGTACAATGGAAAGTGTACAATAGATCAGGCCCAACGCCGTGGAGTGAAACGGAGTGCTGGCCCATACACAGGCCTATTCTATCCACATCTTAGGGCAACAGAACTGGGGATGCGGGTGGAGTCAGTTTTGAACATTCATGCACCCCAATTTGCCCTCCACTCACCTGGGCCAGACCACAAATGACCCCAGCAGGCATGGTGTAGAATGGAAAGTGTGCAACAGATCAGGCCCAACGCCGTGGAGTGAAACGGAGTGCTGGCCCATACACAGGCCTATTCTATCCACATCTTAGGGCAACAGAACTGGGGATGCGGGTGGAGTCAGTTTTGAACATTGATGCACCCCAATTTGCCCTCCACTTAGCTGGGCCACACACCAGAGATGACCCCAGCAGGCATGGTGTACAATGCAAAGTGTGCAACAGATCAGGCCCAACGCCGTGGAGTGAAACGGAGTGCTGGCCCATACACAGGCCTATTCTATCCACATCTTAGGGCAACAGAACTGGGGATGCGGGTGGAGTCAGTTTTGAACATTGATGCAGCCCAATTTGCCCTCCACTCACCTGGGCCACACCAGAAATGACCCCAGCAGGCATGGTGTAGAATGGAAAGTGTGCAACAGATCAGGCCCAACGCCGTGGAGTGAAACGGAGTGCTGGCCCATACACAGGCCTCTTCTATCCACATCTTAGGGCAACAGAACTGGGGATGCGGGTGGAGTCAGTTTTGAGGATTGATGCACCCCAATTTGACCTCCACTCACCTGGGCCACACACCAGAGATGACCCCAGCAGGCATGGTGTACAATGCAAAGTGTGCAACAGATCAGGCCCAACGCCGTGGAGTGAAACGGAGTGCTGGCCCATACACAGGCCTATTCTATCCACATCTTAGGGCAACAGAACTGGGGATGCGGGTGGAGTCAGTTTTGAACATTGATGCACCCCAATTTGACCCCCACTCACCTGGGCCACACCAGAGATGACCCCAGCAGGCATGGTGTACAATGCAAACTCTGCAACAGATCAGCCCCAACGCCGTGGAGTGAAACGGAGTGCTGGCCCATACACAGGCCTATTCTATCCACATCTTAGGGCAACCGAACTGGGGATGCGGGTGGAGTCAGCTTTGAACATTGATGCACCCCAGTTTGACCCCCACTCACCTGCGCCACACACCAGAGATGACCCCAGCAGGCATGGTGTACAATGCAAAGTGTGCAACAGATCAGGCCCAACGCCGTGCAGTGAAACGGAGTGCTGGCCCATACACAGGCCTATTCTATCCACATCTCAGGGCAACAGAACTGGGGATGCGGGTGGAGTCAGATTTGAACAACGATGCACCCCAATTTGACCTCCACTCACCTGGGCCACACCAGCGATGACCCCAGCAGGCATGGTGTACAACGGAAAGTGTGCAACAGATCAGGCCCAACGCCGTGGGGTGAAACGGAGTGCTGGCCCATACACAGGCCTATTCTATGCACATCTTAGGGCAACAGAACTGGGGATGCGGGTGGAGTCAGATTTGAACAACGATGCAGCCCAATTTGACCTCCACTCACCTGGGCCACACCAGCGATGACCCCAGCAGGCATGGTGTACAATGCAAAGTGTGCAACAGATCAGGCCCAACGCCGTGGGGTGAAACGGAGTGCTGGCCCATACACAGGCCTATTCTATCCACATCTTAGGGCAACAGAACTGGGGATGCGGGTGGAGTCAGTTTTGAACATTGATGCAGCCCAATTTGCCCTCCACTCACCTGGGCCACACCAGAAATGACCCCAGCAGGCATGGTGTAGAATGGAAAGTGTGCAACAGATCAGGCCCAACGCCGTGGACTGAAACGGAGTGCTGGCCCATACACAGGCCTATTCTATCCACATCTTAGGGCAACAGAACTGGGGATGCGGGTGGAGTCAGTTTTGAAGATTAATGCACCCCAATTTGCCCTCCACTCACCTGGGCCACACACCAGAGATGACCCCAGCAGGCATGGTGTACAATGCAAAGTGTGCAACAGATCAGGCCCAACGCCGTGCAGTGAAACGGAGTGCTGGCCCATACACAGGCCTATTCTATCCACATCTTAGGGCAACAGAACTGGGGATGCGGGTGGAGTCAGATTTGAACAACGATGCACCCCAATTTGACCTCCACTCACCTGGGCCACACCAGCGATGACCCCAGCAGGCATGGTGTACAATGCAAAGTGTGCAACAGATCAGGCCCAACGCCGTGGGGTGAAACGGAGTGCTGGCCCATACACAGGCCTATTCTATCCACATCTTAGGGCAACAGAACTGGGGATGCGGGTGGAGTCAGATTTGAACAACGATGCAGCCCAATTTGACCTCCACTCACCTGGGCCACACCAGCGATGACCCCAGCAGGCATGGTGTACAATGCAAAGTGTGCAACAGATCAGGCCCAACGCCGTGGGGTGAAACGGAGTGCTGGCCCATACACAGGCCTATTCTATCCACATCTTAGGGCAACAGAACTGGGGATGCGGGTGGAGTCAGTTTTGAACATTGATGCAGCCCAATTTGCCCTCCACTCACCTGGGCCACACCAGAAATGACCCCAGCAGGCATGGTGTAGAATGGAAAGTGTGCAACAGATCAGGCCCAACGCCGTGGGGTGAAACGGAGTGCTGGCCCATACACAGGCCTATTCTATCCACATCTTAGGGCAACAGAACTGGGAATGCGGGTGGAGTCAGTTTTGAAGATTAATGCACCCCATTTTGCCCTCCACTCACCTGGGCCACACACCAGAGATGACCCCAGCAGGCATGGTGTACAATGGAAAGTGTGCAACAGATCAGGCCCAACGCCGTGGAGTGAAACGGAGTGCTGGCCCATACACAGGCCTATTCTATCCACATCTTAGGGCAACAGAACTGGGGATGCGGGTGGAGTCCGTTTTGAAAAACGATGCACCCCAATTTGCCCTCCAATCACCTGGGCCACACACCAGAGATGACCCCAGCAGGCATGGTGTACAACGGAAAGTGTGCAACAGATCAGGCCCAACGCCGTGGAGTGAAACGGAGTGCTGGCCCATACACAGGCCTATTCTATCCACATCTTAGGGCAACAGAACTGGGGCTGCGGGTGGAGTCAGTTTTGAACATTGATGCACCCCAATTTGACCCCCACTCACCTGGGCCACACCAGAGATGACCCCAGCAGGCATGGTGTACAATGCAAAGTCAGCAACAGATCAGGCCCAACGCCGTGGAGTGAAACGGAGTACTGGCCCATACACAGGCCTATTCTATCCACATCTTAGGGCAACAGAACTGGGGATGCGGGTGGAGTCAGATTTGAACATTGATGCACCCGAATTTGCCCTCCACTCACCTGGGCCACACACCAGAGATGACCCCAGCAGGCATGGTGTACAATGGAAAGTGTACAACAGATCAGGCCCAACGCCGTGGAGTGAAACGGAGTGCTGGCCCATACACAGGCCTATTCTATCCACATCTTAGGGCAACAGAACTGGGGATGCGGGTGGAGTCAGTTTTGAACATTCATGCACCCCAATTTGCCCTCCACTCACCTGGGCCACACCAGAGATGACCCCAGCAGGCATGGTGTACAATGGAAAATGTGCAACAGATCAGGCCCAACGCCGTGGAGTGAAACGGAGTGCTGGCCCATACACAGGCCTATTCTATCCACATCTTAGGGCAACAGAAATGGGGATGCGGGTGGAGTCAGTTTTGAACATTGATGCACCCCAATTTGACCCCCACTCACCTGCGCCACACACCAGAGATGACCCCAGCAGGCATGGTGTACAATGCAAAGTGTGCAACAGATCAGGCCCAACGCCGTGCAGTGAAACGGAGTGCTGGCCCATACACAGGCCTATTCTATCCACATCTTAGGGCAACAGAACTGGGGATGCGGGTGGAGTCCGTTTTGAAAAACGATGCACCCCAATTTGCCCTCCAATCACCTGGGCCACACACCAGAGATGACCCCAGCAGGCATGGTGTACAACGGAAAGTGTGCAACAGATCAGGCCCAACGCCGTGGAGTGAAACGGAGTGCTGGCCCATACACAGGCCTATTCTATCCACATCTTAGGGCAACAGAACTGGGGCTGCGGGTGGAGTCAGTTTTGAACATTGATGCACCCCAATTTGACCCCCACTCACCTGGGCCACACCAGAGATGACCCCAGCAGGCATGGTGTACAATGCAAAGTCAGCAACAGATCAGGCCCAACGCCGTGGAGTGAAACGGAGTACTGGCCCATACACAGGCCTATTCTATCCACATCTTAGGGCAACAGAACTGGGGATGCGGGTGGAGTCAGATTTGAACATTGATGCACCCGAATTTGCCCTCCACTCACCTGGGCCACACACCAGAGATGACCCCAGCAGGCATGGTGTACAATGGAAAGTGTACAACAGATCAGGCCCAACGCCGTGGAGTGAAACGGAGTGCTGGCCCATACACAGGCCTATTCTATCCACATCTTAGGGCAACAGAACTGGGGATGCGGGTGGAGTCAGTTTTGAACATTCATGCACCCCAATTTGCCCTCCACTCACCTGGGCCACACCAGAGATGACCCCAGCAGGCATGGTGTACAATGGAAAATGTGCAACAGATCAGGCCCAACGCCGTGGAGTGAAACGGAGTGCTGGCCCATACACAGGCCTATTCTATCCACATCTTAGGGCAACAGAAATGGGGATGCGGGTGGAGTCAGTTTTGAACATTGATGCACCCCAATTTGACCCCCACTCACCTGCGCCACACACCAGAGATGACCCCAGCAGGCATGGTGTACAATGCAAAGTGTGCAACAGATCAGGCCCAACGCCGTGCAGTGAAACGGAGTGCTGGCCCATACACAGGCCTATTCTATCCACATCTTAGGGCAACAGAACTGGGGATGCGGGTGGAGTCAGATTTGAACATTGATGCAGCCCAATTTGCCCTCCACTCACCTGGGCCACACCAGCGATGACCCCAGTAGGCATGGTGTACAATGGAAAGTCTGCAACAGATCAGCCCCAACGCCGTGGAGTGAAACGGAGTACTGGCCCATACACAGGCCTATTCTATCCACATCTTAGGGCAACAGAACTGGGGATGCGGGTGGAGTCAGTTTTGAACATTGATGCACCCCAATGTGCCCTCCACTCACCTGGGCCACACAGCAGAGATGACCCCAGCAGGCATGGTGTACAATGGAAAGTGTGCAACAGATCAGGCCCAACGCCGTGGAGTGAAACGGAGTGCTGGCCCATACACAGGCCTATTCTATCCACATCCTAGGGCAACAGAACTGGGGATGCGGGTGGAGTCAGTTTTGAACAACGATGCACCCCAATTTGACCTCCACTCACCTGGGCCACACACCAGAGATGACCCCAGCAGGCATGGTGTACAACGGAAAGTGTGCAACAGATCAGGCCCAACGCCGTGGAGTGAAACGGAGTGCTGGCCCATACACAGGCCTATTCTATCCACATCTTAGGGCAACAGAACTGGGGATGCGGGTGGAGTCAGTTTTGAACATTGATGCACCCCAATTTGACCCCCACTCACCTGGCCCACACCAGAGATGACCCCAGCAGGCATGGTGTACAATGGAAAGTCTGCGGCAGATCAGGCCCAACGCCGTGGAGTGAAACGGAGTGCTGGCCCATACACATAACTATTCTATCCACATCTTAGGGCAACAGAACTGGGGATGCGGGTGGAGTCATTTTTGAACATTGATGCACCCGAATTTGCCCTCCACTCACCTGGGCCACACACCAGAGATGACCCCAGCAGGCATGGTGTACAATGGAAAGTGTACAACAGATCAGGCCCAACGCCGTGGAGTGAAACGGAGTGCTGGCCCATACACAGGCCTATTCTATCCACATCTTAGGGCAACAGAACTGGGGATGCGGGTGGAGTCAGTTTTGAACCCTCATGCACCCCAATTTGCCCTCCACTCACCTGGGCCACACCAGAGATGACCCCAGCAGGCATGGTGTACAATGGAAAATGTGCAACAGATCAGGCCCAACGCCGTGGAGTGAAACGGAGTGCTGGCCCATACACAGGCCTATTCTATCCACATCTTAGGGCAACAGAAATGGGGATGCGGGTGGAGTCAGTTTTGAACATTGATGCACCCCAACTTGACCCCCACTCACCTGCGCCACACACCAGAGATGACCCCAGCAGGCATGGTGTACAATGCAAAGTGTGCAACAGATCAGGCCCAACGCCGTGGAGTGAAACGGAGTGCTGGCCCATACACAGGCCTATCCTATCCACATCTTAGGGCAACAGAACCGGGGATGCGGGTGGAGTCAGTTTTGAACATTGATGCACCCCAATTTGACCCCCACTCACCTGCGCCACACACCAGAGATGACCCCAGCGAGCATGGTGTACAATGCAAAGTGTGCAAGAGATCAGGCCCAACACCGTGGACTGAAACGGAGTGCTGGCCCATACATAGGCCTATTCTATCCACATCTTAGGGCAACAGAACTGGGGATGCGGGTGGAGTCAGTTTTGAACATTGATGCACCCCGATTTGACCTCCACTCACCTGGGCCACACACCAGAGATGACCCCAGCAGGCATGGTGTACAATGGAAAGTGTGCAACAGATCAGGCCCAACGCCGTGGAGTGAAACGGAGTGCTGGCCCATACACAGGCCTATTCTATCCACATCTTAGGGCAACAGAACTGGGGATGCGGGTGGAGTCAGTTTTGAACATTGATGCACCCCAATTTGCACTCCACTGACCTGGGCCACACACCAGAGATGACCCCAGCAGGCCTGGTGTACAATGGAAAGTGTGCAACAGATCAGCCCGAACGCCGTGGAGTGAAACGGAGTACTGGCCCATACACAGGCCTATTCTATCCACATCTTAGGGCAACAGAACTGGGGATGCGGGTGGAGTCAGATTTGAACATTGATGCACCCCAATTTGCCCTCCACTCACCTGGGCCACACACCAGAGATGACCCCAGCAGGCATGGTGTACAATGGAAAGTGTACAACAGATCAGGCCCAACGCCGTGGAGTGAAACGGAGTGCTGGCCCATACACAGGCCTATTCTATCCACATCTTAGGGCAACAGAACTGGGGATGCGGGTGGAGTCAGATTTGAACATTGATGCACCCCAATTTGCACTCCACTGACCTGGGCCACACACCAGAGATGACCCCAGCAGGCATGGTGTACAATGGAAAGTGTGCAACAGATCAGGCCCAACGCCGTGGAGTGAAACGGAGTGCTGGCCCATACACAGGCCTATTCTATCCACATCTTAGGGCAACAGAACTGGGGATGCGGGTGGAGTCAGTTTTGAACATTCATGCACCCCAATTTGCCCTCCACTCACCTGGGCCACACCAGAGATGACCCCAGCAGGCATGGTGTACAATGGAAAATGTGCAACAGATCAGGCCCAACGCCGTGGAATCAAACGGAGTGCTGGCCCATACACAGGCCTATTCTATCCACATCTTAGGGCAACAGAACTGGGGATGCGGGTGGAGTCAGTTTTGAACATTGATGCACCCCACTTTGCCCTCCACTCACCCGGGCCACACACCAGAGATGACCCCAGCAGGCATGGTGTACAATGCAAAGTGTGCAACAGATCAGGCCCAACGCCGTGGAGTGAAACGGAGTGCTGGCCCATACACAGGCCTATTCTATCCACATTTTAGGGCAACAGAACTGGGGATGCGGGTGGAGTCAGATTTGAACATTGATGCAGCCCAATTTGACCTCCACTCACCTGGGCCACACACCAGAGATGACCCCAGCAGGCCTGGTGTACAATGGAAAGTGTGCAACAGATCAGCCCCAACGCCGTGGAGTGAAACGGAGTACTGGCCCATACACAGGCCTATTCTATCCACATCTTAGGGCAACAGAACTGGGGATGCGGGTGGAGTCAGATTTGAACATTGATGCACCCCAATTTGCACTCCACTGACCTGGGCCACACACCAGAGATGACCCCAGCAGGCATGGTGTACAATGGAAAGTGTGCAACAGATCAGGCCCAACGCCGTGGAGTGAAACGGAGTGCTGGCCCATACACAGGCCTATTCTATCCACATCTTAGGGCAACAGAACTGGGGATGCGGGTGGAGTCAGTTTTGAACATTCATGCACCCCAATTTGCCCTCCACTCACCTGGGCCACACCAGAGATGACCCCAGCAGGCATGGTGTACAATGGAAAATGTGCAACAGATCAGGCCCAACGCCGTGGAATCAAACGGAGTGCTGGCCCATACACAGGCCTATTCTATCCACATCTTAGGGCAACAGAACTGGGGATGCGGGTGGAGTCAGTTTTGAACATTGATGCACCCCAATTTGACCCCCACTCTCCTGCGCCACACACCAGAGATGACCCCAGCAGGCATGGTGTACAATGGAAAGTGTGCAACAGATCAGGCCCAACGCCGTGCAGTGAAACGGAGTGCTGGCCCATACACAGGCCTATTCTATCCACATCTTAGGGCAACAGAACTGGGGATGCGGGTGGAGTCAGATTTGAACATTGATGCAGCCCAATTTGACCTCCACTCACCTGGGCCACACACCAGAGATGACCCCAGCAGGCCTGGTGTACAATGGAAAGTGTGCAACAGATCAGCCCCAACGCCGTGGAGTGAAACGGAGTGCTGGCCCATACACAGGCCTATTCTATCCACATCTTAGGGCAACAGAACTGGGGATGCGGGTGGAGTCAGTTTTGAACAACGATGCACCCCAATTTGACCTCCACTCACCTGGGCCACACACCAGAGATGACCCCAGCAGGCATGGTGTACAATGGAAAGTGTGCAACAGATCAGGCCCAACGCCGTGGAGTGAAACGGAGTGCTGGCCCATACACAGGCCTATTCTATCCACATCTTAGGGCAACAGAACAGGGGATGCGGGTGGAGTCAGTTTTGAACATTGATGCACCCCAATTTGCACTCCACTGACCTGGGCCACACACCAGAGATGACCCCAGCAGGCCTGGTGTACAATGGAAAGTGTGCAACAGATCAGCCCCAACGCCGTGGAGTGAAACGGAGTACTGGCCCATACACAGGCCTATTCTATCCACATCTTAGGGCAACAGAACTGGGGATGCGGGTGGAGTCAGATTTGAACATTGATGCACCCCAATTTGCCCTCCACTCACCTGGGCCACACACCAGAGATGACCCCAGCAGGCATGGTGTGCAATGGAAAGTGTGCAACAGATCAGGCCCAACGCCGTGGAGTGAAACGGAGTGCTGGCCCATACACAGGCCTATTCTATCCACATCTTAGGGCAACAGAACTGGGGATGCGGGTGGAGTCAGATTTGAACATTGATGCACCCCAGTTTGCCCTCCACACACCTGGGCCACACATCAGAGATGACCCCAGCAGGCATGGTGTACAATGGAAAGTGTACAACAGATCAGGCCCAACGCCGTGGAGTGAAACGGAGTGCTGGCCCATACACAGGCCTATTCTATCCACATCTTAGGGCAACAGAACTGGGGATGCGGGTGGAGTCAGTTTTGAACATTCATGCACCCCAATTTGCCCTCCACTCACCTGGGCCACACCAGAGATGACCCCAGCAGGCATGGTGTACAATCGAAAGTGTGCAACAGATCAGGCCCAACGCCGTGGAGTGAAACGGAGTGCTGGCCCATACACAGGCCTATTCTATCCACATCTTAGGGCAACAGAACTGGGGATGCGGGTGCAGTCAGTTTTGAACATTGATGCACCCCAATTTGACCCCCACCCTCCTGCGCCACACACCAGAGATGACCCCAGCAGGCATGGTGTACAATGCAAAGTGTGCAACAGATCAGGCCCAACGCCGTGCAGTGAAACGGAGTGCTGGCCCATACACAGGCCTATTCTATCCACATTTTAGGGTAAGGTAAGGTAAGGTAAGTTGCTCGGGCGATCTCCGAACTCCAGCGTATCAGTGATCCCTACCTGTCCCTCGCAGCATCCCTTCCGGCTCGCGGGGTCACCGACACCCTAGCGCCTAGGACACTGCGTTCCTCCCCCACCGGGGTTCGAACCGACGCTGTGTCCCTTCCGGCTCGCGGGGTCACCGACACCCTAGCGCCTTGGACATTGCGTTCAGCCTCCACCGGGATTCGAACCGAGCACCTTTAGTTCAGGCGTCACGTGCATGACCGCTGAACTACGAGACCTTCGTTCCACATTTTAGGGCAACAGAACTGGGGATGCGGGTGGAGTCAGATTTGAACATTGATGCAGCCCAATTTGACCTCCACTCACCTGGGCCACACACCAGAGATGACCCCAGCAGGCCTGGTGTACAATGGAAAGTGTGCAACAGATCAGCCCCAACGCCGTGGAGTGAAACGGAGTACTGGCCCATACACAGGCCTATTCTATCCACATCTTAGGGCAACAGAACTGGGGATGCGGGTGGAGTCAGATTTGAACATTGATGCACCCCAATTTGCCCTCCACTCACCTGGGCCACACACCAGAGATGACCCCAGCAGTCATGGTGTACAATGGAAAGTGTACAACAGATCAGGCCCAACGCCGTGGAGTGAAACGGAGTGCTGGCCCATACACAGGCCTATTGTATCCACATCTTAGGGCAACAGAACTGGGGATGCGGGTGGAGTCAGTTTTGAACAACGATGCACCCCAATTTGACCTCCACTCACCTGGGCCACACACCAGAGATGACCCCAGCAGGCATGGTGTACAATGCAAAGTGTGCAACAGATCAGGCCCAACGCCGTGGAGTGAAACGGAGTGCTGGCCCATACACAGGCCTATTCTATCCACATCTTAGGGCAACAGAACTGGGGATGCGGTCGGAGTCAGTTTTGAACATTGATACACCCCAATTTGCCCTCCACTCACCTGGGCCACACCAGAAATGACCCCAGCAGGCATGGTGTAGAATGGAAAGTGTGCAACAGATCAGGCCCAACGCCGTGGAGTGAAACGCAGTGCTGGCCCATACACAGGCCTATTCTATCCACATCTTAGGGCAACAGAACTGGGGATGCGGGTGGAGTCAGTTTTGAACATTGATGCACCCCTATTTGCCCTCCACTCACCTGCGCCACACACCAGAGATGACCCCAGCAGGCATGGTGTACAATGCAAAGTGTGCAACAGATCAGGCCCAACGCTGTGGAGTGAAACGGAGTGCTGGCCCATACACAGGCCTATTCTATCCACATCTTAGGGCAACAGAACTGGGGATGCTGGTGGAGTCAGGTTTGAACAACGATGCACCCCAATTTGACCTCCACTCACCTGGGCCACACACCAGAGATGACCCCAGCAGGCATGGTGTACAATGCAAAGTGTGCAACAGATCAGGCCCAACGCCGTGGAGTGAAACGGAGTGCTGGCCCATACACAGGCCTATTCTATCCACATCTTAGGGCAACAGAACTGGGGATGCGGGTGGAGTCAGTTTTGAACATTGATGCACCCCAATTTGCACTCCAGTGACCTGGGCCACACACCAGAGATGACCCCAGCAGGCATGGTGTACAATGGAAAGTGTGCAACAGATCAGGCCCAACGCCGTGGAGTGAAACGGAGCACTGGCCCATACACAGGCCTATTCTCCCCACATCTTAGGGCAACAGAACTGGGGATGCGGGTGGAGTCAGATTTGAACATTGATGCACCCCAATTTGCCCTCCACTCACCTGGGCCACACACCAGAGATGACCCCAGCAGGCATGGTGTACAATGGAAAGTGTACAACAGATCAGCCCCAACGCCGTGCAGTGAAACGGAGTGCTGGCCCATACACAGGCCTATTCTATCAACATCTTAGGGCAACAGAACTGGGGATGCGGGTGGAGTCAGTTTTGAACATTCATGCACCCCGATTTGCCCTCCACTCACCTGGGCCAAATACCAGAGATGACCCCAGCAGGCATGGTGTACAATGGAAAATGTGCAACAGATCAGGCCCAACGCCGTGGAGTGAAACGGAGTGCTGGCCCATACACAGGCCTATTCTATCCACATCTTAGGGCAACAGAACTGGGGATGCGGGTGGAGTCAGTTTTGAACATTGATGCACCCAAGTTTGACCCCCACTCACCTGCGCCACACACCAGAGATGACCCCAGCAGGCATGGTGTACAATGCAAAGTGTGCAACAGATCAGGCCCAACGCCGTGCAGTGAAACGGAGTGCTGGCCCATACACAGGCCTATTCTATCCACATTTTAGGGCAACAGAACTGGGGATGCGGGTGGAGTCAGATTTGAACATTGATGCAGCCCAATTTGACCTCCACTCACCTGGGCCACACACCAGAGATGACCCCAGCAGGCATGGTGTACAATGCAAAGTCTGCAACAGATCAGGCCCAACGCCGTGGAGTGAAACGGAGTGCTGGCCCATACACAGGCCTATTCTATCCACATCTTAGGGCAACAGAACTGGGGATGCGGGTGGAGTCAGTTTTGAACAACGATGCACCCCAATTTGACCTCCACTCACCTGGGCCACACACCAGAGATGACCCGAGCAGGCAATCTGTACAATGCAAAGTGTGCAACAGATCAGGCCCAACGCCGTGGAGTGAAACGGAGTGCTGGCCCATACACAGGCCTATTCTATCCACATCTTAGGGCAACAGAACTGGGGATGCGGCTGGAGTCAGTTTTGAACATTGATACACCCCAATTTGCCCTCCACTCACCTGGGCCACACCAGAAATGACCCCAGCAGGCATGGTGTAGAATGGAAAGTGTGCAACAGATCAGGCCCAACGCCGTGGAGTGAAACGGAGTGCTGGCCCATACACAGGCCTATTCTATCCACATCTTAGGGCAACAGAACTGGGGATGCGGGTGGAGTCAGATTTGAACATTGATGCACCCCAATTTGCCCTCCACTCACCTGGGCCACACCAGAGATGACCCCAGCAGGCATGGTGTACAATGGAAAGTGTACAACAGATCAGGCCCAACGCCGTGGAGTGAAACGGAGTGCTGGCCCATACACAGGCCTATTCTATCCACATCTTAGGGCAACAGAACTGGGGATGCGGGTGGAGTCAGTTTTGAACATTCGTGCACCCCAATTTGCCCTCCACTCACCTGGGCCACACACCAGAGATGACCCCAGCAGGCATGGTGTACAATGGAAAGTGTGCAACAGATCAGGCCCAACGCCGTGGAGTGAAACGGAGTGCTGGCCCATACACAGGCCTATTCTATCCACATCTTAGGGCAACAGTACTGGGGATGCGGGTGGAGTCAGTTTTGAACATTCGTGCACCCCAATGTGCCCTCCACTCACCTGGGCCACACCAGAGATGACCCCAGCAGGCATGGTGTACAATGGAAAGTGTACAACAGATCAGGCCCAACGCCGTGGAGTGAAACGGAGTGCTGGCCCATACACAGGCCTATTCTATCCACATCTTGGGGCAACAGAACTGGGGATGCGGTTGGAGTCAGTTTTGAACGTTGATGCAGCCCAATTTGCCCTCCACTCACCTGGGCCACACCAGAGATGACCCCAGCAGGCATGGTGTACAATGGAAAGTGTACAACAGATCAGGCCCAACGCCGTGGAGTGAAACGGAGTGCTGGCCCATACACAGGCCTATTCTATCCACATCTTAGGGCAACAGAATTGGGGATGCGGGTGGAGTCAGATTTGAACACTGATGCACCCCAATTTGCCCTCCACTCACCTGGGCCACACCAGAGATGACCCCAGCAGGCATGGTGTACAATGGAGTGTACAACAGATCAGGCCCAACGCCGTGGAGTGAAACGGAGTGCTGGCCCATACACAGGCCTATTCTATCCACATCTTAGGGCAACAGAACTGGGGATGCGGGTGGAGTCAGTTTTGAACATTGATACACCCCAATTTGCCCTCCACTCACCTTGGCCACACCAGAAATGACCCCAGCAGGCATGGTGTAGAATGGAAAGTGTGCAACAGATCAGGCCCAACGCCGTGGAGTGAAACGGAGTGCTGGCCCATACACAGGCCTATTCTATCCACATCTTAGGGCAACAGAGTTGGGGATGCGGGTGGAGTCAGTTTTGAACATTCGTGCACCCCAATGTGCCCTCCACTCACCTGGGCCACACCAGAGATGACCCCAGCAGGCATGGTGTACAATGGAAAGTGTACAACAGATCAGGCCCAACGCCGTGGAGTGAAACGGAGTGCTGGCCCATACACAGGCCTATTCTATCCACATCTTGGGGCAACAGAACTGGGGATGCGGTTGGAGTCAGTTTTGAACATTGATGCAGCCCAATTTGCCCTCCACTCACCTGGGCCACACCAGAGATGACCCCAGCAGGCATGGTGTACAATGGAAAGTGTACAACAGATCAGGCCCAACGCCGTGGAGTGAAACGGAGTGCTGGCCCATACACAGGCCTATTCTATGCACATCTTAGGGCAACAGAACTGCGGTTGCGGGTGGAGTCGGATGTGAACATTGATGCACCCCAATGTGGCCTCCACGTACCTGGGCCACACCAGAGATGACCCCAGCAGGCATGGTGTACAATGGAAAGTGTACAACAGATCAGGCCCAACGCCGTGGAGTGAAACGGAGTGCTGGCCCATACACAGGCCTATTCTATCCACATCTTGGGGCAACAGAACTGGGGATGCGGGTGGAGTCAGTGTTGAACATTGATGCACCCGAATTTGCCCTCCACTCACCTGGGCCAAACACCAGAGATGACCCCAGCAGGCATGGTGTACAATGGAAAGTGTACAACAGATCAGGCCCAACGCCGTGGAGTGAAACGGAGTGCTGGCCCATACACAGGCCTATTCTATCCACATCTTGGGGCAACAGAACTGGGGATGCGGTTGGAGTCAGTTTTGAACATTGATGCAGCCCAATTTGCCCTCCACTCACCTGGGCCACACCAGAGATGACCCCAGCAGGCATGGTGTACAATGGAAAGTGTACAACAGATCAGGCCCAACGCCGTGGAGTCAAACGGAGTGCTGGCCCGTACACAGGCCTATTCTATCCACATCTTAGGGCAACAGACCTGGGGATGCGGGTGGAGTCAGATGTGAACATTGATGCACCCCAATGTGGCCTCCACTTACCTGGGCCACACCAGAGATGACCCCAGCAGGCATGGTGTACAATGGAAAGTGTACAACAGATCAGGCCCAACGCCGTGGAGTGAAACGGAGTGCTGGCCCATACACAGGCCTATTCTATCCACATCTTAGGGCAACAGAATTGGGGATGCGGGTGGAGTCAGTTTTGAACATTCATGCACCCCAATTTGCCCTCCACTCACCTGGGCCACACCAGAGATGACCCCAGCAGGCATGGTGTACAATGGAAAATGTGCAACAGATCAGGCCCAACGCCGTGGAGTGAGACGGAGTGCTGGCCCATACACAGGCCTCTTCTATCCACGGCTTAGGGCAACAGAACTGGGAATGCGGGTGGAGTCAGCTTTGAACATTGATGCACCCCAATTTGCCCTCCACTCACCTGGGCCACACCAGAGATGACCCCAGCAGGCATGGTTTACAATCGAAAGTGTGCAACAGATCAGGCCCAACGCCGTGTAGTGAAACGGAGTGCTGGCCCATACACAGGCCTATTCTATCCACATCTTAGGGCAACAGAGCTGGGGATGCGGGTGGAGTCAGTTTTGAACATTGATGCACCCCAACTTGCCCTCCACTCACCTGGGCCAAACACCAGAGATGACCCCAGCAGGCATGGTGTGCAATGGAAAATGTGCAACAGATGTGGCCCAACGCCGTGGAGTGAAACGGAGTGCTGGCCCATACACAGGCCTATTCTATCCACATCTTAGGGCAACAGAATTTGGGATGCGGGTGGAGTCAGTTTTGAACATTCATGCACCCCAATTTGCCCTCCACTCACCTGGGCCACACCAGAGATGACCCCAGCAGGCATGGTGTACAATGGAAAGTGTGCAACAGATCAGGCCCAACGCCGTGGAGTGAAACGGAGTGCTGGCCCATACACAGGCCTATTCTATCCACATCTTAGGGCAACAGAACTGGGGATGCGGGTGGAGTCAGTTTTGAACACTGATGCAGCCCAATTTGACCTCCACTCACCTGGGCCACACACCAGAGATGACCCCAGCAGGCATGGTGTACAATCGGAAGTGTGCAACAGATCAGGCCCAACGCCGTGGAGTGAAACGGAGTGCTGGCCCATACACAGGCCTATTCTATCCACATCTTAGGGCAACAGAACTGGGGATGCGGGTGGAGTCAGATGTGAACATTGATGCACCCCAATGTGGCCTCCACTTACCTGGGCCACACCAGAGATGACCCCAGCAGGCATGGTGTACAATGGAAAGTGTACAACAGATCAGGCCCAACGCCGTGGAGTGAAACGGAGTGCTGGCCCATACACAGGCCTATTCTATCCACATCTTGGGGCAAGAGAACTGGGGATGCGGTTGGAGTCAGTTTTGAACATTGATGCAGCCCAATTTCCCCTCCAATCACCTGGGCCAAACACCAGAGATGACCCCAGCAGGCATGGTGTACAATCGAAAGTGTGCAACAGATCAGGCCCAACGCCGTGTAGTGAAACGGAGTGCTGGCCCAGACACAGGCCTATTCTATCCACATCTTAGGGCAACAGAACTGGGGATGCGGGTGGAGTCAGTTTTGAACATTGATGCACCCCAACTTGCCCTCCACTCACCTGGGCCAAACACCAGATATGACCCCAGCAGGCATGGTGTGCAATGGAAAATGTGCAACAGATCAGGCCCAACGCCGTGCAGTGAAACGGAGTGCTGGCCCATACACAGGCCTATTCTATCCACGGCTTAGGGCAACAGAATTGGGGATGCGGGTGGAGTCAGTTTTGAACATTGATGCACCCCTATTTGCCCTCCACTCACCTGGGCCACACCAGAGATGACCCCAGCAGGCATGGTGTACAATCGAAAGTGTGCAACAGATCAGGCCCAACGCCGTGGAGTGAAACGGAGTGCTGGCCCATACACAGGCCTATTCTATCCACATCTTAGGGCAACAGAGCTGGGGATGCGGGTGGAGTCAGTTTTGAACATTGATGCACCCCAACTTGCCCTCCACTCACCTAGGCCAAACACCAGAGATGACCCCAGCAGGCATGGTGTACAATGCAAAGTGTGCAACAGATGAGGCCCAACGCCGTGGAGTGAAACGGAGTGCTGGCCCATACACAGGCCTATTCTATCCACATCTTAGGGCAACAGAATTGGGGATGCGGGTGGAGTCAGTTTTGAACATTCATGCACCCCAATTTGCCCTCCACTCACCTGGGCCACACCAGAGATGACCCCAGCAGGCATGGTGTACAATGGAAAATGTTCAACAGATCAGGCCCAACGCCGTGCAGTGAAACGGAGTGCTGGCCGATACACAGGCCTATTCTATCCACATCTTAGGGCAACAGAACTGGGGATGCGGGTGGAGTCAGTTTTGAACACTGATGCAGCCCAATTTGACCTCCACTCACCTGGGCCACACACCAGAGATGACCCCAGCAGGCATGGTGTACAATGGAAAGTGTGCAACAGATCAGGCCCAACGCCGTGGAGTGAAACGGAGTGCTGGCCCATACACAGGCCTATTCTATCCACATCTTAGGGCAACAAAACTGGGGATGCGGGTGGAGTCAGCTTTGAACATTGATGCACCCCAATTTGCCCTCCACTCACCTGGGCCACACACCAGAGATGATTCCAGCAGGCATGGTGTACAATGGAAAATGTGCAACAGATCAGGCCCAACGCCAAGGAGTGAAACGTAGTGCTGGCCCATACACAGGCCTATTCTATCCACATCTTAGGGCAACAGAGCTGGGGATGCGGGTGGAGTCAGTTTTGAACATTGATGCACCCCAACGTGCCCTCCACTCACCTGGGCCAAACACCACAGATGACCCCAGCAGGCATGGTGTGCAATGGAAAGTGTGCAACAGATCAGGCCCAACGCCGTGGAGTGAAACGGAGTGCTGGCCCATACACAGGCCTATTCTATCCACATCTTAGGGCAACAGACCTGGGGATGCGGGTGGAGTCAGGTTTGAACATCGATGCACCCCAATTTGCCCTCCACTCACCTGGGCCACACCAGAGGTGACCCCAGCAGGCATGGTGTACAATGGAAAATGTGCAACAGATCAGGCCCAACGCCAAAAAGTGAAACGTAGTGCTGGCCCATACACAGGCCTATTCTATCCACATCTTAGGGCAACAGAGCTGGGGATGCGGGTGGAGTCAGTTTTGAACATTGATGCACCCCGAAGTGCCCTCCACTCACCTGGGCCAAACACCAGAGATGACCCCAGCAGGCATGGTGTGCAATGGAAAGTTTGCAACAGATTAGGCCCAACGCCGTGGAGTGAAACGGAGTGCTGGCCCATACACAGGCCTATGCTATCCACATCTTAGGGCAACAGAACTCAGGATGCGGGTGGAGTCAGTTTTGAACATTCGTGCACCCCAATTTTCCCTCCACTCACCTGAACCACACACCAGAGATGACTGCAGCAGGCATGATGTACAATGGAAAATGTGCAACAGATCAGGCCCAACGCCGTGGAGTGAAACGGAGTGCTGGCCCATACACAGGCCTATTCTATCCACATCTTAGGGCAACAGAGCTGGGGATGCGGGTGGAGTCAGTTTTGAACATTGATGCACCCCAACTTGCCCTCCACTCACCTGGGCCACACACCAGAGATGACCCCAGCAGGCATGGTGTACAATGCAAAGTGTGCAACAGATGAGGCCCAACGCCGTGGAGTGAAACGGAGTGCTGGCCCATACACAGGCCTATTCTATCCACATCTTAGGGCAACAGAATTGGGGATGCAGGTGGAGTCAGTTTTGAACATTCATGCACCCCAATTTGCCCTCCACTCACCTGGGCCACACCAGAGATGACCCCAGCAGGCATGGTGTACAATGGAAAATGTTCAACAGATCAGGCCCAACGCCGTGCAGTGAAACGGAGTGCTGGCCGATACACAGGCCTATTCTATCCACATCTTAGGGCAACAGAACTGGGGATGCGGGTGGAGTCAGTTTTGAACACTGATGCAGCCCAATTGGACCTCCACTCACCTGGGCCACACACCAGAGATGACCCCAGCAGGCATGGTGTACAATGGAAAGTGTGCAACAGATCAGGCCCAACGCCGTGGAGTGAAACGGAGTGCTGGCCCATACACAGGCCTATTCTATCCACATCTTAGGGCAACAAAACTGGGGATGCGGGTGGAGTCAGTTTTGAACATTGATGCACCCCAATTTGCCCTCCACTCACCTGGGCCACACACCAGAGATGATTCCAGCAGGCATGGTGTACAATGGAAAATGTGCAACAGATCAGGCCCAACGCCAAGGAGTGAAACGTAGTGCTGGCCCATACACAGGCCTATTCTATCCACATCTTAGGGCAACAGAGCTGGGGATGCGGGTGGAGTCAGTTTTGAACATTGATGCACCCCAACGTGCCCTCCACTCACCTGGGCCAAACACCACAGATGACCCCAGCAGGCATGGTGTGCAATGGAAAGTGTGCAACAGATCAGGCCCAACGCCGTGGAGTGAAACGGAGTGCTGGCCCATACACAGGCCTATTCTATCCACATCTTAGGGCAACAGAACTGGGGATGCGGGTGGAGTCAGGTTTGAACATCGATGCACCACAATTTGCCCTCCACTCACCTGGGCCACACCAGAGGTGACCCCAGCAGGCATGGTGTACAATGGAAAATGTGCAACAGATCAGGCCCAACGCCAAGGAGTGAAACGTAGTGCTGGCCCATACACAGGCCTATTCTATCCACATCTTAGGGCAACAGAGCTGGGGATGCGGGTGGAGTCAGTTTTGAACATTGATGCACCCCGACGTGCCCTCCACTCACCTGGGCCAAACACCAGAGATGACCCCAGCAGGCATGGTGTGCAATGGAAAGTTTGCAACAGATTAGGCCCAACGCCGTGGAGTGAAACGGAGTGCTGGCCCATACACAGGCCTATGCTATCCACATCTTAGGGCAACAGAACTCAGGATGCGGGTGGAGTCAGTTTTGAACATTCGTGCACCCCAATTTGCCCTCCACTCACCTGAACCACACACCAGAGATGACTGCAGCAGGCATGATGTACAATGGAAAATGTGCAACAGATCAGGCCCAACGCCGTGGAGTGAAACGGAGTGCTGGCCCATACACAGGCCTATTCTATCCACATCTTAGGGCAACAGAGCTGGGGATGCGGGTGGAGTCAGTTTTGAACATTGATGCACCCCAACTTGCCCTCCACTCACCTGGGCCAAACACCAGAGATGACCCCAGCAGGCATGGTGTGCAATGGAAAGTTTGCAACAGATGAGGCCCAACGCCGTGGAGTGAAACGGAGTGCTGGCCCATACACAGGCCTATTCTATCCACATCGTAGGGCAACAGATCTGGGGATGCGGGTGGAGTCAGTTTTGAACATTCATGCACCAAAATTTGCCCTCCACTCACCTGGGCCACACCAGAGATGACCCCAGCAGGCATGGTGTACAATGGAAAGTGTGCAACACATCAGGCCCAACGCCGTGGAGTGAAACGGAGTGCTGGCCCATACACAGGCCTATTCTATCCACATCTTAGGGCAACAGAGCTGGGGATGCGGGTGGAGTCAGATTTGAACATTGATGCACCCCAACTTGCCCTCCACTCACCTAGGCCAAACACCAGAGATGACCCCAGCAGGCATGGTGTACAATGCAAAGTGTGCAACAGATGAGGCCCAACGCCGTGGAGTGAAACGGAGTGCTGGCCCATACACAGGCCTATTCTATCCACATCTTAGGGCAACAGAATTGGGGATGCGGGTGGAGTCAGTTTTGAACATTCATGCACCCCAATTTGCCCTCCACTCACCTGGGCCACACCAGAGATGACCCCAGCAGGCATGGTGTACAATGGAAAATGTTCAACAGATCAGGCCCAACGCCGTGCAGTGAAACGGAGTGCTGGCCGATACACAGGCCTATTCTATCCACATCTTAGGGCAACAGAACTGGGGATGCGGGTGGAGTCAGTTTTGAACACTGATGCAGCCCAATTTGACCTCCACTCACCTGGGCCACACACCAGAGATGACCCCAGCAGGCATGGTGTACAATGGAAAGTGTGCAACAGATCAGGCCCAACGCCGTGGAGTGAAACGGAGTGCTGGCCCATACACAGGCCTATTCTATCCACATCTTAGGGCAACAAAACTGGGGATGCGGGTGGAGTCAGTTTTGAACATTGATGCACCCCAATTTGCCCTCCACTCACCTGGGCCACACACCAGAGATGATTCCAGCAGGCATGGTGTACAATGGAAAATGTGCAACAGATCAGGCCCAACGCCAAGGAGTGAAACGTAGTGCTGGCCCATACACAGGCCTATTCTATCCACATCTTAGGGCAACAGAGCTGGGGATGCGGGTGGAGTCAGTTTTGAACATTGATGCACCCCAACGTGCCCTCCACTCACCTGGGCCAAACACCACAGATGACCCCAGCAGGCATGGTGTGCAATGGAAAGTGTGCAACAGATCAGGCCCAACGCCGTGGAGTGAAACGGAGTGCTGGCCCATACACAGGCCTATTCTATCTTAGGGCAACAGAACTGGGGATGCGGGTGGAGTCAGGTTTGAACATCGATGCACCCCAATTTGCCCTCCACTCACCTGGGCCACACCAGAGGTGACCCCAGCAGGCATGGTGTACAATGGAAAATGTGCAACAGATCAGGCCCAACGCCAAGGAGTGAAACGTAGTGCTGGCCCATACACAGGCCTATTCTATCCACATCTTAGGGCAACAGAGCTGGGGATGCGGGTGGAGTCAGTTTTGAACATTGATGCACCCCGACGTGCCCTCCACTCACCTGGGCCAAACACCAGAGATGACCCCAGCAGGCATGGTGTGCAATGGAAAGTTTGCAACAGATTAGGCCCAACGCCGTGGAGTGAAACGGAGTGCTGGCCCATACACAGGCCTATGCTATCCACATCTTAGGGCAACAGAACTCAGGATGCGGGTGGAGTCAGTTTTGAACATTCGTGCACCCCAATTTGCCCTCCACTCACCTGAACCACACACCAGAGATGACTGCAGCAGGCATGATGTACAATGGAAAATGTGCAACAGATCAGGCCCAACGCCGTGGAGTGAAACGCAGTGCTGGCCCATACACAGGCCTATTCTATCCACATCTTAGGGCAACAGAGCTGGGGATGCGGGTGCAGTCAGTTTTGAACATTGATGCACCCCAACTTGCCCTCCACTCACCTGGGCCAAACACCAGAGATGACCCCAGCAGGCATGGTGTGCAATGGAAAGTTTGCAACAGATGAGGCCCAACGCCGTGGAGTGAAACGGAGTGCTGGCCCATACACAGGCCTATTCTATCCACATCGTAGGGCAACAGATCTGGGGATGCGGGTGGAGTCAGTTTTGAACATTCATGCACCAAAATTTGCCCTCCACTCACCTGGGCCACACCAGAGATGACCCCAGCAGGCATGGTGTACAATGGAGAATGTGCAACACATCAGGCCCAACGCCGTGGAGTGAAACGGAGTGCTGGCCCATACACAGGCCTATTCTATCCACACCTTAGGGCAACAGAGCTGGGGATGCGGGTGGAGTCAGTTTTGAACACTGCTGCACCCCAACTTGCCCTCCACTCACCTAGGCCAAACACCAGAGATGACCCCAGCAGGCATGGTGTACAATGCAAAGTGTGCAACAGATGAGGCCCAACGCCGTGGAGTGAAACGGAGTGCTGGCCCATACACAGGCCTATTCTATCCACATCTTAGGGCAACAGAATTGGGGATGCGGGTGGAGTCAGTTTTGAACATTCATGCACCCCAATTTGCCCTCCACTCACCTGGGCCACACCAGAGATGACCCCAGCAGGCATGGTGTACAATGGAAAATGTTCAACAGATCAGGCCCAACGCCGTGCAGTGAAACGGAGTGCTGGCCGATACACAGGCCTATTCTATCCACATCCTAGGGCAACAGAACTGGGGATGCGGGTGGAGTCAGCTTTGAACACTGATGCAGCCCAATTTGACCTCCACTCACCTGGGCCACACACCAGAGATGACCCCAGCAGGCATGGTGTACAATGGAAAGTGTGCAACAGATCAGGCCCAACGCCGTGGAGTGAAACGGAGTGCTGGCCCATACACAGGCCTATTCTATCCACATCTTAGGGCAACAAAACTGGGGATGCGGGTGGAGTCAGTTTTGAACATTGATGCACCCCAATTTGCCCTCCACTCACCTGGGCCACACACCAGAGATGATTCCAGCAGGCATGGTGTACAATGGAAAATGTGCAACAGATCAGGCCCAACGCCAAGGAGTGAAACGTAGTGCTGGCCCATACACAGGCCTATTCTATCCACATCTTAGGGCAACAGAGCTGGGGATGCGGGTGGAGTCAGTTTTGAACATTGATGCACCCCAACGTGCCCTCCACTCACCTGGGCCAAACACCACAGATGACCCCAGCAGGCATGGTGTGCAATGGAAAGTGTGCAACAGATCAGGCCCAACGCCGTGGAGTGAAACGGAGTGCTGGCCCATACACAGGCCTATTCTATCCACATCTTAGGGCAACAGACCTGGGGATGCGGGTGGAGTCAGGTTTGAACATCGATGCACCCCAATTTGCCCTCCACTCACCTGGGCCACACCAGAGGTGACCCCAGCAGGCATGGTGTACAATGGAAAATGTGCAACAGATCAGGCCCAACGCCAAGGAGTGAAACGTAGTGCTGGCCCATACACAGGCCTATTCTATCCACATCTTAGGGCAACAGAGCTGGGGATGCGGGTGGAGTCAGTTTTGAACATTGATGCACCCCGACGTGCCCTCCACTCACCTGGGCCAAACACCAGAGATGACCCCAGCAGGCATGGTGTACAATGCAAAGTGTGCAACAGATGAGGCCCAACGCCGTGGAGTGAAACGGAGTGCTGGCCCATACACAGGCCTATTCTATCCACATCTTAGGGCAACAGAATTGGGGATGCGGGTGGAGTCAGTTTTGAACATTCATGCACCCCAATTTGCCCTCCACTCACCTGGGCCACACCAGAGATGACCCCAGCAGGCATGGTGTACAATGGAAAATGTTCAACAGATCAGGCCCAACGCCGTGCAGTGAAACGGAGTGCTGGCCGATACACAGGCCTATTCTATCCACATCTTAGGGCAACAGAACTGGGGATGCGGGTGGAGTCAGTTTTGAACACTGATGCAGCCCAATTTGACCTCCACTCACCTGGGCCACACACCAGAGATGACCCCAGCAGGCATGGTGTACAATGGAAAGTGTGCAACAGATCAGGCCCAACGCCGTGGAGTGAAACGGAGTGCTGGCCCATACACAGGCCTATTCTATCCAAATCGTAGGGCAACAAAACTGGGGATGCGGGTGGAGTCAGTTTTGAACATTGATGCACCCCAATTTGCCCTCCACTCACCTGGGCCACACACCAGAGATGATTCCAGCAGGCATGGTGTACAATGGAAAGTGTGCAACAGATCAGGCCCAACGCCGTGGAGTGAAACGGAGTGCTGGCCCATACACAGGCCTATTCTATCCACATCTTAGGGCAACAAAACTGGGGATGCGGGTGGAGTCAGTTTTGAACATTGATGCACCCCAATTTGCCCTCCACTCACCTGGGCCACACACCAGAGATGATTCCAGCAGGCATGGTGTACAATGGAAAATGTGCAACAGATCAGGCCCAACGCCAAGGAGTGAAACGTAGTGCTGGCCCATACACAGGCCTATTCTATCCACATCTTAGGGCAACAGAGCTGGGGATGCGGGTGGAGTCAGTTTTGAACATTGATGCACCCCAACGTGCCCTCCACTCACCTGGGCCAAACACCACAGATGACCCCAGCAGGCATGGTGTGCAATGGAAAGTGTGCAACAGATCAGGCCCAACGCCGTGGAGTGAAACGGAGTGCTGGCCCATACACAGGCCTATTCTATCCACATCTTAGGGCAACAGAACTGGGGATGCGGGTGGAGTCAGGTTTGAACATCGATGCACCCCAATTTGCCCTCCACTCACCTGGGCCACACCAGAGGTGACCCCAGCAGGCATGGTGTACAATGGAAAATGTGCAACAGATCAGGCCCAACGCCAAGGAGTGAAACGTAGTGCTGGCCCATACACAGGCCTATTCTATCCACATCTTAGGGCAACAGAGCTGGGGATGCGGGTGGAGTCAGTTTTGAACATTGATGCACCCCGACGTGCCCTCCACTCACCTGGGCCAAACACCAGAGATGACCCCAGCAGGCATGGTGTGCAATGGAAAGTTTGCAACAGATTAGGCCCAACGCCGTGGAGTGAAACGGAGTGCTGGCCCATACACAGGCCTATGCTATCCACATCTTAGGGCAACAGAACTCAGGATGCGGGTGGAGTCAGTTTTGAACAGTCGTGCACCCCAATTTGCCCTCCACTCACCTGAACCACACACCAGAGATGACTGCAGCAGGCATGATGTACAATGGAAAATGTGCAACAGATCAGGCCCAACGCCGTGGAGTGAAACGGAGTGCTGGCCCATACACAGGCCTATTCTATCCACATCTTAGGGCAACAGAGCTGGGGATGCGGGTGGAGTCAGTTTTGAACATTGATGCACCCCAACTTGCCCTCCACTCACCTGGGCCAAACACCAGAGATGACCCCAGCAGGCATGGTGTGCAATGGAAAGTTTGCAACAGATGAGGCCCAACGCCGTGGAGTGAAACGGAGTGCTGGCCCATACACAGGCCTATTCTATCCACATCTTAGGGCAACAGAGCTGGGGATGCGGGTGGAGTCAGTTTTGAACATTGATGCACCCCGACGTGCCCTCCACTCACCTGGGCCACACACCAGAGATGACCCCAGCAGGCATGGTGTGCAATGGAAAGTTTGCAACAGATTAGGCCCAACGCCGTGGAGTGAAACGGAGTGCTGGCCCATACACAGGCCTATGCTATCCACATCTTAGGGCAACAGAACTCAGGATGCGGGTGGAGTCAGTTTTGAACAGTCGTGCACCCCAATTTGCCCTCCACTCACCTGAACCACACACCAGAGATGACTGCAGCAGGCATGATGTACAATGGAAAATGTGCAACAGATCAGGCCCAACGCCGTGGAGTGAAACGGAGTGCTGGCCCATACACAGGCCTATTCTATCCACATCGTAGGGCAACAGATCTGGGGATGCGGGTGGAGTCAGTTTTGAACATTCATGCACCAAAATTTGCCCTCCACTCACCTGGGCCACACCAGAGATGACCCCAGCAGGCATGGTGTACAATGGAGAATGTGCAACACATCAGGCCCAACGCCGTGGAGTGAAACGGAGTGCTGGCCCATACACAGGCCTATTCTATCCACATCTTAGGGCAACAGAACTGGGGATGCGGGTGGGGTCAGGTTTGAACATTGATGCAGCCAAATTTGCCCTCCACTCACCTGGGCCACACACCAGAGATGACCCCAGCACGCATGGTGTACAATGCAAAGTGTGCGAAAGATCAGGCCCAACGCCGTGGAGTGAAACGGAGTACTGGCCCATACACAGGCCTATTCTATCCACATCTTAGGGCAACAGAACTGGAGATGCGGGTGGAGTCAGTTTTCAACATTGATGCACCCCAATTTGACCTCCATTCACCTGGGCCACACACCAGAGATGACCCCAGCAGGCATGGTGTACAATGCAAAGTGTGCAACAGATCAGGCCCAACGCCGTGGAGTGAAACGGAGTGCTGGCCCATACACAGGCCTATTCTATCCACATCTTAGGGCAACGGAACTGGAGATGCGGGTGGAGTCAGATTTGAACATTGATGCACCCCAATTTGCCCTCCACTCACCTGGGCCAAACACCAGAGATGACCCCAGCAGGCATGGTGTGCAATGGAAAGTGTGCAACAGATCAGGCCCAACGCCGTGGAGTGAAACGGAGTGCTGGCCCATACACAGGCCTATTCTATCCACATCTTAGGGCAACAGAACTGGGGATGCGGGTGGAGTCAGTTTTGAACACTGATGCAGCCCAATTTGACCTCCACTCACCTGGGCCACACACCAGAGATGACCCCAGCAGGCATGGTGTACAATCGGAAGTGTGCAACAGATCAGGCCCAACGCCGTGGAGTGAAACGGAGTGCTGGCCCATACACAGGCCTATTCTATCCACATCTTAGGGCAACAGAACTGGGGATGCGGGTGGAGTCAGATGTGAACATTGATGCACCCCAACGTGGCCTCCACTTACCTGGGCCACACCAGAGATGACCCCAGCAGGCATGGTGTACATCGGAAAGTGTACAACAGATCAGGCCCAACGCCGTGGAGTGAAACGGAGTGCTGGCCCATACACAGGCCTATTCTATCCACATCTTAGGGCAACAGAACTGGGGATGCGGGTGGAGTCAGATGTGAACATTGATGCACCCCGATGTGGCCTCCACTTACCTGGGCCACACCAGAGATGACCCCAGCAGGCATGGTGTACAATGGAAAGTGTACAACAGATCAGGCCCAACGCCGTGGAGTGAAACGGAGTGCTGGCCCATACACAGGCCTATTCTATCCACATCTTGGGGCAACAGAACTGGGGATGCGGTTGGAGTCAGTTTTGAACATTGATGCAGCCCAATTTCCCCTCCACTCACCTGGGCCAAACACCAGAGATTACCCCAGCAGGCATGGTGTACAATCGAAAGTGTGCAACAGATCAGGCCCAACGCCGTGTAGTGAAACGGAGTGCTGGCCCAGACACAGGCCTATTCTATCCACATCTTAGGGCAACCGAACTGGGGATGCGGGTGGAGTCAGTTTTGAACATTGATGCACCCCAACTTGCCCTCCACTCACCTGGGCCAAACACCAGATATGACCCCAGCAGGCATGGTGTGCAATGGAAAATGTGCAACAGATGAGGCCCAACGCCGTGGAGTGAAACGGAGTGCTGGCCCATACACAGGCCTATTCTATCCACGGCTTAGGGCAACAGAATTGGGGATGCGGGTGGAGTCAGTTTTGAACATTGATGCACCCCAATTTGCCCTCCACTCACCTGGGCCACACCAGAGATGACCCCAGCAGGCATGGTGTACAATCGAAAGTGTGCAACAGATCAGGCCCAACGCCGTGGAGTGAAACGGAGTGCTGGCCCATACACAGGCCTATTCTATCCACATCTGAGGGCAACAGAATTGGGGATGCGGGTGGAGTCAGTTTTGAACATTCATGCACCCCAATTTGCCCTCCACTCACCTGGGCCACACCAGAGATGACCCCAGCAGGCATGGTGTACAATGGAAAATGTTCAACAGATCAGGCCCAACGCCGTGCAGTGAAACGGAGTGCTGGCCCATACACAGGCCTATTCTATCCACATCTTAGGGCAACAGAACTGGGGATGCGGGTGGAGTCAGTTTTGAACACTGATGCAGCCCAATTTGACCTCCACTCACCTGGGCCACACACCAGAGATGACCCCAGCAGGCATGGTGTACAATGGAAAGTGTGCAACAGATCAGGCCCAACGCCGTGGAGTGAAACGGAGTGCTGGCCCATACACAGGCCTATTCTATCCACATCTTAGGGCAACAAAACTCGGGATGCGGGTGGAGTCAGATTTGAACATTGATGCACCCCAATTTGCCCTCCACTCACCTGGGCCGGACACCAGAGATGATTCCAGCAGTCATGGTGTACAATGGAAAATGTGCAACAGATCAGGCCCAACGCCAAGGAGTGAAACGTAGTGCTGGCCCATACACAGGCCTATTCTATCCACATCTTAGGGCAACAGAGCTGGGGATGCGGGTGGAGTCAGTTTTGAACATTGATGCACCCCAACGTGCCCTCCACTCACCTGGGCCAAACACCACAGATGACCCCAGCAGGCATGGTGTGCAATGGAAAGTTTGCAACAGATCAGGCCCAACGCCGTGGAGTGAAACGGAGTGCTGGCCCATACACAGGCCTATTCTATCCACATCTTAGGGCAACAGAACTGGGGATGCGGGTGGAGTCAGGTTTGAACATCGATGCACCCCAATTTGCCCTCCACTCACCTGGGCCACACCAGAGGTGACCCCAGCAGGCATGGTGTACAATGGAAAATGTGCAACAGATCAGGCCCAACGCCAAGGAGTGAAACGTAGTGCTGGCCCATACACAGGCCTATCCTATCCACATCTTAGGGCAACAGAGCTGGGGATGCGGGTGGAGTCAGTTTTGAACATTGATGCACCCCGACGTGCCCTCCACTCACCTGGGCCAAACACCAGAGATGACCCCAGCAGGCATGGTGTGCAATGGAAAGTTTGCAACAGATTAGGCCCAACGCCGTTGAGTGAAACGGAGTGCTGGCCCATACACAGGCCTATGCTATCCACATCTTAGGGCAACAGAACTCAGGATGCGGGTGGAGTCAGTTTTGAACATTCGTGCACCCCAATTTGCCCTCCACTCACCTGAACCACACACCAGAGATGACTGCAGCAGGCATGATGTACAATGGAAAATGTGCAACAGATCAGGCCCAACGCCGTGGAGTGAAACGGAGTGCTGGCCCATACACAGGCCTATTCTATCCACATCTTAGGGCAACAGAGCTGGGGATGCGGGTGGAGTCAGTTTTGAACATTGATGCACCCCAACTTGCCCTCCACTCACCTGGGCCAAACACCAGAGATGACCCCAGCAGGCATGGTGTGCAATGGAAAGTTTGCAACAGATGAGGCCCAACGCCGTGGAGTGAAACGGAGTGCTGGCCCATACACAGGCCTATTCTATCCACATCTTAGGGCAACAGATCTGGGGATGCGGGTGGAGTCAGTTTTGAACATTCATGCACCAAAATTTGCCCTCCACTCACCTGGGCCACACCAGAGATGACCCCAGCAGGCATGGTGTACAATGGAGAATGTGCAACACATCAGGCCCAACGCCGTGGAGTGAAACGGAGTGCTGGCCCATACACAGGCCTATTCTATCCACATCTTAGGGCAACAGAGCTGGGGATGCGGGTGGAGTCAGTTTTGAACATTGATGCACCCCAACTTGCCCTCCACTCACCTAGGCCAAACACCAGAGATGACCCCAGCAGGCATGGTGTACAATGCAAAGTGTGCAACAGATGAGGCCCAACGCCGTGGAGTGAAACGGAGTGCTGGCCCATACACAGGCCTATTCTATCCACATCTTAGGGCAACAGAACTGGGGATGCGGGTGGAGTCAGTTTTGAACATTCATGCACCCCAATGTGCCCTCCACTCACCTGGGCCACACCAGAGATGACCCCAGCAGGCATGGTGTACAATGGAAAATGTTCAACAGATCAGGCCGAACGCCGTGCAGTGAAACGGAGTGCTGGCCGATACACAGGCCTATTCTATCCACATCTTAGGGCAACAGAACTGGGGATGCGGGTGGAGTCAGTTTTGAACACTGATGCAGCCCAATTTGACCTCCACTCACCTGGGCCACACACCAGAGATGACCCCAGCAGGCATGGTGTACAATGGAAAGTGTGCAACAGATCAGGCCCAACGCCGTGGAGTGAAACGGAGTGCTGGCCCATACACAGGCCTATTCTATCCACATCTTAGGGCAACAAAACTGGGGATGCGGGTGGAGTCAGTTTTGAACATTGATGCACCCCAATTTGCCCTCCACTCACCTGGGCCACACACCAGAGATGATTCCAGCAGGCATGGTGTACAATGGAAAATGTGCAACAGATCAGGCCCAACGCCAAGGAGTGAAACGTAGTGCTGGCCCATACACAGGCCTATTCTATCCACATCTTAGGGCAACAGAGCTGGGGATGCGGGTGGAGTCAGTTTTGAACATTGATGCACCCCAACGTGCCCTCCACTCACCTGGGCCACACACCACAGATGACCCCAGCAGGCATGGTGTGCAATGGAAAGTGTGCAACAGATCAGGCCCAACGCCGTGGAGTGAAACGGAGTGCTGGCCCATACACAGGCCTATTCTATCCACATCTTAGGGCAACAGAGCTGGGGATGCGGGTGGAGTCAGGTTTGAACATCGATGCACCCCAATTTGCCCTCCACTCACCTGGGCCACACCAGAGGTGACCCCAGCAGGCATGGTGTACAATGGAAAATGTGCAACAGATCAGGCCCAACGCCAAGGAGTGAAACGTAGTGCTGGCCCATACACAGGCCTATTCTATCCACATCTTAGGGCAACAGAGCTGGGGATGCGGGTGGAGTTAGTTTTGAACATCGATGCACCCCGACGTGCCCTCCACTCACCTGGGCCAAACACCAGAGATGACCCCAGCAGGCATGGTGTACAATGCAAAGTGTGCAACAGATGAGGCCCAACGCCGTGGAGTGAAACGGAGTGCTGGCCCATACACAGGCCTATTCTATCCACATCTTAGGGCAACAGAATTGGGGATGCGGGTGGAGTCAGTTTTGAACATTCATGCACCCCAATTTGCCCTCCACTCACCTGGGCCACACCAGAGATGACCCCAGCAGGCATGGTGTACAATGGAAAATGTTCAACAGATCAGGCCCAACGCCGTGCAGTGAAACGGAGTGCTGGCCGATACACAGGCCTATTCTATCCACATCTTAGGGCAACAGAACTGGGGATGCGGGTGGAGTCAGTTTTGAACACTGATGCAGCCCAATTTGACCTCCACTCACCTGGGCCACACACCAGAGATGACCCCAGCAGGCATGGTGTACAATGGAAAGTGTGCAACAGATCAGGCCCAACGCCGTGGAGTGAAACGGAGTGCTGGCCCATACACAGGCCTATTCTATCCACATCTTAGGGCAACAAAACTGGGGATGCGGGTGGAGTCAGTTTTGAACATTGATGCACCCCAATTTGCCCTCCACTCACCTGGGCCACACACCAGAGATGATTCCAGCAGGCATGGTGTACAATGGAAAATGTGCAACAGATCAGGCCCGACGCCAAGGAGTGAAACGTAGTGCTGGCCCATACACAGGCCTATTCTATCCACATCTTAGGGCAACAGAGCTGGGGATGCGGGTGGAGTCAGTTTTGAACATTGATGCACCCCAACGTGCCCTCCACTCACCTGGGCCAAACACCAGAGATGACCCCAGCAGGCATGGTGTGCAATGGAAAGTGTGCAACAGATCAGGCCCAACGCCGTGGAGTGAAACGGAGTGCTGGCCCATACACAGGCCTATTCTATCCACATCTTAGGGCAACAGAACTGGGGATGCGGGTGGAGTCAGGTTTGAACATCGATGCACCCCAATTTGCCCTCCACTCACCTGGGCCACACCAGAGGTGACCCCAGCAGGCATGGTGTACAATGGAAAATGTGCAACAGATCAGGCCCAACGCCAAGGAGTGAAACGTAGTGCTGGCCCATACACAGGCCTATTCTATCCACATCTTAGGGCAACAGAGCTGGGGATGCGGGTGGAGTCAGTTTTGAACATTGATGCACCCCGACGTGCCCTCCACTCACCTGGGCCAAACACCAGAGATGACCCCAGCAGGCATGGTGTGCAATGGAAAGTTTGCAACAGATTAGGCCCAACGCCGTGGAGTGAAACGGAGTGCTGGCCCATACACAGGCCTATGCTATCCACATCTTAGGGCAACAGAACTCAGGATGCGGGTGGAGTCAGTTTTGAACATTCGTGCACCCCAATTTGCCCTCCACTCACCTGAACCACACACCAGAGATGACTGCAGCAGGCATGATGTACAATGGAAAATGTGCAACAGATCAGGCCCAACGCCGTGGAGTGAAACGGAGTGCTGGCCCATACACAGGCCTATTCTATCCACATCTTAGGGCAACAGAGCTGGGGATGCGGGTGGAGTCAGTTTTGAACATTGATGCACCCCAACTTGCCCTCCACTCACCTGGGCCAAACACCAGAGATGACCCCAGCAGGCATGGTGTGCAATGGAAAGTTTGCAACAGATGAGGCCCAACGCCGTGGAGTGAAACGGAGTGCTGGCCCATACACAGGCCTATTCTATCCACATCGTAGGGCAACAGATCTGGGGATGCGGGTGGAGTCAGTTTTGAACATTCATGCACCAAAATTTGCCCTCCACTCACCTGGGCCACACCAGAGATGACCCCAGCAGGCATGGTGTACAATGGAGAATGTGCAACACATCAGGCCCAACGCCGTGGAGTGAAACGGAGTGCTGGCCCATACACAGGCCTATTCTATCCACATCTTAGGGCAACAGAACTGGGAATGCAGGTGGGGTCAGGTTTGAACATTGATGCAGCCAAATTTGCCCTCCACTCACCTGGGCCACACACCAGAGATGACCCCAGCAGGCATGGTGTACAATGCAAAGTGTGCGAAAGATCAGGCCCAACGCCGTGGAGTGAAACGGAGTACTGGCCCATACACAGGCCTATTCTATCCACATCTTAGGGCAACAGAACTGGAGATGCGGGTGGAGTCAGTTTTCAACATTGATGCACCCCAATTTGACCTCCATTCACCTGGGCCACACACCAGAGATGACCCCAGCAGGCATGGTGTACAATGCAAAGTGTGCAACAGATCAGGCCCAACGCCGTGGAGTGAAACGGAGTGCTGGCCCATACACAGGCCTATTCTATCCACATCTTAGGGCAACAGAACTGGAGATGCGGGTGGAGTCAGTTTTGAACATTAATGCACCCCAATTTGCCCTCCACTCACCTGGGCCACACACCAGAGATGACCCCAGCAGGCATGGTGTACAATGGAAAATGTGCAACAGATCAGGCCCAACGCCGTGGAGTGAAACGGAGTGCTGGCCCATACACAGGCCTATTCTATCCACATCTTAGGGCAACAGACCTGGGGATGCGGGTGGAGTCAGATTTGCACATTGATGCACCCCAATTTGCCCTCCACTCACCTGGGCCAAACACCAGAGATGACCCCAGCAGGCATGGTGTGCAATGGAAAGTGTGCAACAGATCAGGCCCAACGCCGTGGAGTGAAACGGAGTGCTGGCCCATACACAGGCCTATTCTATCCACGGCTTAGGGCAACAGAACTGGGGATGCGGGTGGAGTCAGTTTTGAACACTGATGCAGCCCAATTTGACCTCCACTCACCTGGGCCACACACCAGAGATGACCCCAGCAGGCATGGTGTACAATCGGAAGTGTGCAACAGATCAGGCCCAACGCCGTGGAGTGAAACGGAGTGCTGGCCCATACACAGGCCTATTCTATCCACATCTTAGGGCAACAGAACTGGGGATGCGGGTGGAGTCAGATGTGAACATTGATGCACCCCAACGTGGCCTCCACTTACCTGGGCCACACCAGAGATGACCCCAGCAGGCATGGTGTACAATGGAAAGTGTACAACAGATCAGGCCCAACGCCGTGGAGTGAAACGGAGTGCTGGCCCATACACAGGCCTATTCTATCCACATCTTAGGGCAACAGAACTGGGGATGCGGGTGGAGTCAGTTTTGAACATTGATGCACCCCGATGTGGCCTCCACTTACCTGGGCCACACCAGAGATGACCCCAGCAGGCATGGTGTACAATGGAAAGTGTACAACAGATCAGGCCCAACGCCGTGGAGTGAAACGGAGTGCTGGCCCATACACAGGCCTATTCTATCCACATCTTGGGGCAACAGAACTGGGGATGCGGTTGGAGTCAGTTTTGAACATTGATGCAGCCCAATTTCCCCTCCACTCACCTGGGCCAAACACCAGAGATGACCCCAGCAGGCATGGTGTACAATCGAAAGTGTGCAACAGATCAGGCCCAACGCCGTGTAGTGAAACGGAGTGCTGGCCCAGACACAGGCCTATTCTATCCACATCTTAGGGCAACAGAACTGGGGATGCGGGTGGAGTCAGTTTTGAACATTGATGCACCCCAACTTGCCCTCCAATCACCTGGGCCAAACACCAGATATGACCCCAGCAGGCATGGTGTGCAATGGAAAATGTGCAACAGATGAGGCCCAACGCCGTGGAGTGAAACGGAGTGCTGGCCCATACACAGGCCTATTCTATCCACGGCTTAGGGCAACAGAATTGGGGATGCGGGTGGAGTCAGTTTTGAACATTGATGCACCCCAATTTGCCCTCCACTCACCTGGGCCACACCAGAGATGACCCCAGCAGGCATGGTGTACAATCGAAAGTGTGCAACAGATCAGGCCCAACGCCGTGGAGTGAAACGGAGTGCTGGCCCATACACAGGCCTATTCTATCCACATCTTAGGGCAACAGAGCTGGGGATGCGGGTGGAGTCAGTTTTGAACATTGATGCACCCCAACTTGCCCTCCACTCACCTAGGCCAAACACCAGAGATGACCCCAGCAGGCATGGTGTACAATGCAAAGTGTGCAACAGATGAGGCCCAACGCCGTGGAGTGAAACGGAGTGCTGGCCCATACACAGGCCTATTCTATCCACATCTTAGGGCAACAGAATTGGGGATGCGGGTGGAGTCAGTTTTGAACATTCATGCACCCCAATTTGCCCTCCACTCACCTGGGCCACACCAGAGATGACCCCAGCAGGCATGGTGTACAATGGAAAATGTTCAACAGATCAGGCCCAACGCCGTGCAGTGAAACGGAGTGCTGGCCGATACACAGGCCTATTCTATCCACATCTTAGGGCAACAGAACTGGGGATGCGGGTGGAGTCAGTTTTGAACACTGATGCAGCCCAATTTGACCTCCACTCACCTGGGCCACACACCAGAGATGACCCCAGCAGGCATGGTGTACAATGGAAAGTGTGCAACAGATCAGGCCCAACGCCGTGCAGTGAAACGGAGTGCTGGCCCATACACAGGCCTATTCTATCCACATCTTAGGGCAACAAAACTGGGGATGCGGGTGGAGTCAGATTTGAACATTGATGCACCCCAATTTGCCCTCCACTCACCTGGGCCACACACCAGAGATGATTCCAGCAGGCATGGTGTACAATGGAAAATGTGCAACAGATCAGGCCCAACGCCAAGGAGTGAAACGTAGTGCTGGCCCATACACAGGCCTATTCTATCCACATCTTAGGGCAACAGAGCTGGGGATGCGGGTGGAGTCAGTTTTGAACATTGATGCACCCCAACGTGCCCTCCACTCACCTGGGCCAAACACCACAGATGACCCCAGCAGGCATGGTGTGCAATGGAAAGTTTGCAACAGATCAGGCCCAACGCCGTGGAGTGAAACGGAGTGCTGGCCCATACACAGGCCTATTCTATCCACATCTTAGGGCAACAGAACTGGGGATGCGGGTGGAGTCAGGTTTGAACATCGATGCACCCCAATTTGCCCTCCACTCACCTGGGCCACACCAGAGGTGACCCCAGCAGGCATGGTGTACAATGGAAAATGTGCAACAGATCAGGCCCAACGCCAAGGAGTGAAACGTAGTGCTGGCCCATACACAGGCCTATCCTATCCACATCTTAGGGCAACAGAGCTGGGGATGCGGGTGGAGTCAGTTTTGAAAATTGATGCACCCCGACGTGCCCTCCACTCACCTGGGCCAAACACAAGAGATGACCCCAGCAGGCATGGTGTGCAATGGAAAGTTTGCAACAGATTAGGCCCAACGCCGTTGAGTGAAACGGAGTGCTGGCCCATACACAGGCCTATGCTATCCACATCTTAGGGCAACAGAACTCAGGATGCGGGTGGAGTCAGTTTTGAACATTCGTGCACCCCAATTTGCCCTCCACTCACCTGAACCACACACCAGAGATGACTGCAGCAGGCATGATGTACAATGGAAAATGTGCAACAGATCAGGCCCAACGCCGTGGAGTGAAACGGAGTGCTGGCCCATACACAGGCCTATTCTATCCACATCTTAGGGCAACAGAGCTGGGGATGCGGGTGGAGTCAGTTTTGAACATTGATGCACCCCAACTTGCCCTCCACTCACCTGGGCCAAACACCAGAGATGACCCCAGCAGGCATGGTGTGCAATGGAAAGTTTGCAACAGATGAGGCCCAACGCCGTGGAGTGAAACGGAGTGCTGGCCCATACACAGGCCTATTCTATCCACATCGTAGGGCAACAGATCTGGGGATGCGGGTGGAGTCAGTTTTGAACATTCATGCACCAAAA
Organism: Eutreptiella sp. 'Long Island Sound 2002'; assembly: GCA_964036045.1. Classification (NCBI taxonomy): domain Eukaryota; phylum Euglenozoa; class Euglenophyceae; order Eutreptiales; family Eutreptiaceae; genus Eutreptiella; species Eutreptiella sp. 'Long Island Sound 2002'. Next base: position 29,183,701 of record OZ038389.1, read on the forward strand.
TTTGCCCTCCACTCACCTGGGCCACACCAGAGATGACCCCAGCAGGCATGGTGTACAATGGAGAATGTGCAACAGATCAGGCCCAACGCCGTGGAGTGAAACGGAGTGCTGGCCCATACACAGGCCTATTCTATGCACATCTTAGGGCAACAGAACTGGGAATGCAGGTGGGGTCAGGTTTGAACATTGATGCAGCCAAATTTGCCCTCCACTCACCTGGGCCACACACCAGAGATGACCCCAGCAGGCATGGTGTACAATGCAAAGTGTGCGAAAGATCAGGCCCAACGCCGTGGAGTGAAACGGAGTACTGGCCCATACACAGGCCTATTCTATCCACATCTTAGGGCAACAGAACTGGAGATGCGGGTGGAGTCAGTTTTCAACATTGATGCACCCCAATTTGACCTCCATTCACCTGGGCCACACACCAGAGATGACCCCAGCAGGCATGGTGTACAATGCAAAGTGTGCAACAGATCAGGCCCAACGCCGTGGAGTGAAACGGAGTGCTGGCCCATACACAGGCCTATTCTATCCACATCTTAGGGCAACAGAACTGGAGATGCGGGTGGAGTCAGTTTTGAACATTAATGCACCCCAATTTGCCCTCCACTCACCTGGGCCACACACCAGAGATGACCCCAGCAGGCATGGTGTACAATGGAAAATGTGCAACAGATCAGGCCCAACGCCGTGGAGTGAAACGGAGTGCTGGCCCATACACAGGCCTATTCTATCCACATCTTAGGGCAACAGACCTGGGGATGCGGGTGGAGTCAGATTTGAACATTGATGCACCCCAATTTGCCCTCCACTCACCTGGGCCAAACACCAGAGATGACCCCAGCAGGCATGGTGTGCAATGGAAAGTGTGCAACAGATAAAGCCCAACGCCGCGGAGTGAAACGGAGTGCTGGTCCATGCAGAGGCCTATTCTATCCACATCTTAGGGCAACAGAACTGGGGATGCCGGTGGAGTCAGTTTTGAACATTCATGCACCCCAATTTGCCCTCCACTCACCTGGGCCACACGAGAGATGACCCCAGCAGGCATGGTGTACAATGGAAAATGTGCAACAGATCAGGCCTAACGCCATGGAGTGAAACGGAGTCCTGGCCCATACACAGGCCTATTCTATCCACATCTCAGGGCAACAGAACTGGGTGTGCGGGTGGAGTCAGTTTTGAACATTGATGCACCCCAATTTGCCCTCCACTCACCTGGGCCACACACCAGAGATGACCCCAGCAGGCATGGTGTACAATCGAAAATGTGCAAAAGATCAGGCCCCACGCTGTGGAGTGAAACGGAGTGCTGGCCCATACAGAGGCCTATTCTATCCACATCTTAGGGCAACAGAGCTGGGGATGCGAGTGGAGTCAGTTTTGAACATTCATGCACCCCAATTTGCCCTCCACTCACCTGGGCCACACACCAGAGATGACCCCAGCAGGCATGGTGTACAATGGAAAATGTGCAACACAAAAGGCCCAACGCCGTGGAGTGAAACGGAGTGCTGGCCCATACACAGGCCTATTCTATCCACATCTTGAGGCAACAGAACTGGAGATGCGGGTGGTGTCAGTTTTGAACATTGATGCACCCCAATTTTCCCTCCACTCACCTGGGCCAAACACCAGAGATGACCCCAGCAGGCATGGTGTGCAATGGAAAGTGTGCAACAGATCAAGCCCAACGCCGCGGAGTGAAACGGAGTGCTGGTCCATGCACAGGCCTATTCTATCCACATCTTAGGGCAACAGAACTGGGGATGCCGGTGGAGTCAGTTTTGAACATTCATGCACCCCAATTTGCCCTCCACTCACCTGGGCCACACACCAGAGATGACCCCAGCAGGCATGGTGTACAATCGAAAGTGTGCAAAAGATCAGGCCCCACGCTGTGGAGTGAAACGGACTGCTGGCCCATACACAGGCCTATTCTATCCACATCTTAGGGCAACAGAACTCAAGGTGCGGGTGGGGTCAGCTTTGAACATTCGTGCACCCCAATTTGCCCTCCACTCACCTGGGCCAAACACCAGAGATGACCCCAGCAGGCATGGTGTACAATGAAAAATGTGCAACTGATCAGGCCCAACGCCGTGGAGTGAAACGGAGTGCTGGCCCATACACAGGCCTATTCTATCCATATCTTAGGGCAACAGAACTGGGGATGCGGGTGGAGTCAGTTTTGAACATTGATGCACCCCAATTTGCCCTCCACTCAGCTGGGCCACACACCAGAGATGACCCCAGCAGGCATGGTGTACAATCGAAAGTGTGCAAAAGATCAGGCCCCACGCCGTGGAGTGAAACGGAGTGCTGGCCCATACACAGGCCCATTCTATCCACATCTTAGGGCAACAGAGCTGGGGATGCGGGTGGAGTCAGTTTTGAACATTCATGCACCCCAATTTGCTCTCCACTCACCTGGGCCACACCAGAGATGACCCCAGCAGGCATGGTGTACAATGGAAAGTGTGCAACAGATCAGGCCCAACGCCGTGGAGTGAAACGGAGTGCTGGCCCATGCACAGGCCTATTCTATCCACATCTTAGGGCAACAGACCTGGGGATGCGGGTGGAGTCAGTTTTGAACATTGATGCACCCCAATTTGCCCTCCACTCACCTGGGCCACACACCAGAGATGACCCCAGCAGGCATGGTGTACAATGGAAAATGTGCAACACATAAGGCCCAACGCCGTGGAGTGAAACGGAGTGCTGGCCCATACACAGGCCTATTCTATCCACATCTTGAGGCAACAGAACTGGAGATGCGGGTGGTGTCAGTTTTGAACATTGATGCACCCCAATTTGCCCTCCACTCACCTGGGCCACACACCAGAGATGACCCCAGCAGGCATGGTGTACAATCGAAAGTATACAACAGATCAGGCCCAACGCCGTGGAGTGAAACGGAGTGCTGGCCCATACACAGTCCTATTCTATCCACATCTTAGGGCAAAAGAAGTGGGGATGCGGATGGAGTCAGTTTCGAACATTGCTGCACCCCAATTTGCCCTCCACTCACCTGGGCCACACACCAGAGATGACCCCAGCAGGCATGGTGTACAATGGAAAATGTGCAACACAAAAGGCCCAACGCCGTGGAGTGAAACGGAGTGCTGGCCCATACACAGGCCTATTCTATCCACATCTTGAGGCAACAGAACTGGGGATGCGGGTGGAGTCAGTTTTGAACATTGATGCACCCCAATTTTCCCTCCACTCACCTGGGCCAAACACCAGAGATGACCCCAGCAGGCATGGTGTGCAATGGAAAGTGTGCAACAGATCAAGCCCAACGCCGCGGAGTGAAACGGAGTGCTGGTCCATGCACAGGCCTATTCTATCCACATCTTAGGGCAACAGAACTGGGGATGCCGGTGGAGTCAGTTTTGAACATTCATGCACCCCAATTTGCCCTCCACTCACCTGGGCCACACACCAGAGATGACCCCAGCAGGCATGGTGTACAATCGAAAGTGTGCAAAAGATCAGGCCCCACGCTGTGGAGTGAAACGGAATGCTGGCCCATACACAGGCCTATTCTATCCACATCTTAGGGCAACAGAACTCAAGGTGCGGGTGGGGTCAGCTTTGAACATTCGTGCACCCCAATTTGCCCTCCACTCACCTGGGCCAAACACCAGAGATGACCCCAGCAGGCATGGTGTACAATGGAAAATGTGCAACTGATCAGGCCCAACGCCGTGGAGTGAAACGGAGTGCTGGCCCATACACAGTCCTATTCTATCCATATCTTAGGGCAACAGAACTGGGGATGCGGGTGGAGTCAGTTTTGAACATTGATGCACCCCAATTTGCCCTCCACTCAGCTGGGCCACACACCAGAGATGACCCCAGCAGGCATGGTGTACAATCGAAAGTGTGCAAAAGATCAGGCCCCACGCCGTGGAGTGAAACGGAGTGCTGGCCCATACACAGGCCCATTCTATCCACATCTTAGGGCAACAGAGCTGGGGATGCGGGTGGAGTCAGTTTTGAACATTCATGCACCCCAATTTGCTCTCCACTCACCTGGGCCACACCAGAGATGACCCCAGCAGGCATGGTGTACAATGGAAAGTGTGCAACAGATCAGGCCCAACGCCGTGGAGTGAAACGGAGTGCTGGCCCATGCACAGGCCTATTCTATCCACATCTTAGGGCAACAGACCTGGGGATGCGGGTGGAGTCAGTTTTGAACATTGATGCACCCCAATTTGCCCTCCACTCACCTGGGCCACACACCAGAGATGACCCCAGCAGGCATGGTGTACAATGGAAAATGTGCAACACATAAGGCCCAACGCCGTGGAGTGAAACGGAGTGCTGGCCCATACACAGGCCTATTCTATCCACATCTTGAGGCAACAGAACTGGAGATGCGGGTGGGGTCAGTTTTGAACATTGATGCACCCCAATTTGCCCTCCACTCACCTGGGCCACACACCAGAGATGACCCCAGCAGGCATGGTGTACAATCGAAAGTATACAACAGATCAGGCCCAACGCCGTGGAGTGAAACGGAGTGCTGGCCCATACACAGGCCTATTCTATCCACATCTTAGGGCAAAAGAAGTGGGGATGCGGATGGAGTCAGTTTTCAACATTGCTGCACCCCAATTTGCCCTCCACTCACCTGGGCCAAACACCAGAGATGACCCCAGCAGGCATGGTGTACAATGGAAAGTGTGCAACAGATCAGGCCCAACGCCGTGGAGTGAAACGGAGTGCTGGCCCATACACAGGCCTATTCTATCCACATCTTAGGGCAACAGAACTGGGGATGCGGGTGGAGTCAGTTTTGAACATTGATGCACCCCGATTTGCCCTCCACTCACCTGGGCCACACCAGAGATGACCCCAGCAGGCATGGTGTACAATGGAAAATGTGCAACAGATCGGGCCCAACGCCGTGGAGTGAAACGGAGTGCTGGCCCATACACAGGCCTATTCTATCCACATCTTAGGGCAACAGAACTGGGGATGCCGGTGGAGTCAGTTTTGAACATTCATGCACCCCAACTTGCCCTCCACTCACCTGGGCCACACACCAGAGATGACCCCAGCAGGCATGGTGTACAATGGAAAGTGTGCAAAAGATCAGGCCCAACGCCGTGGAGTGAAACGGAGTGCTGGCCCATACACAGGCCTATTCTATCCACATCTTAGGGCAACAGAACTGGGGATGCGGGTGGAGTCAGCTTTGAACATTCATGCACCACAATTTGCCCTCCACTCACCTGGGCCACACACCAGAGATGACCCCAGCAGGCATGGTGTACAATGCAAAGTGTGCAACAGATCAGGCCCAACGCTGTGGAGTGAAACGGAGTGCTGGCCCATACACAGGCCTATTCTATCCACATCTTAGGGCAACCGAACTGGGGATGCGGGTGGAGTCAGTTTTGAACATTAATGCACCCCAATTTGCCCTCCACTCACCTGGGCCACACACCAGAGATGACCCCAGCAGGCATGGTGTATCATGGAAAGTGTGCAACAGATCAGGCCCCACGCCGTGGAGTGAAACGCAGTGCTGGCCCATACACAGGCCCATTCTATCCACATCTTAGGGCAACAGACCTGGGGATGCGGGTGGAGTCAGTTTTGAACATTGATGCACCCCGATTTGCCCTCCACTCACCTGGGCCACACACCAGAGATGACCCCAGCAGGCACGGTGTACAATGGAAAGTGTACAACAGATCAGGCCAAACGCCGTGGAGTGAAACGGAACGCTGGCCCATACACAGGCCTATTCTATCCACATCTTGGGGCAACAGAACTGGGGATGCGGGTGGAGTCAGTTTTGAACATTGATGCAGCCCAATTTCCCCTCCACTCACCTGGGCCAAACACCAGAGATGACCCCAGCAGGCATGGTGTACAATCGAAAGTGTGCAACAGATCAGGCCCAACGCCGTGTAGTGAAACGGAGTGCTGGCCCAGACACAGGCCTATTCTATCCACATCTTAGGGCAACAGAACTGGGGATGCGGGTGGAGTCAGTTTTGAACATTGATGCACCCCAATTTGCCCTCCACTCACCTGGGCCAAACACCAGAGATGACCCCAGCAGGCATGGTGTACAATGCAAAGTGTGCAACAGATGAGGCCCAACGCCGTGGAGTGAAACGGAGTGCTGGCCCATACACAGGCCTATTCTATCCACATCTTAGGGCAACAGAATTGGGGATGCGGGTGGAGTCAGTTTTGAACATTCATGCACCCCAATTTGCCCTCCACTCACCTGGGCCACACCAGAGATGACCCCAGCAGGCATGGTGTACAATGGAAAATGTTCAACAGATCAGGCCCAACGCCGTGCAGTGAAACGGAGTGCTGGCCGATACACAGGCCTATTCTATCCACATCTTAGGGCAACAGAACTGGGGATGCGGGTGGAGTCAGTTTTGAACACTGATGCAGCCCAATTTGACCTCCACTCACCTGGGCCACACACCAGAGATGACCCCAGCAGGCATGGTGTACAATGGAAAGTGTGCAACAGATCAGGCCCAACGCCGTGGAGTGAAACGGAGTGCTGGCCCATACACAGGCCTATTCTATCCACATCTTAGGGCAACAAAACTGGGGATGCGGGTGGAGTCAGATTTGAACATTGATGCACCCCAATTTGCCCTCCACTCACCTGGGCCACACACCAGAGATGATTCCAGCAGGCATGGTGTACAATGGAAAATGTGCAACAGATCAGGCCCAACGCCAAGGAGTGAAACGTAGTGCTGGCCCATACACAGGCCTATTCTATCCACATCTTAGGGCAACAGAGCTGGGGATGCGGGTGGAGTCAGTTTTGAACATTGATGCACCCCAACGTGCCCTCCACTCACCTGGGCCAAACACCACAGATGACCCCAGCAGGCATGGTGTGCAATGGAAAGTTTGCAACAGATCAGGCCCAACGCCGTGGAGTGAAACGGAGTGCTGGCCCATACACAGGCCTATTCTATCCACATCTTAGGGCAACAGAACTGGGGATGCGGGTGGAGTCAGGTTTGAACATCGATGCACCCCAATTTGCCCTCCACTCACCTGGGCCACACCAGAGGTGACCCCAGCAGGCATGGTGTACAATGGAAAATGTGCAACAGATCAGGCCCAACGCCAAGGAGTGAAACGTAGTGCTGGCGGATACACAGGCCTATCCTATCCACATCTTAGGGCAACAGAGCTGGGGATGCGGGTGGAGTCAGTTTTGAACATTGATGCACCCCGACGTGCCCTCCACTCACCTGGGCCAAACACAAGAGATGACCCCAGCAGGCATGGTGTGCAATGGAAAGTTTGCAACAGATTAGGCCCAACGCCGTTGAGTGAAACGGAGTGCTGGCCCATACACAGGCCTATGCTATCCACATCTTAGGGCAACAGAACTCAGGATGCGGGTGGAGTCAGTTTTGAACATTCGTGCACCCCAATTTGCCCTCCACTCACCTGAACCACACACCAGAGATGACTGCAGCAGGCATGATGTACAATGGAAAATGTGCAACAGATCAGGCCCCACGCCGTGGAGTGAAACGGAGTGCTGGCCCATACACAGGCCTATTCTATCCACATCTTAGGGCAACAGAGCTGGGGATGCGGGTGGAGTCAGTTTTGAACATTGATGCACCCCAACTTGCCCTCCACTCACCTGGGCCAAACACCAGAGATGACCCCAGCAGGCATGGTGTGCAATGGAAAGTTTGCAACAGATGAGGCCCAACGCCGTGGAGTGAAACGGAGTGCTGGCCCATACACAGGCCTATTCTATCCACATCGTAGGGCAACAGATCTGGGGATGCGGGTGGAGTCAGTTTTGAACATTGATGCACCCCAATTTGCCCTCCACTCACCTGGGCCACACCAGAGATGACCCCAGCAGGCATGGTGTACAATGGAGAATGTGCAACACATCAGGCCCAACGCCGTGGAGTGAAACGGAGTGCTGGCCCATACACAGGCCTATTCTATCCACATCTTAGGGCAACAGAACTGGGAATGCAGGTGGGGTCAGGTTTGAACATTGATGCAGCCGAATTTGCCCTCCACTCACCTGGGCCACACACCAGAGATGACCCCAGCAGGCATGGTGTACAATGCAAAGTGTGCGAAAGATCAGGCCCAACGCCGTGGAGTGAAACGGAGTACTGGCCCATACACAGGCCTATTCTATCCACATCTTAGGGCAACAGAACTGGAGATGCGGGTGGAGTCAGTTTTCAACATTGAGGCACCCCAATTTGACCTCCATTCACCTGGGCCACACACCAGAGATGACCCCAGCAGGCATGGTGTACAATGCAAAGTGTGCAACAGATCAGGCCCAACGCCGTGGAGTGAAACGGAGTGCTGGCCCATACACAGGCCTATTCTATCCACATCTTAGGGCAACAGAACTGGAGATGCGGGTGGAGTCAGTTTTGAACATTAATGCACCCCAATTTGCCCTCCACTCACCTGGGCCACACACCAGAGATGACCCCAGCAGGCATGGTGTAAAATGGAAAATGTGCAACAGATCAGGCCCAACGCCGTGGAGTGAAACGGAGTGCTGGCCCATACACAGGCCTATTCTATCCACATCTTAGGGCAACAGACCTGGGGATGCGGGTGGAGTCAGATTTGAACATTGATGCACCCCAATTTGCCCTCCACTCACCTGGGCCAAACACCAGAGATGACCCCAGCAGGCATGGTGTGCAATGGAAAGTGTGCAACAGATAAAGCCCAACGCCGCGGAGTGAAACGGAGTGCTGGTCCATGCAGAGGCCTATTCTATCCACATCTTAGGGCAACAGAGCTGGGGATGCCGGTGGAGTCAGTTTTGAACATTCATGCACCCCAATTTGCCCTCCACTCACCTGGGCCACACGAGAGATGACCCCAGCAGGCATGGTGTACAATGGAAAATGTGCAACAGATCAGGCCTAACGCCGTGGAGTGAAACGGAGTCCTGGCCCATACACAGGCCTATTCTATCCACAGCTCAGGGCAACAGAACTGGGTGTGCGGGTGGAGTCAGTTTTGAACATTGATGCACCCCAATTTGCCCTCCACTCACCTGGGCCACACACCAGAGATGACCCCAGCAGGCATGGTGTACAATCGAAAGTGTGCAAAAGATCAGGCCCCACGCTGTGGAGTGAAACGGAGTGCTGGCCCATACAGAGGCCTATTCTATCCACATCTTAGGGCAACATAACTGGGGATGCGGGTGGAGTCAGTTTTGAACATTAATGCACCCCAATTTGCCCTCCACTCACCTGGGCCAAACACCAGAGATGACCCCAGCAGGCATGGTGTACAATGGAAAATGTGCAACTGATCAGGCCCAACGCCGTGGAGTGAAACGGAGTGCTGGCCCATACACAGGCCTATTCTATCCACATCTTAGGGCAACAGAACTGGGGATGCGGGTGGAGTCAGTTTTGAACATTGATGCACCCCAATTTGCCCCCCACTCACCTGGGCCACACACCAGAGATGACCCCAGCAGGCATGGTGTACAATGGAAAGTGTGCAAAAGATCAGGCCCCACGCCGTGGAGTGAAACGGAGTGCTGGCCCATACACAGGCCCATTCTATCCACATCTTAGGGCAACAGAGCTGGGGATGCGAGTGGAGTCAGTTTTGAACATTCATGCACCCCAATTTGCCCTCCACTCACCTGGGCCACACACCAGAGATGACCCCAGCAGGCATGGTGTACAATGGAAAATGTGCAACACAAAAGGCCCAACGCCGTGGAGTGAAACGGAGTGCTCGCCCATACACAGGCCTATTCTATCCACATCTTGAGGCAACAGAACTGGAGATGCGGGTGGTGTCAGTTTTGAACATTGATGCACCCCAATTTGCCCTCCACTCACCTGGGCCAAACACCAGAGATGACCCCAGCAGGCATGGTGTGCAATGGAAAGTGTGCAACAGATCAAGCCCAACGCCGCGGAGTGAAACGGAGTGCTGGTCCATGCACAGGCCTATTCTATCCACATCTTAGGGCAACAGAACTGGGGATGCCGGTGGAGTCAGTTTTGAACATTCATGCACCCCAATTTGCCCTCCACTCACCTGGGCCACACACCAGAGATGACCCCAGCAGGCATGGTGTACAATCGAAAGTGTGCAAAAGATCAGGCCCCACGCTGTGGAGTGAAACGGAGTGCTGGCCCATACACAGGCCTATTCTATCCACATCTTAGGGCAACAGAACTCAAGGTGCGGGTGGGGTCAGCTTTGAACATTCGTGCACCCCAATTTGCCCTCCACTCACCTGGGCCAAACACCAGAGATGACCCCAGCAGGCATGGTGTACAATGGAAAATGTGCAACTGATCAGGCCCAACGCCGTGGAGTGAAACGGAGTGCTGGCCCATACACAGGCCTATTCTATCCATATCTTAGGGCAACAGAACTGGGGATGCGGGTGGAGTCAGTTTTGAACATTGATGCACCCCAATTTGCCCTCCACTCAGCTGGGCCACACACCAGAGATGACCCCAGCAGGCATGGTGTACAATCGAAAGTGTGCAAAAGATCAGGCCCCACGCCGTGGAGTGAAACGGAGTGCTGGCCCATACACAGGCCCATTCTATCCACATCTTAGGGCAACAGAGCTGGGGATGCGGGTGGAGTCAGTTTTGAACATTCATGCACCCCAATTTGCTCTCCACTCACCTGGGCCACACCAGAGATGACCCCAGCAGGCATGGTGTACAATGGAAAATGTGCAACACATAAGGCCCAACGCCGTGGAGTGAAACGGAGTGCTGGCCCATACACAGGCCTATTCTATCCACATCTTGAGGCAACAGAACTGGAGATGCGGGTGGTGTCAGTTTTGAACATTGATGCACCCCAATTTGCCCTCCACTCACCTGGGCCACACACCAGAGATGACCCCAGCAGGCATGGTGTACAATCGAAAGTATACAACAGATCAGGCCCAACGCCGTGGAGTGAAACGGAGTGCTGGCCCATACACAGGCCTATTCTATCCACATCTTAGGGCAAAAGAAGTGGGGATGCGGATGGAGTCAGTTTCGAACACTGCTGCACCCCAATTTGCCCTCCACTCACCTGGGCCAAACACCAGAGATGACCCCAGCAGGCATGGTGTACAATGGAAAGTGTGCAACAGATCAGGCCCAACGCCGTGGAGTGAAACGGAGTGCTGGCCCATACACAGGCCTATTCTATCCACATCTTAGGGCAACAGAACTGGGGATGCGGGTGGAGTCAGTTTTGAACATTGATGCACCCCAATTTGCCCTCCACTCACCTGGGCCACACCAGAGATGACCCCAGCAGGCATGGTGTACAATGGAAAATGTGCAACAGATCGGGCCCAACGCCGTGGAGTGAAACGGAGTGCTGGCCCATACACAGGCCTATTCTATCCACATCTTAGGGCAACAGAACTGGGGATGCGGGTGGAGTCAGTTTTGAACATTCATGCACCCCAACTTGCCCTCCACTCACCTGGGCCACACACCAGAGATGACCCCAGCAGGCATGGTGTACAATGGAAAGTGTGCAAAAGATCAGGCCCAACGCCGTGGAGTGAAACGGAGTGCTGGCCCATACACAGGCCTATTCTATCCACATCTTAGGGCAACAGAACTGGGGATGCGGGTGGAGTCAGCTTTGAACATTCATGCACCACAATTTGCCCTCCACTCACCTGGGCCACACACCAGAGATGACCCCAGCAGGCATGGTGTACAATGCAAAGTGTGCAACAGATCAGGCCCAACGCTGTGGAGTGAAACGGAGTGCTGGCCCATACACAGGCCTATTCTATCCACATCTTAGGGCAACAGAACTCAGGATGCGGGTGGAGTCAGTTTTGAACATTAATGCACCCCAATTTGCCCTCCACTCACCTGGGCCACACACCAGAGATGACCCCAGCAGGCATGGTGTACCATGGAAAGTGTGCAACAGATCAGGCCCCACGCCGTGGAGTGAAACGCAGTGCTGGCCCATACACAGGCCCATTCTATCCACATCTTAGGGCAACAGACCTGGGGATGCGGGTGGAGTCAGTTTTGAACATTGATGCACCCCGATTTGCCCTCCACTCACCTGGGCCACACACCAGAGATGACCCCAGCAGGCACGGTGTACAATGGAAAGTGTACAACAGGTCAGGCCCAACGCCGTGGAGTGAAACGGAACGCTGGCCCATACACAGGCCTATTCTATCCACATCTTATGGCAACAGAACTGGGGATGCGGGTGGAGTCAGTCTTGAACATTGATGCACCCCAATTTGCCCTCCACTCACCTGGGCCACACCAGAGATGACCCCAGCAGGCATGGTGTACAATGGAAAGTGTGCAACAGATCAGGCGTAACGCCGTGGAGTGAAACGGAGTGCTGGCCCATACACAGGCCCATTCTATCCACACCTTAGGGCAACAGAATTGGGGATGCGGGTGGAGTCAGTTTTGAACATTCATGCACCCCAATTTGCCCTCCACTCACCTGGGCCACACCAGAGATGACCCCAGCAGGCATGGTGTACAATGGAAAGTATGCAACACATCAGGCCCAACGCCGTGGATTGAAATGGAATGCTGGCCCATACACAGGCCTATTCTATCCACATCTTAGGGCAACAGAACTGGGGATGCGGGTGGAGTCAGTTTTGAACATTGATGCACCCCAATTTGCCCTCCACTCACCTGGGCCACACACCAGAGATGACCCCAGCAGGCATGGTGTACAATTCAAAGGGAGCAACAGATCAGCCCAACGCAATGGACCGAAGCGAAGTGCTGGCCCATACACAGGCCTATTCTATCCACATCTTAGAGCAACAGAACTGGGGATGCGGGTGGAGTCAGTTTTGAACATTGATGCACCCCAATTTGCCCTCCACTCACCTGGGCCAAACACCAGAGATGACCCCAGCAGGCATGGTGTACAATGGAAAGTGTGCAACAGATCACGCCCAACGCCGTGGAGTGAAACGGAGTGCTGGCCCATACACAGGCCTATTCTATCCACATCTGAGGGCAACCGAACTGGGGATGCAGGTGGAGTCAGTTTTGAACATTGATGCACCCCAATGTGCCCTCCACTCACCTGGGCCAAACACTAGAGATGACCCCAGCAGGCATGGTGTACAATGGAAGGTGTGCAACAGATCAGGCCCGACGCCGTGGAGTGGAACGGAGTGCTGGCCCATACACAGGCCTATTCTATCCACATCTTAGGGCAACCGAACTGGGGATGCAGGTGGAGTCAGTTTTGAACATTGATGCACCCCAATGTGCCCTCCACTCACCTGGGCCAAACACTAGAGATGACCCCAGCAGGCATGGTGTACAATGGAAGGTGTGCAACAGATCAGGCCCAACGCCGTGGAGTGGAACGGAGTGCTGGCCCATACACAGGCCTATTCTATCCACATCTTAGGGCAACAGACCTGGGGATTCTGGTGGAGTCAGTTTTGAACGTTGATGCACCCCAATGTGCCCTCCACTCACCTGGGCCAAACACTAGAGATGACCCCAGCAGGCATGGTGTACAATGGAAAGTGTGCAACAGATCAGGCCCAACGCCGTGGAGTGAAACGGAGTGCTGGCCCATACACAGGCCTATTCCATCCACATCTTAGAGCAACAGACCTGGGGATGCGGGTGGAGTCAGTTTTGCACCCCAATTTGCCCTCCTCTCACCTGGGCCACACACCAGAGATGACCCCAGCAGGCATGGTGTACAATGGAAAGTGTGCAACAGATCAGGCCCAACGCCGTGGAGTGAAACGGAGTGCTGGCCCATACACAGGCCTATTCTATCCACATCTTAGGGCAACAGAACTGGGGATGCGGGTGGAGTCAGCTTTGAACATTAATGCACCCCAATTTGCCCTCCACTCACCTGGGCGACACAGAATAGACGACCCCAGCAGGCATGGTGTACAATCGAAAGTGTGCAACAGATCAGGCCCAACGCCCTGGAGTGAAACGGAGTGCTGGCCCATACACAGGCCTATTCTATCCACATCTTATGGCAACAGTGCTGGGGATGCGGGTGGAGTCAGCTTTGAACATTAATGCACCCCAATTTGCCCTCCACTCACCTGGGCCACACACCAGAGATGACCCCAGCAGGCATCGTGTACAATGGAAAGTGTGCAACAGATCACGCCCAACGCCGTGGAGTGAAACGGAGTGCTGGCCCATACGCAGGCCTATTCTATCCACATCTTAGGGCAACAGAACTGAGGATGCGGGGGGAGTCAGTTTTGAACATTAATGCACCCCAACGTGCCCTCCACTCACCTGGGCCACACACCAGAGATGACCCCAGCAGGCATGGTGTACAATGGAAAGTGTGCAACAGATCAGGCCCAACGCCGTGCAGTGAAACGGAGTGCTGGCCGATACACAGGCCTATTCTATCCACATCGTAGGGCAACAGAACTGGGGATGCGGGTGGAGTCAGTTTTGAACATTCATGCACCCCAATTTGCCCTCCACTCACCTGGGCCAAACACTAGAGATGACCCCAGCAGGCATGGTGTACAATGGAAAGTGTGCAAAAGATCAGGCCCAACGTCGTGGAGTGAAACGGAGTGCTGGCCCATACACAGGCCCATTCTATCCACATCTTAGGGCAACAGAACTGGGGATGCGGGTGGAGTCAGTTTTGAACATTGATGCACACCAACCGGCCCTCCACTCACCGGGGCCACACAACAGAGATGACCCCAGCAGGCATGGTGTACAATGGAAAGTGTGCAGCAGATCAGGCCCAACGCCGTGGTGTGAAACGGAGTGCTGGCCCATACACAAGCCTATTCTATCCACACCTTAGGGCAACCGAACTGGGGATGCGGGTGGAGTCAGTTTTGAACATTGATGCACCCCAATTTGCCCTCCACTCACCTGGGCCAAACACTAGAGATGACTCCAGCAGGCATGGTGTACAATGGAAAGTGTGCAACAGATCAGGCCCAACGTCGTGCAGTGAAACGGAGTGCTGGCCCATACACAGGCCTGTTCTATCCACATCGTAGGGCAACAGAACTGGGGATGCGGGTGGAGTCAGTTTTGAACATTGATGCACCCCAATTTGCCCTCCACTCACCTGGGCCACACAACAGAGATGACCCCAGCAGGCATGGTGTACAATGGAAAGTGTGCAACAGATCAGGCCCAACGCCGTGGAGTGAAACAGAGTGCTGGCCCATACACAGGCCTATTCTATCCACATCTTAGGGCAACAGAACTGGGGATGCGGGTGGAGTCAGTTTTGAACGTTAATGCATCCTAATTTGCCCTCCACTCACCTGGGCCACACATCAGAGATGACCCCAGCAGGCATGGTGTACAATGGAAAGTGTGCAACAGATCAGGCCCAACGCCGAGGAGTGGAACGGAGTGCTGGCCCATACACAGGCCTATTCTATCCACATCTTAGGGCAACAGAACTGGGGATGCGGGTGGAGTCAGTTTTGAACATTGATGCACCCCAATTTGCCCTCCACTCAACTGGGCCACACACCAGAGATGACCCCAGCAGGCAAGGTGTACAATGGAAAGTGTGCAACAGATCAGGCCCAACGCCGTGGAGTGAAACGGAGTGCTGGCCCATACACAGGCCTATTCTATCCACATCTTAGGGCAACAGAACTGGGAATGCGGGTGGAGTCAGCTTCGAACATTAATGCATCCCAATTTGCCCTCCACTCACCTGGCCCACACACGGGAGATGACCCCAGCAGGCATGGTGTACAATAGAAAGTGTGCAACAGATCAGGCCCAACGCCGTGGAGTGAAACGGAGTGCTGGCCCATACACAGGCCTATTCTATCCACATCTTAGGGCAACAGAACTGGGGATGCGGGTGGAGTCAGTTTTGAACGTTAATGCATCCCAATTTGCCCTCCACTCACCTGGGCCACACATCAGAGATGACCCCAGCAGGCATGGTGTACAATGGAAAGTGTGCAACAGATCAGGCCCAACGCCGAGGAGTGGAACGGAGTGCTGGCCCATACACAGGCCTATTCTATCCACATCTTAGGGCAACAGAACTGGGGATGCGGGTGGAGTCAGTTTTGAACATTGATGCATGCCAATTTGCCCTCCACTCAGCTGGGCCACACACCAGAGATGACCCCAGCAGGCAAGGTGTACAATGGAAAGTGTGCAACAGATCAGGCCCAACGCCGTGGAGTGAAACGGAGTGCTGGCCCATACACAGGCCTATTCTATCCACATCTTAGGGCAACAGAACTGGGGATGCGGGTGGAGTCAGCTTTGAACATTAATGCATCCCAATTTGCCCTCCAATCACCCGGGCCACACATCAGAGATGACCCCAGCAGGCATGGTGTACAATGGAAAGTGTGCAACAGATCAGGCCCAACACCGTGGGGTGAAACGGAGTGCTGGCCCATACACAGGCCTATTCTATCCACATCTTAGGGCAACAGACCTGGGGATGCGGGTGGAGTCAGTTTTGAACATTGATGCACCCCAATTTGCCCTCCACTCACCTTGGCCACACACCAGAGATGACCCCAGCAGCCATGGTGTACAATGGAATGTGTGCAACAGATCAGGCCCAACGCCGTGGAGTGAAACGAAGTGCTGGCCCAAACACGGGCCTATTCTATCAAAATCTTAGGGCAACAGAATTGGGGATGCGGGTGGAGTCAGTTTTGAACATTGATGCACCCCAATTAGCCCTCCCATCACCTGGGCCACACACCAAGGAACCCCCCAGCAGGCATGGTGTACAATGGAAAGTGTGCAACAGATCAGGCCCAACACCGTGGAGTGAAACGAAGTGCTGGCCCATACACAGGCCTTTTCTATCCACATCTTAGGGCAACAGAACTGGGGATGCGGGTGGAGTCAGTTTTGAACATTAATGCACCCCAATTTGCCCTCCACTCACCTGGCCCACACACGGGAGATGACCCCAGCAGGCATGGTGTACAATCGAAAGTGTGCAACAGATCAGGCCCAACGCCGTGGTGTGAATCGGAGTGCTGGCCCATACACAGGCCTATTCTATCCACATCGTAGGGCAACAGACCTGGGGATGCGGGTGGAGTCAGTTTTGAACATTGATGCATCCCAATTTGCCCTCCACTCACCTGGGCCACACACCAGAGATGACCCCAGCAGGCAAGGTGTACAATGGAAAGTGTGCAACAGATCAGGCCCAACGCCGCCGAGTGAAACGGAGTGCTGGCCCATACACAGGCCTATTCTATCCACATCTTAGGGCAACAGAACTGGGGATGCGGGTGGAGTCAGTTTTGAACATTAATGCATCCCAATTTGCCCTCCACTCACCTGGGCCACACACCAGAGATGACCCCAGCAGGCATGGTGTACAATGGAAAGTGTGCAACAAAGCAGGCCCAACGCCGAGGAGTGGAACGGGGTGCTGGCCCATACAAAGGCCTATTCTATCCACATCTTAGGGCAACAGAACTGGGGATGCGGGTGGAGTCAGTTTTGAACATTGATGCACCCCAATTTGCCCTCCACGCAGCTGGGCCACACACCAGAGATGACCCCAGCAGGCAAGGTGTACAATGGAAAGTGTGCAACAGATCAGGCCCAACGCCGTGGAGTGAAACGGAGTGCTGGCCCATACACAGGCCTATTCTATTCACATCTTAGGGCAACAGAACTGGGGATGCGGGTGGAGTCAGCTTTGAACATTAATGCATCCCAATTTGCCCCCCACTCACCTGGGCCACACATCAGAGATGACCCCAGCAGGCATGGTGTACAATGGAAAGTGTGCAACAGATCAGGCCCAACGCCGTGGAGTGAAACGGAGTGCTGGCCCATACACAGGCCTATTCTATCCACATTTTAGGGCAACAGAACTGGGGTTGCGGGTGGGGTCAGTTTTGAACATTAATGCATCCCAATTTGCCCTCCACTCACCTGGGCCACACACCAGAGATGAGCCTGGCAGGCATGGTGTACAATGGAAAGTGTGCAACAGATCAGGCCCAACGCCGTGGGGTGAAACGGAGTGCTGGCCCATACACAGGCCTATTCTATCCACATCTTAGAGCAACAGACCTGGGGATGCGGGTGGAGTCAGTTTTGAACATTGATGCACCCCAATTTGCCCTCCACTCACCTTGGCCACACACCAGAGATGACCCCAGCAGCCATGGTGTACAATGGAAAGTGTGCAACAGATCAGGCCCAACGCCGTGGAGTGAAACGAAGTGCTGGCCCATACACGGGCCTATTCTATCCACATCTTAGGGCAACAGAACTGGGGATGCGGGTGGAGTCAGCTTTGAACATTAATGCATCCCAATTTGCCTTCCACTCACCTGGGCCACACATCAGAGATGACCCCAGCAGGCATGGTGTACAATGGAAAGTGTGCAACAGATCAGGCCCAACGCCGTGGAGTGAAACGGAGTGCTGGCCCATACACAGGCCTATTCTATCCACATTTTAGGGCAACAGAACTGGGGTTGCGGGTGGGGTCAGTTTTGAACATTAATGCATCCCAATTTGCCCTCCACTCACCTGGGCCACACACCAGAGATGACCCCAGCAGCCATGGTGTACAATGGAAAGTGTGCAACAGATCAGGCCCAACGCCGTGGAGTGAAACGAAGTGCTGGCCCATACACGGGCCTATTCTATCCACATCTTAGGGCAACAGAACTGGGGATGCGGCCGGAGTCAGGTTTGAACATTGATGCATCCCAATTTGCCTTCCACTCACCTGGGCCACACATCAGAGATGAGCCTGGCAGGCATGGTGTACAATGGAAAGTGTGCAACAGATCAGGCCCAACGCCGTGGAGTGAAACGAAGTGCTGGCCCATACACGGGCCTATTCTATCCACATCTTAGAGCAACAGACCTGGGGATGCGGGTGGAGTCAGCTTTGAACATTGATGCACCCCAATTTGCCCTCCACTCACCTTGGCCACACACCAGAGATGACCCCAGCAGCCATGGTGTACAATGGAAAGTGTGCAACAGATCAGGCCCAACGCCGTGGAGTGAAACGAAGTGCTGGCCCATACACGGGCCTATTCTATCCACATCTTAGGGCAACAGAACTGGGGATGCGGGTGGAGTCAGTTTTGAACATTAATGCACCCCAATTTGCCCTCCACTCACCTGGCCCACACACGGGAGATGACCCCAGCAGGCATGGTGTACAATCGAAAGTGTGCAACAGATCAGGCCCAACGCCGTGGAGTGAATCGGAGTGCTGGCCCATACACAGGCCTATTCTATCCACATCGTAGGGCAACAGACCTGGGGATGCGGGTGGAGTCAGGTTTGAACATTGATGCATCCCAATTTGCCCTCCACTCACCTGGGCCACACACCAGAGATGACCCCAGCAGGCAAGGTGTACAATGGAAAGTGTGCAACAGATCAGGCCCAACGCCGTGGAGTGAAACGAAGTGCTGGCCCATACACAGGCCTATTCTATCCACATCTTAGGGCAACAGAACTGGGGATGCGGGTGGAGTCAGCTTTGAACATTAATGCATCCCAATTTGCCCTCCACTCACCTGGGCCACACATCAGAGATGACCCCAGCAGGCATGGTGTACAATGGAAAGTGTGCAACAGATCAGGCCCAACGACGTGGAGTGAAACGGAGTGCTGGCCCATACACAGGCCTATTCTATCCACATCTTAGAGCAACAGACCTGGGGATGCGGGTGGAGTCAGTTTTGAACATTGATGCACCCCAATTTGCCCTCCACTCACCTTGGCCACACACCAGAGATGACCCCAGCAGCCATGGTGTACAATGGAAAGTGTGCAACAGATCAGGCCCAACGCCGTGGAGTGAAACGAAGTGCTGGCCCATACACAGGCCTTTTCTATCCACATCTTAGGGCAACAGAACTGGGGATGCGGGTGGAGTCAGTTTTGAACATTAATGCACCCCAATTTGCCCTCCACTCACCTGGCCCACACACGGGAGATGAGCCCAGCAGGCATGGTGTACAATCGAAAGTGTGCAACAGATCAGGCCCAACGCCGTGGAGTGAATCGGAGTGCTGGCCCATACACAGGCCTACTCTATCCACATCGTAGGGCAACAGAACTGGGGATGCCGGTGGAGTCAGGTTTGAACATTGATGCATCCCAATTTGCCCTCCACTCACCTGGGCCACACACCAGAGATGACCCCAGCAGGCAAGGTGTACAATGGAAAGTGTGCAACAGATCAGGCCCAACGCCGTGGAGTGAAACGGAGTGCTGGCCCATACACAGGCCTATTCTATCCACATCTTAGGGCAACAGAACTGGAGATGCGGGTGGAGTCAGTTTTGAACATTAATGCATCCCAATTTGCCCTCCACTCACCTGGGCCACACATCAGAGATGACCCGAGCAGGCAAGGTGTACAATGGAAAGTGTGCAACAGATCAGGCCCAACGCCGTGGAGTGAAACGGAGTGCTGGCCCATACACAGGCCTATTCTATCCACATCTTAGGGCAACAGAACTGGGGTTGCGGGTGGAGTCAGTTTTGAACATTAATGCACCCCAATTTGCCCTCCACTCAGCTGGCCCACACACCAGAGATGACCCCAGCAGGCATGGTGTACAATGGAAAGTGTGCAACAGATCAGGCCCAACGCCGTGGAGTGAAACGGAGTGCTGGCCCATACACAGGCCTATTCTATCCACATCTTAGGGCAACAGAACTGGGGATGCGGGTGGAGTCAGTTTTGACCATTGATGCACCCCAATTTGCCCTCCACTCACCTGAACCACACACAGAGATGACCCCAGCAGGCATGGTGTACATCGGAAAGTGTGCAACAGATCAGGCCCAACGCCGTGGAGTGAAACGGAGTGCTGGCCCATACACAGGCCTATTCTATCCACATCTTAGAGCAACAGACCTGGGGATGCGGGTGGAGTCAGCTTTGAACATTGATGCACCCCAATTTGCCCTCCACTCACCTTGGCCACACACCAGAGATGACCCCAGCAGCCATGGTGTACAATGGAAAGTGTGCAACAGATCAGGCCCACCGCCGTGGAGTGAAACGAAGTGCTGGCCCATACACGGGCCTATTCTATCCACATCTTAGGGCAACAGAACTGGGGATGCGGGTGGAGTCAGTTTTGAACATTAATGCACCCCAATTTGCCCTCCACTCACCTGGCCCACACACGGGAGATGACCCCAGCAGGCATGGTGTACAATGGAAAGTGTGCAACAGATCAGGCCCAACGCCGTGGAGTGAATCGGAGTGCTGGCCCATACACAGGCCTATTCTATCCACATCGTAGGGCAACAGACCTGGGGATGCGGGTGGAGTCAGGTTTGAACATTGATGCATCCCAATTTGCCCTCCACTCACCTGGGCCACACACCAGAGATGACCCCAGCAGGCAAGGTGTACAATGGAAAGTGTGCAACAGATCAGGCCCAACGCCGTGGAGTGAAACGAAGTGCTGGCCCATACACAGGCCTATTCTATCCACATCTTAGGGCAACAGAACTGGGGATGCGGGTGGAGTCAGCTTTGAACATTAATGCATCCCAATTTGCCCTCCACTCACCTGGGCCACACATCAGAGATGACCCCAGCAGGCATGGTGTACAATGGAAAGTGTGCAACAGATCAGGCCCAACGACGTGGAGTGAAACGGAGTGCTGGCCCATACACAGGCCTATTCTATCCACATCTTAGAGCAACAGACCTGGGGATGCGGGTGGAGTCAGTTTTGAACATTGATGCACCCCAATTTGCCCTCCACTCACCTTGGCCACACACCAGAGATGACCCCAGCAGCCATGGTGTACAATGGAAAGTGTGCAACAGATCAGGCCCAACGCCGTGGAGTGAAACGAAGTGCTGGCCCATACACGGGCCTATTCTATCCACATCTTAGGGCAACAGAGCTGGGGATGCGGGTGGAGTCAGTTTTGAACATTAATGCACCCCAATTTGCCCTCCACTCACCTGGCCCACACACGGGAGATGAGCCCAGCAGGCATGGTGTACAATCGAAAGTGTGCAACAGATCAGGCCCAACGCCGTGGAGTGAATCGGAGTGCTGGCCCATACACAGGCCTATTCTATCCACATCGTAGGGCAACAGACCTGGGGATGCGGCCGGAGTCAGGTTTGAACATTGATGCATCCCAATTTGCCCTCCACTCACCTGGGCCACACACCAGAGATGACCCCAGCAGGCAAGGTGTACAATGGAAAGTGTGCAACAGATCAGGCCCAACGCCGTGGAGTGAAACGAAGTGCTGGCCCATACACAGGCCTATTCTATCCACATCTTAGGGCAACAGAACTGGGGATGCGGGTGGAGTCAGCTTTGAACATTAATGCATCCCAATTTGCCCTCCACTCACCTGGGCCACACATCAGAGATGACCCCAGCAGGCATGGTGTACAATGGAAAGTGTGCAACAGATCAGGCCCAACGACGTGGAGTGAAACGGAGTGCTGGCCCATACACAGGCCTATTCTATCCACATCTTAGAGCAACAGACCTGGGGATGCGGGTGGAGTCAGTTTTGAACATTGATGCACCCCAATTTGCCCTCCACTCACCTTGGCCACACACCAGAGATGACCCCAGCAGCCATGGTGTACAATGGAAAGTGTGCAACAGATCAGGCCCAACGCCGTGGAGTGAAACGAAGTGCTGGCCCATACACGGGCCTATTCTATCCACATCTTAGGGCAACAGAACTGGGGATGCGGGTGGAGTCAGTTTTGAACATTAATGCACCCCAATTTGCCCTCCACTCACCTGGCCCACACACGGGAGATGAGCCCAGCAGGCATGGTGTACAATCGAAAGTGTGCAACAGATCAGGCCCAACGCCGTGGAGTGAATCGGAGTGCTGGTCCATACACAGGCCTATTCTATCCACATCGTAGGGCAACAGAACTGGGGATGCCGGTGGAGTCAGGTTTGAACATTGATGCATCCCAATTTGCCCTCCACTCACCTGGGCCACACACCAGAGATGACCCCAGCAGGCAAGGTGTACAATGGAAAGTGTGCAACAGATCAGGCCCAACGCCGTGGAGTGAAACGGAGTGCTGGCCCATACACAGGCCTATTCTATCCACATCTTAGGGCAACAGAACTGGGGATGCGGGTGGAGTCAGTTTTGAACATTAATGCATCCCAATTTGCCCTCCACTCACCTGGGCCACACATCAGAGATGACCCGAGCAGGCATGGTGTACAATGGAAAGTGTGCAACAGATCAGGCCCAACGCCGTGGAGTGAAACGGAGTGCTGGCCCATACACAGGCCTATTCTATCCACATCTTAGGGCAACAGAACTGGGGTTGCGGGTGGAGTCAGTTTTGAACATTAATGCACCCCAATTTGCCCTCCACTCACCTGGCCCACACACCAGAGATGACCCCAGCAGGCATGGTGTACAATGGAAAGTGTGCAACAGATCAGGCCCAACGCCGTGGAGTGAAACGGAGTGCTGGCCCATACACAGGCCTATTCTATCCACATCTTAGGGCAACAGAACTGGGGATGCGGGTGGAGTCAGTTTTGACCATTGATGCACCCCAATTTGCCCTCCACTCACCTGAACCACACACAGAGATGACCCCAGCAGGCATGGTGTACATCGGAAAGTGTGCAACAGATCAGGCCCAACGCCGTGGAGTGAAACGAAGTGCTGGCCCATACACAGGCCTATTCTATCCACATCTTAGGGCAACAGAACTAGGGATGCGGGTGCAGTCAGTTTTGAACAGTAATGCACTCCAATGGGCCCTCCACTCACCTGGGCCAAATACCAGAGATGACCCCAGCAGGCATGGTGTACAATGGAAAGTGTGCAACAGATCAGGCCCAACGCCGTGGAGTGAAACGGAGTGCTGGCCCATACACAGGCCTATTCTATCCGCATCTTAGGGCAACAGAACTGGGGTTGCGGGTGGAGTCAGTTTTGAACATTAATGCATCCCAATTTGCCCTCCACTCACCTGGGCCACGAACCAGAGATGACCCCAGCAGGCATGGTGTACAATGGAAAGTGTGCAACAGATCAGGCCCAACGCCGTGGGGTGAAACGGAGTGCTGGCCCATACACAGGCCTATTCTATCCACATCTTAGGGCAACAGACCTGGGGATGCGGGTGGAGTCAGTTTTGAACATTGATGCACCCCAATTTGCCCTCCACTCACCTTGGCCACACACCAGAGATGACCCCAGCAGCCATGGTGTACAATGGAATGTGTGAAACAGATCAGGCCCAACGCCGTGGAGTGAAACGAAGTGCTGGCCCATACACGGGCCTATTCTATCAAAATCTTGGGGAACAGAAGTGGGGATGCGGGTGGAGTCAGTTTTGAACATTGATGCACCCCAATTTGCCCTCCACTCACCTGGGCCACACACCAGAGATGACCCCAGCAGGCATGGTGTACAATGGAAAGTGTGCAACAGATCAGGCCCAACGCCGTGGAGTGAAATGGAGTGCTGGCCCATACACAGGCCTATTCTATCCACATCTTAGGGCAACAGAACTGGGGATGCGGGTGGAGTCAGTTTTGAACATTGATGCACCCCAATTTGCCCTCCACTCACCGGGGCCACACACCAGAGATGACTTCAGCAGGCATGGTGTGCAATGGAAAGTGTGCAACAGATCAGGCCCAACGCCGTGGAGTGAAACGGAGTGCTGGCCCATACACAGGCCTATTCTATCCGCATCTTAGGGCAATAGAACCGGGGATGCGGGTGGAGTCAGTTTTGAATATTGATGCACCCCAATTTGCCCTCCACGCAGCTGGGCCACGCACCAGAGATGACTCCAGCAGGCATGGTGTACAATGGAAAGTGTGCGACAGATCAGGCCCAACGCCGTGGAGTGAAACGGAGTGCTGGCCCATACACAGGCCTATTCTATCCACATCTCAGGGCAACAGAGCTGGGGATGCGGGTGGAGTCAGTTTTGAACATTGATGCACCCCCATTTGCCCTCCACTCACCTGGGCCACACACCAGAGATGACCCCAGCAGGCGTGGTGTACAATGGAAAGTGTGCAACAGATCATGCCTAACGCCGTGGAGTGAAACGGAGTGCTGGCCCATACACAGGCCTATTCTATCCACATCTCAGGGCAACAGAACTGGGGATGCGGGTGGAGTCAGTTTTGAACATTGATGCACCCCAATTTACCCTCCACTCACCTGAACCACACACCAGAGATGACCCCAGCAGGCAAGGTGTACAATGGAAAGTGTGCAACAGATCATGCCTAACGCCGTGGAGTGAAACGGAGTGCTGGCCCATACACAGGCCTATTCTATCCACATCTTAGGGCAACAGAACCGGGGATGCGTGTGGAGTCAGCTTTGACCATTAATGCACCCCAATTTGCCCTCCACTCACCCGGGCCACACACCAGACGTGACCCCAGCAGGCATGGTGTACAATGGAAAATGTGCAACAGATCAGGCCCAACACCGTGGAGTGAAACGGAGTGCTGGCCCATACACAGGCCTATTCTATCCACATCTTAGAGCAACAGAACTGGGGATGCGGGTGGAGTCAGTTTTGAACATTGATGCACCCCAACGTGCCCTCCACTCACCTGGGCCAAACATGAGGGATGACCCCAGCAGGGGTGGTGTACAATGGAAAGTGTGCAACAGATCAGGCCCAACGCCGTGGAGTGAAACGGAGTGCTGGCCCATACACAGGCCTATTCTATCCACATCTTAGGGCAACAGAACTGGGGATGCGGGTGGAGTCAGTTTTGAACATTGATGCACCCCAATTTGCCCTCCACTCAACTGGGCCACACACCAGAGATGACCCCAGCAGGCATGGTGTACAATGGAAAGTGTGCAACAGATCAGGCCCAGCGCCCTGGAGTGAAACGGAGTGCTGGCCCATACACAGGCCTATTCCATCCACATCTTATGGCAACAGAACTGGGGATGCGGGTGGACTCAGTTTTGAACATTGATGCACCCCAATTTGCCCTCCACTCACCTGGGCCACACACCAGAGATGACCCCAGCAGGCATGGTGTACAATGGAAAGTGTGCAACAGATCAGGCCCAACACCGTGGAGTGAAACGGAGTGCTGGCCCATACACAGGCCTATTCTATCCACATCTTAGGGCAACAGAACCGGGGATGCGTGTGGAGTCCGCTTTGAACATTAATGCACCCCAATTTTGCCCTCCACTCACCCGGGCCACACACCAGACGTGACCCCAGCAGGCATGGTGTACAATGGAAAATGTGCAACAGATCAGGCCCAACACCGTGGAGTGAAACGGAGTGCTGGCCCATACACAGGCCTATTCTATCCACATCTTAGGGCAACAGAACTGGGGATGCGGGTGGAGTCAGTTTTGAACATTGATGCACCCCAATTTGCCCTCCACTCACCTGGGCCACACACCAGATATGACCCCAGCAGGCATGGTGTACAATGGAAAGTGTGCAACAGATCAGGCCCAACACCGTGGAGTGAAACGGAGTGCTGACCCATACACAGGCCTATTCTATACACATCTTAGGGCAACAGACCTGGGGATTCTGGTGGAGTCAGTTTTGAACATTGATGCACCGAGATTTGCCCTCCACTCACCTGGGCCACACACCAGAGATGACCCCAGCAGGCATGGTGTACAATCGAAAGTGTGCAACAGATCAGGCCCAACGCCGTGGAGTGATACGGAGTGCTGGCCCATACACAGGCCTATTCTATCCACATCTTAGGGCAACAGAACTGGGGATGCGGGTGGAGTCAGTTTTGAACATTGATGCATCCCAGTTTGCCCTCCACTCACCTGGGCCAAACACGAGGGATGACCCCAGCAGGGGTGGTGTACAATGGAAACTGTGCAACAGATCAGGCCCAACGACGTGGAGTGAAACGGAGTGCTGGCCCATACACAGGCCTATTCTATCCACATCTTAGGGCAACAGAACTGGGGATGCGGGTGGAGTCAGTTTTGAACATTGATGCACCCCAATTTGCCCTCCACTCACCTGGGCCACACACCAGAGATGACCCCAGCAGGCATGGTGTACAATGGAAAGTGTGCAACAGATCAGGCCCAACGCCCTGGAGTGAAACGGAGTGCTGGCCCATACACAGGCCTATTCCATCCACATCTTATGGCAACAGAACTGGGGATGCGGGTGGAGTCAGTTTTGAACATTGATGCACCCCAATTTGCCCTCCACTCACCTGGGCCACACACCAGAGATGACCCCAGCAGGCATGGTGTACAATGGAAAGTGTGCAACAGATCAGGCCCAACACCGTGGAGTGAAACGGAGTGCTGGCCCATACACAGGCCTATTCCATCCACATCTTAGGGCGGCAGAACTCAAGGTGCGGGTGGGGTCAGCTTTGAACATTTATGCACCCCAATTTGCCCTCCACTCACCTGGGCCACACACCAGAGATGACCCCAGCAGGCATGGTGTACAATGGAAAGTGTGCAACAGATCAGGCCCAACACCGTGGAGTGAAACGGAGTGCTGGCCCATACACAGGCCTATTCGATCCACATCTTAGGGCGGCAGAAGTCAAGGTGCGGGTGGAGTCAGTTTTGCACCCCAATTTGCCCTCCACTCACCTGGGCCACACACCAGAGATGACCCCAGCAGGCATGGTGTACAATGGAAAGTGTGCAACAGATCAGGCCCAACACCGTGGAGTGAAACGGAGTGCTGGCCCATACACAGGCCCATTCTATCCACATCTTAGGGCAACAGAGCTGGGGATGCGGGTGGAGTCAGGTTTGAACATTGATGCATCCCAATTTGCCGTCCACTCACCTGGGCCACACACCAGAGATGACCCCAGCAGGCATGGTGTACAATGGAAAGTGTGCAACAGATCAGGCCCAACGACGTGGAGTGAAACGGAGTGCTGGCCCATACACAGGCCTATTCTATCCACATCTTAGGGCAACAGAACTGGGGATGCGGGTGGAGTCAGTTTTGAACATTGATGCACCCCCATTTGCCCTCCACTCACCTGGGCCACACACCAGAGAAGCCCCCAGCAGGCATGGTGTACAATGGAAAGTGTGCAACAGATCAGGCCCAACGCCGTGGAGTGGAACGGAGTGCTGGCCCGTACACAGGCCTATTCTATCCACATCTTAGGGCAACAGACCTGGGGATGCGGGTGGAGTCAGTTTTGCACCCCAATTTGCCCTCCACTCACCTGGGGCAAACACCAGAGATGACCCCAGCAGGCATGGTGTACAATGGAAAGTGTGCAACAGATCAGGCCCAACGCCCTGGAGTGAAACGGAGTGCTGGCCCATACACAGGCCTATTCTATCGACATCTTATGGCAACAGAACTGGGGATGCGGGTGGAGTCAGTTTTGAACATTGATGCACCCCAATTTGCCCTCCACTCACCTGGGCCACACACCAGAGATGACCCCAGCAGGCATGGTGTACAATGGAAAGTGTGCAACAGATCAGGCCCAACACCGTGGAGTGAAACGGAGTGCTGGCCCATACACAGGCCCATTCTCTCCACATCTTAGGGCAACAGACCTGGGGATGCGGGTGGAGTCAGTTTTGAACATTGATGCACCCCAATTTGCCGTCCACTCACCTGGGCCACACACCAGAGATGACCCCAGCAGGCATGGTGTACAATGGAAAGTGTGCAACAGATCAGGCCCAACGACGTGGAGTGAAACGGAGTGCTGGCCCATCCACAGGCCTATTCTATCCACATCTTAGGGCAACAGAACTGAGGATGCGGGTGGAGTCAGTTTTGAACATTCATGCACCCCCATTTGCCCTCCACTCACCTGGGCCACACACCAGAGATGACCCCAGCAGGCATGGTGTACAATGCAAAGTGTGCAACTGATCAGGCCCAACGCCGTGGAGTGGAACGGAGTGCTGGCCCATACACAGGCCTATTCTATCCACATCTTAGGGCAACAGACCTGGGGATGCGGGTGGCGTCAGTTTTGCAACCCAATTTGCCCTACACTCACCTGGGCCACACACCAGAGATGACCCCAGCAGGCATGGTGTACAATGGAAAGTGTGCAACAGATCAGGCCCAACACCGTGGAGTGAAACGGAGTGCTGGCCCATACACAGGCCTATTCTATCCACATCTTAGGGCGACAGAACTCAAGGTGCGGGTGGGGTCAGCTTTGAACATTTATGCACCCCAATTTGCCCTCCACTCACCTGGGCCACACACCAGAGATGACCCCAGCAGGCATGGTGTACAATGGAAAGTGTGCAACAGATCAGGCCCAACACCGTGGAGTGGAACGGAGTGCTGGCCCATACACAGGCCTATTCTATCCACATCTTAGGGCAACAGACCTGGGGATGCGGGTGGGGTCAGTTTTGCACCCCAATTTGCCCTCCACTCACCTGGGCCACACACCAGAGATGACCCCAGCAGGCATGGTGTACAATGGAAAGTGTGCAACAGATCGGGCCCAACGCCGTGGAGTGAAACGGAGTGCTGGCCCATACACAAGCCTATTATCTCCACATCTTAGGGCAACAGACCTGGGGATGCGGGTGGAGTCAGTTTTGAACATTGATGCACCCCAATTTGCCCTCCACTCACCTGGGCCACACACCAGAGATGACCCCAGCAGGCATGGTGTACGATGGAAAGTGTGCAACAGATCAGGCCCAACGCCGTGGAGTGGAACGGAGTGCTGGCCCATACACAGGCCTATTCTATCCACATCCTAGGGCAACAGACCTGGGGATGCGGGTGGAGTCAGTTTTGAACATTGATACACCTTAATTTGCCCTCCACTCACCTGGGCCACACACCAGAGATGACCCCAGCAGGCATGGTGTAGAATGGAAAGTGTGCAACAGATCAGGCCCAACGCCGTGGAGTGGAACGGAGTGCTGGCCCATACACAGGCCTATTCTATCCACATGTTAGGGCAACAGAACTGGGGATGCGGGTGGAGTCAGTTTTGAACATTAATGCACCTCAATTTGCCCTCCACTCACCTGGGCCACACACCACAGATGACCCCAGCAGGCATGGTGTAGAATGGAAAGTGTGCAACAGATCAGGCCCAACGCCGTGGAGCGAAACGGAGTGCTGGCCCATACACAGGCCTGTTCTATCCACATCTTAGGGCAACAGAACTGGGGATGCGGATGGAGTCAGTTTTGAACATTGATGCACCTCAATTTGCCCTCCACTCACCTGGGCCACACACCAGAGATGAACCCAGCAGGCATGGTGTACAATGGAAAGTGTGCAACAGATCAGGCCCAACGCCGTGGAGTGGAACCGAATGCTGGCCCATACACAGGCCTATTCTATCCACATCTTAGGGCAAATGAACTGGGGATGCGGGTGGAGTCAGCTTTGAACATTGATGCACCCCAATTTGACCTCCACTCACCTGGGCCACACAGAATAGACGACCCCAGCAGGCATGGTGTACAATGGAAAGTGTGCAACAGATCAGGCCCAACGCCGTGGAGTGAAACGGAGTGCTGGCCCATACACAGGCCTATTCTATCCACATCCTAGGGCAACAGACCTGGGGATGCGGGTGGAGTCAGTTTTGAACATTGATACACCTTAATTTGCCCTCCACTCACCTGGGCCACACACCAGAGATGACCCCAGCAGGCATGGTGTAGAATGGAAAGTGTGCAACAGATCAGGCCCAACGCCGTGGAGTGGAACGGAGTGCTGGCCCATACACAGGCCTATTCTATCCACATGTTAGGGCAACAGAACTGGGGATGCGGGTGGAGTCAGTTTTGAACATTAATGCACCTCAATTTGCCCTCCACTCACCTGGGCCACACACCACAGATGACCCCAGCAGGCATGGTGTAGAATGGAAAGTGTGCAACAGATCAGGCCCAACGCCGTGGAGCGAAACGGAGTGCTGGCCCATACACAGGCCTGTTCTATCCACATCTTAGGGCAACAGAACTGGGGATGCGGATGGAGTCAGTTTTGAACATTGATGCACCTCAATTTGCCCTCCACTCACCTGGGCCACACACCAGAGATGAACCCAGCAGGCATGGTGTACAATGGAAAGTGTGCAACAGATCAGGCCCAACGCCGTGGAGTGGAACCGAATGCTGGCCCATACACAGGCCTATTCTATCCACATCTTAGGGCAAATGAACTGGGGATGCGGGTGGAGTCAGCTTTGAACATTGATGCACCCCAATTTGACCTCCACTCACCTGGGCCACACAGAATAGACGACCCCAGCAGGCATGGTGTACAATGGAAAGTGTGCAACAGATCAGGCCCAACGCCGTGGAGTGAATCGGAGTGCTGGCCCATACACAGGCCTCTTCTATCCACATCTTAGGGCAACAGACCTGGGGATGCGGGTGGAGTCAGTTTTGAACATTGATGCACCCCAATGTGCCCTCCACTCACCTGGGCCACACATCAGAGATGACCCCAGCAGGCATGGTATACAATGGAAAGTGTACAACAGATCAGGCCCAATGCCGTGGAGTGGAACGGAGTGCTGGCCCATACACAGTGCTATTCTATCAACATCTCAGGGCAACAGAACTGGGGATGCGGGTGGAGTCAGTTTTGAACATTGATGCACCCCAATTTGCCGTCCACTCACCTGGGCCACACACAATAGACGACCCCAGGAGGCATGGTGTACAATGGAAAATGTGCAACAGATCAGGCCCAACGCCGTGGAGTGAAACGGAGTGCTGGCCCATACACAGGCCTATTCTATCCACATCTTAGGGCAACAAAACTGGGGATGCGGGTGGAGTCAGCTTTGAACATTCATGCATGCCAATCTGCCCTCCACTCACCTGGGCCAAACACCAGAGATGACCCCAGCAGGCATGGTGTACGATGGAAAGTGTGCAACAGATCAGGCCCAACGCCGTGGAGTGGAACGGAGTGCTGGCCCATACACAGGCCTATTCTATCCACATCTGAGGGCAACAGAACTGGCGATGCGGATCGAGTCAGTTTTGAACATTGATGCACCCCAATTTGCCCTCGAACACCTGGGCGACACAGAATAGACGACCCCAGCAGGCATGGTGTACAATGGAAAGTGTGCAACAGATCAGGCCCAACGCCGTGGAGTGAAACGGAGTGCTGGCCCATACACAGGCCTATTCCATCCACATCCCAGACTAACAGACCTGGGGATGCGGGTGGAGTCAGTTTTGCACCCCAATTTGCCCTCCACTCACCTGGGCCACACACCAGAGATGACCCCAGCAGGCATGGTGTACAATGGGAAGTGTGCAACAGATCAGGCCCAACGCCGTGGAGTGAAACGGAGTGCTGGCCCATACACAGGCCTATTCTATCCACATCTTAGGGCAACAGAACTGGGGATGCGGGTGGAGTCAGCTTTGAACATTAATGCACCCCAATTTGCCCTCCACTCACCTGGGCCACACACAGAGATGACCCCAGCAGGCATGGTGTACAATGGAAAGTGTGCAACAGATCAGGCCAAACGCCGTGGAGTGGAACGGAGTGCTGGCCCATACACAGGCCTATTCTATCCACATCGTAGGGCAACAGAACTGGGGATGCGGGTGGAGTCAGGTTTGAACATTAATGCACCCCAATTTGCCCTCCACTCACCTGGGCCACACACCAGAGATGACCCCAGCAGGCATGGTGTACGATGGAAAGTGTGCAACAGATCACGCCCAACGCCGTGGAGTGAAACGGAGTGCTGGCCCATACACAGGCCTATTCTATCCATATCTTAGGGCAACCGAACTGGGGATGCAGGTGGAGTCAGTTTTGAACATTGATGCACCCCAATTTGCCCTCCACTCACCTGGGCCAAACACTAGAGATGACCCCAGCAGGCATGGTGTACAATGGAAGGTGTGCAACAGATCAGGCCCAACGCCGTGGAGTGGAACGGAGTGCTGGCCCATACACAGGCCTATTCTATCCACATCTGAGGGCAACAGAACTGGCGATGCGGATCGAGTCAGTTTTGAACATTGATGCACCCCAATTTGCCCTCGAACACCTGGGCGACACAGAATAGACGACCCCAGCAGGCATGGTGTACAATGGAAAGTGTGCGACAGATCAGGCCCAACGCCGTGGAGTGAAACGGAGTGCTGGCCCATACACAGGCCTATTCTATCCACATTTTAGGGCAACAGAACTGGGGATGCGGGTGGAGTCAGCTTTGAACATTAATGCACCCCAAATTGCCCTCCACTCACCTGGGCCACACACAGAGATGACCCCAGCAGGCATGGTGTACAATGGAAAGTGTGCAACAGATCAGGCCCAACGCCGTGGAGTGGAACGGAGTGCTGGCCCATACACAGGCCTATTCTATCCACATCGTAGGGCAACAGAACTGGGGATGCGGGTGGAGTCAGGTTTGAACATTAATGCACCCCAATTTGCCCTCCACTCACCTGGGCCACACACCAGAGATGACCCCAGCAGGCATGGTGTAGAATGGAAAGTGTGCAACAGATCACGCCCAACGCCGTGGAGTGAAACGGAGTGCTGGCCCATACACAGGCCCATTCTATCCACATCTTAGGGCAACCGAACTGGGGATGCAGGTGGAGTCAGTTTTGAACATTGATGCACCCCAATTTGCCCTCCACTCACCTGGGCCAAACAGTAGAGATGACCCCAGCAGGTATGGTGTACAATGGAAGGTGTGCAACAGATCAGGCCCAACGCCGTGGAGTGGAACGGAGTGCTGGCCCATACACAGGCCTATTCTATCCACATCTGAGGGCAACAGAACTGGCGATGCGGATCGAGTCAGTTTTGAACATTGATGCACCCCAATTTGCCCTCGAACACCTGGGCGACACAGAATAGACGACCCCAGCAGGCATGGTGTACAATGGAAAGTGTGCAACAGATCAGGCCCAACGCCGTGGAGTGAAACGGAGTGCTGGCCCATACACAGGCCTATTCCATCCACATCTTAGACTAACAGACCTGGGGATGCGGGTGGAGTCAGTTTTGCACCCAAATTTGCCCTCCACTCACCTGGGCCACACACCAGAGATGACCCCAGCAGGCATGGTGTACAATGGAAAGTGTGCAACAGATCAGGACCAACGCCGTGGAGTGAAACGGAGTGCTGGCCCATACACAGGCCTATTCTATCCACATCTTAGGGCAACAGAACTGGGGATGCGGGTGGAGTCAGCTTTGAACATTAATGCACCCCAATTTGCCCTCCACTCACCTGGGCCACACACAGGCATGGTGTACAATGGAAAGTGTGCAACAGATCAGGCCAAACGCCGTGGAGTGAAACGGAGTGCTGGCCCATACACAGGCCTATTCTATCCACATCTTAGGGCAACAGAACTGGGGATGCGGGTGGAGTCAGCTTTGAACATTAATGCACCCCAATTTGCCCTCCACTCACCTGGGCCACACACAGAGATGACCCCAGCAGGCATGGTGTACAATGGAAAGTGTGCAACAGATCAGGCCAAACGCCGTGGAGTGGAACGGAGTGCTGGCCCATACACAGGCCTATTGTATCCACATCTTAGGGCAACAGAACTGGGGATGCGGGTGGAGTCAGTTTTGAACATTGATGCACCCCAATTTGCCCTCCCCTCACCTGGGCCACACACCAGAGATGACCCCAGCAGGCATGGTGTACAATGGAAAGTGTGCAACAGATCAGGACCAACGCCGTGGAGTGAAACGGAGTGCTGGCCCATACACAGGCCTATTCTATCCACATCTTAGGGCAACAGAACTGGGGATGCGGGTGGAGTCAGCTTTGAACATTAATGCACCCCAATTTGCCCTCCACTCACCTGGGCCACACACAGGCATGGTGTACAATCGAAAGTGTGCAACAGATCAGGCCAAACGCCGTGGAGTGAAACGGAGTGCTGGCCCATACACAGGCCTATTCTATCCACATCTTGTGGCAACAGAACTGGGGATGCGGGTGGAGTCAGCTTTGAACATTAATGCACCCCAATTTGCCCTCCACTCACCTGGGCCACACACAGAGATGACCCCAGCAGGCATGGTGTACAATGGAAAGTGTGCAACAGATCAGGCCAAACGCCGTGGAGTGGAACGGAGTGCTGGCCCATACACAGGCCTATTGTATCCACATCTTAGGGCAACAGAACTGGGGATGCGGGTGGAGTCAGTTTTGAACATTGATGCACCCCAATTTGCCCTCCCCTCACCTGGGCCACACACCAGAGATGACCCCAGCAGGCATGGTGTACAATGGAAAGTGTGCAACAGATCAGGCCCAACGCCGTGGAGTGAAACGGAGTGCTGGCCCATACACAGGCCTATTCTATCCACATCTCAGGGCAACAGACCTGGGGATGCGGGTGGAGTCAGCTTTGAACATTAATGCACCCCAATTTGCCCTCCACTCACCTGGGCCACACACAGAGATGACCCCAGCAGGCATGGTGTACAATGGAAAGTGTGCAACAGATCAGGCCCAACGCCGTGGAGTGAAACGGAGTGCTGGCCCGTACACAGGCCTATTCGGTCCACATCTTAGGGCAACAGAACTGGGGATGCGGGTGGAGTCAGCTTTGAACATTGATGCACCCCAATTTGCCCTCCACTCACCTGGGCGACACAGAATAGACGACCCCAGCAGGCATGGTGTACAATGGAAAGTGTGCAACAGATCAGGCCCAACGCCGTGGAGTGAAACGGAGTGCTGGCCCATACGCAGGCCTATTCTATCCACATCTTAGGGCAACAGAACTGGGGATGCGGGTGGAGTCAGTTTTGAACATTAATGCACCCCAACTTGCCCTCCACTCACCTGGGCCACACACCAGAGATGACCCCAGCAGGCATGGTGTACAATGGAAAGTGTGCAACAGATCAGGCCCAACGCCGTGGGGTGAAACGGAGTGCTGGCCCATACACAGGCCTATTCTATCCACATCTTAGGGCAACAGACCTGGGGATGCGGGTGGGGTTAGTTTTGAACATTGATGCACCCCAATTTGCCCTCCACTCACCTGGGCCAAACACTAGAGATGACCCCAGCAGGCATGGTGTACAATGGAAGGTGTGCAACAGATCAGGCCCAACGCCGTGGAGTGGAACGGAGTGCTGGCCCATACACAGGCCTATTCTATCCACATCTGAGGGCAACAGAACTGGCGATGCGGATCGAGTCAGTTTTGAACATTGATGCACCCCAATTTGCCCTCGAACACCTGGGCGACACAGAATAGACGGCCCCAGCAGGCATGGTGTACAATGGAAAGTGTGCAACAGATCAGGCCCAACGCCGTGGAGTGAAACGGAGTGCTGGCCCATACACAGGCCTATTCCATCCACATCCCAGACTAACAGACCTGGGGATGCGGGTGGAGTCAGTTTTGCACCCCAATTTGCCCTCCACTCACCTGGGCCACACACCAGAGATGACCCCAGCAGGCATGGTGTACAATGGAAAGTGTGCAACAGATCAGGCCCAACGCCGTGGAGTGAAACGGAGTGCTGGCCCATACACAGGCCTATTCTATCCACATCTTAGGGCAACAGAACTGGGGATGCGGGTGGAGTCAGCTTTGAACATTAATGCACCCCAATTTGCCCTCCACTCACCTGGGCCACACACAGAGATGACCCCAGCAGGCATGGTGTACAATGGAAAGTGTGCAACAGATCAGGCCAAACGCCGTGGAGTGGAACGGAGTGCTGGCCCATACACAGGCCTATTCTATCCACATCGTAGGGCAACAGAACTGGGGATGCGGGTGGAGTCAGGTTTGAACATTAATGCACCCCAATTTGCCCTCCACTCACCTGGGCCACACACCAGAGATGACCCCAGCAGGCATGGTGTAGAATGGAAAGTGTGCAACAGATCACGCCCAACGCCGTGGAGTGAAACGGAGTGCTGACCCATACACAGGCCCATTCTATCCATATCTTAGGGCAACCGAACTGGGGATGCAGGTGGAGTCAGTTTTGAACATTGATGCACCCCAATTTGCCCTCCACTCACCTGGGCCAAACACTAGAGATGACCCCAGCAGGCATGGTGTACAATGGAAGGTGTGCAACAGATCAGGCCCAACGCCGTGGGGTGGAACGGAGTGCTGGCCCATACACAGGCCTATTCTATCCACATCTGAGGGCAACAGAACTGGCGATGCGGATCGAGTCAGTTTTGAACATTGATGCACCCCAATTTGCCCTCGAACACCTGGGCGACACAGAATAGACGACCCCAGCAGGCATGGTGTACAATGGAAAGTGTGCAACAGATCAGGCCCAACGCCGTGGAGTGAAACGGAGTGCTGGCCCATACACAGGCCTATTCCATCCACATCTTAGACTAACAGACCTGGGGATGCGGGTGGAGTCAGTTTTGCACCCCAATTTGCCCTCCACTCACCTGGGCCAAATACCAGAGATGACCCCAGCAGGCATGGTGTACAATGGAAAGTGTGCAACAGATCAGGCCCAACGCCGTGGAGTGAAACGGAGTGCTGGCCCATACACAGGCCTATTCTATCCACATCTTAGGGCAACAGAACTGGGGATGCGGGTGGAGTCAGCTTTGAACATTCATGCACCCCAATTTGCCCTCCACTCACCTGGGCCAAACATGAGGGATGACCCCAGCAGGCATGGTGTACAATGGAAAGTGTGCAACAGATCAGGCCAAACGCCGTGGAGTGGAACGGAGTGCTGGCCCATACACAGGCCTATTGTATCCACATCTTAGGGCAACAGAACTGGGGATGCGGGTGGAGTCAGTTTTGAACATTGATGCACCCCAATTTGCCCTCCCCTCACCTGGGCCACACACCAGAGATGACCCCAGCAGGCATGGTGTACAATGGAAAGTGTGCAACAGATCAGGCCCAACGCCGTGGAGTGAAACGGAGTGCTGGCCCATACAAAGGCCTATTCTATCCACATCTCAGGGCAACAGACCTGGGGATGCGGGTGGAGTCAGCTTTGAACATTAATGCACCCCAATTTGCCCTCCACTCACCTGGGCCACACACAGAGATGACCCCAGCAGGCATGGTGTACAATGGAAAGTGTGCAACAGATCAGGCCAAACGCCGTGGAGTGGAACGGAGTGCTGGCCCATACACAGGCCTATTCTATCCACATCTTAGGGCAACAGAACTGGGGATGCGGGTGGAGTCAGCTTTGAACGTTAATGCACCCCAATTTGCCCTCCACTCACCTGGGCCACACACAGAGATGACCCCAGCAGGCATGGTGTACAATGGAAAGTGTGCAACAGATCAGGCCAAACGCCGTGGAGTGGAACGGAGTGCTGGCCCATACACAGGCGTATTCCATCCACATCGTAGGGCAACAGAACTGGGGATGCGGGTGGAGTCAGGTTTGAACATTAATGCACCCCAATTTGCCCTCCACTCACCTGGGCCACACACCAGAGATGACCCCAGCAGGCATGGTGTACAATGGAAAGTGTGCAACTGATCAGGCCCAACGCTGTGGGGTGAAACGGAGTGCTGGCCCATACACAGGCCTATTCTATCCACATCTTAGGGCAACAGAACTGGGGATGCGGGTGGGGTCAGTTTTGAACATTGATGCACCCCAATTTGCCCTCCACTCACCTTGGCCACACACCAGAGATGACCCCAGCAGGCATGGTGTACAATGGAAAGTGTGCAACACATCAGGCCCAACGCCGTGGAGTGAAACGGAGTGCTGGCCCATACACAGGCCTATTCTATCCACACCTTAGGGCAACCGAACTGGGGATGCAGGTGGAGTCAGTTTTGAACATTGATGCACCCCAATTTGCCCTCCACTCACCTGGGCCAAACACTAGAGATGACCCCAGCAGGCATGGTGTACAATGGAAAGTGTGCAACAGATCAGGCCCAACGTCGTGGAGTGAAACGGAGTGCTGGCCCATACACAGGCCTGTTCTATCCACATCTTAGGGCAACAGAACTGGGGATGCGGGTGGAGTCAGTTTTGAACATTAATGCACCCCAATTTGCCCTCCACTCACCTGGGCCACACACAGAGATGACCCCAGCAGGCATGGTGTACAATGGAAAGTGTGCAACAGATCAAGCCAAACGCCGTGGAGTGAAACGGAGTGCTGGCCCATACACAGGCCTATTATATCCACATCTTAGGGCAACAGAACTGGGGATGCGGGTGGAGTCAGGTTTGAACATTAATGCACCCCAATTTGCCCTCCACTCACCTGGGCGACACAGAATAGACGACCCCAGCAGGCATGGTGTACAATGGAAAGTGTGCAACAGATCAGGCCCAACGCCGTGGAGTGAAACGGAGTGCTGGCCCATACACAGGCCTATTCTATCCACATCTTAGGGTAACAGAACTGGGGATGCGGGTGGAGTCAGCTTTGAGCGTTAATGCATCCCAATTTGCCCTCCACTCACCTGGGCCACACATCAGAGATGACCCCAGCAGGCATGGTGTACAATGGAAAGTGTGCAACAGATCAGGCCCAACGCCGTGGAGTGGAACGGAGTGATGTCCCATACACAGGCCTATTCTATCCACATGTTAGGGCAACAGAACTGGGGATGCGGGTGGAGTCAGTTTTGAACATTGATGCACCCCAATTTGCCCTCCACTCACCTGGGCCAAATACCAGAGATGACCCCAGCAAGCATGGTGTACAATCGAAAGTGTGCAACAGATCAGGCCCAACGCCCTGGAGTGAAACGGAGTGCTGGCCCATACACAGGCCTATTCTATCCACATCTTAGGGCAACAGAACTGGGGATGCGGGTGGAGTCAGCTTTGAACGTTAATGCACCCCAATTTGCCCTCCACTCACCTGGGCCACACACCAGAGATGACCCCAGCAGGCATGGTGTACAATGGAAAGTGTGCAACAGATCAGGCCAAACGCCGTGGAGTGGAACGGAGTGCTGGCCCATACACAGGCGTATTCTATCCACATCGTAGGGCAACAGAACTGGGGATGCGGGTGGAGTCAGGTTTGAACATTAATGCACCCCAATTTGCCCTCCACTCACCTGGGCCACACACCAGAGATGACCCCAGCAGGCATGGTGTACAATGGAAAGTGTGCAACTGATCAGGCCCAACGCCGTGGGGTGAAACGGAGTGCTGGCCCATACACAGGCCTATTCTATCCACATCTTAGGGCAACAGAACTGGGGATGCGGGTGGGGTCAGTTTTGAACATTGATGCACCCCACTTTGCCCTCCACTCACCTTGGCCACACACCAGAGATGACCCCAGCAGGCATGGTGTACAATGGAAAGTGTGCAACACATCAGGCCCAACGCCGTGGAGTGAAACGGAGTGCTGGCCCATACACAGGCCTATTCTATCCACACCTTAGGGCAACCGAACTGGGGATGCAGGTGGAGTCAGTTTTGAACATTGATGCACCCCAATTTGCCCTCCACTCACCTGGGCCAAACACTAGAGATGACCCCAGCAGGCATGGTGTACAATGGAAAGTGTGCAACAGATCAGGCCCAACGTCGTGGAGTGAAACGGAGTGCTGGCCCATACACAGGCCTGTTCTATCCACATCTTAGGGCAACAGAACTGGGGATGCGGGTGGAGTCAGTTTTGAACATTAATGCACCCCAATTTGCCCTCCACTCACCTGGGCCACACACAGAGATGACCCCAGCAGGCATGGTGTACAATGGAAAGTGTGCAACAGATCAAGCCAAACGCCGTGGAGTGAAACGGAGTGCTGGCCCATACACAGGCCTATTATATCCACATCTTAGGGCAACAGAACTGGGGATGCGGGTGGAGTCAGGTTTGAACATTAATGCACCCCAATTTGCCCTCCACTCACCTGGGCGACACAGAATAGACGACCCCAGCAGGCATGGTGTACAATGGAAAGTGTGCAACAGATCAGGCCCAACGCCGTGGAGTGAAACGGAGTGCTGGCCCATACACAGGCCTATTCTATCCACATCTTAGGGTAACAGAACTGGGGATGCGGGTGGAGTCAGCTTTGAGCGTTAATGCATCCCAATTTGCCCTCCACTCACCTGGGCCACACATCAGAGATGACCCCAGCAGGCATGGTGTACAATGGAAAGTGTGCAACAGATCAGGCCCAACGCCGTGGAGTGGAACGGAGTGATGTCCCATACACAGGCCTATTCTATCCACATGTTAGGGCAACAGAACTGGGGATGCGGGTGGAGTCAGTTTTGAACATTGATGCACCCCAATTTGCCCTCCACTCACCTGGGCCAAATACCAGAGATGACCCCAGCAAGCATGGTGTACAATCGAAAGTGTGCAACAGATCAGGCCCAACGCCCTGGAGTGAAACGGAGTGCTGGCCCATACACAGGCCTATTCTATCCACATCTTAGGGCAACAGTGCCCGGGATGCGGGTGGAGTCAGCTTTGAACATTAATGCACCCCAATTTGTCCTCCTTTCACCTGGGCCACACACCAGAGATGACCCCAGCAGGCATGGTGTACAATGGAAAGTGTGCAACAGATCACGCCCAACGCCGTGGAGTGAAACGGAGTGCTGGCCCATACAAAGGCCTATTCTATCCACATCTTAGGGCAACAGAACTGAGGATGCGGGTGGAGTCAGTTTTGAACATTCATGCACCCCAATTTGCCCTCCACTCACCTGGGCCACACACCAGAGATGACCCCAGCAGGCATGGTGTACAATGGAAAGTGTGCAACAGATCAGGCCCAACGCCGTGGAGTGAAACGGAGTGCTGGCCCATACACAGGCCTATTCTATCCACATCGTAGGGCAACAGAACTGGGGATGCGGGTGGAGTCAGTTTTGAACATTCATGCACCCCAATTTGCCCTCCACTCACCTGGGCCACACACCAGAGATGACCCCAGCAGGCATGGTGTACAATGGAAAGTGTGCAACAGATCAGGCCCAACGCCGTGGAGTGGAACGGAGTGCTGGCCCATACACAGGCCTGTTCTATCCACATCTTAGGGCAACAGAACTGGGGATGCGGGTGGAGTCAGTTTTGAACATTGATGCACCCCAATGTGCCCTCCACTCACCTGGGCCACACACTAGAGATGACCCCAGCAGGCATGGTGTACAATGGAAAGTGTGCAACAGATCAGGCCCAACGTCGTGGAGTGAAACGGAGTGCTGGCCCATACACAGGCCTGTTCTATCCACATCTTAGGGCAACAGAACTGGGGATGCAGGTGGAGTCAGTTTTGAACATTGATGCACCCCAATTTGCCCTCCACTCACCTGGGCCACACACTAGAGATGACCCCAGCAGGCATGGTGTACAATGGAAAGTGTGCAAAAGATCAGGCCCAACGCCGTGGAGTGAAACGGACTGCTGGCCCATACACAGGCCTGTTCTATCCACATCTTAGGGCAACAGAACTGAGGATGCGGGTGGAGTCAGTTTTGAACATTCATGCACCCCAATTTGCCCTCCACTCACCTGGGCCACACACCAGAGATGACCCCAGCAGGCATGGTGTACAATGGAAAGTGTGCAACAGATCAGGCCCAACGCCGTGGAGTGAAACGGAGTGCTGGCCCATACACAGGCCTATTCTATCCACATCGTAGGGCAACAGAACT
Organism: Eutreptiella sp. 'Long Island Sound 2002'; assembly: GCA_964036045.1. NCBI lineage: Eukaryota > Euglenozoa > Euglenophyceae > Eutreptiales > Eutreptiaceae > Eutreptiella > Eutreptiella sp. 'Long Island Sound 2002'. The sequence goes on from OZ038389.1 coordinate 29,226,316, forward strand.
GGGGATGCGGGTGGAGTTAGTTTTGAACATTAATGCACCCCAATTTGCCCTCCACTCACCTGGGCCACACACAGAGATGACCCCAGCAGGCATGGTGTACAATGGAAAGTGTGCAACAGATCAGGCCCAACGCCGTCGAGTGAAACGGAGTGCTGGCCCATACACAGGCCGATTCTATCCACACCTTAGGGCAACCGAACTGGGGATGCGGGTGCAGTCAGTTTTGAACATTGATGCACCCCAATTTGCCCTCCACTCACCTGGGCCAAACACTAGAGATGACCCCAGCAGGCATGGTGTACAATGGAAAGTGTGCAAAAGATCAGGCCCAACGTCGTGGAGTGAAACGGAGTGCTGGCCCATACACAGGCCTGTTCTATCCACATCTTAGGGCAACAGAACTGGGGATGCGTGTGGAGTCAGGTTTGAACATTGATGCACCCCAATTCGCCCTCCGCTCACCTGGGCCACACACCAGAGATGACCCCAGCAGGCATGGTGTACAATGGAAAGTGTGCAACAGATCAGGCCCCACGCCGTGCAGTGAAACGGAGTGCTGGCCCATACACAGGCCGATTCTATCCACACCTTAGGGCAACTGAACTGGGGATGCGGGTGGAGTCAGTTTTGAACATTGATGCACCCCAATTTGCCCTCCACTCACCTGGGCCACACACAATAGACGACCCCAGCAGGCATGGTGTACAATGGAAAGTGTGCAAAAGATCAGGCCCAACGTCGTGGAGTGAAACGGAGTGCTGGCCCATACACAGGCCTGTTCTATCCACATCTTAGGGCAACAGAACTGGGGATGCGGGTGGAGTTAGTTTTGAACATTGATGCACCCCAATTTGCCCTCGACTCACCTGGGCCACACACCAGAGATGACCCCAGCAGGCATGGTGTACAATGGAAAGTGTACAACAGATCAGGCCCAACGGCGTGGAGTGAAACGGAGTGCTGGCCCATACACAGGCCCATTCTATCCACACCTTAGGGCAACCGAACTGGGGATGCGGGTGCAGTCAGTTTTGAACATTGATGCACCCCAATTTGCCCTCCACTCACCTGGGCCACACACAATAGACGACCCCAGCAGGCATGGTGTACAATGGAAAGTGTGCAAAAGATCAGGCCCAACGTCGTGGAGTGAAACGGAGTGCTGGCCCATACACAGGCCTGTTCTATCCACATCTTAGGGCAACATAACTGGGGATGCGGGTGGAGTTAGTTTTGAACATTGATGCACCCCAATCGGCCCTCCACTCACCGGGGCCACACAACAGAGATGACCCCAGCAGGCATGGTGTACAATGGAAAGTGTGCAACAGATCAGGCCCAACGCCGTGGAGTGAAACGGAGTGCTGGCCCATACACAGGCCTATTCTATCCACATCTTAGGGCAACAGAACTGGGGATGCGGGTGGAGTCAGTTTTGAACATTGATGCACACCAATTTGCCCTCCACTCACCTGGGCCACACATCAGAGATGACCCCAGCAGGCATGGTGTACAATGGAAAGTGTGCAACAGATCAGGCCCAACGCCGTGGAGTGGAACGGAGTGCTGGCCCATACACAGGCCTAGTCTATGCACATCTTAGGGCAACAGAACTGGAGATGCGGGTGGAGTCAGTTTTGAACATTGATGCACCCCAATTTGCCCTCCACTCACCTGGGGCAAACACTAGAGATGACCCCAGCAGGCATGGTGTAAAATGGAAAGTGTGCAAAAGATCAGGCCCAACGTCGTGGAGTGAAACGGAGTGCTGGCCCATACACAGGCCTATTCTATCCACATCTTAGGGCAACAGAACTGGGAATGCGGGTGCAGTCAGTTTTGAACATTGATGCACCCCAATGTGCTCTCCACTCACCTGGGCCACACACCAGATATGACCCCAGCAGGCATGGTGTACAATGGAAAGTGTGCAACAGATCACGCCCAACGCCGTGGAGTGAAACGGAGTGCTGGCCCATACACAGGCCTATTCTATCCACACCTTAGGGCAACCGACCTGGGGATGCGGGTGGAGTCAGTTTTGAACATTGATGCACCCCAATTTGCCCTCCACTCACCTGGGCCAAACACTAGGGATGACCCCAGCAGGCATGGTGTACAATGGAAAGTGTGCAAAAGATCAGGCCCAACACCGTGGAGTGAAACGGAGTGCTGGCCCATACACAGGCCTGTTCTATCCACATCTTAGGGCAACAGAACTGGGGATGCGGGTGGAGTGAGTTTTGAACATTGATGCACCCCAATGTGCTCTCCACTCACCTGGGCCACACAACAGAGATGACCCCAGCAGGCATGGTGTACAATGGAAAGTGTGCAACAGATCAGGCCCAACGCCGTGGAGTGAAACGGAGTGCTGGCCCATACACAGGCCTATTCTATCCACATCTTAGGGCAACAGACCTGGGGATGCGGGTGGAGTCAGTTTTGAACGTTAATGCATCCCAATTTGCCCTCCACTCACCTGGGCCGCACACCAGAGATGACCCCAGCAGGCAAGGTGTACAATGGAAAGTGTGCAACAGATCAGGCCCAACGCCGTGGAGTGAAACGGAGTGCTGGCCCATACACAGGCCTATTCTATCCACATCTTAGGGCAACAGAACTGGGGATGCGGGTGGAGTTAGCTTTGAACATTAATGCATCCCAATTTGCCCTCCACTCACCTGGGCCACACATCAGAGATGACCCCAGCAGGCATGGTGTACAATGGAAAGTGTGCAACAGATCAGGCCCAACGCCGTGGAGTGAAACGGAGTGCTGGCCCATACACAGGCCTATTCTATCCACATCGTAGGGCAACAGAACTGGGGATGCGGGTGGAGTCAGTTTTGAACGTTAATGCATCCCAATTTGCCCTCCACTCACCTGGGCCACACATCAGAGATGACCCCAGCAGGCATGGTGTACAATGGAAAGTGTGCAACAGATCAGGCCCAACGCCGTGGAGTGGAACGGAGTGCTGGCCCATACACAGGCCTATTCTATCCACATCTTAGGGCAACAGACCTGGGGATGCGGGTGGAGTCAGCTTTGAACGTTAATGCATCCCAATTTGCCCTCCACTCACCTGGGCCACACATCAGAGATGACCCCAGCAGGCATGGTGTACAATGGAAAGTGTGCAACAGATCAGGCCCAACGCCGTGGAGTGGAACGGAGTGCTGGCCCATACACAGGCCTATTCTATCCACATCTTAGGGCAACAGAACTGGGGATGCGGGTGGAGTTAGCTTTGAACATTGATGCACCCCAATTTGCCCTCCACTCACCTGGGCCACACATCAGAGATGACCCCAGCAGGCATGGTGTACAATGGAAAGTGTGCAACAGATCAGGCCCAACGCCGTGGAGTGAAACGGAGTGCTGGCCCATACACAGGCCTATTCTATCCACATCTTAGGGCAACAGAACTGGGGATGCGGGTGGAGTCAGTTTTGAACATTGATGCACCCCAATTTGCCCTCCACTCACCTTGGCCACACACCAGAGATGACCCCAGCAGCCATGGTGTACATTGGAAAATGTGCAACAGATCAGGCCCAACGCCGTGGAGTGAAACAGAGTGCTGGCCCATACACGGGCCTATTCTATTAAAATCTTAGGGCAACAGAACTGGGGATGCGGGTGGAGTCAGTTTTGAACATTGATGCACCCCAATTAGCCCTCCAATCACCTGGGCCACACACCAGAGAAGCCCCCAGCAGGCATGGTGTACAATGGAAAGTGTGCAACAGATCAGGCCGAACGCCGTGGAGTGAAACGAAGTGCTGGCCCATACACAGGCCTATTCTATCCACATCTTAGGGCAACAGAACTGGGGATGCGGGTGGAGTCAGTTGTGAACATTAATGCACCCCAATTTGCCCTCCACTCACCTGGCCCACACACGGGAGATGACCCCAGCAGGCATGGTGTACAATCGAAAGTGTGCATTAGATCAGGCCCAACGCCGTGGAGTGAAACGGAGTGCTGGCCCATACACAGGCCTATTCTATCCACATCTTAGGGCAACAGAACTGGGGATGCGGGTGGAGTCAGTTTTGAACATTGATGCACCCCAATTTGCCCTCCACTCACCTGCGCCACACATCAGAGATGACCCCAGCAGGCATGGTGTACAATGGAAAGTGTGCAACAGATCAGGCCCAACGCCGTGGAGTGAAACGGAGTGCTGGCCCATACACAGGCCTATTCTATCCACATCTTAGGGCAACAGAACTGGGGTTGCGGGTGGAGTCAGTTTTGAACATTTATGCACCCCAATTTGCCCTCCAGTCACCTGGGCCACACCAGAGATGACCCCAGCAGGCATGGTGTACAATGGAAAGTGTGCAACAGATCAGGCCCAACGTCGTGGAGTGAAACGGAGTGCTGGCCCATACACAGGCCTATTCCATCCACATCTTAGGGCAACAGAACTGGGAATGCGGGTGGAGTCAGTTTTGAACATTAATGCATCCCAATTTGCCCTCCACTCACCTGGGCCAAATACCAGAGATGAGCCTGGCAGGCATGGTGTACAATGGAAAGTGTGCAACAGATCAGGCCCAACGCCGTGGGGTGAAACGGAGTGCTGGCCCATACACAGGCCTATTCTATCCACATCTTAGAGCAACAGACCTGGGGATGCGGGTGGAGTCAGTTTTGAACATTGATGCACCCCAATTTGCCCTCCACTCACCTTGGCCACACACCAGAGATGACCCCAGCAGCCATGGTGTACAATGGAAAGTGTGCAACAGATCAGGCCCAACGCCGTGGAGTGAAACGAAGTGCTGGCCCATACACGGGCCTATTCTATCAAAATCTTAGGGCAACAGAACTGGGGATGCGGGTGGAGTCAGTTTTGAACATTGATGCACCCCAATTAGCCCTCCAATCACCTGGGCCACACACCAGAGAAGCCCCCAGCAGGCATGGTGTACAATGGAAAGTGTGCAACACATCAGGCCGAACGCCGTGGAGTGAAACGAAGTGCTGGCCCATACACAGGCCTATTCTATCCACATCTTAGGGCAACAGAACTGGGGATGCGGGTGGAGTCAGTTTTGAACATTGATGCATCCCAATTTGCCCTCCACTCACCTGGCCCACACACGGGAGATGACCCCAGCAGGCATGGTGTACAATCGAAAGTGTGCAACAGATCAGGCCCAACGCCGTGGAGTGAATCGGAGTGCTGGCCCATACACAGGCCTATTCCATCCACATCGTAGGGCAACAGACCTGGGGATGCGGGTGCAGTCAGTTTTGAACATTGATGCACCCCAATTTGCCCTCCACTCACCTGGGCCACACATCAGAGATGACCCCAGCAGGCATGGTGTACAATGGAAAGTGTGCAACAGATCAGGCCCAACGCCGTGGAGTGAAACGGAGTGCTGGCCCATACACAGGCCTATTCTATCCACATCTTAGGGCAACAGAACTGGGGTTGCGGGTGGAGTCAGTTTTGAACATTGATGCACCCCAATTTGCCCTCCACTCACCTGGGCCACACACCAGAGATGACCCCAGCAGGCAAGGTGTACAATGGAAAGTGTGCAACAGATCAGGCCCAACGCCGTGGAGTGAAACCGAGTGCTGGCCCATACACAGGCCTATTCTATCCACATCTTAGGGCAACAGAACTGGGGATGCGGGTGGAGTCAGGTTTGAACATTAATGCATCCCAATTTGCCCTCCACTCACCTGGGCCACACACCAGAGATGACCCCAGCAGGCATGGTGTACAATGGAAAGTGTGCAACAGATCAGGCCCAACGTCGTGGAGTGAAACGGAGTGCTGGCCCATACACAGGCCTATTCCATCCACATCTTAGGGCAACAGAACTGGGAATGCGGGTGGAGTCAGTTTTGAACATTAATGCATCCCAATTTGCCCTCCACTCACCTGGGCCAAATACCAGAGATGAGCCTGGCAGGCATGGTGTACAATGGAAAGTGTGCAACAGATCAGGCCCAACGCCGTGGGGTGAAACGGAGTGCTGGCCCATACACAGGCCTATTCTATCCACATCTTAGAGCAACAGACCTGGGGATGCGGGTGGAGTCAGTTTTGAACATTGATGCACCCCAATTTGCCCTCCACTCACCTGGGCCACACACCAGAGATGACCCCAGCAGCCATGGTGTACAATGGAAAGTGTGCAACAGATCAGGCCCAACGCCGTGGAGTGAAACGAAGTGCTGGCCCATACACGGGCCTATTCTATCAAAATCTTAGGGGAACAGAACTGGGGATGCGGGTGGAGTCAGTTTTGAACATTGATGCACCCCAATTAGCCCTCCAATCACCTGGGCCACACACCAGAGAAGCCCCCAGCAGGCATGGTGTACAATGGAAAGTGTGCAACACATCAGGCCGAACGCCGTGGAGTGAAACGAAGTGCTGGCCCATACACAGGCCTATTCTATCCACATCTTAGGGCAACAGAACTGGGGATGCGGGTGGAGTCAGTTTTGAACATTGATGCATCCCAATTTGCCCTCCACTCACCTGGCCCACACACGGGAGATGACCCCAGCAGGCATGGTGCACAATCGAAAGTGTGCAACAGATGAGGCCCAACGCCGTGGAGTGAATCGGAGTGCTGGCCCATACACAGGCCTATTCCATCCACATCGTAGGGCAACAGACCTGGGGATGCGGGTGCAGTCAGTTTTGAACATTGATGCACCCCAATTTGCCCTCCACTCACCTGGGCCACACATCAGAGATGACCCCAGCAGGCATGGTGTACAATGGAAAGTGTGCAACAGATCAGGGCCAACGCCGTGGAGTGAAACGGAGTGCTGGCCCATACACAGGCCTATTCTATCCACATCTTAGGGCAACAGAACTGCGGTTGCGGGTGGAGTCAGTTTTGAACATTGATGCACCCCAATTTGCCCTCCACTCAGCTGGGCCACACACCAGAGATGACCCCAGCAGGCAAGGTGTACAATGGAAAGTGTGCAACAGATCAGGCCCAACGGCCTGGAGTGAAACCGAGTGCTGGCCCATACACAGGCCCATTATATCCACATCTTAGGGCAACAGAACTGGGGATGCGGGTGGGGTCAGTTTTGAACATTAATGCATCCCAATTTGCCCTCCACTCACCTGGGCCACACACCAGAGATGACCCCAGCAGGCATGGTGTACAATGGAAAGTGTGCAACAGATCAGGCCCAACGTCGTGGAGTGAAACGGAGTGCTGGCCCATACACAGGCCTATTCCATCCACATCTTAGGGCAACAGAACTGGGAATGCGGGTGGAGTCAGTTTTGAACATTAATGCATCCCAATTTGCCCTCCACTCACCTGGGCCAAATACCAGAGATGAGCCTGGCAGGCATGGTGTACAATGGAAAGTGTGCAACAGATCAGGCCCAACGCCGTGGGGTGAAACGGAGTGCTGGCCCATACACAGGCCTATTCTATCCACATCTTAGAGCAACAGACCTGGGGATGCGGGTGGAGTCAGTTTTGAACATTGATGCACCCCAATTTGCCCTCCACTCACCTTGGCCACACACCAGAGATGACCCCAGCAGCCATGGTGTACAATGGAAAGTGTGCAACAGATCAGGCCCAACGCCGTGGAGTGAAACGAAGTGCTGGCCCATACACGGGCCTATTCTATCGAAATCTTAGGGGAACAGAACTGGGGATGCGGGTGGAGTCAGTTTTGAACATTGATGCACCCCAATTAGCCCTCCAATCACCTGGGCTACACACCAGAGAAGCCCCCAGCAGGCATGGTGCACAATCGAAAGTGTGCAACAGATCAGGCCCAACGCCGTGGAGTGAATCGGAGTGCTGGCCCATACACAGGCCTATTCCATCCACATCGTAGGGCAACAGACCTGGGGATGCGGGTGCAGTCAGTTTTGAACATTGATGCACCCCAATTTGCCCTCCACTCACCTGGGCCACACATCAGAGATGACCCCAGCAGGCATGGTGTACAATGGAAAGTGTGCAACAGATCAGGGCCAACGCCGTGGAGTGAAACGGAGTGCTGGCCCATACACAGGCCTATTCTATCCACATCTTAGGGCAACAGAACTGCGGTTGCGGGTGGAGTCAGTTTTGAACATTGATGCACCCCAATTTGCCCTCCACTCAGCTGGGCCACACACCAGAGATGACCCCAGCAGGCATGGTGTACAATGGAAAGTGTGCAACAGATCAGGCCCAACGCCGTGGAGTGAAACCGAGTGCTGGCCCATACACAGGCCCATTATATCCACATCTTAGGGCAACAGAACTGGGGATGCGGGTGGGGTCAGTTTTGAACATTAATGCATCCCAATTTGCCCTCCACTCACCTGGGCCAAATACCAGAGATGAGCCTGGCAGGCATGGTGTACAATGGAAAGTGTGCAACAGATCAGGCCCAACGCCGTGGGGTGAAACGGAGTGCTGGCCCATACACAGGCCTATTCTATCCACATCTTAGAGCAACAGACCTGGGGATGCGGGTGGAGTCAGTTTTGAAAATTGATGCACCCCAATTTGCCCTCCACTCACCTTGGCCACACACCAGAGATGACCCCAGCAGCCATGGTGTACAATGGAAAGTGTGCAACAGATCAGGCCCAACGCCGTGGAGTGAAACGAAGTGCTGGCCCATACACGGGCCTATTCTATCAAAATCTTAGGGGAACAGAACTGGGGATGCGGGTGGAGTCAGTTTTGAACATTGATGCACCCCAATTAGCCCTCCAATCACCTGGGCTACACACCAGAGAAGCCCCCAGCAGGCATGGTGTACAATGGAAAGTGTGCAACACATCAGGCCGAACGCCGTGGAGTGAAACGAAGTGCTGGCCCATACACAGGCCTATTCTATCCACATCTTAGGGCAACAGAACTGGGGATGCGGGTGGAGTCAGTTTTGAACATTGATGCATCCCAATTTGCCCTCCACTCACCTGGCCCACACACGGGAGATGACCCCAGCAGGCATGGTGTACAATCGAAAGTGTGCAACAGATCAGGCCCAACGCCGTGGAGTGAATCGGAGTGCTGGCCCATACACAGGCCTATTCCATCCACATCGTAGGGCAACAGACCTGGGGATGCGGGTGCAGTCAGTTTTGAACATTGATGCACCCCAATTTGCCCTCCACTCACCTGGGCCACACATCAGAGATGACCCCAGCAGGCATGGTGTACAATGGAAAGTGTGCAACAGATCAGGCCCAACGCCGTGGAGTGAAACGGAGTGCTGGCCCATACACAGGCCTATTCTATCCACATCTTAGGGCAACAGAACTGCGGTTGCGGGTGGAGTCAGTTTTGAACATTGATGCACCCCAATTTGCCCTCCACTCACCTGGCCCACACACGGGAGATGACCCCAGCAGGCATGGTGTACAATGGAAAGTGTGCAACAGATCAGGCCCAACGCCGTGGAGTGAATCGGAGTGCTGGCCCATACACAGGCCTATTCTATCCACATCGTAGGGCAACAGACCTGGGGATGCGGGTGCAGTCAGTTTTAAACATTGATGCATCCCAATTTGCCCTCCACTCACCTGGGCCACACACCAGAGATGACCCCAGCAGGCATGGTGTACAATGGAAAGTGTGCAACAGATCAGGCCCAACCCCGTGGAGTGAAACGGAGTGCTGGCCCATACACAGTCCTATTCTATCCACATCTTAGGGCAACAGAACTGGGGATGCGGGTGCAGTCAGGTTTGAACATTAATGCACCCCAATGGGCCCTCCACTCACCTGGGCCAAATACCAGAGATGACCCCAGCAGGCATGGTGTACAATGGAAAGTGTGCAACAGATCAGGCCAAACGCCGTGGAGTGGAACGGAGTGCTGGCCCATACACAGGCCTATTCTATCCACATCTTAGGGCAACAGAACTGGGGTTGCGGGTGGAGTCAGTTTTGAACATTAATGCATCCCAATTTGCCCTCCACTCACCTGGGCCACACACCAGAGATGACCCCAGCAGGCATGGTGTACAATGGAAAGTGTGCAACAGATCAGGCCCAACGCCGTGGAGTGAAACGGAGTGCTGGCCCATACACAGGCCTATTCTATCCACATCTTAGGGCAACAGAACTGGGGTTGCGGGTGGAGTCAGTTTTGAACATTAATGCATCCCAATTTGCCCTCCACTCACCTGGGCCACACACCAGAGATGACCCCAGCAGGAATTGTGTACAATGGAAAGTGTGCAACAGATCAGGCCCAACGCCGTGGGGTGAAACGGAGTGCTGGCCCATACACAGGCCCATTCCATCCACATCTTAGGGCAACAGACCTGGGGATGCGGGTGGAGTCAGTTTTGAACATTGAGGCACCAAAATTTGCCCTCCACTCACCTTGGCCACACACCAGAGATGACCCCAGCAGCCATGGTGTACAATGGAAAGTGTGAAACAGATCAGGCCCAACGCCGTGGAGTGAAACGAAGTGCTGGCCCATAGACGGGCCTATTCTATCAAAATCTTGGGGAACAGAAGTGGGGATGCGGGTGGAGTCAGTTTTGAACATTGATGCACCCCAATTCGCCCTCCACTCACCTGGGCCACACACCAGAGAAGCCGCCAGCAGGCATGGTGTACAATGGAAAGTGTGCAACAGATCAGGCCCAACGCCGTGGAGTGAAACGAAGTGCTGGCCCATACACAGGCCTATTCTATCCACATCTTAGGGCAACAGAACTGGGGATGCGGGTGGAGTCAGTTTTGAATATTGATGCACCCCAATTTGCCCTCCACGCACCTGGCCCACACACGGGAGATGACCCCAGCAGGCATGGTGTACAATGGAAAGTGTGCAACAGATCAGGCCCAACGCCGTGGAGTGAATCGGAGTGCTGGCCCATACACAGGCCTATTCTATCCACATCGTAGGGCAACAGACCTGCGGATGCGGGTGCAGTCAGTTTTGAACATTGATGCACCCCAATTTGCCCTCCACTCACCTGGGCCACACACCAGAGATGACCCCAGCAGGCATGGTGTACAATGGAAAGTGTGCAACAGATCAGGCCCAACGCCGTGGAGTGAAACGGAGTGCTGGCCCATACACAGGCCTATTCTATCCACATCTTAGGGCAACAGACCTGGGGATGCGGGTGGAGTCAGTTTTGAACATTGATGCACCCCAATTTGCCCTCCACTCACCTGGGCCACACACCAGAGATGACTTCAGCAGGCATGGTGTGCAATGGAAAGTGTGCAACAGATCAGGCCCAACGCCGTGGAGTGAAACGGAGTGCTGGCCCATACACAGGCCTATTCTATCCACATCTTAGGGCAATAGAACCGGGGATGCGGGTGGAGTCAGTTTTGAATATTGATGCACCCCAATTTGCCCTCCACGCAGCTGGGCCACGCACCAGAGATGACTCCAGCAGGCATGGTGTACAATGGAAAGTGTGCGACAGATCAGGCCCAACGCCGTGGAGTGAAACGGAGTGCTGGCCCATACACAGGCCTATTCTATCCACATCTCAGGGGCACAGAGCTGGGGATGCGGGTGGAGTCAGTTTTGAACATTGATGCACCCCCATTTGCCCTCCACTCACCTGGGCCACACACCAGAGATGACCCCAGCAGGCGTGGTGTACAATGGAAAGTGTGCAACAGATCATGCCTAACGCCGTGGAGTGAAACGGAGTGCTGGCCCATACACAGGCCTATTCTATCCACATCTTAGGGCAACAGAACTGGGGATGCGTGTGGAGTCAGGTTTGAACATTAATGCACCCCAATTTGCCCTCCACTCACCCGGGCCACACACCAGACGTGACCCCAGCAGGCATGGTGTACAATGGAAAATGTGCAACAGATCAGGCCCAACACTGTGGAGTGAAACGGAGTGCTGGCCCATACACAGGCCTATTCTATCCACATCTTATGGCAACAGACCTGGGGATCCGGGTGGAGTCAGTTTTGAACATTGATGCACCCCAACTTGCCCTCCACTCACCTGGGCCACACACCAGAGATGACCCCAGCAGGCATGGTGTACAATGGAAAGTGTGCAACAGATCAGGCCCAACACCGTGGAGTGAAACGGAGTGCTGGCCCATACACAGGCCTATTCTATCCACATCTTAGGGCAACAGATCTCAAGGTGCGGGTGGGGTCAGCTCTGAACATTTACGCACCCCAATTTGCCCTCCACTCACCTGGGCCACACACCAGAGATGACCCCAGCAGGCATGGTGTACAATGGAAAGTGTGCAACAGATCAGGCCCAACGCCGTGGAGTGAAACGGAGTGCTGGCCCATACACAGGCCTATTCTATCCACATCTTAGGGCAACAGACCTGGGGATGCGGGTGGAGTCAGTTTTGAACATTGATGCACCCCAATTTGCCCTCCACTCACCTGGGCCACACACCAGAGATGACTTCAGCAGGCATGGTGTGCAATGGAAAGTGTGCAACAGATCAGGCCCAACGCCGTGGAGTGAAACGGAGTGCTGGCCCATACACAGGCCTATTCTATCCACATCTTAGGGCAATAGAACCGGGGATGCGGGTGGAGTCAGTTTTGAATATTGATGCACCCCAATTTGCCCTCCACGCAGCTGGGCCACGCACCAGAGATGACTCCAGCAGGCATGGTGTACAATGGAAAGTGTGCGACAGATCAGGCCCAACGCCGTGGAGTGAAACGGAGTGCTGGCCCATACACAGGCCTATTCTATCCACATCTCAGGGGCACAGAGCTGGGGATGCGGGTGGAGTCAGTTTTGAACATTGATGCACCCCCATTTGCCCTCCACTCACCTGGGCCACACACCAGAGATGACCCCAGCAGGCGTGGTGTACAATGGAAAGTGTGCAACAGATCATGCCTAACGCCGTGGAGTGAAACGGAGTGCTGGCCCATACACAGGCCTATTCTATCCACATCTTAGGGCAACAGAACTGGGGATGCGTGTGGAGTCAGGTTTGAACATTAATGCACCCCAATTTGCCCTCCACTCACCCGGGCCACACACCAGACGTGACCCCAGCAGGCATGGTGTACAATGGAAAATGTGCAACAGATCAGGCCCAACACTGTGGAGTGAAACGGAGTGCTGGCCCATACACAGGCCTATTCTATCCACATCTTATGGCAACAGACCTGGGGATCCGGGTGGAGTCAGTTTTGAACATTGATGCACCCCAACTTGCCCTCCACTCACCTGGGCCACACACCAGAGATGACCCCAGCAGGCATGGTGTACAATGGAAAGTGTGCAACAGATCAGGCCCAACACCGTGGAGTGAAACGGAGTGCTGGCCCATACACAGGCCTATTCTATCCACATCTTAGGGCAACAGATCTCAAGGTGCGGGTGGGGTCAGCTCTGAACATTTATGCACCCCAATTTGCCCTCCACTCACCTGGGCCACACACCAGAGATGACCCCAGCAGGCATGGTGTACAATGGAAAGTGTGCAACAGATCAGGCCCAACACCGTGGAGTGAAACGGGGTGCTGGCCCAGAGACAGGCCCATTCTATCCACATCTTAGGGCAACAGAACTGGGGATGCGGGTGGAGTCAGGTTTGAACATTGATGCACCCCAATTTGCCGTCCACTCACCTGGGCCACACACCAGAGATGACCCCGGCAGGCATGGTGTACAATGGAAAGTGTGCAACAGATCAGGCCCAACACCGTGGAGTGAAACGGAGTGCTGGCCCATACACAGGCCCATTCTAGCCACATCTTAGGGCAACAGGACTGGGGATGTGGGGGGGGTCAGGTTTGAACATTCATGCACCCCAATTTGCCCTCCACTCACCTGGGCCACACACCAGAGATGACCCCAGCAGGCATGGTGTACAATGGAAAGTGTGCAACAGATCAGGCCCAACACCGTGGAGTGAAACGGAGTGCTGGCCCATACACAGGCCTATTCTATCCACATCTTAGGGCAACAGAACTCAAGGTGCGGGTGGAGTCAGTTTTGAACATTTATGCACCCCAATTTGCCCTCCACTCACCTGGGCCACACACCAGAGATGACCCCAGCAGGCATGGTGTACAATGGAAAGTGTGCAACAGATCAGGCCCAACACCGTGGAGTGAAACGGAGTGCTGGCCCATACACAGGCCCATTCTATCCACATCTTAGGGCAACAGAACTGGGGATGCGGGTGGAGTCAGAATTGAACATTCATGCACCCCAATTTGCCCTCCACTCACCTGGGCCAAACACTAGAGATGACCCCAGCAGGCATGGTGTACAATGGAAAGTGTGCAACAGATCAGGCCCAACACCGTGGAGTGAAACGGAGTGCTGGCCCATACACAGGCCTATTCTATCCACATCTTAGGGCAACAGAACTCAAGGTGCGGGTGGGGTCAGCTTTGAACATTTATGCACCCTAATTTGCCCTCCACTCACCTGGGCCAAACATCAGAGATGACCCCAGCAGGCATGGTGTACAATGGAAAGTGTGCAACAGATCAGGCCCAACACCGTGGAGTGAAACGGAGTGCTGGCCCATACACAGGCCCATTCTATCCACATCTTAGGGCAACAGAACTGGGGATGTGGGTGGGGTCAGGTTTGAACATTCATGCACCCCAATTTGCTCTCCACTCACCTGGGCCACACACCAGACATGACCCCAGCAGGCATGGTGTACAATGGAAAGTGTGCAACAGATCAGGCCCAACACCGTGGAGTGAAACGGAGTGCTGGCCCATACACAGGCCTAATCTATCCACATCTTAGGGCAACAGAACTCAAGGTGCGGGTGGAGTCAGTTTTGAACATTTATGCACCCCAATTTGCCCTCCACTCACCTGGGCCACACACCAGAGATGACCCCAGCAGGCATGGTGTACAATGGAAAGTGTGCAACAGATCAGGCCCAACACCGTGGAGTGAAACGGAGTGCTGGCCCATACACAGGCCCATTCTATCCACATCTTAGGGCAACAGAACTGGGGATGCGGGTGGAGTCAGTTTTGAACATTGATGCACCCCAATTTGCCCTCCACTCACCTGGACCACACACCAGACATGACCCCAGCAGGCATGGTGTACAATGGAAAGTGTGCAACAGATCAGGCCCAACACCGTGGAGTGAAACGGAGTGCTGGCCCATACACAGGCCCATTATATCCACATCTTAGGGCAACAGAACTGGGGATGCGGGTGGAGTCAGCTTTGAACATTCATGCACCCCAATTTGCCGTCCACTCACCTGGGCCACACACCAGAGATGACCCCAGCAGGCATGGTGTACAATGGAAAGTGTGCAACAGATCAGGCCCAACACCGTGGAGTGAAACGGAGTGCTGGCCCATACACAGGCCTATTCTATCCACATCTTAGGGCAACAGAACTCAACGTGCGGGTGGAGTCAGTTTTGAACATTCATGCACCCCGATTTGCCGTCCACTCACCTTGGCCACACACCAGAGATGACCCCAGCAGGCATGGTGTACAATGGAAAGTGTGCAACAGATCAGGCCCAACACCGTGGAGTGAAACGGAGTGCTGGCCCATACACAGGCCTATTCTATCCACATCTTAGGGCAACAGAACTGGGGATGCGGGTGGAGTCAGTTTTGAACATTGATGCACCCCAATTTGCCCTCCACTCACCTGGGCCACACACCAGACATGACCCCAGCAGGCATGGTGTACAATGGAAAGTGTGCAACAGATCAGGCCCAACACCGTGGAGTGAAACGGAGTGCTGGCCCATACACAGGCCCATTCTATCCACATCTTAGGGCAACAGAACTGGGGATGCGGGTGGAGTCAGAATTGAACATTCATGCACCCCAATTTGCCCTCCACTCACCTGGGCCAAACACTAGAGATGACCCCAGCAGGCATGGTGTACAATGGAAAGTGTGCAACAGATCAGGCCCAACACCGTGGAGTGAAACGGAGTGCTGGCCCATACACAGGCCTATTCTATCCACATCTTAGGGCAACAGAACTCAAGGTGCGGGTGGGGTCAGTTTTGAACATTGATGCACCCCAATTTGCCCTCCACTCACCTGGACCACACACCAGACATGACCCCAGCAGGCATGGTGTACAATGCAAAGTGTGCAACAGATCAGGCCCAACACCGTGGAGTGAAACGGAGTGCTGGCCCATACACAGGCCCATTATATCCACATCTTAGGGCAACAGAACTGGGGATGCGGGTGGAGTCAGCTTTGAACATTCATGCACCCCAATTTGCCGTCCACTCACCTGGGCCACACACCAGAGATGACCCCAGCAGGCATGGTGTACAATGGAAAGTGTGCAACAGATCAGGCCCAACACCGTGGAGTGAAACGGAGTGCTGGCCCATACACAGGCCTATTCTATCCACATCTTAGGGCAACAGAACTGAACGTGCGGGTGGAGTCAGTTTTGAACATTCATGCACCCCGATTTGCCGTCCACTCACCTTGGCCACACACCAGAGATGACCCCAGCAGGCATGGTGTACAATGGAAAGTGTGCAACAGATCAGGCCCAACACCGTGGAGTGAAACGGAGTGCTGGCCCATACACAGGCCTATTCTATCCACATCTTAGGGCAACAGAACTGGGGATGCGGGTGGAGTCAGTTTTGAACATTGATGCACCCCAATTTGCCCTCCACTCACCTGGGCCACACACCAGACATGACCCCAGCAGGCATGGTGTACAATGGAAAGTGTGCAACAGATCAGGCCCAACACCGTGGAGTGAAACGGAGTGCTGGCCCATACACAGGCCCATTCTATCCACATCTTAGGGCAACAGAACTGGGGATGTGGGTGGGGTCAGGTTTGAACATTCATGCACCCCAATTTGCTCTCCACTCACCTGGGCCACACACCAGACATGACCCCAGCAGGCATGGTGTACAATGGAAAGTGTGCAACAGATCAGGCCCAACACCGTGGAGTGAAACGGAGTGCTGGCCCATACACAGGCCTAATCTATCCACATCTTAGGGCAACAGAACTCAAGGTGCGGGTGGAGTCAGTTTTGAACATTTATGCACCCCAATTTGCCCTCCACTCACCTGGGCCACACACCAGAGATGACCCCAGCAGGCATGGTGTACAATGGAAAGTGTGCAACAGATCAGGCCCAACACCGTGGAGTGAAACGGAGTGCTGGCCCATACACAGGCCCATTCTTTCCACATCTTAGGGCAACAGAACTGGGGATGCGGGTGGAGTCAGTTTTGAACATTGATGCACCCCAATTTGCCCTCCACTCACCTGGACCACACACCAGACATGACCCCAGCAGGCATGGTGTACAATGGAAAGTGTGCAACAGATCAGGCCCAACACCGTGGAGTGAAACGGAGTGCTGGCCCATACACAGGCCCATTATATCCACATCTTAGGGCAACAGAACTGGGGATGCGGGTGGAGTCAGGTTTGAACATTCATGCACCCCAATTTGCCATCCACTCACCTGGGCCACACACCAGAGATGACCCCAGCAGGCATGGTGTACAATGGAAAGTGTGCAACAGATCAGGCCCAACACCGTGGAGTGAAACGGAGTGCTGGCCCATACACAGGCCTATTCTATCCACATCTTAGGGCAACAGAACTCAACGTGCGGGTGGAGTCAGTTTTGAACATTCATGCACCCCGATTTGCCGTCCACTCACCTTGGCCACACACCAGAGATGACCCCAGCAGGCATGGTGTACAATGGAAAGTGTGCAACAGATCAGGCCCAACACCGTGGAGTGAAACGGAGTGCTGGCCCATACACAGGCCTATTCTATCCACATCTTAGGGCAACAGAACTGGGGATGCGGGTGGAGTCAGTTTTGAACATTGATGCACCCCAATTTGCCCTCCACTCACCTGGGCCACACACCAGACATGACCCCAGCAGGCATGGTGTACAATGGAAAGTGTGCAACAGATCAGGCCCAACACCGTGGAGGGAAACGGAGTGCTGGCCCATACACAGGCCCATTATATCCACATCCTAGGGCAACAGAACTGGGGATGCGGGTGGAGTCAGTTTTGAACATTTATGCACCCCAATTTGCCCTCCACTCACCTGGGCCACACACCAGAGATGACCCCAGCAGGCATGGTGTACAATGGAAAGTGTGCAACAGATCAGGCCCAACACCGTGGAGTGAAACGGAGTGCTGGCCCAAAGACAGGCCCATTCTATCCACATCTTAGGGCAACAGAACTGGGGATGCGGGTGGAGTCAGTTTTGAACATTCATGCACCCCGATTTGCCGTCCACTCACCTTGGCCACACACCAGAGATGACCCCAGCAGGCATGGTGTACAATGGAAAGTGTGCAACAGATCAGGTCCAACACCGTGGAGTGAAACGGAGTGCTGGCCCATACACAGGCCTATTCTATCCACATCTTAGGGCAACAGAACTGGGGATGCGGGTGGAGTCAGTTTTGAACATTGATGCACCCCAATTTGCACTCCTCTCACCTGGGCCACACACCAGACATGACCCCAGCAGGCATGGTTTACAATGGAAAGTGTGCAACAGCTCAGGCCCAACACCGTGGAGTGAAACGGAGTGCTGGCCCATAGACAGGCCCATTCTATCCACATCTTAGGGCAACAGAACTGGGGATGCGGGTGGAGTCAGGTTTGAACATTCATGCACCCCAATTTGCCGTCCACTCACCTTGGCCACACACCAGAGATGACCCCAGCAGGCATGGTGTACAATGGAAAGTGTGCAACAGATCAGGCCCAACGCCGTGGAGTGAAACGGAGTGCTGGCCCATACACAGGCCTATTCTATCCACATCTTAGGGCAACAGAACTGGGGATGCGGGTGGAGTCAGGTTTGAACATTCATGCACCCCAATTTGCCGTCCACTCACCTGGGCCACACACCAGAGATGACCCCAGCAGGCATGGTGTACAATGGAAAGTGTGCAACAGATCAGGCCCAACCCCGTGGAGTGAAACGGAGTGCTGGCCCATACACAGGCCTATTCTATCCACATCTTAGGGCAACAGAACTGGGGATGCGGGTGGAGTCAGTTTTGAACATTGTTGCACCCCAATTTGCCCTCCACTCACCTGGGCCACACACCAGAGATGACCCCAGCAGGCATGGTGTACAATGGAAAGTGTGCAACAGATCAGGCCCAACACCGTGGACTGAAACGGAGTGCTGGCCCATACACAGGCCTATTCTATCCACATCGTAGGGCAACAGAACTGAAGGTGCGGGTGGAGTCAGTTTTGAACATTGATGCACCCCCATTTGCCCTCCACTCACCTGGGCCACACACCAGAGATGACCCCAGCAGGCATGGTGTACAATGGAAAGTGTGCAACAGATCAGGCCCAACACCGTGGAGTGAAACGGAGTGCTGGCCCATACACAGGCCTATTCTATCCACATCTTAGGGCAACAGAACTCAAGGTGCGGGTGGAGTCAGTTTTGAACATTTATGCACCCCAATTTGCCCTCCACTCACCTGGGCCACACACCAGAGATGACCCCAGCAGGCATGGTGTACAATGGAAAGTGTGCAACAGATCAGGCCCAACACCGTGGAGTGAAACGGAGTGCTGGCCCATACACAGGCCCATTCTATCCACATCTTAGGGCAACAGAACTGGGGATGCGGGTGGAGTCAGTTTTGAACATTGATGCACCCCAATTTGCCCTCCACTCACCTGGACCACACACCAGACATGACCCCAGCAGGCATGGTGTACAATGGAAAGTGTGCAACAGATCAGGCCCAACACCGTGGAGTGAAACGGAGTGCTGGCCCATACACAGGCCCATTATATCCACATCTTAGGGCAACAGAACTGGGGATGCGGGTGGAGTCAGGTTTGAACATTCATGCACCCCAATTTGCCGTCCACTCACCTGGGCCACACACCAGAGATGACCCCAGCAGGCATGGTGTACAATGGAAAGTGTGCAACAGATCAGGCCCAACACCGTGGAGTGAAACGGAGTGCTGGCCCATACACAGGCCTATTCTATCCACATCTTAGGGCAACAGAACTCAACGTGCGGGTGGAGTCAGTTTTGAACATTCATGCACCCCGATTTGCCGTCCACTCACCTTGGCCACACACCAGAGATGACCCCAGCAGGCATGGTGTACAATGGAAAGTGTGCAACAGATCAGGCCCAACACCGTGGAGTGAAACGGAGTGCTGGCCCATACACAGGCCTATTCTATCCACATCTTAGGGCAACAGAACTGGGGATGCGGGTGGAGTCAGTTTTGAACATTGATGCACCCCAATTTGCCCTCCACTCACCTGGGCCACACACCAGACATGACCCCAGCAGGCATGGTGTACAATGGAAAGTGTGCAACAGATCAGGCCCAACACCGTGGAGTGAAACGGAGTGCTGGCCCATACACAGGCCCATTATATCCACATCTTAGGGCAACAGAACTGGGGATGCGGGTGGAGTCAGTTTTGAACATTTATGCACCCCAATTTGCCCTCCACTCACCTGGGCCACACACCAGAGATGACCCCAGCAGGCATGGTGTACAATGGAAAGTGTGCAACAGATCAGGCCCAACACCGTGGAGTGAAACGGAGTGCTGGCCCAAAGACAGGCCCATTCTATCCACATCTTAGGGCAACAGAACTGGGGATGCGGGTGGAGTCAGTTTTGAACATTCATGCACCCCGATTTGCCGTCCACTCACCTTGGCCACACACCAGAGATGACCCCAGCAGGCATGGTGTACAATGGAAAGTGTGCAACAGATCAGGCCAAACCCCGTGGAGTGAAACGGAGTGCTGGCCCATACACAGGCCTATTCTATCCACATCTTAGGGCAACAGAACTGGGGATGCGGGTGGAGTCAGTTTTGAACATTGATGCACCCCAATTTGCCCTCCACTCACCTGGGCCACACACCAGACATGACCCCAGCAGGCATGGTGTACAATGGAAAGTGTGCAACAGATCAGGCCCAACACCGTGGAGTGAAACGGAGTGCTGGCCCATAGACAGGCCCATTCTATCCACATCTTAGGGCAACAGAACTGGGGATGCGGGTGGAGTCAGGTTTGAACATTCATGCACCCCAATTTGCCGTCCACTCACCTTGGCCACACACCAGAGATGACCCCAGCAGGCATGGTGTACAATGGAAAGTGTGCAACAGATCAGGCCCAACGCCGTGGAGTGAAACGGAGTGCTGGCCCATACACAGGCCTGTTCTATCCACATCTTAGGGCAACAGAACTGGGGATGCGGGTGGAGTCAGGTTTGAACATTCATGCACCCCAATTTGCCGTCCACTCACCTGGGCCACACACCAGAGATGACCCCAGCAGGCATGGTGTACAATGGAAAGTGTGCAACAGATCAGGCCCAACCCCGTGGAGTGAAACGGAGTGCTGGCCCATACACAGGCCTATTCTATCCACATCTTATGGCAACAGAACTGGGGATGCGGGTGGAGTCAGTTTTGAACATTGATGCACCCCAATTTGCCCTCCACTCACCTGGGCCACACACCAGAGATGACCCCAGCAGGCATGGTGTACAATGGAAAGTGTGCAACAGATCAGGCCCAACACCGTGGACTGAAACGGAGTGCTGGCCCATATACAGGCCTATTCTATCCACATCTGAGGGCAACAGAACTGAAGGTGCGGGTGGAGTCAGTTTTGAACATTGATGCACCCCCATTTGCCCTCCACTCACCTGGGCCACACACCAGAGATGACCCCAGCAGGCATGGTGTACAATGGAAAGTGTGCAACAGATCAGGCCCAACACCGTGGAGTGAAACGGAGTGCTGGCCCATACACAGGCCTATTCTATCCACATCTTAGGGCAACAGAACTGGGGATGCGGGTGGAGTCAGGTTTGAACATTCATGCACCCTAATTTGCCCTCCACTCACCTGGGCCACACACCAGAGATGACCCCAGCAGGCATGGTGTACAATGGAAAGTGTGCAACAGATCAGGCCCAACGCCGTGGAGTGAAACGGAGTGCTGGCCCATACACAGGCCTATTCTATCCACATCTTAGGGCAACAGAACTGGGGATGCGGGTGGAGTCAGTTTTGAACATTGATGCACCCCAATTTGCCCTCCACTCACCTGGGCCACACACCAGAGATGACCCCGGCAGGCATGGTGTACAATCGAAAGTGTGCAACAGATCAGGCCCAACCCCGTGGAGTAAAACAGAGTGCTGGACCATACACAGGCCTATTCTATCCACATCTTAGGGCAACAGACCTGGGGATGCGGGTGGAGTCAGTTTTGAACATTGATGTACCCCAGTTTGCCCTCCACTCACCTGGGCCACACACCAGAGATGACCCCAGCAGGCATGGTGTACAATGGAAAGTGTGCAACGGATCAGGCCCAACGCCGTGGAGTGAAACGGAGTGCTGGCTCATACACAGGCCTATTCTATCCACATCTTAGGGCAACAGAACTGGGGATGCGGGTGGAGTCAGTTTTGAACATTGATGCACCCCAATTTGCCCTCCACTCACCTGGGCCAAATACCAGAGATGACCCCAGCAGGGATGGTGTGCAATGGAATGTGGGCAACAGATCAGGCCCAACGCCGTGGAGTGAAACGGAGTGCTGGCCCATACACAGGCCTATTCTATCCACATCTTATGGCAACAGAACTGGGGATGCGGGTGGAGTCAGTTTTGAACATTGATGCACCCCAATTTGCCCTCCACTCACCTGGGCCACACACCAGAGATGACCCCAGCAGGCATGGTGTACAATGGAAAGTGTGCAACAGATCAGGCCCAACACCGTGGACTGAAACGGAGTGCTGGCCCATATACAGGCCTATTCTATCCACATCTGAGGGCAACAGAACTGAAGGTGCGGGTGGAGTCAGTTTTGAACATTGATGCACCCCCATTTGCCCTCCACTCACCTGGGCCACACACCAGAGATGACCCCAGCAGGCATGGTGTACAATGGAAAGTGTGCAACAGATCAGGCCCAACACCGTGGAGTGAAACGGAGTGCTGGCCCATACACAGGCCTATTCTATCCACATCTTAGGGCAACAGAACTGGGGATGCGGGTGGAGTCAGGTTTGAACATTCATGCACCCTAATTTGCCCTCCACTCACCTGGGCCACACACCAGAGATGACCCCAGCAGGCATGGTGTACAATGGAAAGTGTGCAACAGATCAGGCCCAACGCCGTGGAGTGAAACGGAGTGCTGGCCCATACACAGGCCTATTCTATCCACATCTTAGGGCAACAGAACTGGGGATGCGGGTGGAGTCAGTTTTGAACATTGATGCACCCCAATTTGCCCTCCACTCACCTGGGCCACACACCAGAGATGACCCCGGCAGGCATGGTGTACAATCGAAAGTGTGCAACAGATCAGGCCCAACCCCGTGGAGTAAAACAGAGTGCTGGACCATACACAGGCCTATTCTATCCACATCTTAGGGCAACAGACCTGGGGATGCGGGTGGAGTCAGTTTTGAACATTGATGTACCCCAATTTGCCCTCCACTCACCTGGGCCACACACCAGAGATGACCCCAGCAGGCATGGTGTACAATGGAAAGTGTGCAACGGATCAGGCCCAACGCCGTGGAGTGAAACGGAGTGCTGGCTCATACACAGGCCTATTCTATCCACATCTTAGGGCAACAGAACTGGGGATGCGGGTGGAGTCAGTTTTGAACATTGATGCACCCCAATTTGCCCTCCACTCACCTGGGCCAAATACCAGAGATGACCCCAGCAGGGATGGTGTGCAATGGAATGTGGGCAACAGATCAGGCCCAACGCCGTGGAGTGAAACGGAGTGCTGGCCCATACACAGGCCTATTCTATCCACATCTTAGGGCAACAAAAGTGGGGATGCGGGTGGAGTCAGTTTTGAACATTCATGCACCCCAGTTTGCCCTCCACTCACCTGGGCCACACACCAGAGATGACCCCAGCTGGCATGGTGTACAATGGAAAGTGTGCAACAGATCAGGCCCAACGCCGTGGAGTGAAACGGAGTGCTGGCTCATACACAGGCCTATTCTATCCACATCTTAGGGCAACAGAACTGGGGATGCGGGTGGAGTCAGTTTTGAACATTGATGCACCCCAATTTGCCCTCCACTCACCTGGGCAAAACACCAGAGATGACCCCAGCAGGCATGGTGTACAATCGAAAGTGTGCAACAGATCAGGCCCAACGCCGTGGAGTGAAACAGAGTGCTGGTCCATACACAGGCCTATTCTATCCACATCTTAGGGCAACAGAACTGGGGATGCGGGTGGAGTCAGTTTTGAACATTGATGCACCCCAATGTGCCCTCCACTCACCTGGGCCAAATACCAGAGATGACCCCAGCAGGGATGGTGTGCAATGGAATGTGGGCAACAGATCAGGCCCAACGCCGTGGAGTGAAACGGAGTGCTGGCCCATACACAGGCCTATTCTATCCACATCTTAGGGCAACAAAAGTGGGGATGCGGGTGGAGTCAGTTTTGAACATTCATGCACCCCAGTTTGCCCTCCACTCACCTGGGCCACACACCAGAGATGACCCCAGCAGGCATGGTGTACAATGGATAGTGTGCAACAGATCAGGCCCAACGCCGTGGAGTGAAACGGAGTGCTGGCCCATACACAGGCCTCTTCTATCCACATCTTAGGGCAACAGAACTGAAGGTGCGGGTGGAGTCAGTTTTGAACATTGATGCACCCCAATGTGCCGTCCACTCACCTGGGCCACACACCAGAGATGACCCCAGCAGGCATGGTGTACAATAGAAAGTGTGCAACAGATCAGGCGCTACGCCGTGGAGTGAAACGGAGTGCTGGCCCATACACAGGCCTATTCTATCCACATCTTAGGGCAACAGACCTGGGGATGCGGGTGGAGGCAGTTTTGAACATTGATGCGCCCCAATTTGCCCTCCACTCACCTGGGCCACACACCAGAGATGACCCCAGCAGGCATGGTGTACAATGGAAAGTGTGCAACAGATCGGGCCCAACGCCGTGGAGTGAAACGGAGTGCTGGCCCATACACAGGCCTATTCTATCCACATCTTAGGGCAACAGAACTGGGGATGCGGGTGGAGTCAGTTTTGAACATTGATGCACCGCAATGTGCCCTCCACTCACCTGGGCCAAATACCAGAGATGACCCCAGCAGGCATGGTGTACAATGGAAAGTGTGCAACAGATCAGGGCCAACGCCGTGGAGTGAAACGGAGTGCTGGCCCATACACAGGCCTATTCTATCCACATCTTAGGGCAACAGAGCTGGGGATGCGGGTGGAGTCAGTTTTGAACATTCATGCACCCCAATTTGCCCTCCACTCACCTGGGCCACACACCAGAGATGACCCCAGCAGGCATGGTGTACAATGGAAAGTGTGCAACAGATCAGGCCCAACGCCGTGGAGTGAAACGGAGTGCTGGCCCATACACAGGCCTATTCTATCCACATCTCAGGGCAACAGACCTGGTGATGCGGGTGGAGTCAGTTTTGAATATTGATGCACCCCAATTTGCCCTCCACTCACCTGGGCCACACACCAGAGATGACCCCAGCAGGCATGGTGTACAATGGAAAGTGTGCAACAGATCAGGCCCAACGCCGTGGAGTGAAACGGAGTGCTGGCCCATACACAGGCCTATTCTATCCACATCGTAGGGCAACAGACCTGGGGATGCGGGTGGTGTCAGTTTTGAACATTGATGCACCCCAATTTGCCCTCCACTCACCTGGGCCACACACCAGAGATGACCCCAGCAGGCGTGGTGTACAATGGAAAGTGTGCAACAGATCAGGCCCAACGCCGTGGAGTGAAACGGAGTGCTGGCCCATACACAGGCCTATTCTATCCACATCTTAGGGCAACCGAACTGGGGATGCGGGTGGAGTCAGTTTTGAACATTGATGCACCCCAACGTGCCCTCCACTCACCTGGGCCACACACCAGAGATGACCCCAGCAGGCATGGTGTACAATGGAAAGTGTGCAACACATCAGGCCCAACGCCGTGGAGTGAAACGGAGTGCTGGCCCATACACAGGCCTATGCTATCCACATCTGAGGGCAACAGAACTGGAAATGCGGGTGGAGTCAGTTTTGAACATTCATGCACCCCAATTTGCCCTCCACTCACCTGGGCCACACCAGAGATGACCCCAGTAGGCATGGTGTACAATGGCAAGTGTGCAACAGATCAGACCCAACGCCGTGGAGTGAAACGGAGTGCTGGCCCATACACAGGCCTATTCTATCCACATCTTAGGGCAACAAAAGTGGGGATGCGGGTGGAGTCAGTTTTGAACATTGATGCACCCCAATTTGCCCTCCACTCACCTGAACCACACACAGAGATGACCCCAGCAGGCATGGTGTACAATGGAAAGTGTGCAACAGATCAGGCCCAACACCGTGGAGTGAAACGGAGTGCTGGCCCATACACAGGCCTATTCTATCCACATCTTAGGGCAACAGAATTTGGGATGCGGGTGGAGTCAGGTTTGAACATTCATGCACCCTAATTTGCCCTCCACTCACCTGGGCCACACACCAGAGATGACCCCAGCAGGCATGGTGTACAATGGAAAGTGTGCAACAGATCAGGCCCAACGCCGTGGAGTGATACGGAGTGCTGGCCCATACACAGGCCTATTCTATCCACATCTTAGGGCAACAGAACTGGGGATGCGGGTGGAGTCAGTTTTGAACATTGATGCACCCCAATTTGCCCTCCACTCACCTGGGCCACACACCAGAGATGACCCCAGCAGGCATGGTGTACAATCGAAAGTGTGCAACAGATCAGGCCCAACCCCGTGGAGTGAAACGGAGTGCTGGCCCATACACAGGCCTATTCTATCCACATTTTAGGGCAAGAGAACTGGGGATGCGGGTGGAGTCAGTTTTGAACATTGATGCACCCCAATTTGCCCTCCACTCACCTGGGCCACACACCAGAGATGACCCCAGCAGGCATGGTGTACAATGGAAAGTGTGCAACGGATCAGGCCCAACGCCGTGGAGTGAAACGGAGTGCTGGCCCATAGACAGGCCTATTCTATCCACATCTTAGGGCAACAGAACTGGGGATGCGGGTGGAGTCAGTTTTGAACATTGATGCACCCCAGTTTGCCCTCCACTCACCTGGGCCACACACCAGAGATGACCCCAGCAGGCATGGTGTACAATCGAAAGTGTGCAACAGATCAGGCCCAACCCCGTGGTGTGAAACGGAGTGCTGGCCCATACACAGGCCTATTCTATCCACATTTTAGGGCAAGAGAACTGGGGATGCGGGTGGAGTCAGTTTTGAACATTGATGCACCCCAATTTGCCCTCCACTCACCTGGGCCACACACCAGAGATGACCCCAGCAGGCATGGTGTACAATGGAAAGTGTGCAACGGATCAGGCCCAACGCCGTGGAGTGAAACGGAGTGCTGGCTCATACACAGGCCTATTCTATCCACATCTTAGGGCAACAGAACTGGGGATGCGGGTGGAGTCAGTTTTGAACATTGATGCACCCCAATTTGCCCTCCACTCACCTGGGCCAAATACCAGAGATGACCCCAGCAGGGATGGTGTGCAATGGAATGTGGGCAACAGATCAGGCCCAACGCCGTGGAGTGAAACGGAGTGCTGGCCCATAGACAGGCCTATTCTATCCACATCTTAGGGCAACAAAAGTTGGGATGCGGGTGGAGTCAGTTTTGAACATTGATGCACCCCAATTTGCCCTCCACTCACCTGGGCCACACACCAGAGATGACCCCAGCAGGCATGGTGTACAATGGAAAGTGTGCAACAGATCAGGCCCAACGCCGTGGAGTGAAACGGAGTGCTGGCTCATACACAGGCCTATTCTATCCACATCTTAGGGCAACAGAACTGGGGATGCGGGTGGAGTCAGTTTTGAACATTGATGCACCCCAATTTGCCCTCCACTCACCTGGGCAAAACACCAGAGATGACCCCAGCAGGCATGGTGTACAATCGAAAGTGTGCAACAGATCAGGCCCAACGCCGTGGAGTGAAACAGAGTGCTGGCCCATACACAGGCCTATTCTATCCACATCTTAGGGCAACAGAACTGGGGATGCGGGTGGAGTCAGTTTTGAACATTGATGCACCCCAATTTGCCCTCCACTCACCTGGGCAAAACACCAGAGATGACCCCAGCAGGCATGGTGTACAATCGGAAGTGTGCAACAGATCAGGCCCAACGCCGTGGAGTGAAACAGAGTGCTGGCCCATACACAGGCCTATTCTATCCACATCTTAGGGCAACAGAACTGGGGATGCGGGTGGAGTCAGTTTTGAACATTCATGCACCCCAATTTGCCCTCCACTCACCTGGGCCACACCAGAGATGACCCCAGCAGGCATGGTGTACAATGGCAAGTGTGCAACAGATCAGACCCAACGCCGTGGAGTGAAACGGAGTGCTGGCCCATACACAGGCCTATTCTATCCACATCTTAGGGCAACAAAAGTGGGGATGCGGGTGGAGTCAGTTTTGAACATTGATGCACCCCAATTTGCCCTCCACTCACCTGAACCACACACAGAGATGACCCCAGCAGGCATGGTGTACAATGGAAAGTGTGCAACAGATCAGGCCCAACACCGTGGAGTGAAACGGAGTGCTGGCCCATACACAGGCCTATTCTATCCACATCTTAGGGCAACAGAACTGGGGATGCGGGTGGAGTCAGGTTTGAACATTCATGCACCCTAATTTGCCCTCCACTCACCTGGGCCACACACCAGAGATGACCCCAGCAGGCATGGTGTACAATGAAAAGTGTGCAACAGATCAGGCCCAACGCCGTGGAGTGATACGGAGTGCTGGCCCATACACAGGCCTATTCTATCCACATCTTAGGGCAACAGAACTGGGGATGCGGGTGGAGTCAGTTTTGAACATTGATGCACCCCAGTTTGCCCTCCACTCACCTGGGCCACACACCAGAGATGACCCCAGCAGGCATGGTGTACAATCGAAAGTGTGCAACAGATCAGGCCCAACACCGTGGAGTGAAACGGAGTGCTGGCCCATACACAGGCCTATTCTATCCACATTTTAGGGCAAGAGAACTGGGGATGCGGGTGGAGTCAGTTTTGAACATTGATGCACCCCAATTTGCCCTCCACTCACCTGGGCCACACACCAGAGATGACCCCAGCAGGCATGGTGTACAATGGAAAGTGTGCAACGGATCAGGCCCAACGCCGTGGAGTGAAACGGAGTGCTGGCTCATACACAGGCCTTCTCTATCCACATCTTAGGGCAACAGAACTGGGGATGCGGGTGGAGTCAGTTTTGAACATTGATGCACCCCAATTTGCCCTCCACTCACCTGGGCCAAATACCAGAGATGACCCCAGCAGGGATGGTGTGCAATGGAATGTGGGCAACAGATCAGGTTCAACGCCGTGGAGTGAAACGGAGTGCTGGCCCATAGACAGGCCTATTCTATCCACATCTTAGGGCAACAAAAGTTGGGATGCGGGTGGAGTCAGTTTTGAACATTGATGCACCCTAATTTGCCCTCCACTCACCTGGGCCACACACCAGAGATGACCCCAGCAGGCATGGTGTACAATCGAAAGTGTGCAACAGATCAGGCCCAACCCCGTGGAGTGAAACGGAGTGCTGGCTCATACACAGGCCTATTCTATCCACATCTTAGGGCAACAGAACTGGGGATGCGGGTGGAGTCAGTTTTGAACATTGATGCACCCCAATTTGCCCTCCACTCACCTGGGCCAAATACCAGAGATGACCCCAGCAGGGATGGTGTGCAATGGAATGTGGGCAACAGATCAGGCCCAACGCCGTGGAGTGAAACGGAGTGCTGGCCCATAGACAGGCCTATTCTATCCACATCTTAGGGCAACAAAAGTTGGGATGCGGGTGGAGTCAGTTTTGAACATTGATGCACCCTAATTTGCCCTCCACTCACCTGGGCCACACACCAGAGATGACCCCAGCAGGCATGGTGTACAATGAAAAGTGTGCAACAGATCAGGCCCAACGCCGTGGAGTGATACGGAGTGCTGGCCCATACACAGGCCTATTCTATCCACATCTTAGGGCAACAGAACTGGGGATGCGGGTGGAGTCAGTTTTGAACATTGATGCACCCCAGTTTGCCCTCCACTCACCTGGGCCACACACCAGAGATAACCCCAGCAGGCATGGTGTACAATCGAAAGTGTGCAACAGATCAGGCCCAACACCGTGGAGTGAAACGGAGTGCTGGCCCATACACAGGCCTATTCTATCCACATTTTAGGGCAAGAGAACTGGGGATGCGGGTGGAGTCAGTTTTGAACATTGATGCACCCCAATTTGCCCTCCACTCACCTGGGCCACACACCAGAGATGACCCCAGCAGGCATGGTGTACAATGGAAAGTGTGCAACGGATCAGGCCCAACGCCGTGGAGTGAAACGGAGTGCTGGCTCATACACAGGCCTATTCTATCCACATCTTAGGGCAACAGAACTGGGGATGCGGGTGGAGTCAGTTTTGAACATTCATGCACCCCAATTTGCCCTCCACTCACCTGGGCCAAATACCAGAGATGACCCCAGCAGGGATGGTGTGCAATGGAATGTGGGCAACAGATCAGGCCCAACGCCGTGGAGTGAAACGGAGTGCTGGCCCATAGACAGGCCTATTGTATCCACATCTTAGGGCAACAAAAGTTGGGATGCGGGTGGAGTCAGTTTTGAACATTGATGCACCCTAATTTGCCCTCCACTCACCTGGGCCACACACCAGAGATGACCCCAGCAGGCATGGTTTACAATCGAAAGTGTGCAACAGATCAGGCCCAACCCCGTGGAGTGAAACGGAGTGCTGGCTCATACACAGGCCTATTCTATCCACATCTTAGGGCAACAGAACTGGGGATGCGGGTGGAGTCAGTTTTGAACATTGATGCACCCCAATTTGCCCTCCACTCACCTGGGCAAAACACCAGAGATGACCCCAGCAGGCATGGTGTACAATCGAAAGTGTGCAACAGATCAGGCCCAACGCCGTGGAGTGAAACAGAGTGCTGGCCCATACACAGGCCTATTCTATCCACATCTTAGGGCAACAGAACTGGGGATGCGGGTGGAGTCAGTTTTGAACATTGATGCACCCCAATTTGCCCTCCACTCACCTGGGCAAAACACCAGAGATGACCCCAGCAGGCATGGTGTACAATCGAAAGTGTGCAACAGATCAGGCCCAACGCCGTGGAGTGAAACAGAGTGCTGGCCCATACACAGGCCTATTCTATCCACATCTTAGGGCAACAGAACTGGGGATGCGGGTGGAGTCAGTTTTGAACATTGATGCACCCCAATTTGCCCTCCACTCACCTGGGCCACACACCAGAGATGACCCCAGCAGGGATGGTGTGCAATGGAATGTGGGCAACAGATCAGGCCCAACGCCGTGGAGTGAAACGGAGTGCCGGCCCATACACAGGCCTATTCTATCCACATCTTAGGGCAACAAAAGTGGGGATGCGGGTGGAGTCAGCTTTGAACATTCATGCACCCCAGTTTGCCCTCCACTCACCTGGGCCACACACCAGAGATGACCCCAGCAGGCATGGTGTACAATGGATAGTGTGCAACAGATCAGGCCCAACGCCCGGGAGTGAAACGGAGTGCTGGCCCATACACAGGCCTATTCTATCCACATCTTAGGGCAACAGAACTGAAGGTGCGGGTGGAGTCAGTTTTGAACATTGATGCACCCCAATGTGCCGTCCACTCACCTGGGCCAAAGACCAGAGATTACCCCAGCAGGCATGCTGTACAATGGAAAGTGTGCAACAGATCAGGCGCTACGCCGTGGAGTGAAACGGAGTGCTGGCCCATACACAGGCCTATTCTATCCACATCTCAGGGCAACAGACCTGGGGATGCGGGTGGAGGCAGTTTTGAACATTGATGCGCCCCAATTTGCCCTCCACTCACCTGGGCCACACACCAGAGATGACCCCAGCAGGCATGGTGTACAATGGAAAGTGTGCAACAGATCGGGCCCAACGCCGTGGAGTGAAACAGAGTGCTGGCCCATACACAGGCCTATTCTATCCACATCTTAGGGCAACCGAACTGGGGATGCGGCTGGAGTCAGTTTTGAACAGTGATGCACCCCGATGTGCCCTCCACTCACCTGGGCCAAATACCAGAGATGACCCCAGCAGGCATGGTGTACAATGGAGAGTGTGCAACAGATCAGGCCCAACGCCGTGGAGTGAAACGGAGTGCTGGCCCATACACAGGCCTATTCTATCCACATCTTAGGGCAACAGAGCTGGGGATGCGGGTGGAGTCAGTTTTGAACATTCATGCACCCCAATTTGCCCTCCACTCACCTGGGCAAAACACCAGAGATGACCCCAGCAGGCATGGTGTACAATCGAAAGTGTGCAACAGATCAGGCCCAACGCCGTGGAGTGAAACAGAGTGCTGGCCCATACACAGGCCTATTCTATCCACATCTTAGGGCAACAGAACTGGGGATGCGGGTGGAGTCAGTTTTGAACATTGATGCACCCCAATTTGCCCTCCACTCACCTGGGCCAAATACCAGAGATGACCCCAGCAGGGATGGTGTGCAATGGAATGTGGGCAACAGATCAGGCCCAAGGCCGTGGAGTGAAACGGGGTGCCGGCCCATACACAGGCCTATTCTATCCACATCTTAGGGCAACAAAAGTGGGGATGCGGGTGGAGTCAGCTTTGAACATTCATGCACCCCAGTTTGCCCTCCACTCACCTGGGCCACACACCAGAGATGACCCCAGCAGGCATGGTGTACAATGGATAGTGTGCAACAGATCAGGCCCAACGCCCGGGAGTGAAACGGAGTGCTGGCCCATACACAGGCCTATTCTATCCACATCTTAGGGCAACAGAACTGAAGGTGCGGGTGGAGTCAGTTTTGAACATTGATGCACCCCAATGTGCCGTCCACTCACCTGGGCCAAAGACCAGAGATTACCCCAGCAGGCATGGTGTACAATGGAAAGTGTGCAACAGATCAGGCGCTACGCCGTGGAGTGAAACGGAGTGCTGGCCCATACACAGGCCTATTCTATCCACATCTTAGGGCAACAGACCTGGGGATGCGGGTGGAGGCAGTTTTGAACATTGATGCGCCCCAATTTGCCCTCCACTCACCTGGGCCACACACCAGAGATGACCCCAGCAGGCATGGTGTACAATGGAAAGTGTGCAACAGATCGGGCCCAACGCCGTGGAGTGAAACAGAGTGCTGGCCCATACACAGGCCTATTCTATCCACATCTTAGGGCAACCGAACTGGGGATGCGGCTGGAGTCAGTTTTGAACATCGATGCACCCCGATGTGCCCTCCACTCACCTGGGCCAAATACCAGAGATGACCCCAGCAGGCATGGTGTACAATGGAAAGTGTGCAACAGATCAGGCCCAACGCCGTGGAGTGAAACGGAGTGCTGGCCCATACACAGGCCTATTCTATCCACATCTTAGGGCAACAGAGCTGGGGATGCGGGTGGAGTCAGTTTTGAACATTCATGCACCCCAATTTGCCCTCCACTCACCTGGGCCACACACCAGAGATGACCCCAGCAGGCATGGTGTACAATGGAAAGTGTGCAACAGATCAGGCCCAACGCCGTGGAGTGAAACGGAGTGCTGGCCCATACACAGGCCTATTCTATCCACATCTCAGGGCAACAGACCTGGGGATGCGGGTGGAGTCAGTTTTGAATATTGATGCACCCCAATTTGCCCTCCACTCACCTGGGCCACACACCAGAGATGACCCCAGCAGGCATGGTGTACAATGGAAAGTGTGCAACAGATCGGGCCCAACGCCGTGGAGTGAAACAGAGTGCTGGCCCATACACAGGCCTATTCTATCCACATCTTAGGGCAACCGAACTGGGGATGCGGCTGGAGTCAGTTTTGAACATTGATGCACCCCGATGTGCCCTCCACTCACCTGGGCCAAATACCAGAGATGACCCCAGCAGGCATGGTGTACAATGGAAAGTGTGCAACAGATCAGGCCCAACGCCGTGGAGTGAAACGGAGTGCTGGCCCATACACAGGCCTATTCTATCCACATCTTAGGGCAACAGAGCTGGGGATGCGGGTGGAGTCAGTTTTGAACATTCATGCACCCCAATTTGCCCTCCACTCACCTGGGCCACACACCAGAGATGACCCCAGCAGGCATGGTGTACAATGGAAAGTGTGCAACAGATCAGGACCAACGCCGTGGAGTGAAACGGAGTGCTGGCCCATACACAGGCCTATTCTATCCACATCTCAGGGCAACAGACCTGGGGATGCGGGTGGAGTCAGTTTTGAATATTGATGCACCCCAATTTGCCCTCCACTCACCTGGGCCACACACCAGAGATGACCCCAGCAGGCATGGTGTACAATGGAAAGTGTGCAACAGATCAGGCCCAACGCCGTGGAGTGAAACGGAGTGCTGGCCCATACACAGGCCTATTCTATCCACATCTTAGGGCAACAGACCTGGGGATGCGGGTGGAGTCAGTTTTGAACATTGATGCACCCCATTTTGCCCTCCACTCACCTGGGCCACACACCAGAGATGACCCCAGCAGGCATGGTGTAGAATGGAAAGTGTGCAACAGATCAGGCCCAACGCCGTGGAGTGAAACGGAGTGCTGGCCCATACACAGGCCTATTCTATCCACATCCTAGGGCAACCGAACTGAAGGTGCGGGTGGAGTCAGTTTTGAACATTGATGCACCCCAATTTGCCCTCCACTCACCTGGGCCACACACCAGAGATACCTCCAGCAGGCATGGTGTACAATGTAAAGTGTGCAACAGATCAGGCCCAACGCCGTGGAGTGAAACGGAGTGCTGGTCCATACAGAGACGTGGTCTATCCACATCTTGGGGCAACAGAACTGGGGATGCGGATGGAGTCAGTTTTGAACATTGATGCACCCCAGTTTGCCCTCCACTCACCTGGGCCACACACCAGAGATGACCCCAGCAGGCATGGTGTACAATGGCAAGTGTGCAACAGATCAGACCCAATGCCGTTGAGTGAAACGGAGTGCTGGCCCATACACAGGCCTATTCAATCCACATCTTAGGGCAACAGAATTGAAGGTGCGGGTGGAGTCAGAATTGAACATTGATGCACCCCAATTTGCCCTCCACTCACCTGGGCCACGCACCAGAGATGACCCCAGCAGGCATGGTGTACAATGGAAAGTGTGCAACAGATCAGGCCCAACGCCGTGGAGTGAAACGGAGTGCTGGCCCATACACAGGCCTATTCTATCCACATCTTAGGGCAACAGAACTGGGGATGCGGTTGGAGTCAGTTTTGAACATTCATGCACCCTAATGCTCCCTGCACTCACCTGGGCCACACACCAGAGATGATCCCAGCAGGCATGGTGTACAATGGAAAGTGTGCAACAGATCAGGCCCAACGCCGCGGAGTGAAACGGAGTGCTGGCCCATACACAGGCCTATTCTATCCACATTTTAGGGCAACAGAACTGGGGATGCGGGTGGAGTCAGTTTTGAACATTAATGCACCCCAATTTGCCCTCCACTCACCTGGGCCACACACCAGAGATGACCCCAGCAGGCATGGTGTACAATGGAAAGTGTGCAACAGATCAGGCCCAACGCCGTGGAGTGAAACGGAGTGCTGGCCCATACACAGCCCTCTTCTATCCACATCTTAGGGCAACAGAACTCAAGGTGCGGGTGGAGTCAGTTTTGAACATTCATGCACCCCAATTTGCCCTCCACTCACCTGGGCCAAATACCAGAGATAACCCCAGCAGGCATGGTGTACAATGGAAAGTGTGCAACAGATCAGGCCCAACGCCGTGGAGTGAAACGGAGTGCTGGCCCATACACAGGCCTATTCTATCCACATCTTAGGGCAACCGAACTGGGGATGCGGGTGGAGTCAGTTTTGAACATTGATGCACCCCAATTTGCCCTCCACTCACCTGGGCCACACACCAGAGATGACCCCAGCAGGCATGGTGTACAATGCAAAGTGTGCAACAGATCAGGCCCAACGCCGTGGAGTGAAACGGAGTGCTGGCCCATACACAGGCCTATTCTATCCACATCGTAGGGCAACAGAGCTGGGGATGCGGGTGGGGTCAGTTTTGAACATTGATGCACCCCAATGTGCCCTCCACTCACCTGGGCCACACACCAGAGATGACCCCAGCAGGCATGGTGTACAATGGAAAGTGTGCAACAGATCAGGCCCAACGCCGTGGAGTGAAACGGAGTGCTGGCCCATACACAGGCCTATTCTATCCACATCTTAGGGCAACAGAACTGGGGATGCGGATGGAGTCAGCTTTGAACATTGATGCACCCCCATTTGCCCTCCACTCACCTGGGCCACACACCAGAGATGACCCCAGCAGGCATGGTGTACAATGGAAAGTGTGCAACAGATCAGGCCCAACGCCGTGGAGTGAAACGGAGTGCTGGCCCATACACAGGCCTATTCTATCCACATCTTAGGGCAACAGAACTGGGGATGCGGGTGGAGTCAGTTTTGAACATTGATGCACCCCAATGTGCCCTCCACTCACCTGGGCCACACACCAGAGATGACCCCAGCAGGCATGGTGTACAATGGAGAATGTGCAACAGATCAGACCCAACGCCGTGGAGTGAAACGGAGTGCTGGCCCAAACACAGGCCTATTCCATCCACATCTTAGGGCAACAGAATTGAAGGTGCGGGTGGAGTCAGTTTTGAACATTGATGCACCCCAGTTTGCCCTCCACTCACCTGGGCCACACACCAGAGATGACCCCAGCAGGCATGGTGTACAATGGAAAGTGTGCAACAGATCAGGCCCAACGCCGTGGAGTGAAACGGAGTGCTGGCCCATACACAGCCCTCTTCTATCCACATCTTAGGGCAACAGAACTGGGGATGCGGGTGGAGTCAGTTTTGAACATTCATGCACCCTAATGCTCCCTGCACTCACCTGGGCCACACACCAGAGATGATCCCAGCAGGCATGGTGTACAATGGAAAGTGTGCAACAGATCAGGTCCAACGCCGCGGAGTGAAACGGAGTGCTGGCCCATACACAGGCCTATTCTATCCACATCTTAGGGCAACAGAACTGGGGATGCGGGTGCAGTCAGTTTTGAACATTAATGCACCCCGATTTACCCTCCACTCGCCTGGGCCACACACCAGAGATGACCCCAGCAGGCATGGTGTACAATGGAAAGTGTGCAACAGATTAGGCCCAACGCCGTGGAGTGAAACGGAGTGCTGGCCCATACACAGCCCTCTTCTATCCACATCTTAGGGCAACAGAACTCAAGGTGCGGGTGGAGTCAGTTTTGAACATTCATGCAGCCCAATTTGCCCTCCACTCACCTGGGCCAAATACCAGAGATAACCCCAGCAGGCATGGTGTACAATGGAAAGTGTGCAACAGATCAGGCCCAACGCCGTGGAGTGAAACGGAGTGCTGGCCCATACACAGGCCTATTCTAGCCACATCTTAGGGCAACAGAACTGAAGGTGCGGGTGGAGTCAGTTTTGAACATTAATGCACCCCAATTTGCCCTCCACTCACCTGGGCCACACACCAGAGATGACCCCAGCAGGCATGGTGTACAATGGAAAGTGTGCAACAGATCAGGCCCAACGCCGTGGAGTGAAACGGAGTGCTGGCCCATACACAGGCCTATTATATCCACATCTTAGGACAACAGAACTGAAGGTGCGGGTGGAGTCAGTTTTGAACATTGATGCAGCCCAATTTGCCCTCCACTCACCTGGGCCACACACCAGAGATGACTCCAGCAGGCATGGTGTAGAATGGAAAGTGTGCAACAGATCAGGCCCAACGCCGTGGAGTGAAACGGAGTGCTGGTCCATACAGAGACCTGGTCTATCCACATCTGAGGGCAACAGAACTGGGGATGCGGGTGGAGTCAGTTTTGAACATTAATGCACCCCAATTTGCCCTCCACTCACCTGGGCCACACACCAGAGATGACCCCAGCAGGCATGGTGTACAATGGCAAGTGTGCAACAGATCAGACCCAACGCCGTGGAGTGAAACGGAGTGCTGGCCCATACACAGGCCTTTTCCATCCACATCTTAGGACAACAGAACTGAAGGTGCGGGTGGAGTCAGTTTTGAACATTGATGCACCCCAGTTTGCCCTCCACTCACCTGGGCCACACACCAGAGATGACCCCAGCAGGCATGGTGTACAATGGAAAGTGTGCAACAGATCAGGCCCAACGCCGTGGAGTGAAACGGAGTGCTGGCGCATACACAGGCCTATTCTATCCACATCTTAGGGCGACAGAACTGGGGATGCGGATGGAGTCAGTTTTGAACATTCATGCACCCCAATTTGCCCTGCACTCACCTGGGCCACACACCAGGGATGACCCCAGCAGGCATGGTGTACAATGGCAAGTGTGCAAGAGATCAGACCCAACGCCGTGGAGTGAAACGGAGTGCTGGCCCATACACAGGCCTATTCTATCCACATCTTAGGACAACAGAACTGAAGGTGCGGGTGGAGTCAGTTTTGAACATTGATGCACCCCAATTTGCCCTCCACTCACCTGGGCCACACACCAGAGATGACTCCAGCAGGCATGCTGTACAATGGAAAGTGTGCAACAGATCAGGCCCAACGCCGTGGAGTGAAACGGAGTGCTGGCCCAAACACAGGCCTATTCCATCCACATCTTAGGGCAACAGAATTGAAGGTGCGGGTGGAGTCAGTTTTGAACATTGATGCACCCCAGTTTGCCCTCCACTCACCTGGGCCACACACCAGAGATGACCCCAGCAGGCATGGTGTACAATGGAAAGTGTGCAACAGATCAGGCCCAACGCCGTGGAGTGAAACGGAGTGCTGGCCCATACACAGCCCTCTTCTATCCACATCTTAGGGCAACAGAACTGGGGATGCGGGTGGAGTCAGTTTTGAACATTCATGCACCCTAATGCTCCCTGCACTCACCTGGGCCACACACCAGAGA
Source organism: Eutreptiella sp. 'Long Island Sound 2002' (assembly GCA_964036045.1). NCBI lineage: Eukaryota > Euglenozoa > Euglenophyceae > Eutreptiales > Eutreptiaceae > Eutreptiella > Eutreptiella sp. 'Long Island Sound 2002'. The sequence goes on from OZ038389.1 coordinate 29,265,370, forward strand.
TGATCCCAGCAGGCATGGTGTACAATGGAAAGTGTGCAACAGATCAGGCCCAACGCCGCGGAGTGAAACGGAGTGCTGGCCCATACACAGGCCTATTCTATCCACATCTTAGGGCAACAGAACTGGGGATGCGGGTGCAGTCAGTTTTGAACATTAATGCACCCCGATTTACCCTCCACTCACCTGGGCCACACACCAGAGATGACCCCAGCAGGCATGGTGTACAATGGAAAGTGTGCAACAGATCAGGCCCAACGCCGTGGAGTGAAACGGAGTGCTGGCCCATACACAGCCCTTTTCTATCCACATCTTAGGGCAACAGAACTCAAGGTGCGGGTGGAGTCAGTTTTGAACATTCATGCAGCCCAATTTGCCCTCCACTCACCTGGGCCAAATACCAGAGATAACCCCAGCAGGCATGGTGTACAATGGAAAGTGTGCAACAGATCAGGCCCAACGCCGTGGAGTGAAACGGAGTGCTGGCCCATACACAGGCCTATTCTAGCCACATCTTAGGGCAACAGAACTGAAGGTGCGGGTGGAGTCAGTTTTGAACATTAATGCACCCCAATTTGCCCTCCACTCACCTGGGCCAAACACCAGAGATGACCCCAGCAGGCATGGTGTACAATGGAAAGTGTGCAACAGATCAGGCCCAACGCCGTGGAGTGAAACGGAGTGCTGGCCCATACACAGGCCTATTATATCCACATCTTAGGACAACAGAACTGAAGGTGCGGGTGGAGTCAGTTTTGAACATTGATGCAGCCCAATTTGCCCTCCACTCACCTGGGCCACACACCAGAGATGACTCCAGCAGGCATGGTGTAGAATGGAAAGTGTGCAACAGATCAGGCCCAACGCCGTGGAGTGAAACGGAGTGCTGGTCCATACAGAGACCTGGTCTATCCACATCTGAGGGCAACAGAACTGGGGATGCGGGTGGAGTCAGTTTTGAACATTAATGCACCCCAATTTGCCCTCCACTCACCTGGGCCACACACCAGAGATGACCCCAGCAGGCATGGTGTACAATGGCAAGCGTGCAACAGATCAGACCCAACGCCGTGGAGTGAAACGGAGTGCTGGCCCATACACAGGCCTTTTCCATCCACATCTTAGGACAACAGAACTGAAGGTGCGGGTGGAGTCAGTTTTGAACATTGATGCACCCCAGTTTGCCCTCCACTCACCTGGGCCACACACCAGAGATGACCCCAGCAGGCATGGTGTACAATGGAAAGTGTGCAACAGATCAGGCCCAACGCCGTGGAGTGAAACGGAGTGCTGGCGCATACACAGGCCTATTCTATCCACATCTTAGGGCGACAGAACTGGGGATGCGGATGGAGTCCGTTTTGAACATTCATGCACCCCAATTTGCCCTGCACTCACCTGGGCCACACACCAGGGATGACCCCAGCAGGCATGGTGTACAATGGAAAGTGTGCAACAGATCAGGCCCAACGCCGTGGAGTGAAACGGAGTGCTGGCCCATACACAGGCCTATGCTATCCACATCTGAGGGCAACAGACCTGGGGATGCGGGTGGCGTCAGTTTTGAACATTCATGCACCCCGATTTGCCGTCCACTCACCTGGGCCACACCAGAGATGACCCCAGCAGGCATGGTGTACAATGGCAAGTGTGCAAGAGATCAGACCCAACGCCGTGGAGTGAAACGGAGTGCTGGCCCATACACAGGCCTATTCTATCCACATCTTAGGACAACAGAACTGAAGGTGCGGGTGGAGTCAGTTTTGAACATTGATGCACCCCAATTTGCCCTCCACTCACCTGGGCCACACACCAGAGATGACTCCAGCAGGCATGCTGTACAATGGAAAGTGTGCAACAGATCAGGCCCAACGCCGTGGAGTGAAACGGAGTGCTGGCCCATATACAGGCCTATTCTATCCACATCTTAGGGCAACAGAACTGGGGATGCGGATGGAGTCAGTTTTGAACATTGATGCACCCCAATTTGCCCTCCACTCACCTGGGCCACACACCAGAGATGACCCCAGCAGGCATGGTGTACAATGGAAAGTGTGCAACAGATCAGACCCAACGCCGTGGAGTGAAACGGAGTGCTGGCCCATACACAGGCCTATTCTATCCACATCTTAGGGCAACAGAACTGGGGATGCGGATGGAGTCATCTTTGAACATTGATGCACCCCAATTTGCCCTCCACTCACCTGGGCCACACACCAGAGATGACCCCAGCAGGCATGGTGTACAATGGAAAGTGTGCAACAGATCAGGCCCAACGCCGTGCAGTGAAAAGGAGTGCTGGCCCATACACAGGCCTATTCTATCCACATCTTAGGGCAACAGAACTGGGGATGCGGGTGGAGTCATCTTTGAACATTGATGCACCCCAATTTGCCCTCCACTCACCTGGGCCACACACCAGAGATGACCCCAGCAGGCATGGTGTGCAATGGAAAGTGTGCAACAGATCAGGCCCAACGCCGTGGAGTGAAACGGAGTGCTGGCCCATACACAGGCCTATTCTATCCACATCTTAGGGCAACAGAACTGGGGATGCGGATGGAGTCATCTTTGAACATTGATGCACCCCAATTTGCCCTCCACTCACCTGGGCCACACACCAGAGATGACCCCAGCAGGCATGGTGTACAATGGAAAGTGTGCAACAGATCAGGCCCAACGCCGTGGAGTGAAACAGAGTGCTGGCCCATACACAGGCCTATTCCATCCACATCTTAGGGCAACAGAACTGGGGATGCGGGTGGAGTCAGTTTTGAACATTCATGCACCCTAATGCTCCCTGCACTCACCTGGGCCACACACCAGAGATGACCCCAGCAGGCATGGTGTACAATGGAAAGTGTGCAACAGATCAGGCCCAACGCCGCGGAGTGAAACGGAGTGCTGGCCCATACACAGGCCTATTCTATCCACATCTTAGGGCAACAGAACTGGGGATGCGGGTGCAGTCAGTTTTGAACATTAATGCACCCCAATTTGCCCTCCACTCACCTGGGCCACACACCAGAGATGACCCCAGCAGGCATGGTGTACAATGGAAAGTGTGCAACAGATTAGGCCCAACGCCGTGGAGTGAAACGGAGTGCTGGCCCATACACAGCCCTCTTCTATCCACATCTTAAGGCAACAGAACTCAAGGTGCGGGTGGAGTCAGTTTTGAACATTCATGCAGCCCAATTTGCCCTCCACTCACCTGGGCCAAATACCAGAGATAACCCCAGCAGGCATGGTGTACAATGGAAAGTGTGCAACAGATCAGGCCCAACGCCGTGGAGTGAAACGGAGTGCTGGCCCATACACAGGCCTATTATATCCACATCTTAGGACAACAGAACTGAAGGTGCGGGTGGAGTCAGTTTTGAACATTAATGCACCCCAATTTGCCCTCCACTCACCTGGGCCAAACACCAGAGATGACCCCAGCAGGCATGGTGTACAATGGAAAGTGTGCAACAGATCAGGCCCAACGCCGTGGAGTGAAACGGAGTGCTGGCCCATACACAGGCCATTTATATCCACATCTTAGGACAACAGAACTGAAGGTGCGGGTGGAGTCAGTTTTGAACATTGATGCACCCCAATTTGCCCTCCACTCACCTGGGCCACACACCAGAGATGACCCCAGCAGGCATGGTGTAGAATGGAAAGTGTGCAACAGATCAGGCCCAACGCCGTGGAGTGAAACGAAGTGCTGGTCCATACACAGCCCTCTTCTATCCACATCTTAGGGCAACAGAACTGAAGGTGCGGGTGGAGTCAGTTTTGAACATTAATGCACCCCAATTTGCCCTCCACTCACCTGGGCCACACACCAGAGATGACCCCAGCAGGCATGGTGTACAATGGAAAGTGTGTAACAGATTAGGCCCAACGCCCTGGAGTGAAACAAAGTGCTGGCCCATACACAGGCCTATTCTATCCACATCTTAGGGCAACAAAAGTGAGGATGCGGGTGGAGTCAGTTTTGAACATTCATGCACCGCAGTTTGCCCTTAACTCACCTGGGCCACACACCAGAGATGACCCCAGCAGGCATGGTGTACAATGGAAAATGTGCAACAGATGAGGCCCAACGCCGTGGAGTGAAACGGAGTGCTGGCTCATACACAGCCCTCTGCTATCCACATCTTAGGGCAACAGAACTGAAGGTGCGGGTGGAGGCAGTTTTGAACATTCATGCACCCCAATTTGCCCTCGACTCAACTGGGCCACACCGGAGATGACCCCAGTAGGCATGGTGTGCAATGGAATGTGTGCAACGGATGAGGCCCAACGCCGTGGAGTGAAACGGAGTGCTGGCCCATACACAGGCCTAATCTTTCCACATCTTAGGGCAACAAAAGTGGGGATGCGGGTGGAGTCAGTTTTGAACATTCATGCACCCCAATTTGCCCTCAACTCACCTGGGCCACACACCAGAGATGACCCCAGTAGGCATGGTGTACAATGGAAGGTGTGCAACAGATCAGGCCCAACGCCGTGGAGTGAAACGGAGTGCTGGCCCATACATAGCCCTCTTCTATCCACATCTTAAGGCAACAGAACTGGGGATGCGGGTGGAGTCAGTTTTGAACATTGATGCACCCCAATTTGCCCTCCACTCACCTGGGCCACACACCAGAGATGACCCCAGCAGGCATGGTGCACAATGGAAAGTGTGCAACAGATCAGGCCCAACGCCGTGGAGTGAAACAGAGTGCTGGCCCATACACAGGCCTATTCTATCCAAATCTTAGGGCAACAGAACTGGGGATGCGGGTGGAGTCAGGTTTGAACATTGATGCACCCCAATTTGCCCTCCACTCACCTGGGCCAAATACCAGAGATGACCCCAGCAGGCATGGTGTACAATGGAAAGTGTGCAACAGATCAGGCCCAACGCCATGGAGTGAAACAGAGTGCTGGCCCATACACAGGCCTATTCTATCCACATCTTAGGGCAACAGAACTGGGTATGCGGGTGGAGTCAGGTTTGAACATTGATGCACTCCAATTTGCCCTCCACTCACCTGGGCCACACACCAGAGACGACCCCAGCAGCCATGGTGTACAATGGAAAGTGTGCAACAGATCAGGCCCAACGCCGTGGAGTGAAACGGAGTGCTGGCCCATACACAGGCCTATTCTATCCACATCTTAGGGCAACAGAACTGGGGATGCGGGTGGAGTCAGTTGTGAACATTGATGCACCCCAATTTGCCCTCCACTTACCTGGGCCACACACCAGAGATGACCCCAGCAGGCATGGTGTACAATGGAAAGTGTGCAACAGATCAGGCCCAACGCCGTGGAGTGAAACGGAGTGCTGGCCCATACACAGGCCTATTCTATCCACATCTTAGGGCAACAGAACTGGGGATGCGGGTGGAGTCAGTTTTGAACATTCATGCACCCCAATTTGCCCTCCACTTACCTGGGCCACACACCAGAGATGACTCCAGCAGGCATGGTGTACAATGGAATGTGTGCAACACATCAGGCCCGACGCCCTGGAGTGAAACGGAGTGCTGGCCCATACACAGGCCTATTCTATCCACATCTTAGGGCAACAGAACTCGGGATGCGGGTGGAGTCAGTTTTGAACATTCATGCACCCCCATTTGCCCTCCACTCACCTGGGCCACACCAGAGATGACCCCAGCAGGCATGGTGTACAATGGAAAGTGTGCAACAGATCAGGCCCAACGCCGTGGAGTGAAACGGAGTGCTGGCCCATACACAGGCCTATTCTTTCCACATCTTAGGGCAACAGAACTGAAGGTGCGGGTGGAGTCAGTTTTGAACATTGATGCACCCCAATGGGCCCTCCACTCACCTGGGCCACACACCAGAGATGACCCCAGCAGGCATGGTGTGCAATGGAAAGTGTGCAACAGATCAGGCCGAACGCCGTGGAGTGAAACGGAGTGCTGGCCCATACACAGGCCTATTCTATCCACATCTTAGGGCAACAGAACTGGGCATGTGGGTGGAGTCAGTTTTGAACATTGATGCACCCCAATTTGCCCTCCACTCACCTGGGCCACACACCAGAGATGACCCCAGCAGGCATGGTGTACAATGGAAAGTGTGCAACAGATCAGGCCCAACGCCGTGGAGTGAAACGGAGTGCTGGCCCATACACAGGCCTATTCTATCCACATCTTAGGGCAACAGAACTGGGAATGCGGGTGGAGTCAGTTTTGAACATTGATGCACCCCGATTTACCCTCCACTCACCTGGGCCAAACACCAGAGATGACCCCAGCAGGCATGGTGTACAATGGAAAGTGTGCAACAGATCAGGCCCAACGCCGTGGAGTGAAACGGAGTGCTGGCCCATACACAGGCCTATTCTATCCACATCTTAGGGCAACAGAACTGGGGATGCGGGTGGAGTCAGTTTTGAACATTCATGCACCCCAATTTGCCCTCCACTCACCTGGGCCAAACACCAGAGATGACCCCAGCAGGCATGGTGTACAATGGAAAGTGTGCAACAGATCAGGCCCAACGCCGTGGAGTGAAACGGAGTGCTGGCCACTACACAAGCCTATTCTAGCCACATCTTAGGGCAACAGAATTGGGGATGCGGGTGGAGTCAGTTTTGAACATTGATGCACCCCAATTTGCCCTCCACTAACCTGGGCCACACACCAGAGATGACCCCAGCAGGCATGGTGTACAATGGAAAGTGTGCAACAGATCAGGCCCAACGCCGTGGAGTGAAACGGAGTGCTGGCCCATACACAGGCCTATTCTAGCCACATCTTAGGGCAGCAGAACTGGGGATGCGGGTGGACTCAGTTTTGAACATTGATGCACCCCGATTCGGCCTCCACTCACCTAGGCCACACACCAGAGATGACTCCAGCAGGCATGGTGTACAATGGAAAGTGTGCAACAGATCAGGCCCAACGCCGTGGAGTGAAACGGAGTGCTGGCCCATACACAGGCCTATTCTATCCACATCTAAGGGCAACAGAACTCGGGATGCGGGTGGAGTCAGTTTTGAACATTCATGCACCCCAATTTGCCCTCCACTCACCTGGGCCACACCAGAGATGACCCCAGCAGGCATGGTGTACAATGGAAAGTGTGCAACAGATCAGGCCCAACGCCGTGGAGTGAAACGGACTGCTGGCCCATACACAGGCCTATTCTTTCCACATCTTAGGGCAACAGAACTGAAGGTGCGGGTGGAGTCAGTTTTGAACATTCATGCACCCCAATGGGCCCTCCACTCACCTGCGCCACACACCAGAGATGACCCCAGCAGGCATGGTGTGCAATGGAAAGTGTGCAACAGATCAGGCTCAACGCCGTGGAGTGAACCGGAGTGCTGGCCCATACACAGGCCTATTCCATCCACATCTTAGGGCAACAGAACTGGGGATGCGGGTGGAGTCAGTTTTGAACAGTAATGCACCCCAATTTGCCCTCCTCTCACCTGGGCCACACACCAGAGATGACCCCAGCAGGCATGGTGTACAATGGAAAGTGTGCAACAGATCAGGCCCAACGCCGTGGAGTGAAACGGAGTGCTGGCCCATACATAGGCCTATTCTATCCACATCTTAGGGCAACAGAACTGGGGATGCGGGTGGAGTCAGTTTTGAACATTGATGCACCCCAATTTGCCGTCCACTCACCTGGGCCAAACACCAGAGATGACCCCAGCAGGCATGGTGTACAATGGAAAGTGTGCAACAGATCAGGCCCAACGCCGTGGAGTGAAACGGAGTGCTGGCCCATACACAGGCCTATTCTATCCACATCTTAGGGCAACAGAACTGGGGATGCGGGTGGAGTCAGTTTTGAACATTGATGCACCCCAGTTTGCCGTCCACTCACCTGGGCCACACACCAGACATGAGCCTGGTTGGCATGGTGTACAATGGAAAGTGTGCAACAGATCAGGCCCAACGCCGTGGAGTGAAACGGAGTGCTGGCCCATACACAGGCCTATTCTATCCACATCTTAGGGCAACAGAACTGGGAATGCGGGTGGAGTCAGTTTTGAACATTAATGCACCCCAATTTGCCCTCCACTCACCTGGGCCAAACACCAGAGATGACCCCAGCAGGCATGGTGTACAATGGAAAGTGTGCAACACATCAGGCCCAACGCCGTGGAGTGAAACGGAGTGCTGGCCCATACACAGGCCTATTCCATCCACATCTTAGGGCAACAGAACTGGGGATGCGGGTGGAGTCAGTTTTGAACATTGATGCACCCCAATTTGCCCTCCACTCACCTGGGCCACACACCAGAGATGACCCCAGCAGGCATGGTGTACAATGGAAAGTGTGCAACAGATCAGGCCCAACGCCGTGGAGTGAAACGGAGTACTGGCCCATATACAGCCCTCTTCTATCCACATCTTAGGGCAACAGAACTGGGAATGCGGGTGGAGTCAGTTTTGAACATTGATGCACCCCGATTCGGCCTCCACTCACCTGGGCCAAACACCAGAGATGACCCCAGCAGGCATGGTGTACAATGGAAAGTGTGCAACAGATCAGGCCCAACGCCGTGGAGTGAAACGGAGTGCTGGCCCATACACAGGCCTATTCTATCCACATCTTAGGGCAACATAACTGGGGATGCGGGTGGAGTCAGTTTTGAACATTCATGCACCCCGATTTACCCTCCACTCACCTGGGCCACACACCAGAGATGACTCCAGCAGGCATGGTGTACAATGGAATGTGTGCAACACATCAGGCCCAACGCCGTGGAGTGAAACGGAGTGCTGGCCCGTACACAGGCCTATTCTATCGCATCTTATGGCAACAGAACTGGGAATGCGGGTGGAGTCAGTTTTGAACATTGATGCACCCCAATTTGCCCTCCACTCACCTGGGCCACACACCAGAGATGACCCCAGCAGGCATGGTGTACAATGGAAAGTGTGCAACAGATCAGGCCCAACGCCGTGGAGTGAAACGGAGTGCTGGCCCATACATAGGCCTATTCTATCCACATCTTAGGGCAACAGAACTGGGAATGCGGGTGGAGTCAGTTTTGAACATTGATGCACCCCAGTTTGCCGTCCACTCACCTGGGCCAAACACCAGAGATGACCCCAGCAGGCATGGTGTACAATGGAAAGTGTGCAACAGATCAGGCCCAACGCCGTGGAGTGAAACGGAGTGCTGGCCCATACACAGGCCTATTCTATCCACATCTTAGGGCAACAGAACTGGGGATGCGGGTGGAGTCAGTTTTGAACATTGATGCACCCCAGTTTGCCCTCCACTGACCTGGGCCACACACCAGAGATGAGCCTGGTTGGCATGGTGTACAATGGAAAGTGTGCAACAGATCAGGCCCAACGCCGTGGAGTGAAACGGAGTGCTGGCCCATACACAGGCCTATTCTATCCACATCTTAGGGCAACAGAACTGGGAATGCGGGTGGGGTCAGTTTTGAACATTAATGCACCCCAATTTGCCCTCCACTCACCTGGGCCAAACACCAGAGATGACCCCAGCAGGCATGGTGTACAATGGAAAGTGTGCAACAGATCAGGCCCAACGCCGTGGAGTGAAACGGAGTGCTGGCCCATACACAGGTCTATTATATCCACATCTTAGGGCAACAGAAGAGGGGATGCGGGTGGAGTCAGTTTTGAACATTGATGCACCCCAATTTGCCCTCCACTAACCTGGGCCACACACCAGAGATGACCCGAGCAGGCATGGTGTACAATGCAAAGTGTGCAACAGATCAGGCCCAACGCCGTGGAGTGAAACGGAGTGCTGGCCCATACACAGGCCTATTCTATCCACATCTTAGGGCAACAGAACTGGGAATGCGGGTGGAGTCAGTTTTGAACATTGATGCACCCCAGTTTGCCGTCCACTCACCTGGGCCAAACACCAGAGATGACCCCAGCAGGCATGGTGTACAATGGAAAGTGTGCAACAGATCAGGCCCAACGCCGTGGAGTGAAACGGAGTGCTGGCCCATACACAGGCCTATTCTATCCACATCTTAGGGCAACAGAACTGGGGATGCGGGTGGAGTCAGTTTTGAACATTGATGCACCCCAGTTTGCCCCCCACTGACCTGGGCCACACACCAGAGATGAGCCTGGTTGGCATGGTGTACAATGGAAAGTGTGCAACAGATCAGGCCCAACGCCGTGGAGTGAAACGGAGTGCTGGCCCATACACAGGCCTATTCTATCCACATCTTAGGGCAACAGAACTGGGGATGCGGGTGGAGTCAGTTTTGAACATTGATGCACCCCAATTTGCCCTCCACTCACCTGGGCCACACACCAGAGATGACCCCAGCAGGCATGGTGTGCAATGGAAAGTGTGCAACAGATCAGGCCCAACGCCGTGGAGTGAAACGGAGTGCTGGCCCATACACAGGCCTATTCTATCCACATCTTAGGGCAACAGAACTGGGGATGCGGGTGGAGTCAGTTTTGAACATTTATGCACCCCGATTTACCCTCCACTCACCTGGGCCACACACCAGAGATTACTCCAGCAGGCATGGTGTACAATGGAATGTGTGCAACACATCAGGCCCAACGCCGTGGAGTGAAACGGAGTGCTGGCCCATACACAGGCCTATTCTATCCACATCTTGGGGCAACAGAGCTGGGGATGCGGGTGGAGTCAGTTTTGAACATTCATGCACCCGAATGTGCCCTCCACTCACCTGGGCCAAACACCAGAGATGACCCCAGCAGGCATGGTGTACAATGGAAAGTGTGCAACAGATCAGGCCCAACGCCGTTGAGTGAAACGGAGTGCTGGCCCATACACAGGCCTATTCTATCCACATCTTAGGGTAAGAGAACTGGGGATGCGGGTGGAGTCAGTTTTGAACATTCATGCACCCCGATTTACCCTCCACTCACCTGGGCCACACACCAGAGATGACTCCAGCAGGCATGGTGTACAATGGAATGTGTGCAACACATCAGGCCCAACGCCGTGGAGTGAAACGGAGTGCTGGCCCATACACAGGCCTATTCTATCCACATCTTAGGGCAACAGAACTGGGGATGCGGGTGGAGTCAGTTTTGAACATTCATGCACCCGAATTTGCCCTCCACTCACCGGGGCCAAACACCAGAGATGGCCCCAGCAGGCATGGTGTACAATGGAATGTGTGCAACACATCAGGCCCAACGCCGTGGAGTGAAACAGAGTGCTGGCCCATACACAGTCCTATTCTATCCACATCTTAGGGCAACAGAGCTGGGGATGCGGGTGCAGTCAGTTTTGAACATTGATGCACCCCAGTTTGCCGTCCACTCACCTGGGCCACACACCAGAGATGACCCCAGCAGGCATGGTGTACAATGGAAAGTGTGCAACAGATCAGGCCCAACGCCGTGGAGTGAAACGGAGTGCTGGCCCAACGCCGTGGAGTGAAACGGAGTGCTGGCCCATACACAGGCCTATTCTATCCACATCTTAGGGCAACAGAACTGGGGATGCGGGTGGAGTCAGTTTTGAACATTTATGCACCCCAGTTTGCCCTCCACTCTCCTGGGCCAAACACCAGAGATGACCCCAGCAGGCATGGTGTACAATGGAAAGTGTGCAACACATCAGGCCCAACGCCGTGGAGTGAAACGGAGTGCTGGCCCATACACAGGCCTATTCTATCCACATCTTAGGGCAACAGAACTGGGGATGCGGGTGGAGTCAGTTTTGAACAGTAATGCACCCCAATTTGCCCTCCACTTACCTGGGCCACACACCAGAGATGACCCCAGCAGGCATGGTGTACAATGGAAAGTGTGCAACAGATCAGGCCCAACGCCGTGGAGTGAAACGGAGTGCTGGCCCATACACAGGCCTATTCTATCCACATCTTAGGGCAACAGAACCGGGGATGCGGGTGGAGTCAGTTTTGAACAGTAATGCACCCCAATTTGCCCTCCACTTACCTGGGCCACACACCAGAGATGACCCCAGCAGGCATGGTGTACAATGGAAAGTGTGCAACAGATCAGGCCCAACGCCGTGGAGTGAAACGGAGTGCTGGCCCATACACAGGCCTATTCTATCCACATCTTAGGGCAACAGAACTGGGGATGCGGGTGGAGTCAGTTTTGAACATTAATGCACCCCAATTTGCCCTCCGCTCACCTGGGCCACACACCAGAGATGACCCCAGCAGGCATGGTGTACAATGCAAAGTGTGCAACACATCAGGCCCAACGCCGTGGAGTGAAACGGAGTGCTGGCCCATACACAGGCCTATTCTATCCACATCTTAGGGCAACAGAACTGGGGATGCGGGTGGAGTCAGTTTTGAACATTCATGCACCCCAATTTGCCCTCCACTTACCTGGGCCACAGCCCAGAGATGACCCCAGCAGGCATGGTGTACAATGGAAAGTGTGCAACACATCAGGCCCAACGCCGTGGAGTGAAACGGAGTGCTGGCCCATACACAGGCCTATTCTATCCACATCTTAGGGCTACAGAGCTGGGGATGCGGGTGGAGTCAGTTTTGAACATTGATGCACCCCGATTTGCCCTCCACTCACCTGGGCCACACACCAGAGATGACCCCAGCAGGCATGGTGTACAATGGAAAGTGTGCAACAGATCAGGCCCAACGCCGTGGAGTGAAACGGAGTGCTGGCCCATACACAGGCCTATTCTATCCACATCTTAGGGCAACAGAACTGGGGATGCGGGTGGAGTCAGTTTTGAACATTGATGCACCCCAGTTTGCCCTCCACTGACCTGGGCCACACACCAGAGATGACCCCAGCAGGCATGGTGTACAATGGAAAGTGTGCAACAGATCAGGCCCAACGCCGTGGAGTGAAACGGAGTGCTGGCCCATACACAGGCCTATTCTATCCACATCTTAGGGCAACAGAACTGGGGATGCGGGTGGAGTCAGTTTTGAACATTGATGCACCCCAATTTGCCCTCCACTCACCTGGGCCACACACCAGAGATGACCCCAGCAGGCATGGTGTACAATGCAAAGTGTGCAACACATCAGGCCCAACGCCGTGGAGTGAAACGGAGTGCTGGCCCATACACAGGCCTATTCTATCCACATCTTAGGGCAACAGAACTGGGGATGCGGGTGGAGTCAGTTTTGAACATTGATGCACCCCAGTTTGCCCTCCACTGACCTGGGCCACACACCAGAGATGAGCCCGGTTGGCATGGTGTACAATGGAAAGTGTGCAACAGATCAGGCCCAACGCCGTGGAGTGAAACGGAGTGCTGGCCCATACACAGGCCTATTCTATCCACATCTTAGGGCAACAGAACTGGGGATGCGGGTGGAGTCAGTTTTGAACATTAATGCACCCCAATTTGCCCTCCGCTCACCTGGGCCACACACCAGAGATGACCCCAGCAGGCATGGTGTACAATGCAAAGTGTGCAACACATCAGGCCCAACGCCGTGGAGTGAAACGGAGTGCTGGCCCATACACAGGCCTATTCTATCCACATCTTAGGGCAACAGAACTGGGGATGCGGGTGGAGTCAGTTTTGAACATTCATGCACCCCAATTTGCCCTCCACTTACCTGGGCCACACCCCAGAGATGACCCCAGCAGGCATGGTGTGCAATGGAAAGTGTGCAACACATCAGGCCCAACGCCGTGGAGTGAAACGGAGTGCTGGCCCATACACAGGCCTATTCTATCCACATCTTAGGGCAACAGAGCTGGGGATGCGGGTGGAGTCAGTTTTGAACATTGATGCACCCCGATTTGCCCTCCACTCACCTGGGCCACACACCAGAGATGACCCCAGCTGGCATGGTGTACAATGGAATGTGTGCAACACATCAGGCCCAACGCCGTGGAGTGAAACGGAGTGCTGGCCCATACACAGGCCTATTCTATCCACATCTTAGGGCAACAGAACTCGGGATGCGGGTGGACTCAGTTTTGAACATTGATGCACCCCAATTTGCCCTCCACTCACCTGGGCCACACCAGAGATGACCCCAGCAGGCATGGTGTACAATGGAAAGTGTGCAACAGATCAGGCCCAACGCCGTGGAGTGAAACGGAGTGCTGGCCCATACACAGGCCTATTCTTTCCACATCTTAGGGCAACAGAACTGAAGGTGCGGGTGGCGTCAGTTTTGAACATTCATGCATTCCAATGGACCCTCCACTCACCTGGGCCACACACCAGAGATGACCCCAGCAGGCATGGTATGCAATGGAAAGTGTGCAACAGATCAGGCCCAACGCCGTGGAGTGAAACGGAGTGCTGGCCCATACACAGGCCTATTCTGTCCACATCTTAGGGCAACAGACCTGGGGATGCGGGTGGAGTCAGTTTTGAACATTGATGCACCCCAGTTTGCCCTCCACTCACCTGGGCCACACACCAGAGATGACCCCAGCAGGCATGGTGTACAATGGAAAGTGTGCAACAGATCAGGCCCAACGCCGTGGAGTGAAACGGAGTGCTGGCCCATACACAGGCCTATTCTATCCACATCTTAGGGCAACAGAACTGGGAATGCGGGTGGAGTCAGTTTTGAACATTGATGCACCCCAATTTACCCTCCACTTACCTGGGCCAAACACCAGAGATGACCCCAGCAGGCATGGTGTACAATGGAAAGTGTGCAACAGATCAGGCCCAACGCCGTGGAGTGAAACGGAGTGCTGGCCCATACACAGCCCTCTTCTATCCACATCTTAAGGCAACAGAACTGGGGATGCGGGTGGAGTCAGTTTTGCACGTTGATGCACCCCGATTTGCTCTCCACTCACCTGGGCCACACACCAGAGATGATCCCAGCAGGCATGGTGTACAATGAAATGTGTGCAACACATCAGGCCCAACGCCGTGGAGTGAAACGGAGTGCTGGCCCATACACAGGCCTATTCTATCCACATCTTAGGGCAACAGAACTGGGGATGCGGGTGGAGTCAGTTTTGAACATTAATGCACCCCAGTTTGCCGTCCACTCACCTGGGTCACACACCAGAGATGAGCCTGGCAGGCATGGTGTACAATGGAAAGTGTGCAACAGATCAGGCCCAACGCCGTGGAGTGAAACGGAGTGCTGGCCCATACACAGGCCTATTCTATCCACATCTTAGGGCTACAGAAATGAACAGAAATGGGGATGCGGGTGGAGTCAGTTTTGAACATTGATGCACCCCAGTTTGCCCTCCACTCACCTGGGCCACACACCAGAGATGAGCCTGGCAGGCATGGTGTACAATGGAAAGTGTGCAACAGATCACGCCCAACGCCGTGGAGTGAAACGGAGTGCTGGCCCATACACAGGCCTATTCTATCCACATCTTAGGGCAACAGAAATGAACAGAAATCGGGATGCGGGTGGAGTCAGGGTTGAACATTGATGCACCCCAATTTGCCCTCCACTCACCTGGGCCACACACCAGAGATGACCCCAGCAGGCATGGTGTACAATGGAAAGTGTGCAACAGATCAGGCCCAACGCCGTGGAGTGAAACGGAGTGCTGGCCCATACACAGCCCTCTTCTATCCACATCCTAGGGCAACAGAACTGGGGATGCGGGTGGAGTCAGTTTTGAACATTAATGCAGCCCAATTTGCCCTCCACTCACCTGGGCCAAACACCAGAGATGACCCCAGCAGGCATGGTGTACAATGGAAAGTGTGCAACAGATCAGGCCCAACGCCGTGGAGTGAAACGGAGTGCTGGCCCATACACAGGCCTATTCTATCCACATCTTAGGGCAACAGAACTGGGGATGCGGGTGGAGTCAGTTTTGAACATTGATGCACCCCAGCTTGCCGTCCACTCACCTGCGCCACACACCAGAGATGACCCCAGCAGGCATGGTGTACAATGGAAAGTGTGCAACAGATCAGGCCCAACGCCGTGGAGTGAAACGGAGTGCTGGCCCATACACAGGCCTATTCTATCCACATCTTAGGGCAACAGAATTGGGGATGCGGGTGGAGTCAGTTTTGAACATTCATGCACCCCCATTAGCCCTCCACTGACCTGGGCCACACACCAGAGATGACCCCAGCAGGCATGGTGTACAATGGAAAGTGTGCAACAGATCAGGCCCAACGCCGTGGAGTGAAACGGAGTGCTGGCCCATACACAGGCCTATTCTATCCACATCTTAGGGCAACAGAACTGGGTATGCGGGTGGAGTAAGTTTTGAACATTGATGCACCCCAATTTGCCCTCCACCTACCTTGGCGACACACCAGAGATGACCCCGGCAGGCATGGAGTACAATGGAAAGTGTGCAACAGATCAGGCCCAACGCCGTGGAGTGAAACGGAGTGCTGGCCCATACACAGGCCTATTCTATCCACATCTTAGGGCTACAGAACTGAAGGTGCGGGTGGAGTAAGTTTTGAACATTGATGCACCCCAATTTGCCGTCCACTCACCTGGGCCACACACCAGAGATGACCCCAGCAGGCATGGTGTACAATGGAAAGTGTGCAACAGATCAGGCCCAACGCCGTGGAGTGAAACGGAGTGCTGGCCCATACACAGGCCTATTCTATCCACATCTTAGGGCAACAGAACTGGGTATGCGGGTGGAGTCAGGTTTGAACATTCATGCACCCCAATTTGCCCTCCACTCACCTGAGCCACACCAGAGATGACCCCAGCAGGCATGGAGTACAATGGAAAGTGTGCAACAGATCAGGCCCAACGCCGTGGAGTGAAACGGAGTGCTGGCCCATACACAGGCCTATTCTATCCACATCTTGGGGCAACAGAACTGGGAATGCGGGTGGAGTCAGGTGGTGGTCAGTCGGCCCGGTGGTGGTACGCGTTCCGCAAGCGCCTCAAGCTCTCACAGTGCTCGGAGCGCTCGCTCAAATCGTGCGAAGTCCACACCAAGCCGGCGGAGCTCAAGCCACGGAAGCAATCGAAGCGTCTCATCGAAGGGATCTCATCACACCTCGGTATCCTTCGCTTTGAGCCCCCGACATCAACAAAACAAGAGAAAGAAACACCGCAAGACCCGCAAGCGCCCCAACCAAGGAGAATCGAGACGTCCCAAGAGCCCAAGGAGGTGAAACGTTCGCCACGTTGGCGCGAACGCAAGAGGTTGTACGATGGCAAGCGCCGTCGCAAGCGACTACTCGCATCACTTCATAACATTTTGCATGTCTCTTCTCTTCCCCAGTATCTAGAGGGTGATGTTGCCATTTCATTACCCCCCTATATTCAATTTTTAATCACACTTGGCCCCAAGTTTACGCCACACATGTCTTCTTCGGTGGCCTACCAACAATTCCGGCGCCAAGTGTTTAATGAGTTACACGATTTGGAGCGTGTATTGTTGTGGAATGCATTTTTTCTAAAGAAAAAAGAGGACAATGAACGTCCCAACTTCTATGAAACTTTGCCATACAAGCATCTCCACCACAAAAAAGGAACGCCATTTCCTGAAAAACTGAAAGAAGAATGTGGCGACGCCGCATTTGCCATCGAGTCAAGCATTTCTTATGTTCGTGATTCCATGATATGTGCCTTCTCCTCTTCCCGCCCCTCGGAACTACCGCGCCGCGGTGTTGGTTTGTCCTTATCTATGGTGAGACCATTTTTGAAGGATTGGCTGATTGTGAGTGGTGACAAAGATTGTTCGTTCACGGTCATGTCGGTTGCGGCGTACCAGTCTGAAGTACGCCACCAACTAGATAGCAAATTGCCCGACGGCACATGCCGCTATGTGAAACTTGGCTCTACAAAGGATGACCTAAGCTGGTGGTTAGAAAAGGCAAAGCACTGGGTTGATCGCGTTCATGATGCTATGATTACACTCTTGCCACAGGATTTGGTTGATTTCATTGACGTTTTCCTGCATCTCCGATCGATGCCACGCTTCCCCGATTTTTACTTGTTGTGCAAGTCCCATAAGGGCCTAAAATATGTCGAAGGCCGTTGGCCAAGTAGGCCTATTGTTGGCATGGTGCAATGGGCCACATCGGCCTCTTCCATTGTCCTTTCTGTGGTGGGTTCATTGTTTCTTCGATTGGATCGTGCTATGGACCCATTCTTCGCCCCATTGGTGGATACATTAGACTTTGTTACACGTTTGCATGCATTTGATGATAAGTACTCATTTTCCTCGTGTGAGTTTGCGGTGACGGTGATTGACTTCTCCAATATGTACTCTAATTTTCTATGGTCAGATGTGCGGGATGCATGGCGTTTTTGGAAGGATAGGTTCATTGAGCATCGCTCCGTGTGTCAATTTACTGCCCAAGAACTATCATTCGCCTTCTGGCTTTTTCAACCGCTTCCCGTGGGGCTGTTTGAGCAATGTGCTGAGGCCCTCCCATTCCTTGATATTATACATTGTGGTGCGTTAACGTTGGGGGAGTTTCTACTTGCTTTTGTTTTCGGTCACACTTTGTTCGTCGCTCCAGGCCAAAGGCTATATCGCCAGCGCTTTGGTTTCCCAATGGGAACAAATGCAGCGCCCCCCTTCGCCAATTTGATTGATCGTTATTACGAAATTTTGTGTCCTCTCCCAGGCGTGCGTGGGTTTATGCACAATCGTTTCATCGATGATTTGTTCCTTCTCCATCCGGTGGCGTGGGCGCCACATGTGGTGGCTCACCTACAGCAAGTGTACCCCCCGCACCTGCCCTTTGAAGTACAGCATTTTTGCAAACAAGAACATGTTGATTTCTTGGATGTATTTGTGATATCCCTTCGGGGGGAGCTGAGGTATTGCACTAATTTTAAGAGGACAAACTATGGGGTGTACATGCCATGGCGAAGTGATAATCCACGTACGCATAAGCTGTCATGGATTAAGGCCGAGAGGGCGTGCTACCTTCGCACCAATTCACATTCGGTGTATTTTGATGTGGTGTCCGAGCGCCTCTCCTTGTGTTTGGCTCGTTTGCACTACCCTCGCTGTGCGTTTGAATCTTTGCCTTTGTCATGGAGCATGAAGCCCCGTTATATGAATCGAAAGGAGCGGGCGGCGCCCGACAGGTCTATACATGTCTTGCGTGCGCCCTTTCATGCCTCCATGGATTTTTCGCTGAGTCGATTGTTGAGGTGGGTGCAGCGCCGCTTGACTACGCACATTCCGGGTGTCCGTTTGTTTGTCACTTACAAGCCTATGCCCAACATGCGTGCGGTGTGGCATCGCCTTGCTATGAGCACACTCAGGGCGTCCGGGGAGGGTGGGAGGGTGGATAATTTTTCCCCGGAATTGACTGTACAAGATCTTATTGCTGTGGGCCAGTGTGATTTGGCGCGCGCGTGACCAACATCAAAGTTTGTAAGTCGCTGTCGCCTTTGTTTGCCAGTCGCATCGCAATTTGTGTAATTGGTCGCCATTTATTCTGGTTTGTGCATATAATCTACTTTTTCGTTGTGTAGTCCATGTTTGGGCTGATGAGGCTGCTTGATGGCAGCGAAATGCATACCCGTTAGTGTTTGAGACGCTCGGAGTTCATTACGACCAGTACATTATTGGCTGAGGCTTCTTGCTTTGCTATCGTGTGCTGAGGGCATAGAAGCACAAATTGAGTTTCAATTTGACGCAATTTTCATTTCAAAACAAGGGGATGCGGGTGGAGTCAGTTTTGAACATTGATGCACCCCAATTTGCCGTCCACTCACCTGGGCCACACACCAGAGATGAGCCTGGCAGGCATCGTGTACAATGGAAAGTGTGCAACAGATCAGGCCCAACGCCGTGGAGTGAAACGGAGTGCTGGCCCATACACAGGCCTATTCTATCCACATCTTAGGGCAACAGAACTGGGGATGCGGGTGGAGTCAGTTTTGAACATTCATGCACCCCCATTAGCCCTCCACTGACCTGGGCCACACACCAGAGATGACCCCAGCAGGCATGGTGTGCAATGGAAAGTGTGCAACAGATAAGGCCCAACGCCGTGGAGTAAAACGGACTGCTGGCCCCTACACAGGCCTATTCTATCCACATCTTAGGGCAACAGAACTGGGGATGCGGGTGGAGTCAGTTTTGAACATTGATGCACCCCAGTTTGCCGTCCACTCACCTGGGCCACACACCAGAGATGACTCCAGCAGGCATGGTGTACAATGGAAAGTGTGCAACAGAGCAGGCCCAACGCCGTGGTGTGAAACGGAGTGCTGGCCCATACACAGGCCTATTCTATCCACATCTTAGGGCAACAGAACTGGGGATGCGGGTGGAGTCAGGTTTGAACATTCATGCACCCCAATTCGCCCTCCACTCACCTGGGCCACACCAGAGATGAGCCCGGCAGGTATGGTGTACAATGGAAAGTGTGCAACAGATCAGGCCCAACGCCGTGGAGTGAAACGGAGTGCTGGCCCATACACAGGCCTATTCTCTCCACATCTTAGGGCAACAGAACTGGGGATGCGGGTGGAGTCAGTTTTGAACAGTAATGCACCCCCATTAGCCCTCCACTGACCTGGGCCACACACCAGAGATGACCCCAGCAGGCATGGTGTACAATGGAAAATGTGCAACAGATCAGGCCCAAGGCCGTGGAGTGAAACGGAGTGCTGGCCCATAAACAGGCCTATTCTATCCACATCTTGGGGCAACAGAACTGGGGATGCGGGTGGAGTCAGCTTTGAACATTGATGCACCCCAGTTTGCCCTCCACTCACCTGGGCCACACACCAGAGATGACCCCAGCAGGCATGGTGTGCAATGGAAAGTGTGCAACAGATCAGGCCCAACGCCGTGGAGTGAAACGGAGTGCTGGCCCATACACAGGCCTATTCTATCCACATCTTAGGGCAACAGAACTGGGTATGCGGGTGGAGTAAGTTTTGAACATTGATGCACCCCAATTTGCCCTCCACTCACCTTGGCGACACACCAGAGATGACCCCAGCAGGCATGGTGTACAATGGAAAGTGTGCAACAGATCAGGCCCAACGCCGTGGAGTGAAACGGAGTGCTGGCCCATACACAGGCCTATTTTATCCACATCTTAGGGCAACAGAACTGGGGATGCGGGTGGAGTCAGTTTTGAACATTGATGCACCCCAATTTGCCCTCCACTCACCTGGGCCAAATACCAGAGATGACCCCAGCAGGCATGGTGTACAATGGAAAGTGTGCAACAGATCAGGCCCAACGCCGTGGAGTGAAACAGAGTGCTGGCCCATACACAGGCCTATTTTATCCACATCTTAGGGCAACAGAACTGAGGATGCGGGTGGAGTCAGTTTTGAACATTGATGCACCCCAATTTGCCCTCCACTCACCTGGGCCACACCAGAGATGACCCCAGCAGGCATGGAGTACAATGGAAAGTGTGCAACAGATCAGGCCCAACGCCGTGGAGTGGAACGGAGTGCTGGCCCATACACAGTCCTATTCTATCCACATCTTAGGGCAACAGAACTGGGGATGCGGGTGGAGTCAGTTTTGAACATTTATGCACCCCAATTTGCCCTCCACTCACCTGGGCCACACCAGAGATGACCCCAGCAGGCATGGAGTACAATGGAAAGTGTGCAACAGATCAGGCCCAACGCCGTGGAGTGAAACGGAGTGCTGGCCCATACACAGGCCTATTCTATCCACATCTTAGGGCAACAGAACTGAAGGTGCGGGTGGAGTCAGTTTTGAACATTAATGCACCCCAATTTGCCCTCAACTCACCTGGGCCACACACCAGAGATGACCCCAGCAGGCATGGTGTACAATGGAAAGTGTGCAACAGATCAGGCCCAACGCCGTGGAGTGAAACGGAGTGCTGGCCCATACACAGGCCTATTCTATCCACATCTTGGGGCAACAGAACTGGGAATTCGGGTGGAGTCAGTTTTGAACATTGATGCACCCCAATTTGCCGTCCACTCACCTGGGCCATAAACCAGAGATGAGCCTGGCAGGCATGGTGTACAATGGAAAGTGTGCAACAGATCAGGCCCAACGCCGTGGAGTGAAACGAAGTGCTGGCCCATACACAGGCCTATTCTATCCACATCTTGGGGCAACAGAACTGGGGATGCGGGTGGAGTCAGTTTTGAACATTCATGCACCCCCATTAGCCCTCCACTGACCTGGGCCACACACCAGAGATGACCCCAGCAGGCATGGTGTGCAATGGAAAGTGTGCAACAGATAAGGCGCAACGCCGTGGAGTGAAACGGACTGATGGCCCATACACAGGCCTATTCTATTCACATCTTAGGGCAACAGAACTGGGGATGCGGGTGGAGTCAGTTTTGAACATTGATGCACCCCAATTTGCCGTCCACTCACCTGGGCCACACACCAGAGATGACCCCAGCAGGCATGGTGTGCAATGGAAAGTGTGCAACAGATCAGGCCCAACGCCGTGGAGTGAAACGGAGTGCTGGCCCATACACAGGCCTATTCTATCCACATCTTAGGGCAACAGACCTGGGTATGCGGGTGGAGTAAGTTTTGAACATTGATGCACCCCAATTTGCCCTCCACTCACCTTGGCGACACACCAGAGATGACCCCAGCAGGCATGGTGTACAATGGAAAGTGTGCAACAGATCAGGCCCAACGGCGTGGAGTGAAACAGAGTGCTGGCCCATACACAGGCCTATTCTATCCACATCTTAGGGCAACAGAACTGGGTATGCGGGTGGAGTCAGTTTTGAACATTCATGCATCCCAATTTGCCCTCCACTCACCTGAGCCACACCAGAGATGACCCCAGCAGGCATGGAGTACAATGGAAAGTGTGCAACAGATCAGGCCCAACGCCGTGGAGTGAAACGGAGTGCTGGCCCATACACAGGCCTATTCTATCCACATCTTAGGGCTACGGAACTGAAGGTGCGGGTGGAGTCAGTTTTGAACATTAATGCACCCCAATTTGCCCTCCACTCACATGGGCCACACACCAGAGATGACCCCAGCAGGCATGGTGTACAATGGAAAGTGTGCAACAGATCAGGCCCAACGCCGTGGAGTGAAACGGACTGCTGGCCCATACACAGGCCTATTCTATCCACATCTTGGGGCAACAGAACTGGGGATGCGGGTGGAGTCAGTTTTGAACATTGATGCACCCCAATTTGCCGTCCACTCACCTGGGCAACACACCAGAGATGAGCCTGGCAGGCATGGTGTACAATGGAAAGTGTGCAACAGATCAGGCCCAACGCCGTGGAGTGAAACGGAGTGCTGGCCCATACACAGGCCTAGTCTATCCACATCTTAGGGCAACAGAACTGGGGATGCGGGTGGAGTCAGTTTTGAACATTCATGCACCCCCATTAGCCCTCCACTGACCTGGGCCACACACCAGAGATGACCCCAGCAGGCATGGTGTACAATGGAAAGTGTGCAACAGATAAGGCCCAACGCCGTGGAGTGAAACGGACTGCTGGCCCATACCCAGGCCTGTTCTATCCACATCTTAGGGCAACAGAACTGGGGATGCGGGTGGAGTCAGTTTTGAACATTGATGCACCCCAGTTTGCCGTCCACTCACCTGGGCCACACACCAGAGATGACCCCAGCAGGCATGGTGTACAATGGAAAGTGTGCAACAGATCAGGCCCAAAGCCGTTGAGTGAAACAGAGTGCTGGCCCATACACAGGCCTATTCTATCCACATCTTAGGGCAACAGAACTGGGGATGCGGGTGGAGTCAGTTTTGAACATTCATGCAGCCCCATAAGCCGTCCACTGACCTGGGCCACACACCAGAGATGACCCCAGCAGGCATGGTGTACAATGGAAAGTGTGCAACAGAGCAGGCCCAACGCCGTGGAGTGAAACGGAGTGCTGGCCCATACACAGGCCTATTCTATCCACATCTTAGGGCAACAGAACTGGGGATGCGGGTGGAGTCAGGTTTGAACATTCATGCACCCCAGTTTGCCGTCCCTTCACCTGGGCCACACACCAGAGATGAGCCCGGCAGGCATGGTGTACAATGGAAAGTGTGCAACAGATCAGGCCCAACGCCGTGGAGTGAAACGGAGTGCTGGCCCATACACAGGCCCATTCTATCCACATCTTAGGGCAACAGAACTGGGGATGCGGGTGGAGTAAGTTTTGAACATTCATGCACCCCAATTTGCCATCCACTCACCTGGGCCACACACCAGAGATGAGCCCGGCAGGCATGGTGTACAATGGAAAGTGTGCAACAGATCAGGCCCAACGCCGTGGAGTGAAACGGAGTGCTGGCCCATACACAGGCCTATTCTATCCACAGCTTAGGGCAACAGAACTGGGGATGCGGGTGGAGTCAGTTTTGAACATTCATGCACCCCCATTAGCCCTCCACTGACCTGGGCCACACACCAGAGATGACCCCAGCAGGCATGGTGTACAATGGAAAATGTGCAACAGATCAGGCCCAAGGCCGTGGAGCGAAACGGAGTGCTGGCCCATAAACAGGCCTATTCTATCCACATCTTGGGGCAACAGAACTGGGGATGCGGGTGGAGTAAGTTTTGAACATTGATGCACCCCAATTTGCCCTCCACTCACCTTGGTGACACACCAGAGATGATCCCAGCAGGCATGGTGTACAATGGAAAGTGTGCAACAGATCAGGCCCAACGCCGTGAAGTGAAACGGAGTGCTGGCCCATACACAGGCCTATTCTATCCACATCTTAGGGCAACAGAACTGGGGATGCGGGTGGAGTCAGTTTTGAACATTCATGCACCCCAATTTGCCCTCCACTCACCTGGGCCACACCAGAGATGACCCCAGCAGGCATGGAGTACAATGGAAAGTGTGCAACAGATCAGGCCCAACGCCGTGGAGTGAAAAGGAGTGCTGGCCCATACACAGTCCTATTCTATCCACATCTTAGGACAACAGAACTGGGGATGCGGGTGGAGTTAGGTTTGAACATTCATGCACCCCAATTTGCCCTCCACTCACCTGGGCCACACCAGAGATGACCCCAGCAGGCATGGAGTACAATGGAAAGTGTGCAACAGATCAGGCCCAACGCCGTGGAGTGAAACGGAGTGCTGGCCCATACACAGGCCTATTCTATCCACATCTTAGGGCAACAGAACTGAAGGTGCGGGTGGAGTCAGTTTTCAACATTAATGCACCCCAATTTGCCCTCAACTCACCTGGGCCACACACCAGAGATGACCCCAGCAGGCATGGTGTACAATGGAAAGTGTGCAACAGATCAGGCCCAACGCCGTGGAGTGAAACGGAGTGCTGGCCCATACACAGGCCTATTCTATCCACATCTTAGGGCAACAGAACTGAAGGTGCGGGTGGAGTCAGTTTTGAACATTGATGCACCCGAATTTGCCGTCCACTCACCTGGGCCATAAACCAGAGATGAGCCTGGCAGGCATGGTGTACAATGGAAAGTGTGCAACAGATCAGGCCGAACGCCGTGGAGTGAAACGAAGTGCTGGCCCATACACAGGCCTATTCTATCCACATCTTAGGGCAACAGAACTGGAGATGCGGGTGGAGTCAGTTTTGAACATTCATGCACCCCCATTAGCCCTCCACTGACCTGGGCCACACACCAGAGATGACCCCAGCAGGCATGGTGTGCAATGGAAAGTGTGCAACAGATAAGGCGCAACGCCGTGGAGTGAAACGGACTGCTGGCCCATACACAGGCCTATTCTATCCACATCTTGGGGCAACAGAACTGGGGATGCGGGTGGAGTCAGTTTTGAACATTGATGCACCCCAGTTTGCCGTCCACTCACCTGGGCCACACACCAGAGATGACCCCAGCAGGCATGGTGTACAATGGAAAGTGTACAACAGATCAGGCCCAATGCCGTGGAGTGAAACGGAGTGCTGGCCCATACACAGGCCTATTCTATCCACATCTTAGGGCAACAGAACTGGGGATGCGGGTGGAGTCAGTTTTGAACATTCATGCACCCCCATAAGCCGTCCACTGACCTGGGCCACACACCAGAGATGACATCAGCAGGCATGGTGTACAATGGAAAGTGTGCAACTGATCAGGCCCAACGCCATGGAGTGAAACGGAGTGCTGGCCCATACACAGGCCTATTCTATCCACATCTTAGGGCAACAGAACTGGGGATGCGGGTGGAGTCAGTTTTGAACATTCATGCACCCCAATTTGCCCTCCACTCACCTGGGCCACACCAGAGATGACCCCAGCAGGCATGGAGTACAATGGAAAGTGTGCAACAGATCAGGCCCAACGCCGTGGAATGAAAAGGAGTGCTGGCCCATACACAGGCCTTCTTCTATCCACATCTTAGGGCAACAGAACTGGGGATGCGGGTGGAGTCAGGTTTGAACATTCATGCACCCCAATTTGCCCTCCACTCACCTGGGCCACACCAGAGATGACCCCAGCAGGCATGGAGTACAATGGAAAGTGTGCAACAGATCAGGCCCAACGCCGTAGAGTGAAACGGAGTGCTGGCCCATACACAGGCCTATTCTATCCACATCTTAGGGCAACAGAACTGAAGGTGCGGGTGGAGTCAGTTTTGAACATTAATGCACCCCAATTTGCCCTCCACTCACCTGGGCCAAACACCAGAGATGACCCCAGCAGGCATGGTGTACAATGGAAAGTGTGCAACAGATCAGGCCCAACGCCGTGGAGTGTAACGGAGTGCTGGCCCATACACAGGCCTATTCTATCCACATCTTGGGGCAACAGAACTGGGGATGCGGGTGGAGTCAGTTTTGGACATTGATGCACCCGAATTTGCCGTCCACTCACCTGGGCCATAAACCAGAGATGAGCCTGGCAGGCATGGTGTACAATGGAAAGTGTGCAACAGATCAGGCCCAACGCCGTGGAGTGAAACGAAGTGCTGGCCCATACACAGGCCTATTCTATCCACATCTTAGGGCAACAGAACTGGGGATGCGGGTGGAGTCAGTTTTGAACATTCATGCACCCCCATTAGCCCTCCACTGACCTGGGCCACACACCAGAGATGACCCCAGCAGGCATGGTGTACAATGGAAAGTGTGCAACAGATCAGGCCCAATGCCGTGGAGTGAAACGGAGTGCTGGCCCATACACAGGCCTATTCTATCCACATCTTAGGGCAACAGAACTGGGGATGCGGGTGGAGTCAGTTTTGAACATTCATGCACCCCCATAAGCCGTCCAGTGACCTGGGCCACACACCAGAGATGACATCAGCAGGCATGGTGTACAATGGAAAGTGTGCAACAGATCAGGCCCAATGCCGTGGAGTGAAACGGAGTGCTGGCCCATACACAGGCCTATTCTATCCACATCTTAGGGCAACAGAACTGGGGATGCGGGTGGAGTCAGTTTTGAACATTCATGCACCCCCATAAGCCGTCCACTGACCTGGGCCACACACCAGAGATGACCCCAGCAGGCATGGTGTACAATGGAAAGTGTGCAACAGAGCAGGCCCAACGCCGTGGAGTGGAACGGAGTGCTGGCCCATACACAGGCCTATTCTATCCACATCTTAGGGCAACAGAACTGGGGATGCGGGTGGAGTCAGGTTTGAAAATTCATGCACCCCAGTTTGCCGTCCCTTCACCTGGGCCACACACCAGAGATGAGCCCGGCAGGCATGGTGTACAATGGAAAGTGTGCAACAGATCAGGCCCAACGCCGTGGAGTGAAACGGAGTGCTGGCCCATACACAGGCCTCTTCTATCCACATCTTAGGGCAACAGAACTGGGAATGCGGGTGGAGTTAGGTTTGAACATTCATGCACCCCCATTAGCCCTCCACTGACCTGGGCCACACACCAGAGATGACCCCAGCAGGCATGGTGTACAATGGAAAGTGTGCAACAGATCGGGCCCAACGCCGTGGAGTGAAACGGAGTGCTGGCCCATACACAAGCCTATTCTATCCACATCTTAGGGCAACAGAACGGGAAATGCGGGTGGAGGCAGTTTTGTACATTGATGCACCCCAATTTGCCCTCCACTCACCTGGGCCAAACACCAGAGATGACCCCAGCAGGCATGGTGTACAATAGAAGGGTGCAACAGATCAGGCCCAACGCCGTGGAGTGAAACGGAGTGCTGGCCCATACACAGGCCTATTCTATCCACATCTTAGGGCAACAGAACTGGGGATGCGGGTGGAGTCAGTTTTGAACATTGATGCACCCCAGTGTGCCGTCCACTCACCTGGGCCACACACCAGAGATGACCCCAGCAGGCATGGTGTACAATGGAAGGTGTGCAACAGATCAGGCCCAACGCCGTGGAGTGAAACGGAGTGCTGGCCCATACACAGGCCTATTCTATCCACATCTTAGGGCAACAGAACTGGGGATGCGGGTGGAGTCAGTTTTGAACATTGATGCACCCCAATTAGCCCTCCACTCACCTGGGCCACACACCAGAGATGACCCCAGCAGGCATGGTGTACAATGGAAAGTGTGCAACAGATGAGGCCCAACGCCATGGAGTGAAACGGAGTGCTGGCCCATACACAGGCCTATTCTATCCACATCTTAGGGCAACAGAACTGGGTATGCGGGTGGAGTAAGTTTTGAACATTGATGCACCCCAATTTGCCCTCCACTCACCTTGGCCACACACCAGAGATGACCCCAGCAGGCATGGTGTACAATGGAAAGTGTGCAACAGATCAGGCCCAACGCCGTGGAGTGAAACGGAGTGCTGGCCCATACACAGGCCTATTCTATCCACATCTTGGGGCAACAGACCTGGGGATGCGGGTGGAGTCAGTTTTGAACATTCATGCACCCCAGTTCGCCGTCCACTGGCCTGGGCCACACGCGAGAGATGACCCCAGCAGGCATGGTGTACAATGGAAAGTGTGCAACAGATCAGGCCCAACGCCGTGGAGTGAAACGGAGTGCTGGCCCATACACAGGCCTGTTCTATCAGCATCTTAGGGCAACAGAACTGGAGATGCGGGTGGAGTCAGTTTTGAACATTGATGCGCCCCAATTTGCCCTCCACTCACCTGGGCCACACACCAGAGATGACCCCAGCAGGCATGGTGTACAATGGAATGTGTGCAACAGATCAGGCCCAACGCCGTGGAGTGAAACGGAGTGCTGGCCCATACACAGGCCTATTCTATCCACATCTTAGGGCAACAGAACTGGGGATGCGGGTGGTGTCAGTTTTGAACATTGATGCACCCCAATGGGCCCTCCACTCACCTGGGCCACACACCAGAGATGACCCCAGCAGGCATGGTGTACAATGGAAAGTGTGCAACAGATCAGGCCCAACGCCGTGGAGTGAAACGGAGTGCTGGCCCATACACAGGCCTATTCTATCCACATCTTGGGGCAACAGAACTGGGGATGCGGGTGCAGTCAGTTTTGAACATTCATGCACCCCCATTAGCCCTCCACTGACCTGGGCCACACACCAGAGATGACCCCAGCAGGCATGGTGTACAATGGAAAGTGTGCAACAGATCAGGCCCAACGCCGTGGAGTGAAACGGAGTGCTGGCCCATACACAGGCCTATTCTAGCCACATCTTAGGGCAACAGAACTGGGGATGTGGGTGGAGTCAGTTTTGAACATTGATGCACCCCGATTTACCCTCCACTGACCTGGGCCACACACCAGAGACGACCCCAGCGGGCATGGTGTACAATGGAAAGTGTGCAACAGATCAGGCCCAACGCCGTGGAGTGAAACGGACTGCTGGCCCATACACAGGCCTATTCTAGCCACATCCTAGGGAAACAGAACTGGGGATGCGGGTGGAGTCAGCGTTGAACATTGCCGCACCCCGATTCGGCCTCCACTCACCTGGGCCACACACCGGAGATGACCCCAGCAGGCATGGTGTACAATGGAAAGTGTGCAACAGATCAGGTCCAACGCCATGGAGTGAAACGGAGTGCTGGCCCATACACAGGCCTATTCTATTCACATCTTAGGGCAACAGAACTGGGGATGCGGGTGGAGTCAGTTTTGAACATTGATGCACCCCAATTTGCCCTCCACTCACCTTGGCGACACACCAGAGATGACCCAAGCAGGCATGGTGTACAATGGAAAGTGTGCAACAGATCAGGCTCAACGCCGTGGAGTGAAACGGAGTGCTGGCCCATACACAGGCCTATTCTATCCACATCTTAGGGCAACCGACCTGGGAATGCGGCCGGAGTCAGTTTTGAACATTGATGCACCCCAATTTGCCCTCCACTCACCTTGGCCACACACCAGAGATGACCCCAGCAGGCATGGTGTACAATGGAAAGTGTGCAACAGATCAGGCCCAACGCCGTGGAGTGAAACGGAGTGCTGGCCCATACACAGGCCTATTCTATCCACATCTTAGGGCAACAGAACTGGGGATGCGGGTGGAGTCAGTTTTGAACATTGATGCACCCCAATTTGCCCTCCACTCACCTTGGCGACACACCAGAGATGACCCCAGCAGGCATGGTGTACAATGGAAAGTGTGCAACAGATCAGGCCCAACGCCGTGGATCGAAACGGAGTGCTGGCCCATACACAGGCCTGTTCTATCCGCATCTTAGGGCAACAGAACTGGGGATGCGGGTGGAGTCAGTTTTGAACATTGATGCACCCCAATTTGGCCTCCACTCACCTGGGCCAAACACCAGAGATGACCCCAGCAGGCATGGTGTACAATGGAAAGTGTGCAACAGATCAGGCCCAACGCCGTGGAGTGAAACGGAGTGCTGGCCCATACACAGGCCTATTCTATCCACATCTTGGGGCAACAGAACTGGGGATGCGGGTGCAGTCAGGTTTGAACATTCATGCACCCCCATTAGCCCTCCACTGACCTGGGCCACACACCAGAGATGACCCCAGCAGGCATGGTGTACAATGGAAAGTGTGCAACAGATCAGGCCCAACGCCGTGGAGTGAAACGGACTGCTGGCCCATACACAGGCCTATTCTAGCCACATCTTAGGGCAACAGAACTGGGGATGCGGGTGGAGTCAGTTTTGAACGTTGATGCACCCCGATTTACCCTCCACTGACCTGGGCCACACACCAGAGATGACCCCAGCGGGCATGGTGTACAATGGAAAGTGTGCAACAGATCAGGCCCAACGCCGTGGAGTGAAACGGAGTGCTGGCCCATAAACAGGCCTATTCTATCCAAGTCCTAAGGTAACAGAACTGGGGATGCGGGTGGAGTCAGGTGTGAACATTGATGCACCCCGATTTACCCTCCACTGACCTGGGCCACACACCAGAGACGACCCCAGCAGGTACAATGGAAAGTGTGCAACACGTCTGGCCCAACGCCGTGGAGTGAAACGAAGTGCTGGCCCATACACAGGCCTATTCTAGCCACATCCTAGGGCAACAGAACTGGGGATGCGGGTGGAGTCAGCTTTGAACATTGCCGCACCCCGATTCGGCCTCCACTCACCTGGGCCACACACCGGAGATGACCCCAGCAGGCATGGTGTACAATGGAAAGTGTGCAACAGATCAGGCCCAACGCCATGGAGTGAAACGGAGTGCTGGCCCATACACAGGCCTATTCTATCCACATCTTAGGGCAACAGAACTGGGGATGCGGGTGGAGTCAGTTTTGAACATTGATGCACCCCAATTTGCCCTCCACTCACCTTGGCGACACACCAGAGATGACCCCAGCAGGCATGGTGTACAATGGAAAGTGTGCAACAGATCAGGCCCAACGCCGTGGAGTGAAACGGAGTGCTGGTCCACACACAGGCCTATTCTATCCACATCTTGGGGCAACAGAACTGGGGATGCGGGTGGAGTCAGTTTTGAACATTGATGCACCCCAGTTTGCCCTCCACTCACCTGGGCCACACACCAGATATGACCCCAGCAGGCATGGTGTACAACGGAAAGTGTGCAACAGATCAGGCCCAACGCCAAGGAGTGAAACGTAGTGCTGGCCCATACACAGGCCTATTCTATCCACATCTTAGGGCAACAGAACTGGGGATGCGGGTGGAGTCAGTTTTGAACATTGATGCACCCCAATTTGCCCTCCACTCACCTTGGCGACACACCAGAGATGACCCCAGCAGGCATGGTGTACAATGGAAAGTGTGCAACAGATCAGGCCCAACGCCGTGGAGTGAAACGGGGTGCTGGCCCATACACAGGCCTATTCTACCCACATCTTAGGGCAACAGAACTGGGGATGCGGGTGGAGTCAGTTTTGAACATTCATGCACCCCAGTTTGCCCTCCACTCACCTGGGCCACACACCAGATATGACCCCAGGTGGCATGGTGTACAACGGAAAGTGTGCAACAGATCAGGCCCAACGCCGTGGAGTGAAACGGAGTGCTGGCCCATACACAGGCCTATTCTATCCACATCTTAGGGCAACAGAACTGGGGATGCGCGTGGAGTCAGTTTTGAACATTGATGCACCCCAATTTGCCCTCCACTCACCTGGGCCACACACCAGAGATGACCCCAGCAGGCATGGTGTACAATGGAAAGTGTGCAACAGATAAGGCCCAACGCCATGGAGTGAAACGGAGTGCTGGCCCATACACAGGCCTATTCTATCCACATCTTAGGGCAACAGAACTGGGGATGCGGGTGGAGTCAGTTTTGAACATTGATGCACCCCGATTTACCCTCCACTGACCTGGGCCACACACCAGAGACGACCGCAGCAGGCATGGTGTACAATGGAAAGTGTGCAACACATCAGGCCCCAAGTCGTGGAGTGAAACGGAGTGCTGGCCCATACACAGGCCTATTCTAGCCACATCTTAGGGCAACAGAACTGGTAATGCGGGTGGAGTCGGTTTTGAACATTGATGCACCCCGATTCGGCCTCCACTCACCTGGGCCACACACCAGAGATGACCCCAGCAGGCATGGTGTACAATGGAAAGTGTGCAACACATCAGGCCCAACGCCGTGCAGTGGAACGGAGTGCTGGCCCATACACAGGCCTATTCTATCCACATCCTGAGGCAACAGAACTGGGGATGCGGGTGGAGTCAGTTTTGAACATTGATGCACCCCGACTTACCCTCCACTGACCTGGGCCACACACCAGAGACGACCCCAGCAGGCATGGTGTACAATGGAAAGTGTGCAACACGTCTGGCCCAACGCCGTGGAGTGAAACGGAGTGCTGACCCATACACAGGCCTATTCTAGCCACATCTTAGGGCAACAGAACTGGGCATGCGGGTGGAGTCAGTTTTGAACATTGATGCACCCCGATTTGGCCTCCACTCACCTGGGCCACACACCAGAGATGACCCCAGCAGGCATGGTGTACAATGGAAAGTGTGCAACAGATCAGGCCCAACGCCGTGGAGTGGAACGGAGTGCTGGCCCATACACAGGCCTATTCTATCCACATGTTAGGGCAACAGAACTGGGGATGCGGGTGGAGTCAGTTTTGAGCATTCATGCACCACAATTTGCCCTCCACTCACCTGCGCCACACACCAGAGATGACCCCAGCAGGCATGGTGTACAATGGCAAGTGTGCAATAGATCAGGCCCAACGCCGTGGAGTGAAACGGAGTGCTGGCCCATACACAGGCCTATTCTATCCACATCGTAGGGCAACAGAACTGGGGATGCGGGTGGAGTCAGTTTTGAGCATTCATGCACCCCAATTTGCCCTCCACTCACCTGCGCCACACACCAGAGATGACCCCAGCAGGCATGGTGTACAATGGCAAGTGTGCAATAGATCAGGCCCAACGCCGTGGAGTGAAACGGAGTGCTGGCCCATACACAGGCCTATTCCATCCACATCTTAGGGCAACAGAACTGGGGATGCGGGTGGAGTCAGTTTTGAACATTGATGCACCCCAATTCGCCCTCCACTCACCTGGGCCAAATACCAGAGATGACCCCAGCAGGCATGGTGTACAATGGAAAGTGTGCAACAGATAAGGCCCAACGCCGTGGAGTGGAACGGAGTGCTGGCCCATACACAGGCCTCTTCTATCCACATCTTAGGGCAACAGAACTGGGGATGCGGGTGGAGTCAGTTTTGAACATTGATGCACCCCAATTCGCCCTCCACTCACCTGGGCCAAATACCAGAGATGACCCCAGCAGGCATGGTGTACAATGAAAAGTGTGAAACAGATCAGGCCCAACGCCGTGGAGTGAAACGCAGCGCTGGCCCATACACAGGCCTATTCTATCCACATCTTAGGGCAACAGAACTGGGGATGCGGGTGGAGTCAGTTTTGAACATTCATGCACCCCAATTTGCCCTCCACTGAACCTGGGGCACACCAGAGATGACCCCAGCAGGCATGGTGTACAATGGAAAGTGTGCAACAGATCAGTCCCAACGCCGTGGAGTGAAACGGAGTGCTGGCCCATACACAGGCCTATTCTACCCACATCCTAGGGCAACAGAACTGGGGATGCGGGTGGAGTCAGTTTTGAACATTGATGCACCCCGATTCGGCCTCCACTCACCTGGGCCACACACCAGAGATGACCCCAGCAGGCATGGTGTACAATGGAAAGTGTGCAACACATCAGGCCCAACGCTGTGGAGTGAAACGGAGTGCTGGCCCATACACAGGCCTATTCTATCCACATCTTAGGGCAACAGAACTGGGGATGCGGGTGGAGTCAGTTTTGAGCATTCATGCACCCCAATGTGCCCTCCACTCACCTGGGCCACACCAGAGATGACCCCAGCAGGCATGGTGTACAATGGAAAGTGTGCAACAGATCAGGCCCAACGCCGTGGAGTGAAACGGAGTGCTGGCCCATACACAGGCCTATTCTATCCACATCTTAGGGCAACAGAACTGGGGATGCGGGTGGAGTCAGTTTTGAAGATTGATGCCCCCAAATTCGCCCTCCACTCACCTGGGCCAAACACCAGAGATGACCCCAGCAGGCATGGTGTACAATGGAAAGTGTGCAACAGATCAGGCCCAACGCCGTGCAGTGGAACGGAGTGCTGGCCCATACACAGGCCTATTATATCCACATCTTAGGGCAACAGAACTGGGGATGCGGGTGGAGTCAGTTTTGAACATTGATGCACCCCAATTCGCCCTCCACTCACCTGGGCCAAATACCAGAGATGACCCCAGCAGGCATGGTGTACAATGGAATGTGTGCAACAGATCAGGCCCAACGCCGTGCAGTGGAACGGAGTGCTGGCCCATACACAGGCCTCTTCTATCAACATCTCAGGGCAAAAGAACTGGGGATGCGGGTGGAGTCAGTTTTGAACATTGATGCACCCCAATTTGCCCTCCACTCACCTGGGCCAAATACCAGAGATGACCCAGCAGGCATGGTGTACAATGGAAAGTGTGCAACAGATCAGGCCCAACGCCGTGGAGTGAAACAGAGTGCTGGCCCATACACAGGCCTATTCTATCTACATTTTGGGGCAACAGAACTGGGGATGCGGGTGGAGTCAGTTTTGAAGAGTGATGCCCCCAAATTCGCCCTCCACTCACCTGGGCCAAACACCAGAGATGACCCCAGCAGGCATGGTGTACAATGGAAAGTGTGCAACAGATCAGGCCCAACGCCGTGGAGTGGAACGGAGTGCTGGCCCATACACAGGCCTATTCTATCCACATCTTAGGGCAACAGAACTGGGGATGCGGGTGGAGTCAGTTTTGAACATTGATGCACCCCAACGTGCCCTCCACTGAACCCGGGCCACACCAGAGATGACCCCAGCAGGCATGGTGTACAATCGAAAGTGTGCAACACATCAGGCCCAACGCCGTGGAGTGGAACGGAGTGCTGGCCCATACACAGGCCTATTCTATCCACATCTTAGGGCAACAGAACTGGGGATGCGGGTGGAGTCAGTTTTGAGCACTCGTGCACCCCAATTTGCCCTCCACTCACCTGGGCCACACCAGAGATGACCCCAGCAGGCATGGTGTACAATGGAAAGTGTGCAACAGATCGGGCCCAACGCCGTGGAGTGAAACGGAGTGCTGGCCCATACACAGGCCTATTCTATCCACATCTTAGGGCAAATGAAACGGGGATGCAGGTGGAGTCAGTTTTGAACATTAATGCACCCCAATTTGCCCTCCACTCACCTGGGCCACACCAGAGATGACCCCAGCAGGCATGGTGTACAATGGAAAGTGTGCAACAGATCAGGCCCAACGCCGTGGAGTGAAACGGAGTGCTTGCCCATACACAGGCCTATTCTATCCACATCTTAGGGCAACAGAACTGGGGATGCGGGTGGAGTCAGTTTTGAGCATTGATGCACCCCAATTCGCCCTCCACTCACCTGGGCCAAACACCAGAGATGACCCCAGCAGGCATGGTGTACAATGGAAAGTGTGCAACAGATCAGGCCCAACGCCGTGCAGTGGAACGGAGTGCTGGCCCATACACGGGCCTATTCTATCCACATCTTAGGGCAACAGAACTGGGGATGCGGGTGCAGTCAGTTTTGAACATTGATTCACCCCAATTTGCCCTCGACTCACCTGGGCCAAATACCAGAGATGACCCCAGCAGGCATGGTGTACAATGGAAAGTGTGCAACAGATCAGGCCCAATGCCGTGGAGTGAAACGGAGTGCTGGCCCATACACAGGCCTACTCTATCCACATCTTAGGGCAACAGAACTGGGGATGCGGGTGGAGTCAGTTTTGAACATTGATGCACCCAAATTCGCCCTCCACTCACCTGGGCCAAACACCAGAGATGACCCCAGCAGGCATGGTGGACAATGGAAAGTGTGCAACAGATCAGGCCCAACGCCGTGCAGTGGAACGGAGTGCTGGCCCATACACAGGCCTATTCTATCCACATCTTAGGGAAACAGAACTGGGGATGCGGGTGGAGTCAGTTTTCAACATCGATGCACCCCAATTTGCCCTCCACTCACGTGGGCCAAACACCAGAGATGACCCCAGCAGGCATGGTGTACAATGGCAAGTGTGCAACAGATCAGACCCAACGCCGTGGAGTGAAACGGAGTGCTGGCCCATACACAGGCCTATTCTATCCACATCTTAGGGCAACAGAACTGGGGATGCGGGGGAGTCATTTCTGAACATTGATGCACCCCAATTCGCCCTCCACTCACCTGGGCCAAACGCCAGAGATGACCCCAGCAGGCATGGTGTACAATGGAAAGTGTGCAACAGATCAGGCCCCACGCCGTGGAGTGAAACATAGTGCTGGCCCATACACAGGCCTATTCTATCCACATCTTAAGGCAACAGAACTGGGGATGCGGGTGGAGTCAGTTTTTAACATTGATGCACCCGAATTTGCTCTCCACTCACCTGGGCAACACCAGAGATGGCCCCAGCAGGCATGGTGTACAATGGAAAATGTGCAACAGATCAGGCCCAACGCCGTGGAGTGAAACGGAGTGCTGGCCCATACACAGGCCTATTCTATGCACATCTTAGGGCAACAGAGCTGGGGATGCGGGTGGAGTCAGTTTTGATCATTCATGCACCCCAATTTGCCCTCCACTCACCTGGGCCACACCAGAGATGGCCCCAGCAGGCATGGTGTACAATGGAAAGTGTGCAACCGATCAGGCCCAACGCCGTGGAGTGAAACGGAGTGCTGGCCCATACACAGGCCTCTTCTATCCACATCTTAGGGCAACAGAACTGGGGATGCGGGTGGAGTCAGTTTTGAACATTGATGCACCCCAGTTTGCCCTCCACTCACCTGGGCCACACCAGAGATGACCCCAGCAGGCATGGTGTACAATGGAAAGTGTGCAACAGATCAGTCCCAACGCCGTGGAGCGGAACGGAGTGCTGGCCCATACACAGGCCTATTCTATCCACATCTTAGGGCAACAGAACTGGGGATGCGGGTGGAGTCAGGTTTGAACATTAATCCACCCCAATTTGCCCTCCACTCACCTGGGCCAAATACCAGAGATGACCCCAGCAGGCATGGTGTACAATGGAAAGTGTACAACAGATCAGGCCCAACGCCGTGGAGCGGAACGGAGTGCTGGCCCATACACAGGCCTATTCTATCCACATCTTAGGGCAACAGAACTGGGGATGCGGGTGCAGTCAGTTTTGAACATTGATGCACCCCAATTTGCCCTCCACTCACCTGGGCCAAATACCAGAGATGACCCCAGCAGGCATGGTGTACAATGGAAAGTGTGCAACAGATCAGGCCCAACGCCGTGCAGTGAAACGGAGTGCTGGCCCATACACAGGCCTATTCTATCCACATCTTAGGGCAACAGAACTGGGGATGCGGGTGGAGTCAGTTTTGAACATTGATGCACCCCAATTTGCCCTCCACTCACCTGGGCCAAACATCAGGGATGACCCCAGCAGGCATGGTGTACAATGGAAAGTGTGCAACAGATCAGGCCCAACGCCGTGGAGTGAAACGGAGTGCTGGCCCATACACAGGCCTACTCTATCCACATCTTAGGGCAACAGAACTGGGGATGCGGGTGGAGTCAGTTTTGAAAATTAATGCACCCCAAATTGCCCTCCACTCACCTGGGCCACACACCAGAGATGACCCCAGCAGGCATGGTGTACAATGGAAAGTGTGCAACAGTTCAGGCCCAACGCCGTGGAGTGAAACGGAGTGCTGGCCCATACACAGGCCTATTCTATCCACATCTTAGGGCAACAGAACTGGGGATGCGGGTGCAGTCAGTTTTGAACATTGATTCACCCCAATTTGCCCTCGACTCACCTGGGCCAAATACCAGAGATGACCCCAGCAGGCATGGTGTACAATGGAAAGTGTGCAACAGATCAGGCCCAATGCCGTGGAGTGAAACGGAGTGCTGGCCCATACACAGGCCTACTCTATCCACATCTTAGGGCAACAGAACTGGGGATGCGGGTGGAGTCAGTTTTGAACATTGATGCACCCAAATTCGCCCTCCACTCACCTGGGCCAAACACCAGAGATGACCCCAGCAGGCATGGTGGACAATGGAAAGTGTGCAACAGATCAGGCCCAACGCCGTGCAGTGGAACGGAGTGCTGGCCCATACACAGGCCTATTCTATCCACATCTTAGGGAAACAGAACTGGGGATGCGGGTGGAGTCAGTTTTCAACATCGATGCACCCCAATTTGCCCTCCACTCACGTGGGCCAAACACCAGAGATGACCCCAGCAGGCATGGTGTACAATGGCAAGTGTGCAACAGATCAGGCCCAACGCCGTGGAGTGAAACGGAGTGCTGGCCCATACACAGGCCTATTCTATCCACATCTTAGGGCAACAGAACTGGGGATGCGGGGGAGTCATTTCTGAACATTGATGCACCCCAATTCGCCCTCCACTCACCTGGGCCAAACGCCAGAGATGACCCCAGCAGGCATGGTGTACAATGGAAAGTGTGCAACAGATCAGGCCCCACGCCGTGGAGTGAAACATAGTGCTGGCCCATACACAGGCCTATTCTATCCACATCTTAAGGCAACAGAACTGGGGATGCGGGTGGAGTCAGTTTTTAACATTGATGCACCCGAATTTGCTCTCCACTCACCTGGGCAACACCAGAGATGGCCCCAGCAGGCATGGTGTACAATGGAAAATGTGCAACAGATCAGGCCCAACGCCGTGGAGTGAAACGGAGTGCTGGCCCATACACAGGCCTATTCTATGCACATCTTAGGGCAACAGAGCTGGGGATGCGGGCTGAGTCAGTTTTGATCATTCATGCACCCCAATTTGCCCTCCACTCACCTGGGCCACACCAGAGATGGCCCCAGCAGGCATGGTGTACAATGGAAAGTGTGCAACAGATCAGGCCCAACGCCGTGGAGTGAAACGGAGTGCTGGCCCATACACAGGCCTCTTCTATCCACATCTTAGGGCAACAGAACTGGGGATGCGGGTGGAGTCAGTTTTGAACATTGATGCACCCCAGTTTGCCCTCCACTCACCTGGGCCACACCAGAGATGACCCCAGCAGGCATGGTGTACAATGGAAAGTGTGCAACAGATCAGTCCCAACGCCGTGGAGCGGAACGGAGTGCTGGCCCATACACAGGCCTATTCTATCCACATCTTAGGGCAACAGAACTGGGGATGCGGGTGGAGTCAGGTTTGAACATTAATCCACCCCAATTCGCCCTCCACTCACCTGGGCCAAATACCAGAGATGACCCCAGCAGGCATGGTGTACAATGGAAAGTGTACAACAGATCAGGCCCAACGCCGTGGAGCGGAACGGAGTGCTGGCCCATACACAGGCCTATTCTATCCACATCTTAGGGCAACAGAACTGGGGATGAGGGTGCAGTCAGTTTTGAACATTGATGCACCCCAATTTGCCCTCCACTCACCTGGGCCAAATACCAGAGATGACCCCAGCAGGCATGGTGTACAATGGAAAGTGTGCAACAGATCAGGCCCAACGCCGTGCAGTGAAACGGAGTGCTGGCCCATACACAGGCCTATTCTATCCACATCTTAGGGCAACAGAACTGGGGATGCGGGTGGAGTCAGTTTTGAACATTGATGCACCCCAATTTGCCCTCCACTCACCTGGGCCAAACATCAGGGATGACCCCAGCAGGCATGGTGTACAATGGAAAGTGTGCAACAGATCAGGCCCAACGCCGTGGAGTGAAATGGAGTGCTGGCCCATACACAGGCCTACTCTATCCACATCTTAGGGCAACAGAACTGGGGATGCGGGTGGAGTCAGTTTTGAACATTAATGCACCCCAAATTGCCCTCCACTCACCTGGGCCACACACCAGAGATGACCCCAGCAGGCATGGTGTACAATGGAAAGTGTGCAACAGTTCAGGCCCAACGCCGTGGAGTGAAACGGAGTGCTGGCCCATACACAGGCCTATTCTATCCACATCTTAGGGCAACAGAA
Organism: Eutreptiella sp. 'Long Island Sound 2002'; assembly: GCA_964036045.1. Taxonomy (NCBI): domain Eukaryota; phylum Euglenozoa; class Euglenophyceae; order Eutreptiales; family Eutreptiaceae; genus Eutreptiella; species Eutreptiella sp. 'Long Island Sound 2002'. The sequence goes on from OZ038389.1 coordinate 29,306,067, forward strand.
CTGGGGATGCGGGTGGAGTCAGTTTTGAACATTGATGCACCCCAATTCGCCATCCACTCACCTGGGCCAAACATCAGAGATGACCCCAGCAGGCATGGTGTACAATGGAAAGTGTGCAACAGATCAGGCCCAACGCCGTGGAGTGAAACGGAGTGCTGGCCCATACACAGGCCTACTCTTTCCACATCTTAGGGCAACAGAACTGGGGATGCGGGTGGAGTCAGGTTTGAACATTAATCCACCCCAATTTGCCCTCCACTCACCTGGGGGAAACACCAGAGATGACCCCAACAGGCATGGTGTACAATGGAAAGTGTGCAACAGATCAGGCCCAACGCCGTGGAGTGAAACGGAGTGCTGGCCCATACACAGGCCTATTCTATCCACATGTTAGGGCAACAGAACTGGGGATGCGGGTGGAGTCAGTTTTGAACATTCATGCACCCCAATTCGCCCTCCACTCACCTGGGCCAAACATCAGAGATGACCCCAGCAGGCATGGTGTACAATGGAAAGTGTGCAACAGATCAGGCCCAACGCCGTGGAGTGAAACGGAGTGCTGGCCCATACACAGGCCTATTCTATCCACATCTTAGGGCAACAGAACTGGGGATGCGGGTGGAGTCAGGTTTGAACATTAATCCACCCCAATTCGCCCTCCACTCACCTGGGCCAAACACCAGAGATGACCCCAGCAGGCATGGTGTACAATGGAAAGTGTGCAACAGATCAGGCCCAATGCCGTGGAGTGGAACGGAGTGCTGGCCCATACACAGGCCTATTATATCCACATCTTAGGGCAACAGAACTGGGGATGCGGGTGGAGTGAGTTTTGAACATTCATGTACCCCAATTTGCCCTCCACTCACCTGGGCCACACACCAGAGATGACCCCAGCAGGCATGGTGTACAATGGAAAGTGTGCAACAGATCAGGCCCAACGCCGTGGAGTGAAACGGAGTGCCGGCCCATACACAGGCCAATTCTATCCACATCTTAGGGCAACAGAACTGGGGATGCGGGTGGAGTCAGTTTTGAACATTGATGCACCCCAATTTGCCCTCCACTCACCTGGGCCACACACCAGAGATGACCCCAGCGGGCATGGTGTACAATGGAAGGTGTGCAACAGATCACGCCCAACGCCGTGTAGTGAAACGGAGTGCTGGCCCATACACAGGCCTATTCTATCCACATCTTAGGGCAACAGAACTGGGGATGCGGTGGAGTCAGTTTTGACCATTGATGCACCCCAATGTGCCCTCCACTCACCTGGGCCACACACCAGAGATGACCCCAGCAGGCATGGTGTACAATGGAAAGTGTGCAACAGATCAGGCCCAACGCCGTGGAGCGGAACGGAGTGCTGGCCCATACACAGGCCTATTCTGTCCACATCTTAGGGCAACAGAACTGGGGATGCGGGTGCAGTCAGTTTTGAACATTGATGCACCCCAATTTGCCCTCCACTCACCTGGGCCAAATACCAGAGATGACCCCAGCAGGCATGGTGTACAATGGAAAGTGTGCAACAGATCAGGCCCAACGCCGTGCAGTGTAACGGAGTGCTGGCCCATACACAGGCCTATTCTATCCACATCTTAGGGCAACAGAACTGGGGATGCGGGTGCAGTCAGTTTTGAACATTGATGCACCCCAATTTGCCCTCGACTCACCTGGGCCAAATACCAGAGATGACCCCAGCAGGCATGGTGTACAATGGAAAGTGTGCAACAGATCAGGCCCAACGCCGTGGAGTGAAACGGAGTGCTGGCCCATACACAGTCCTATTCTATCCACATCTTAGGGCAACAGAACTGGGGATGCGGGTGGAGTCAGTTTTGAACATTAATGCACCCCAATTTGCCCTCCCCTCACCTGGGTAACACACCAGAGATGACCCCAGCAGGCATGGTGTACAATGGAAAGTGTGCAACAGATCAGGCCCAACGCCGTGGAGTGAAACGGAGTGCTGGCCCATACACAGGCCTATTCTATCCACATCTTAGGGCAACAGAACTGGGGATGCGGGTGGAGTCAGTTTTGAACATTGATGCACCCCAATTCGCCCTCCACTCACCTGGGCCAAACATCAGAGATGACCCCAGCAGGCATGGTGTACAATGGAAAGTGTGCAACAGATCAGGCCCAACGCCGTGGAGTGAAACGGAGTGCTGGCCCATACACAGGCCTATTCTATCCACATCCTAGGGCAACAGAACTGGGGATGCGGGTGGAGTCAGGTGTGAACATTAATCCACCCCAATTTGCCCTCCACTCCCCTGGGCCAAACACCAGAGATGACCCCAACAGGCATGGTGTACAATGGCAAGTGTGCAACAGATCAGGCCCAACGCCGTTGAGTGAAACGGAGTGCTGGCCCATACACAGGCCTATTCTATCCACATCTTAGGGCAACAGAACTGGGGATGCGGGTGGAGTCAGTTTTGAACATTGACGCACCCCAAGTTGCCCTCCACTCACCTGGGCCAAACATCAGAGATGACCCCAGCAGGCATGGTGTACAATGGAAAGTGTGCAACAGATCAGGCCCAACGCCGTGGAGTGAAACGGAGTGCTGGCCCATACACAGGCCTATTCTATCCACATCTTAGGGCAACAGAACTGGGGATGCGGGTGGAGTCAGTTTTGAACATTAATCCACCCCAATTCGCCCTCCACTCACCTGGGCCAAACACCAGAGATGACCCCAGCAGGCATGGTGTACAATGGAAAGTGTGCAACAGATCAGGCCCAACGCCGTGGAGCGGAACGGAGTGCTGGCCCATACACAGGCCTATTCTATCCACATCTTAGGGCAACAGAACTGGGGATGTGGGTGCAGTCAGTTTTGAACATTGATGCACCCCAATTTGCCCTCCACTCACCTGGGCCAAATACCAGAGATGACCCCAGCAGGCATGGTGTACAATGGAAAGTGTGCAACAGATCAGGCCCAACGCCGTGCAGTGAAACGGAGTGCTGGCCCATACACAGGCCTATTCTATCCACATCTTAGGGCAACAGAACTGGGGATGCGGGTGCAGTCAGTTTTGAACATTGATGCACCCCAAGTTGCCCTCGACTCACCTGGGCCAAATACCAGAGATGACCCCAGCAGGCATGGTGTACAATGGAAAGTGTGCAACAGATCAGGCCCAACGCCGTGGAGTGAAACGGAGTGCTGGCCCATACACAGGCCTACTCTATCCACATCTTAGGGCAACAGAACTGGGGATGCGGGTGGAGTCAGTTTTGAACATTAATGCACCCCAATTTGCCCTCCACTCACCTGGGCAACACACCAGAGATGACCCCAGCAGGCATGGTGTACAATGGAAAGTGTGCAACAGATCAGGCCCAACGCCGTGGAGTGAAACGGCGTGCTGGCCCATACACAGGCCTATTCTATCCACATCTTAGGGCAACAGAACTGGGGATGCGGGTGGAGTCAGGTTTGAACATTAATCCACCCCAATTTGCCCTCCACTCACCTGGGCCATACACCAGAGATGACCCCAACAGGCATGGAGTACAATGGCAAGTGTGCAACAGATCAGGCCCAACGCCGTGGAGTGAAACGGAGTGCTGGCCCATACACAGGCCTATTCTATCCACATCTTAGGGCAACAGAACTGGGGATGCGGGTGGAGTCAGTTTTGAACATTGATGCACCCCAATTCGCCCTCCACTCACCTGGGCCAAACACCAGAGATGACCCCAGCAGGCATGGTGTACAATGCAAAGTCTGCAACAGATCAGGCCCAACGCCGTGGAGCGGAACGGAGTGCTGGCCCATACACAGGCCTATTCTATCCACATCTTAGGGCAACAGAACTGGGGATGCGGGTGCAGTCCGTTTTTAACATTGATGCACCCCAATTTGCCCTCCACTCACCTGGGCCAAATACCAGAGATGACCCCAGCAGGCATGGTGTACAATGGAAAGTGTGCAACAGATCAGGCCCAACGCCGTGAAGTGGAACGGAGTGCTGGCCCATACACAGGCCTATTCTATCCACATCTTAGGGCAACAGAACTGGGGATGCGGGTGGAGTCAGTTTTGAACATTGATGCACCCCAATTGGCCCTCCACTCACCTGGGCAACACACCAGAGATGACCCCAGCAGGCATGGTGTACAATGGAAAGTGTGCAACAGATCAGGCCCAACGCCGTGGAGTGAAACGGAGTGCTGGCCCATACACAGGCCTATTCTATCCACATCTTAGGGCAACAGAACTGGGGATGCGGGTGGAGTCAGTTTTGAACATTAATGCACCCCCATTTGCCCTCCACTCACCTGGGCCACACCAGAGATGACCCTAGCAGGCATGGTGTACAATGGCAAGTGTGCAACAGATCAGGCCCAACGCCGTGGAGTGAATCGGAGTGCTGGCCCATACACAGGCCTATTCTATCCACATGTTAGGGCAACAGAGCTGGGCTTGCGGGTGGAGTCAGTTTTGAACATTCATGCACCCCAATCAGCCCTCCAATCACCTGGGCCAAACACCAGAGATGACCCCAGCAGGCATGGTGTACAATCGAAAGTGTGCAACAGATCACGCCCCACGCCGTGGAGTGAAACATAGTGCTGGCCCATACACAGGCCTATTCCATCCACATCTTAAGGCAACAGAACTGGGGATGTGGGTGGAGTCAGTTTTGAACATTAATGCACCCCAACGTGCCCTCCACTCACCTGGGCCACACACCAGAGATGACCCCAGCAGGCATGGTGTACAATGGAAAATGTGCAACAGATCAGGCCCAACGCCGTGGAGTAAAACGGAGTGCTGGCCCATACACAGGCCTATTCCATCCACATCTTAAGGCAACAGAACTGGGGATGTGGGTGGAGTCAGTTTTGAACATTAATGCACCCCAACGTGCCCTCCACTCACCTGGGCCACACACCAGAGATGACCCCAGCAGGCATGGTGTACAATGGAAAATGTGCAACAGATCAGGCCCAACGCCGTGGAGTGAAACTGAGTGCTGGCCCATACACAGGCCTATTCTATCCACATCTTAGGGCAACAGAGCTGGGCTTGCGGGTGGAGTCAGTTTTGAACATTCATGCACCCCAATTTGCCCTCCACTCACCTGGGCCGTACCAGAGATGGCCCCAGCAGGCATGGTGTACAATGGAAAATGTGCAACAGATCAGGCCCAACGCCGTGGAGTGAAACGGAGTGCTGGCCCATACACAGGCCTATTCTGTCCACATCTTAGGGCAACAGAACTGGGGATGCGGTGGAGTCAGTTTTGAACATTCATGCAATCCATTTTGCCCTCCACTCACCTGGGCCACACCAGAGATGACCCCAGCAGGCATCGTGTACAATGGCAAGTGTGCAACAGATCAGGCCCAACGCCGTGGAGTGAATCGCAGTGCTGGCCCATACACAGGCCTATTCTATCCACATCTTAGGGCAACAGAACTGGGGATGCGGGTGGTGTCAGTTTTGAACATTGATGCACCCCAATTCGCCCTCAACTCACCTGGGCCAAACACCAGAGATGACCCCAGCAGGCATGGTGTACAATGGAAAGTGTGCAACAGATCAGGCCCCACGCCATGGAGTGAAAGGGAGTGCTGGTCCATACACAGGGCTATTCTATCCATATCGTAGGGCAACAGAACTGAGGATGCGGGTGGAGTCAGTTTTGAACATTGATGCACCCCAATTTGCCCTCCACTCACCTGGGCCACACACCAGAGATGACCCCAGCAGGCATGTTGTACAATGGCAAGTGTGCAACAGATCAGGCCCCACGCCGTGGAGTGAAACGGAGTGCTGGCCCATACACAGGCCTATTCTATCCACATCTTAGGGCAAAAGAACTGGGGATGCGGGTGGAGTCAGGTTTGAATATTAATGCACCCCAATTTGCCCTCCCCTCACCTGGGCAATACACCAGAGATGACCCCAGCAGGCATGGTGTACAATGGAAAGTGTGCAACAGATCAGGCCCAACGCCGTGGAGTGAAACGGAGGGCTGGCCCATACACAGGCCTATTCTATCCACATCTTAGGGCAACAGAACTGGGGATGCGGGTGGAGTCAGTTTTGAACATTGATGCACCCCAGTTTGCTCTCCACTCACCTGGGCCACACACCAGAGATGACCCCAGCAGCCATGGTGTACAATGGAAAATGTGCAAAAGATCAGGGCCAACGCCGTGGAGTGAAACGGAGTGCTGGCCCATACACAGGCCTATTCTATCCACATCTTAGGGCAACAGAACTGGGGATGCGGGTGGAGTCAGTTTTGAACATTGATGCACCCCAATTCGCCCTCAACTCACCTGGGCCACACACCAGAGATGACCCGAGCAGGCATGGTGTACAATGGAAAGTGTGCAACACATCAGGCCCCACGCCATGGAGTGAAAGGGAGTGCTGGCCCATACACAGGCCTATTCTATCCACATCGTAGGGCAACAGAACTGAGGATGCGGGTGGAGTCAGTTTTGAACATTGATGCACCCCAATTTGCCCTCCACTCACCTGGGCCACACACCAGAGACGACCCCAGCAGGCATGGTGTACAATCCAAAGTGTGCAACAGATCAGGCCCCACGCCTTGGAGTGAAACGGAGTGCAGGCCCATACACAGGCCTATTCTATCCACATCTTAGGGCAAAAGAACTGGGGATGCGGGTGGAGTCAGTTTTGAACATTCATGCACCCCAATTTGCCCTCCCCTCACCTGGGCAACACACCAGAGATGACCCCAGCAGGCATGGTGTACAATGGAAAGTGTGCAACAGATCAGGCCCAACGCCGTGGAGTGAAACGGAGTGCTGGCCCATGCACAGGCCTATTCTATCCACATCTTAGGGCAACAGAACTGGGGATGCGGGTGGAGTCAGTTTTGAACATTGATGCACCCCAGTTTGCTCTCCACTCACCTGGGCCACACACCAGAGATGACCCCAGCAGCCATGGTGTACAATGGAAAGTGTGCAACAGATCAGGCCCAACGCCGTGGAGTGAAACGGAGGGCTGGCCCATACACAGGCCTATTCTACCCACATCTTAGGGCAACAGAACTGGGGATGCGGGTGGAGTCAGTTTTGAACATTGATGCACCCCAATTTGCCCTCCACTCACCTGGGCCACACACCAGAGATGACCCCAGCAGGCATGGTGTACAATGGAAAGTGTGCAACAGATCAGGCCCAACGCCGTGGAGTGAAACGGATTGCTCGCCCATACACAGGCCTGTTCTATCCACATCTTAGGGCAACAGAACTGGGGATGCGGGTGGAGTCAGTTTTGAACATTGATGCACCCCAAGTTGCCCTCCACTCACCTGGGCCACACCAGAGATGACCCTAGCAGGCATGGTGTAAAATGGCAAGTGTGCAACAGATCAGGCCCAACGCCGTGGAGTGAATCGGAGTGCTGGCCCATACACAGGCCTATTCTATCCACATCTTAGGGCAACAGAACTGGGGATGCGGGTGGAGTCAGTTTTGAACATTAATGCACCCTAATGTGCCCTCCACTCACCTGGGCAACACACCAGAGATGACCCCAGCAGGCATGGTGTACAATGGAAAGTGTGCAACAGATCAGGCCCAACGCCGTGGAGTGAAACGGAGTGCTGGCCCATACACAGGCCTATTCTATCCACATCTTAGGGCAACAGAACTGAGGATGCGGGTGGAGTCAGTTTTGAACATTGATGCACCCCAATTCGGCCTCCACTCACCTGGGCCACACACCAGAGATGACCCCAGCAGGCATGGTGTACAATGGAAAGTGTGCAACAGATCAGGCCCAACGCCGTGGAGTGAAACGGAGTGCTCGCCCATACACAGGCCTGTTCTATCCACATCTTAGGGCAACAGAACTGAGGAGGCGGGTGGAGTCAGTTTTGAAAATTGATGCACCCCAAGTTGCCCTCCACTCACCTGGGCCACACCAGAGACGACCCTAGCAGGCATGGTGTAAAATGGCAAGTGTGCAACAAATCGGGCCCAACGCCCTGGAGTGAATCGGAGTGCTGGCCCATACACAGGCCTATTCTATCCACATCTTAGGGCAACAGAACTGGGGATGCGGGTGGAGTCAGTTTTGAACATTGATGCACCCCAATTCGCCCTCCACTCACCTGGGCCACACACCAGAGATGACCCCAGCAGGCATGGTGTACAATCGAAAGTGTGCAACAGATCAGGCCCGACGCCGTGCAATTGAACGGAGTGCTGGCCCATACACAGGCCTATTCTATCCACATCTTAGGGCAACAGAACTGGGGATGCGGGTGGAGTCAGTTTTGAACCTTGATGCACCCCAATTTGCCCTCCCCTCACCTGGGCAACACACCAGAGATGACCCCAGCAGGCATGGTGTACAATGGAAAGTGTGCAACAGATCAGGCCCAACGCCGTGGAGCGAAACAAATTGCTCGCCCATACACAGGCCTGTTCTATCCACATCTTAGGGCAACAGAACTGGGGATGCGGGTGGAGTCAGTTTTGAACATTGATGCACCCCAGTTTGCTCTCCACTCACCTGGGCCACACACCAGAGATGACCCCAGCAGGCATGGTGTACAATGGAAAATGTGCAAAAGATCAGGGCCAACGCCGTGGAGTGAAACGGAGTGCTGGCCCATACACAGGCCTATTCTATCCACATCTTAGGGCAACAGAACTGGGGATGCGGGTGGAGTCAGTTTTGAACATTGATGCACCCCAATTCGCCCTCAACTCACCTGGGCCACACACCAGAGATGACCCGAGCAGGCATGGTGTACAATGGAAAGTGTGCAACACATCAGGCCCCACGCCATGGAGTGAAAGGGAGTGCTGGCCCATACACAGGTCTATTCTATCCACATCGTAGGGCAACAGAACTGAGGATGCGGGTGGAGTCAGTTTTGAACATTGATGCACCCCAATTTGCCCTCCACTCACCTGGGCCACACACCAGAGACGACCCCAGCAGGCATGGTGTACAATCCAAAGTGTGCAACAGATCAGGCCCCACGCCTTGGAGTGAAACGGAGTGCAGGCCCATACACAGGCCTATTCTATCCACATCTTAGGGCAAAAGAACTGGGGATGCGGGTGGAGTCAGTTTTGAACATTCATGCACCCCAATTTGCCCTCCCCTCACCTGGGCAACACACCAGAGATGACCCCAGCAGGCATGGTGTACAATGGAAAGTGTGCAACAGATCAGGCCCAACGCCGTGGAGTGAAACGGAGTGCTGGCCCATGCACAGGCCTATTCTATCCACATCTTAGGGCAACAGAACTGGGGATGCGGGTGGAGTCAGTTTTGAACATTGATGCACCCCAGTTTGCTCTCCACTCACCTGGGCCACACACCAGAGATGACCCCAGCAGCCATGGTGTACAATGGAAAGTGTGCAACAGATCAGGCCCAACGCCGTGGAGTGAAACGGAGGGCTCGCCCATACACAGGCCTGTTCTATCCACATCTTAGGGCAACAGAACTGGGGAGGCGGGTGGAGTCAGTTTTGAAAATTGATGCACCCCAAGTTGCCCTCCACTCACCTGGGCCACACCAGAGACGACCCTAGCAGGCATGGTGTAAAATGGCAAGTGTGCAACAAATCGGGCCCAACGCCCTGGAGTGAATCGGAGTGCTGGCCCATACACAGGCCTATTCTATCCACATCTTAGGGCAACAGAACTGGGGATGCGGGTGGAGTCAGTTTTGAACATTGATGCACCCCAATTCGCCCTCCACTCACCTGGGCCACACACCAGAGATGACCCCAGCAGGCATGGTGTACAATCGAAAGTGTGCAACAGATCAGGCCCGACGCCGTGCAATTGAACGGAGTGCTGGCCCATACACAGGCCTATTCTATCCACATCTTAGGGCAACAGAACTGGGGATGCGGGTGGAGTCAGTTTTGAACCTTGATGCACCCCAATTTGCCCTCCCCTCACCTGGGCAACACACCAGAGATGACCCCAGCAGGCATGGTGTACAATGGAAAGTGTGCAACAGATCAGGCCCAACGCCGTGGAGCGAAACAAATTGCTCGCCCATACACAGGCCTGTTCTATCCACATCTTAGGGCAACAGAACTGGGGATGCGGGTGGAGTCAGTTTTGAACATTGATGCACCCCAAGTTGCCCTCCACTCACCTGGGCCACACCAGAGATGACCCTAGCAGGCATGGTGTAAAATGGCAAGTGTGCAACAGATCAGGCCCAACGCCGTGGAGTGAATCGGAGTGCTGGCCCATACACAGGCCTATTCTATCCACATCTTAGGGCAACAGAACTGGGGATGCGGGTGGAGTCAGTTTTGAACATTGATGCAACCGGATTCGCCCTCCATTCACCTGGGCCAAACACCAGAGATGACCCCAGCAGGCATGGTGTACAATGGAAAGTGTGCAACAGATCAGGCCCAACGCCGTGGAGTGAAACATAGTGCTGGCCCATACACAGGCCTATTCTATCCACATCTTAAGGCAACAGAACTGGGGATGTGGGTCGAGTCAGTTTTGAACATTAATGCACCCCAACGTGCCCTCCACTCACCTGGGCCACAGACCAGAGATGACCCCAGCAGGCATGGTGTACAATGGAAAGTGTGCAACAGATCAGGCCCAACGCCGTGGAGTGAAACGGAGTGCTGGCCCATACACAGGCCTATTCTATCCACATCTTAGGGCAACAGAACTGGGGATGCGGGTGGAGTCAGTTTTGAACATTGATGCAACCCGATTCGCCCTCCACTCACCTGGGCCAAACACCAGAGATGACCCCAGCAGGCATGGTGTACAATGGAAAGTGTGCAACAGATCAGGCCCCACGCCGTGGAGTGAAACGGAGTGCTGGCCCATACGCAGGCCTATTCTATCCACATCTTAGGGCAACAGAACTGGGGATGCGGGTGGAGTCAGTTTTGAACATTGATGCACCCCAATTTGCCCTCCCCTCACCTGGGCAACACACCAGAGATGACCCCAGCAGGCATGGTGTACAATGGAAAGTGTGCAACAGATCAGGCCCAACGCCGTGGAGCGAAACAAATTGCTCGCCCATACACAGGCCTGTTCTATCCACATCTTAGGGCAACAGAACTGGGGATGCGGGTGGAGTCAGTTTTGAACATTGATGCACCCCAAGTTGCCCTCCACTCACCTGGGCCACACCAGAGATGACCCTAGCAGGCATGGTGTAAAATGGCAAGTGTGCAACAGATCAGGCCCAACGCCGTGGAGTGAATCGGAGTGCTGGCCCATACACAGGCCTATTCTATCCACATCTTAGGGCAACAGAACTGGGGATGCGGGTGGAGTCAGTTTTGAACATTGATGCAACCGGATTCGCCCTCCATTCACCTGGGCCAAACACCAGAGATGACCCCAGCAGGCATGGTGTACAATGGAAAGTGTGCAACAGATCAGGCCCAACGCCGTGGAGTGAAACATAGTGCTGGCCCATACACAGGCCTATTCTATCCACATCTTAAGGCAACAGAACTGGGGATGTGGGTCGAGTCAGTTTTGAACATTAATGCACCCCAACGTGCCCTCCACTCACCTGGGCCACAGACCAGAGATGACCCCAGCAGGCATGGTGTACAATGGAAAGTGTGCAACAGATCAGGCCCAACGCCGTGGAGTGAAACGGAGTGCTGGCCCATACACAGGCCTATTCTATCCACATCTTAGGGCAACAGAACTGGGGATGCGGGTGGAGTCAGTTTTGAACATTGATGCAACCCGATTCGCCCTCCACTCACCTGGGCCAAACACCAGAGATGACCCCAGCAGGCATGGTGTACAATGGAAAGTGTGCAACAGATCAGGCCCCACGCCGTGGGGTGAAACATAGTGCTGGCCCATACACAGGCCTATTCTATCCACATCTTAAGGCAACAGAACTGGGGATGTGGGTGGAGTCAGTTTTGAACATTAATGCACCCCAACGTGCCCTCCACTCACCTGGGCCACACACCAGAGATGACCCCAGCAGGCATGGTGTACAATGGAAAGTGTGCAACAGATCAGGCCCAACGCCGTGGAGTGAAACGGAGTGCTGGCCCGATGCACAGGCCTATTCTATCCACATCTTAGGGCAACAGAACTGCGGATGCGGGTGGAGTCAGTTTTGAACATTGATGCACCCCAATTTGCCCTCCACTGACCTGGGCCAATCACCAGAGATGACCCCAGCAGGCATGGCGTACAATGGAAAGTGTGCAAGAGATCAGGCCCAACGCCGTGGAGTGAAACGGAGTGCTGGCCCATACACAGGCCTATTCCATCCACATCTTAGGGCAACACAACTGGGGATGCGGGTGGAGTCAGTTTTGAACATCGATGCACCCCAATTAGCCCTCGACCCATCTGGGCCAAACACCAGAGATGACCCCAGCAGGCATGGTGTACAATGGAAAGTGTGCAACAGATCAGGCCCAACGCCGTGGAGTGGAACGGAGTGCTGGCCCATACACAGGCCTATTCTATCCACATCTTAGGGCAACAGAACTGGGGATGCGGGTGGAGTCAGTTTTTAACATTCATGCACCCCAATTTGCCCTCCACTCACCTGGGCCACACACCAGAGATGACCCCAGCAGGCATGGTGTACAATGGAAAGTGTGCAACAGATCAGGCCCAACGCCGTGGAGTGAAACGGAGTGCTGGCCCATACACAGGCCTATTCCATCCACATCTTAGGGCAACAGAACTGGGGATGCGGGTGGAGTCAGTTTTGAACATTGATGCACCCCAATTTGCCCTCCACTCACCTGGGCCAAACACCAGAGATGACCCCAGCAGGCATGGTGTACAATGGAAAGTGTGCAACAGATCAGGCCCCACGCCGTGGAGTGAAACATAGTGCTGGCCCATACACAGGCCTATTCTATCCACATCCTAGGGAAACAGAACTGGGGATGCGGGTTGAGTCAGTTTTGAACATTGATGCACCCCAATTTGCCCTCCACTGACCTGGGCCAATCACCAGAGATGACCCCAGCAGGCATGGCGTACAATGGAAAGTGTGCAACAGATCAGGCCCAACGCCGTGGAGTGAAACATAGTGCTGGGCCATACACAGGCCTATTCTATCCACATCTTAGAGCAACAGAACTGGGGATGCGGGTGGAGTCAGTTTTCAACATTAATGCACCCCAACGTGCCCTCCACTCACCTGGGCCACACACCAGAGATGACCCCAGCAGGCATGGTGTACAATGGAAAGTGTGCAACAGATCAGGCCCAACGCCGTGGAGTGAAACGGAGTGCTGGCCCATACACAGGCCTATTCTATCCACATCTTAGGGCAACAGAACTGCGGATGCGGGTGGAGTCAGTTTTGAACATTGATGCACCCCAATTTGCCCTCCACTGACCTGGGCCAATCACCAGAGATGACCCCAGCAGGCATGGCGTACAATGGAAAGTGTGCAACAGATCAGGCCCAACGCCGTGGAGTGAAACGGAGTGCTGGCCCATACACAGGCCTATTCCATCCACATCCTAGGGCAACACAACTGGGGATGCGGGTGGAGTCAGTTTTGAACATTGATGCACCCCAATTAGCCCTCCACTCACCTGGGCCAAACACCAGAGATGACCCCAGCAGGCATGGTGTACAATGGAAAGTGTGCAACAGATCAGGCCCAACGCCGTGGAGTGAAACGGAGTGCTGGCCCATACACAGGCCTATTCTATCCACATCTTAGGGCAACAGAACTGGGGATGCGGGTGGAGTCAGCTTTTAACATTCATGCACCCCAATTTGCCCTCCACTCACCTGGGCCACACACCAGAGATGACCCCAGCAGGCATGGTGTACAATGGAAAGTGTGCAACAGATCAGGCCCAACGCCGTGGAGTGAAACGGGGTGCTGGCCCATACACAGGCCTATTCTATCCACATCTTAGGGCAACAGAACTGGGGATGCGGGTGGAGTCAGTTTTGAACATTGATGCACCCCAATCTGCCCTCCACTCACCCGGGCCACACCAGAGATGACCCCAGCAGGCATGGTGTACAATGGAAAGTGTGCAACAGATCAGGCCCAACGCCGTGGAGTGAAACGGAGTGCTGGCCCATACACAGGCCTATTCTATCCACATCTTAGGGCAACAGAACTGGGGATGCGGGTGGAGTCAGTTTTGAACATTGATGCACCCCTACTTGCCCTCCACTCACCTGGGCCAATCACCAGAGATGACCCCAGCAGGCATGGCGTACAATGGAAAGTGTGCAACAGATCAGGCCCAACGCCGTGGAGTGAAACGGAGTGCTGGCCCCTACACAGGCCTATTCTATCCACATCTTAGGGCAACAGAACTGGGAATGCGGGTGGAGTCAGTTTTGAACATTGATGCACCCCAATTAGCCCTCGACTCACCTGGGCCAAACACCAGAGATGACCCCAGCAGGCATGGTGTACAATGGAAAGTGTGCAACAGATCAGGCCCAACGCCGTGGAGTGAAACGGAGTGCTGGCCCATACACAGGCCTATTCTATCCACATCTTAGGGCAACAGAACTGGGAATGCGGGTGGAGTCAGTTTTTAACATTCATGCACCCCACTTTGCCCTCCACTCACCTGGGTCACACACCAGAGATGACCCCAGCAGGCATGGTGCACAATGGAAAGTGTGCAACAGATCAGGCCCAACGCCGTGGAGTGAAACGGAGTGCTGGCCCATACACAGGCCTATTCTATCCACATCTTAGGGCAACAGAACTGGGGATGCGGGTGGAGTCAGTTTTGAACATTGATGCAACCCAATTCGCCCTCCACTCACCTGGGCCAAACACCAGAGATGACCCCAGCAGGCATCGTGTACAATGGAAAGTGTGCAACAGATCAGGCCCCACGCCGTGGAGTGCAACATAGTGCTGGCCCATACACAGGACTATTCTATCCACATCTTAGGGCAACAGAACTGGGAATGTGGGTGGAGTCAGTTTTGAACATTGATGCACCCCAATTTGCCCTCCACTGACCTGGGCCAATCACCAGAGATGACCCCAGCAGGCATGGCGTACAATGGAAAGTGTGCAACAGATCAGGCCCAACGCCGTGGAGTGAAACATAGTGCTGGGCCATACACAGGCCTATTCTATCCACATCTTAAGGCAACAGAACTGGGGATGCGGGTGGAGTCAGTTTTCAACATTAATGCACCCCAACGTGCCCTCCACTCACCTGGGCCACACACCAGAGATGACCCCAGCAGGCATGGTGTACAATGGAAAGTGTGCAACAGATCCAGGCCCAACGCCGTGGAGTGAAACGGAGTGCTGGCCCATACACAGGCCTATTCTATCCACATCTTAGGGCAACAGAACTGCGGATGCGGTTGGAGTCAGTTTTGAACATTGATGCACCCCAATTTGCCCTCCACTGACCTGGGCCAATCACCAGAGATGACCCCAGCAGGCATGGCGTACAATGGAAAGTGTGCAACAGATCAGGCCCAACGCCGTGGAGTGAAACGGAGTGCTGGCCCATATACAGGCCTATTCCATCCACATCTTAGGGCAACACAACTGGGGATGCGGGTGGAGTCAGTTTTGAACATTGATGCACCCCAATTAGCCCTCGACCCACCTGGGCCAAACACCAGAGATGACCCCAGCAGGCATGGTGTACAATGGAAAGTGTGCAACAGATCAGGCCCAACGCCGTGGAGTGAAACGGAGTGCTGGCCCATACACAGGCCTATTCTATCCACATCTTAGGGCAACAGAACTGGGGATGCGGGTGGAGTCAGTTTTTAACATCCATGCACCCCAATTTGCCCTCCACTCACCTGGGCCACACACCAGAGATGACCCCAGCAGGCATGGTGTACAATGGAAAGTGTGCAACAGATCAGGCCCAACGCCGTGGAGTGAAACGGAGTGCTGGCCCATACACAGGCCTATTCTATCCACATCTTAGGGCAACAGAACTGGGGATGCGGGTGGAGTCAGTTTTGTACATTGATGCACCCCAATCTGCCCTCCACTCACCTGGGCCACACCAGAGATGACCCCAGCAGGCATGGTGTACAATGGAAAGTGTGCAACAGATCAGGCCCAACGCCGTGGAGTGAAACGGAGTGCTGGCCCATAAACAGGCCTATTCTATCCACATCTTAGGGCAACAGAACTGGGGATGCGGGTGGAGTCAGTTTTGAACATTCATGCACCCCAATTTGCCCTCCACTCACCTGGGCCACACACCAGAGATGACCCCAGCAGGCATGGTGTACAATGGAAAGTGTGCAACAGATCAGGCCCAACGCCGTGGAGTGAAACGGAGTGCTGGCCCATACACAGGCCTATTCTATCCACATCTTTTAGGCAACAGAACTGGGGATGCGGGTGGAGTCAGTTTTGAACATTGATGCACCCCAATCTGCCCTCCACTCACCTGGGCCACACCAGAGATGACCCCAGCAGGCATGGTGTACAATGGAAAGTGTGCAACAGATCAGGCCCAACGCCGTGGAGTGAAACGGAGTGCTGGCCCATACACAGGCCTATTCTATCCACATCTTAGGGCAACAGAACTGCGGGTGCGGGTGGAGTCAGTTTTGAACATTGATGCACCCCAATTTGCCCTCCACTCACCTGGGCCAATCACCAGAGATGACCCCAGCAGGCATGGCGTACAATGGAAAGTGTGCAACAGATCAGGCCCAACGCCGTGGAGTGAAACGGAGTGCTGGCCCCTACACAGGCCTATTCCATCCACATCTTAGGGCAACAGAACTGGGAATGCGGGTGGAGTCAGTTTTGAACATTGATGCACCCCAATTAGCCCTCGACTCACCTGGGCCAAACACCAGAGATGACCCCAGCAGGCATGGTGTACAATGGAAAGTGTGCAACAGATCAGGCCCAACGCCGTGGAGTGAAACGGAGTGCTGGCCCATACACAGGCCTATTCTATCCACATCTTAGGGCAACAGAACTGGGGATGCGGGTGGAGTCAGTTTTTAACATTCATGCACCCCAATTTGCCCTCCACTCACCTGGGCCACACACCAGAGATGACCCCAGCAGGCATGGTGTACAATGGAAAGTGTGCAACAGATCAGGCCCAACGCCGTGGAGTGAAACGGAGTGCTGGCCCATACACAGGCCTATTCTATCCACATCTTAGGGCAACAGAACTGGGGATGCGGGTGGAGTCAGTTTTGAACATTGATGCACCCCAATCTGCCCTCCACTCACCTGGGCCACACCAGAGATGACCCCAGCAGGCATGGTGCACAATGGAAAGTGTGCAACAGATCAGGCCCAACGCCGTGGAGTGGAACGGAGTGCTGGCCCATACACAGGCCTATTCTATCCACATCTTAGGGCAACAGAACTGGGGATGCGGGTGGAGTCAGGTTTGAACATTGATGCACCCCAATTTGCCCTCCGCTCACCTCGGGCAAATACCAGAGATGACCCCGGCAGGCATGGTGTGCAATGGAAAGTGTGCAACAGATCAGGCCCAACGCCGTGGAGTGAAACGGAGTGCTGGCCCATACACAGGCCTAATCTATCCACATCTTAGGGCAACAGAGCTGGGGATGCGGGTGGAGTCAGTTTTGAACATTGATGCACCCCAATTTGCCCTCCACTCACCTGGGCCACACCAGAGATGACCCCAGCAGGCATGGAGTACAATGGAAAGTGTGCAACAGATCAGGCCCAACGCCGTGGAGTGAAACATAGTGCTGGCCCATACACAGGCCTAATCTATCCACATCTTAGGGCAACAGAACTGGGGATGCGGGTGGAGTCAGTTTTGAACATTCATGCACCCCAATTTGCCGTCCACTCACCTGGGCCACACACCAGAGATGACCCCAGCAGGCATGGTGTACAATGGAAAGTGTGCAACAGATCAGGCCCAACGCCGTGGAGTGAAACGGAGTGCTGGCCCATACACAGGCCTATTCTATCCACATCTTTTAGGCAACAGAACTGGGGATGCGGGTGGAGTCAGTTTTGAACATTGATGCACCCCAATCTGCCCTCCACTCACCTGGGCCACACCACAGATGACCCCAGCAGGCATGGTGTACAATGGAAAGTGTGCAACAGATCAGGCCCAACGCCGTGGAGTGAAACGGAGTGCTGGCCCATACACACGCCTATTCTATCCACATCTTAGGGCAACAGAACTGCGGATGCGGGTGGAGTCAGTTTTGAACATTGATGCACCCCAATTTGCCCTCCACTCACCTGGGCCAATCACCAGAGATGACCCCAGCAGGCATGGCGTACAATGGAAAGTGTGCAACAGATCAGGCCCAACGCCGTGGAGTGAAACGGAGTGCTGGCCCCTACACAGGCCTATTCCATCCACATCCTAGGGCAACAGAACTGGGAATGCGGGTGGAGTCAGTTTTGAACATTGATGCACCCCAATTAGCCCTCGACTCACCTGGGCCAAACACCAGAGATGACCCCAGCAGGCATGGTGTACAATGGACAGTGTGCAACAGATCAGGCCCAACGCCGTGGAGTGAAACGGAGTGCTGGCCCATACACAGGCCTATTCTATCCACATCTTAGGGCAAAAGAACTGGGGATGCGGGTGGAGTCAGTTTTTAACATTCATGCACCCCAATTTGCCCTCCACTCACCTGGGCCACACACCAGAGATGACCCCAGCAGGCATGGTGCACAATGGAAAGTGTGCAACAGATCAGGCCCAACGCCGTGGAGTGAAACGGAGTGCTGGCCCATACACAGGCCTATTCTATCCACATCTTAGGGCAACAGAACTGGGGATGCGGGTGGAGTCAGGTTTGAACATTGATGCACCCCAATTTGCCCTCCGCTCACCTCGGGCAAATACCAGAGATGACCCCGGCAGGCATGGTGTGCAATGGAAAGTGTGCAACAGATCAGGCCCAACGCCGTGGAGTGAAACGGAGTGCTGGCCCATACACAGGCCTAATCTATCCACATCTTAGGGCAACAGAACTGGGGATGCGGGTGGAGTCAGTTTTGAACATTGATGCACCCCAATTTGCCCTCCACTCACCTGGGCCACACCAGAGATGACCCCAGCAGGCATGGAGTACAATGGAAAGTGTGCAACAGATCAGGCCCAACGCCGTGGAGTGAAACGGAGTGCTGGCCCATACACAGGCCTATTCTATCCACATCTTAGGGCAAAAGAACTGGGGATGCGGGTGGAGTCAGTTTTGAACATTGATGCACCTCAATTTGCCCTCCACACACCTTGGGCAAATACCAGAGATGACCCCAGCAGGCATCGTGTACATTGGAAAGTGTGCAACAGATCAGGCCCAACGCCGTGGAGTGAATCGCAGTGCTGGCCCATACACAGGCCTATTCTATCCACATCTTAGGGCAACAGAACTGGGGATGCGGGTGGAGTCAGTTTTGAACATTGATGCACCCCAATTTGCCCTCCACTCACCTGGGCAACACACCAGAGATGACCCCTCGCAGGCATGGTGTACAATGAAAAGTGTGCAACGGATCAGGCCCAACGCCGTGGAGTGAAACAGAGTGCTCGCCCATACACAGGCCTATTCTATCCACATCTTAGGGCAAATGAACTGGGGATGCGGGTGGAGTCAGTTTTGAACATTCATGCACCCCCAATTGCCCTCCCCTCACCTGGGCCAAATACCAGAGATGACCACAGCAGGCATGGTGTACAATGGAAAGTGTGCAACAGATCAGGCCCAACGCCGTGGAGTGAAACGGAGTGCTGGCCCATACACAGGCCTATTCTATCCACATCTTAGGGCAACAGAACTGGGGATGCGGGTGGAGTCAGTTTTGAACATTGATGCACCCCAATTTGCCCTCCACTCACCTGGGCCACACCAGAGATGACCCGAGCAGGCATGGTGTACAATGGAAAGTGTGCAACAGATCAGGCCCAACGCCGTGGAGTGAGACGGAGTGCTGGCCCATACACAGGCCTATTCTATCCACATCTTAAGGCAACAGAACTGGGGATGCGGGTGGAGTCAGTTTTCAACATTGATGGAACCCAATTTGCCCTCCACTCACCTGGGCCACACACCAGAGATGACCCCAGCAGGCATGGTGTACAATGGAAAGTGTGCAACAGATCAGGCCCAACGCCGTGGAGTGAAACGGAGTGCTGGCCCATACACAGGCCTATTCTATCCACATCTTAGGGCAACAGAACTGGGGATGAGGGTGGAGTCAGTTTTGAACATTAATGCACCCCAATTTGCCCTCCACTCACCTGGGCCACACACCAGAGATGACCCCAGCAGGCATGGTGTACAATGGAAAGTGTGCAACAGATCAGGGCCGACGCCGTGGAGTGAAACGGAGTGCTGGCCCATACACAGGCCTATTCTATCCACATCCTAAGGCAACAGAACTGGGGATGCGGGTGGAGTCAGTTTTGAACATTGATGGAACCCAATTTGCCCTCCACTCACCTGGGCCACACACCAGAGATGACCCCAGCAGGCATGGTGTACAATGGAAAGTGTGCAACAGATCAGGCCCCACGCCGTGGAGTGAGACGGAGTGCTGGCCCATACACAGGCCTATTCTATCCACATCTTAAGGCAACAGAACTGGGGATGCGGGTGGAGTCAGTTTTGAACATTGATGGAACCCAATTTGCCCTCCACTCACCTGGGCCACACACCAGAGATGACCCCAGCAGGCATGGTGTACAATGGAAAGTGTGCAACAGATCAGGCCCCACGCCGTGGAGTGAGACGGAGTGCTGGCCCATACACAGGCCTATTCCATCCACATCTTAGGGCAACAGAACTGGGGATGCGGGTGGAGTCAGTTTTGAACATTGATGCACCCCAATTTGCCCTCCACTCACCTGGGCCACACACCAGAGATGACCCCAGCAGGCATGGTGTACAATGGAAAGTGTGCAACAGATCAGGCCCAACGCCGTGGAGTGAAACGGAGTGCTGGCCCATACACAGGCCTATTCTATCCACATCTTAAGGCAACAGAACTGGGGATGCGGGTGGAGTCAGTTTTCAACATTGATGGAACCCAATTTGCCCTCCACTCACCTGGGCCACACACCAGAGATGACCCCAGCAGGCATGGTGTACAATGGAAAGTGTGCAACAGATCAGGCCCAACGCCGTGGAGTGAAACGGAGTGCTGGCCCATACACAGGCCTATTCTATCCACATCTTAGGGCAACAGAACTGGGGATGAGGGTGGAGTCAGTTTTGAACATTAATGCACCCCAATTTGCCCTCCACTCACCTGGGCCACACACCAGAGATGACCCCAGCAGGCATGGTGTACAATGGAAAGTGTGCAACAGATCAGGGCCGACGCCGTGGAGTGAAACGGAGTGCTGGCCCATACACAGGCCTATTCTATCCACATCCTAAGGCAACAGAACTGGGGATGCGGGTGGAGTCAGTTTTGAACATTGATGGAACCCAATTTGCCCTCCACTCACCTGGGCCACACACCAGAGATGACCCCAGCAGGCATGGTGTACAATGGAAAGTGTGCAACAGATCAGGCCCCACGCCGTGGAGTGAGACGGAGTGCTGGCCCATACACAGGCCTATTCTATCCACATCTTAAGGCAACAGAACTGGGGATGCGGGTGGAGTCAGTTTTGAACATTGATGGAACCCAATTTGCCCTCCACTCACCTGGGCCACACACCAGAGATGACCCCAGCAGGCATGGTGTACAATGGAAAGTGTGCAACAGATCAGGCCCCACGCCGTGGAGTGAGACGGAGTGCTGGCCCATACACAGGCCTATTCCATCCACATCTTAGGGCAACAGAACTGGGGATGCGGGTGGAGTCAGTTTTGAACATTGATGCACCCCAATTTGCCCTCCACTCACCTGGGCCACACACCAGAGATGACCCCAGCAGGCATGGTGTACAATGGAAAGTGTGCAACAGATCAGGCCCAACGCCGTGGAGTGAAACGGAGTGCTGGCCCATACACAGGCCTATTCTATCCACATCTTAGGGCAACGGAGCTGGGGATGCGGGTGGAGTCAGTTTTGAACATTGATGCACCCCAATTTGCCCTCCACTCACCTGGGCCAAACACCAGAGATGACCCCAGCAGGTATGGTGTACAATGGAAACTGTGCAACGAATCAGGCCCCACGCCGTGGAGTGAAACGGAGTGCTGGCCCATACACAGGCCTATTCTATCCACATCTTAGGGCAACAGAACTGAGGATGCGGGTGGAGTCAGGTTTGAACATTCATGCACCCCAATTTGCCCTCCACTCACCTGGGCCACACACCAGAGATGACCCCAGCAGGCATGGTGTAAAATGGATAGTGTGCGACAGATCAGGCCCAACGCCGTGGAGTGAAACGGAGTGCTAGCCCATACACAGGCCTATTCTATCCACATCTTAGGGCAACAGAACTGGGGATGCGGGTGGAGTCAGTTTTAAACATTCATGCACCCCAATTCGCCCTCCACTCATCTGGGCCAAATACCAGAGATAGCCCCAGCAGGCGTGGTGTACAATGGAAAGTGTGCAACAGATCAGGCCCAACGCCGTGGAGTGAAACGGAGTGCTGGCCCATACACAGGCCTATTCTATCCACATCTTAGGGCAACAGAACTGAGGATGCGGGTGGAGTCAGGTTTGAACATTCATGCACCCCAATTTGCCCTCCACTCACCTGGGCCACACACCAGAGATGACCCCAGCAGGCATGGTGTACAATGAAAAGTGTGCAACAAATCAGGCCCAACGCCGTGGAGTGAAACGGAGTGCTGGCCCATACACAGGCCCATTCTATCCACATCTTAGGGCAACAGAACTGGGGATGCGGTTGGAGTCAGTTTTGAACATTGAAGCACCCCAATTTGCCCTCCACTCACCTGGGCCAAATACCAGAGATGACCCCAGCAGGTATGGTGTACAATGGAAAGTGTGCAACGAATCAGGCCCCACGCCGCGGAGTGAAACGGAGTGCTGGCCCATACACAGGCCTATTCTATCCACTTCCTAGGGCAACAGAACTGGGGATGTGGTCGGAGTCAGTTTTGAACCTTGATGCACCCCAACGTGCCCTCCACTCACCTGGGCCACACCAGCGATGACCCCAGCAGGCATGGTGTACAATGGAAAGTGTGCAACAGATCAGGCCCAACGCCGTGGAGTGAAACGGAGTGCTGGCCCATACACAGGCCTATTCTATCCACATCTTAGGGCAACAGAACTGGGGATGCGGGTGGAGTCAGTTTTGAACACTGTTGGAACCGAATTTGCCCTCCACTCACCTGGGCCACGCACCAGAGATGACCCCAGCAGCCATGGTGTACAATGGAAAGTGTGCAACAGATCAGGCCCAACGCCGTGGAGTGAAACGGAGTGCTGGCCCATACACAGGCCTATTCTATCCACATCTCAGGGCAACAGAACTGGGGATGCGGGGGGAGTCAGTTTTGAACATTGATGGAACCCAATTTGCCCTCCACTCACCTGGGCCACACACCAGAGATGACCCCAGCAGGCATGGTGTAGAATTGAAAGTGTGCAACAGATCAGGCCCCACGCCGTGGAGTGAAACGGAGTGCTGGCCCATACACAGGCCTATTCTATCCACATCCTAGGGCAACAGAACTGGGGATGCGGGTGGAGTCAGTTTTGAACATTGATGCACCCCAATTTGCCCTCCACTCATCTGGGCCAAATAGCAGAGATGACCCCAGCAGGCATGGTGTACAATGGAAAGTGTGCAACAGATCAGGCCCAACGCCGTGGAGTGAAGCGGAGTGCTGGCCCATACACAGGCCTATTCTATCCACATCTTAGGGCAACAGAACTGGGGATGAGGGTGGAATCAGTTTTGAACATTGATGCACCCCAATTTGCCCTCCACCCACCTGGGCGACACACCAGAGATGACCCCAGCAGGCATGGTGTACAATGGAAAGTGTGCAACAGATCAGGCCCAACGCCGTGGAGTGAAACGGAGTGCTGGCCCATACACAGGCCTATTCTATCCACATCTTAGGGCAACAGAACTGGGAATGCGGGTGGAATCAGTTTTTAACATTCATGCACCCCAATTCGCCCTCCCCTCACCTGGGCCAAACACCAGAGATGACCCCAGCAGGCATGGTGTACAATGGAAAGTGTGCAACAGATCAGGCCCCACGCCGCGGAGTGAAACGGAGTGCTGGCCCATACACAGGCCTATTCTATCCACATCTTAGGGCAACAGAACTGGGGATGCGGGTGGAGTCAGTTTTGAACCTTGATGCACCCCAATTTGCCCTCCACTCACCTGGGCCACACCAGCGATGACCCCAGCAGGCATGGTGTACAATGGAAAGTGTGCAACAGATCAGGCCCAACGCCGTGGAGTGAAACGGAGTGCTGGCCCATACACAGGCCTATTCTATCCACATCTCAGGGCAACAGAACTGGGGATGCGGGTGGAGTCAGTTTTGAACATTGATGGAACCCAATTTGCCCTCCACTCACCTGGGCCACGCACCAGAGATGACCCCAGCAGGCATGGTGTACAATGGAAAGTGTGCAACAGATCAGGCCCAACGCCGTGGAGTGAAACGGAGTGCTGGCCCATACACAGGCCTAATCTATCCACATCTTAGGGCAACAGAACTGGGGATGCGGGTGGAGTCAGTTTTGAACATGGATTTGCACCCCAATTCGCCCTTTACTCATCTGGGCCAAATACCAGAGACGACCCCAGCAGGCATGGTGTACAATGGAAAGTGTGCAACAGATCAGGCCCAACGCCGTGGAGTGAAACGGAGTGCTGGCCCATACACAGGCCTATTCTATCCACATCTTAGGGCAACAGAACTGGGGATGAGGGTGGAGTCAGTTTTGAACATTGATGCACGCCAATTCGCCCTCCACTCACCTGGGCCACGCACCAGAGATGACCCCAGCAGGCATGGTGTACAATGGAAAGTGTGCAACAAATCAGGCCCAACGCCTTGGAGTGAAACGGAGTGCTGGCCCATACACAGGCCTAATCTATCCACATCTTAGGGCAACAGAACTGGGGATGCGGGTGGAGTCAGTTTTGAACATGGGTTTGCACCCCAATTCGCCCTCCACTCATCTGGGCCAAATACCAGAGATGACCCCAGCAGGCATGGTGTACAATGGAAAGTGTGCAACAGATCAGGCCCAACGCCGTGGAGTGAAACGGAGTGCTGGCCCATACACAGGCCTATTCTATCCACATCTTAGGGCAACAGAACTGGGGATGCGGGTGGAGTCAGGTTTGAACATTGATGCACCCCGACTTGCCCTCCACCCACCTGGGCGACACACCAGAGATGACCCCAGCAGGCATGGTGTACAATGGAAAGTGTGCAACAGATCAGGCCCAACGCCGTGGAGTGAAACGGAGTGCTGGCCCATACACAGGCCTATTCTATCCACATCTTAGGGCAACAGAACTGGGAATGTGGGTGGAGTCAGTTTTGAACATTGATGCAGCCCAATTTGCCCTCCACTCACCTGGGCCACGCACCAGAGATGACCCCAGCAGGCATGGTGTACAATGGAAAGTGTGCAACAAATCAGGCCCAACGCCTTGGAGTGAAACGGAGTGCTGGCCCATACACAGGCCTATTCTATCCACATCTTAGGGCAACAGAACTGGGGATGCGGGTGGAGTCAGCTTTGAACATTGATGCACCCCAATTTGCCCTCCACTCACCTCGGCCAAATACCAGGGATGACCCCAGCAGGTATGGTGTACAATGGAAAGTGTGCAACGAATCAGGCCCCACGCCGCGGAGTGAAACGGAGTGCTGGCCCATACACAGGCCTATTCTATCCACATCTTAGGGCAACAGAACTGGGGATGCGGGTGGAGTCAGTTTTGAACCTTGATGCACCCCAATTTGCCCTCCACTCACCTGGGCCACACCAGCGATGACCCCAGCAGGCATGGTGTACAATGGAAAGTGTGCAACAGATCAGGCCCAACGCCGTGGAGTGAAACGGAGTGCTGGCCCATACACAGGCCTATTCTATCCACATCTCAGGGCAACAGAGCTGGGGATGCGGGTGGAGTCAGTTTTGAACATTGATGCACCCCGATTTACCCTCCACTGACCTGGGCCACACACCAGAGATGACCCCAGCAGGCATGGTGTACAATAAAAAGTGTGCAACAGATCAGGCCCAACGCCGTGGAGTGAAACGGAGTGCTGGCCCATACACAGGCCTATTCTATCCACATCTTAGGGCAACAGAACTGGAGATGCGGGTGGAGTCAGTTTTGAACATTGATGCACCCCAATTTGCCCTCCACTCATCTGGGCCAAATACCAAAGATGACCCCAGCAGGCATGGTGTACAATGGAAAGTGTGCAACAGATCAGGCCCAACGCCGTGGAATCAAACGGAGTGCTGGCCCATACACAGGCCTATTCTATCCACATCTTAGGGCAACAGAACTGGGGATGAGGGTGGAGTCAGTTTTGAACATTGATGCACCCCAATTTGCCCTCCATCCACCTGGGCGACAAACCAGAGCTGACCCCAGCAGGCATGGTGTACAATGGAAAGTGTGCAACAGATCAGGCCCAACGCCGTGGAGTGAAACGGAGTGCTGGCCCATACACAGGCCTATTCTATCCACATCTTAGGGCAACAGAACTGGGAATGCGGGTGGAGTCAGTTTTGAACATTGATGCACCCCAATTCGCCCTCCACTCACCTGGGCCAAATACCAGAGATGACCCCAGCAGGCATGGTGTACAATGGAAAGTGTGCAACAGAACAGGCCCCACGCCGCGGAGTGAAACGGGGTGCTGGCCCATACACAGGCCTATTCTATCCACATCTTAGGGCAACAGAACTGGGGATGCGGGTGGAGTCAGTTTTGAACCTTGATGCACCCCGATTTGCCCTCCACTCACCTGGGCCACACCAGCGATGACCCCAGCAGGCATGGTGTACAATGCAAAGTGTGCAACAGATCAGGCCCAACGCCGTGGAGTGAAACGGAGTGCTGGCCCATACACAGGCCTATTCTATCCACGTCTTAGGGCAACAGAACTGGGGATGCGGGTGGAGTCAGCTTTGAACATTGATGCACCCCAATTTGCCCTCCACTCACCTGGGCCACACACCAGAGATGACCCCAGCAGGCATGGTGTACAATGGAAAGTGTGCAACAGATCAGGCCCAACGCCGTGGAGTGAAACGGAGTGCTGGCCCATACACAGGCCTATTCTATCCACATCTTAGGGCAACAGAACTGGGGATGCGGGTGGAGTCAGTTTTGAACATTGATGGAACCCAATTTGCCCTCCACTCACCTGGGCCACGCACCAGAGATGACCCCAGCAGGCATGGTGTACAATGGAAAGTGTGCAACAGATCAGGCCGAACGCCGTGGAGTGAAACGGAGTGCTGGCCCATACACAGGCCTAATCTATCCACATCTTAGGGCAACAGAACTGCGGATGCGGGTGGAGTCAGTTTTGAACATTGATGCACCCAAATTCGCCCTCCACTCATCTGGGCCAAATACCAGAGATGACCCCAGCAGGCATGGTGTACAATGGAAAGTGTGCAACAGATCAGGCCCAACGCCGTGGAGTGAAACGGAGTGCTGGCCCATACACAGGCCTATTCTATCCACATCTTAGGGCAACAGAACTGGGGATGAGGGTGGAGTCAGTTTTGAACATTGATGCACCCCAATTTGCCCTCCACCCACCTGGGCGACACACCAGAGAAGCCCCCAGCAGGCATGGTGTACAATGGAAAGTGTGCAACAGATCAGGCCCAACGCCGTGGAGTGAAACGGAGTGCTGGCCCATACACAGGCCTATTCTATCCACATCCTAGGGCAACAGAACTGGGGATGCGGGTGGAGTCAGTTTTGAACATTAATGCAGGCCAATTTGCCCTCAACTCACCTGGGCCACACACCACAGATGACCCCAGCAGGCATGGTGTACAATGGAAAGT
This sequence comes from Eutreptiella sp. 'Long Island Sound 2002', assembly GCA_964036045.1. Lineage (NCBI taxonomy): Eukaryota > Euglenozoa > Euglenophyceae > Eutreptiales > Eutreptiaceae > Eutreptiella > Eutreptiella sp. 'Long Island Sound 2002'. The sequence goes on from OZ038389.1 coordinate 29,334,023, forward strand.
GTGCAACAGATCAGGCCCCACGCCGCGGAGTGAAACGCAGTGCTGGCCCATACACAGGCCTATTCTATCCACATCTTAGGGCAACAGAACTGGGGATGCGGGTGGAGTCAGTTTTGAACCTTGATGCACCCCAATTTGGCCTCCACTCACCTGGGCCAGACCAGCGATGACCCCAGCAGGCATGGTGTACAATGGAAAGTGTGCAACAGATCAGGCCCAACGCCGTGGAGTGAAACGGAGTGCTGGCCCATACACAGGCCTATTCTAGCCACATCTTAGGGCAACAGAAATGGGGATGCGGGTGCAGTCAGTTTTGAACATTGATGGAACCCAATTTGCCCTCCACTCACCTGGGCCACACACCAGAGATGACCCCAGCAGGCATGGTGTACAATGGAAAGTGTGCAACAGATCAGGCCCAACGCCGTGGAGTGAAACGGAGTGCTGGCCCATACACAGGCCTATTCTATCCACATCTTAGGGCAACAGAACTGGGAATGCGGGTGGAGTCAGTTTTGAACATTGATGGAACCCAATTTGCCCTCCCCTCACCTGGGCCACGCACCAGAGATGACCCCAGCAGGCATGGTGTACAATGGAAAGTGTGCAACAGATCAGGCCCAACGCCGTGGAGTGAAACGGAGTGCTGGCCCATACACGGGCCTAATCTATCCACATCTTAGGGCAACAGAACTGGGGATGCGGGTGGAGTCAGTTTTGGACATTGATGCACCCCAATTCGCCCTCCACTCATCTGGGCCAAATACCAGAGATGACCCCAGCAGGCATGGTGTACAATGGAAAGTGTGCAACAGATCAGGCCCAACGCCGTGGAGTGAAACGGAGTGCTGGCCCATACACAGGCCTATTCTATCCAAATCTTAGGGCAACAGAACTGGGGATGAGGGTGGTGTCAGTTTTGAACATTGATGCACCCCAATTTGACCTCCACCCACCTGGGCGACACACCAGAGATGACCCCAGCAGGCATGGTGTACAATGGAAAGTGTGCAACAGATCAGGCCCAACGCCGTGGAGTGAAACGGAGTGCTGGCCCATACACAGGCCTATTCTATCCACATCTTAGGGCAACAGAACTGGGGATGCGGGTGGAGTCAGTTTTGAACATTGATGCACCCCAATTCGCCCTCCACTCACCTGTGCCAAATACCAGAGATGACCCCAGCAGGCATGGTGTACAATCGAAAGTGTGCAACAGAGCAGGCCCAACGCCGTGGAGTGAAACGGAGTGCTGGCCCATACACAGGCCTATTCTATCCACATCTTAGGGCAACAGAACTGGGCATGCGGGTGGAGTCAGTTTTGAACATTGATGCACCCCAATCTGCCCTCCACTCACCTGGGCCACACACCAGAGATGACCCCAGCAGGCATGGTGTACAATGGAAAGTGTGCAACAGATCAGGCCCAACGCCATGGAGTGAATCGGAGTGCTGGCCCATACACAGGCCTATTCTATCCACATCTTAGGGCAACAGAACTGGGAATGCGGGTGGAGTCAGTTTTGAACATTGATGCACCCCAATTTGCCCTCCACTCACCTGGGCCACACCAGAAATGACCCCAGCAGGCATGGTGTACAATGGAAAGCGTGTAACAGATCAGGCCCAAAGCCGTGGAGTGAAACGGAGTGCTGGCCCATACACAGGCCTATTCTATCCACATCTTAGGGCAACAGAACTGGGAATGCGGGTGGAGTCAGTTTTGAACATTGATGCACCCCAATTTGCCCTCCACTCACCTGGGCCACACCAGAAATGACCCCAGCAGGCATGGCGCACAATGGAAAGCGTGCAACAGATCAGGCCCAAAGCCGTGGAGTGAAACGGAGTGCTGGCCCATACACAGGCCTATTCTATCCACATCTTAGGGCAACAGAACTGGGGATGCGGGTGGAGTCAGTTTTGAACATTGATGCTCCCCAATTTGCCCTCCACTCACCTGGGCCACACACCAGAGATGACCCCAGCAGGCATGGTGTACAATGGAAAGTGTGCAACAGATCAGGCCCAACGCCGTGGAGTGAAACGGAGTGCTGGCCCATACACAGGCCTATTCTATCCACATCTTAGGGCAACAGAACTGGGGATGCGGGTGGAGTCAGTTTTGAACATCGATGCACCCCAATTCGCCCTCCACTCATCTGGGCCAAATACCAGAGATAACCCCAGCAGGCATGGTGTACAATGGAAAGTGTGCAACAGATCAGGCCCCACGCCGTGGAGTGAAACGGAGTGCTGGCCCATACACAGGCCTATTCTATCCACATCTTAGGGCAACAGAACTGGGGATGCGGGTGGAGTCAGTTTTGAACATTGATGCACCCCAATTTGCCCTCCACTCACCTGGGCCACACACCAGAGATGACCCCAGCAGGCATGGTGTACAATGGAAAGTGTGCAACAGATCAGGCCCAACGCCGTGGAGTGAAACGGAGTGCTGGCCCATACACAGGCCTATGCTATCCACATCTTAGGGCAACAGAACTGGGAATGCGGGTGGAGTCAGTTTTGAACATTGATGCACCCCAATTTGCCCTCCACTCACCTGGGCCAAATACCAGAGATGACCCCAGCAGGTATGGTGTACAACGGAAAGTGTGCAACGAATCAGGCCCCACGCCGCGGAGTGAAACGGAGTGCTGGCCCATACGCAGGCCAATTCTATCCACATCTTAGGGCAACAGAACTGGGGATGCGGGTGGAGTCAGTTTTGAACATTGAAGCACCCCAATTTGCCGTCCACTGAACCTGGGGCACACCAGAGATGACCCCAGCAGGCATGGTGTACAATGGAAAGTGTGCAACAGATCAGGCCCAACGCCGTGGAGTGAAACGGAGTGCTGGCCCATACACAGGCCTATTATTTCCACATCTCAGGGCAACAGAACTGGGGATGCGGGTGGAGTCAGTGTGGAATATTCATGCACCCCGACTTGCCATCCACTCATCTGGGCCAAATACCAGAGATGACCCCAGCAGGCATGGTGTACAATGGCAAGTGTGCAACAGATCAGGCCCAACGCCGTGGAGTGAAACGGAGTGCTGGCCCATACACAGGCCTATTCTATCCACATCTTAGGGCAACAGAACTGGGGATGCGGGTGGAGTCAGTTTTGAACATTGATGCACCCCAGTTTGCCCTCCACTCACCTGGGACACGCCAGAGATGACCCCAGCAGGCATGGTGTACAATGGAAAGTGTGCAACAGATCAGGCCCAACGCCGTGGAGTGAAACGGAGTGCTGGCCCATACACAGGCCTATTCTATCCACATCTTAGGGCAACAGAACTGGGGATGCGGGTGGAGTCAGTTTTGAACATTCATGCACCCCAATTTGCCCTCCACTCACCTGGGCAACACACCAGAGATGACCCCAGCAGGTATGGTGTACAATGGAAAGTGTGCAACGAATCAGGCCCAACGCCGCGGAGTGAAACGGAGTGCTGGCCCATACGCAGGCCTATTCTATCTACATCTTAGGGCAACAGAACTGGGGATGCGGGTGGAGTCAGTTTTGAACCTTGATGCACCCCAATTTGCCCTCCACTCACCTGGGTCACACACCAGAGATGACCCCAGCAGGCATGGTGTACAATCGAAAGTGTGCAACAGTTCAGGCCCAACGCCATGGAGTGAAACGGAGTGCTGGCCCATACACAGGCCTATTCTATCCACATTTGAGGGCAACAGAACTGGGGATGCGGGTGGAGTCAGTTTTGAACATTGATGCACCCCAATTCGCCCTCCACTCACCTGGGCCGAATTCCAGAGATTGCCCCTGCAGGCATGGTGTACAATGGAAAGTGTGCAACAGATCAGGCCCAACGCCGTGGAGTGAATCGGAGTGCTGGCCCATACACAGGCCTATTCTATCCACATCTTAAGGCAACAGAACTGGGGATGCGGGTGGAGTCAGTTTTGAACATTGATGCACCCCAATTTGCCCTCCACTCACCTGGGCCAAATACCAGAGATGACCCCAGCAGGCATGGTGTACAATGGAAAGTGTGCAACAGATCAGGCCCAACGCCGTGGAGTGAAACGGAGTGCTGGCCCATACACAGGCCTATGCTATCCACGTCTTAGGGCAACAGAACTGGGGATGCGGCTGGAGTCAGTTTTGAACATTAATGCACCCCAATTTGATCTCCACTCACCTTGGCCACACACCAGAGATGACCCCAGCAGGCATGGTGTACAATGGAAAGTGTGCAACAGATCAGGCCCCACGCCGAGGAGTGGAACGGAGTGCTGGCCCATACGCAGGCCTATTCTATCTACATCTTAGGGCAACAGAACTGGGGATGCGGGTGGAGTCAGTTTTGAACCTTGATGCACCCCAATTCGCCATCCACTCACCTGGGTCACACATCAGAGATGACCCCAGCAGGCATGGTGTACAATCGAAAGTGTGCAACAGTTCAGGCCCAACGCCATGGAGTGAAACGGAGTGCTGGCCCATACACAGGCCTATTCTATCCACATTTGAGGGCAACAGAACTGGGGATGCGGGTGGAGTCAGTTTTGAACATTGATGCACCCTAATTCGCCCTCCACTCACCTGGGCCGAATCCCAGAGATTGCCCCTGCAGGCATGGTGTACAATGGAAAGTGTGCAACAGATCAGGCCCAACGCCGTGGAGTGAATCGGAGTGCTGGCCCATACACAGGCCTATTCTATCCACATCTTAAGGCAACAGAACTGGGGATGCGGGTGGAGTCAGTTTTGAACATTGATGCACCCCAATTTGCCCTCCACTCACCTGGGCCAAATACCAGAGATGACCCCAGCAGGCATGGTGTACAATGGAAAGTGTGCAACAGATCAGGGCCAACGCCGTGGAGTGAAACGGAGTGCTGGCCCATACACAGGCCTATGCTATCCACGTCTTAGGGCAACAGAACTGGGGATGCGGCTGGAGTCAGTTTTGAACATTAATGCACCCCAATTTGATCTCCACTCACCTTGGCCACACACCAGAGAGGACCCCAGCAGGCATGGTGTACAATGGCAAGTGTGCAACAGATCAGGCCCAACGCCGTGGAGTGAAACGGAGTGCTGGCCCATACACAGGCCTATTCTATCCACATCTTAGGGCAATAGAACTGGGGATGCGGGTGGAGTCAGGTTTGAACATTGATGCACCCCAATTTGCCCTCCACTCACCTGGGCAACACACCAGAGATGACCCCAGCAGGCATGGTGTACAATGGAAAGTGTGCAACAGATCAGGCCCAACGCCGTGGAGTGAAACGGAGTGCTGGCCCATACACAGGCCTATTCTATCTACATCTTAGGGCAAAAGAACTGGGAATGCGGGTGGAGTCAGTTTTGAACATTGATGCACCCCAATTTGCCCTCCACTCACCTGGGCCAAATACCAGAGATGACCCCAGCAGGCATGGTGTACAATGGCAAGTGTGCAACAGATCAGGCCCAACGCCGTGGAGTGAAACGGAGTGCTGGCCCATAGACAGGCCTATTCTATCCACATCTTAGGGCAACAGAACTGGGGATGCTGGTGGAGTCAGTTTTGAGCATTGATGCACCCCAATTTGCCCTCCACTCACCTGGGCCACACACCAGAGAAGACCCCAGCAGGCATGGTGTACAATGGCAAGTGTGCAACAGATCAGGCCCAACGCCGTGGAGTGAAACGGAGTGCTGCCCCATACACAGGCCTATTCTATCCGCATCTTAGGGCAACAGAACTGGGAATGCGGGTGGAGTCAGTTTTGAACATTGATGCACCCCAATTTGCCATCCACTCACCTGGGCCACACACAAGATATGACCCCAGCAGGCATGGTGTACAATGGAAAGTGTGCAACAGATCAGGCCCAACGCCTTGGAGTGAATCGGAGTGCTGGCCCATACACAGGCCTATTCTATCCACATCTTAGGGCAAAAGAACTGGGAATGCGGGTGGAGTCAGTTTTGAACATTCATGCACCCCAATTTGCCATCCACTCACCTGGGCCACACACCAGAGATGACCCCAGCAGGCATGGTGTACAATGGAAAGTGTGCAACAGATCAGGCCCAACGCCGTGGAGTGAATCGGAATGCTGGCCCATACACAGGCCTATTCTATCCACATCTTAGGGCAACAGATCTGGGAATGCGGGTGGAGTCAGTTTTGAACATTGATGCACCCCAATTTGCCCTCCACTCACCTGGGCCAAATACCAGAGATGACCCCAGCAGGCATGGTGTACAATGGAAAGTGTGCAACAGATCAGGCCCACCGCCGTGGAGTGAAACGGAGTGCTGGCCCATACACAGGCCTATTCTATCCACATCTTAGGGCAACAGAACTGGGGATGCGGGGGGAGTCAGTTTTGAACATTGATGCACCTCAATCTGCCCTCCACTCACCTGGGCCACACACCAGAGATGACCCCAGCAGGCATGGTGTACAATGGAAAGTGTGCAACAGATCAGGCCCAACGCCGTGGAGTGAATCGGAGTGCTGGCCCATACACAGGCCTATTCTATCCACATCTTAGGGCAACAGAACTGGGAATGCGGGTGGAGTCAGTTTTGAACATTGATGCACCCCAATTTGCCATCCACTCACCTGGGCCACACACCAGAGATGACCCCAGCAGGCATGGTGTACAATGGAAAGTGTGCAACAGATCAGGCCCAACGCCGTGGAGTGAATCGGAGTGCTGGCCCATACACAGGCCTATTCTATCCACATCTTAGGGCAACAGAACTGGGAATGCGGGTGGAGTCAGTTTTGAACATTGATGCACCCCAATTTGCCCTCCACTCACCTGGACCAAATACCAGAGATGACCCCAGCAGGCATGGTGTACAATGGAAAGTGTGCAACAGATCAGGCCCAACGCCGTGGAGTGAATCGGAGTGCTGGCCCATACACAGGCCTATTCTATCCACATCTTAAGGCAACAGAACTGGGGATGCGGGTGGAGTCAGTTTTGAACATTGATGCACTCCAATTTGCCCTCCACTCACCTGGGCCAAATACCAGAGATGACCCCAGCAGGCATGGTGTACAATGGAAAGTGTGCAACAGATCAGGCCCAACGCCGTGGAGTGAAACGGAGTGCTGGCCCATACACAGGCCTATGCTATCCACGTCTTAGGGCAACAGAACTGGGGATGCGGCTGGAGTCAGTTTTGAACATTAATGCACCCCAATTTGATCTCCACTCACCTTGGCCACACACCAGAGAAGACCCCAGCAGGCATGGTGTACAATGGAAAGTGTGCAACAGATCAGGCCCCACGCCGTGGAGTGAAAAGGAGTGCTGGCCCATACACAGGCCTATTCTATCCACATCTTAGGGCAATAGAACTGCGGATGCGGGTGGAGTCAGGTTTGAACATTGATGCACCCCAATTTGCCCTCCACTCACCTGGGCCACACACCAGAGATGACCCCAGCAGGCATGGTGTACAATGGAAAGTGTGCAACAGATCAGGCCCAACGCCGTGGAGTGAAACGGAGTGCTGGCCCATACACAGGCCTATTCTATCCACATCTTAAGGCAACAGAACTGGGGATGCGGGTGGAGTCAGTTTTGAACATTGATGCACTCCAATTTGCCCTCCACTCACCTGGGCCAAATACCAGAGATGACCCCAGCAGGCATGGTGTACAATGGAAAGTGTGCAACAGATCAGGCCCAACGCCGTGGAGTGAAACGGAGTGCTGGCCCATACACAGGCCTATGCTATCCACGTCTTAGGGCAACAGAACTGGGGATGCGGCTGGAGTCAGTTTTGAACATTAATGCACCCCAATTTGATCTCCACTCACCTTGGCCACACACCAGAGAAGACCCCAGCAGGCATGGTGTACAATGGAAAGTGTGCAACAGATCAGGCCCCACGCCGTGGAGTGAAAAGGAGTGCTGGCCCATACACAGGCCTATTCTATCCACATCTTAGGGCAATAGAACTGCGGATGCGGGTGGAGTCAGGTTTGAACATTGATGCACCCCAATTTGCCCTCCACTCACCTGGGCCACACACCAGAGATGACCCCAGCAGGCATGGTGTACAATGGAAAGTGTGCAACAGATCAGGCCCAACGCCGTGGAGTGAAACGGAGTGCTGGCCCATACACAGGCCTATTCTATCCACATTGTAGGGCAACAGAACTGGGGATGCTGGTGGAGTCAGTTTTGAGCATTGATGCACCCCAATTTGCCCTCCACTCACCTGGGCCACACACCAGAGAAGACCCCAGCAGGCATGGTGTACAATGACAAGTGTGCAACAGATCAGGCCCAACGCCGTGGAGTGAAACGGAGTGCTGGCCCATACACAGGCCTATTCTATCCACATCTTAGGGCAACAGAACTGGGAATGCGGGTGGAGTCAGTTTTGAACATTGATGCACCCCAATGTGCCATCCACTCACCTGGGCCACACACCAGAGATGACCCCAGCAGGCATGGTGTACAATGGAAAGTGTGCAACAGATCAGGCCCAACGCCGTGGAGTGAATCGGAGTGCTGGCCCATACACAGGCCTATTCTATCCACATCTTAGGGCAACAGAACTGGGAATGCGGGTGGAGTCAGTTTTGAACATTGATGCACCCCAATGTGCCATCCACTCACCTGGGCCACACACCAGAGATGACCCCAGCAGGCATGGTGTACAATGGAAAGTGTGCAACAGATCAGGCCCAACGCCGTGGAGTGAAACGGAGTGCTTGCCCATACACAGGCCTATTCTATCCACATCTTAGGGCAACAGAACTGGGGATGCGGGTGGAGGCAGTTTTGAACATTAATGCAGGCCAATTTGCTCTCCGCCCACCTTGCCCAGACACCAGAGAAGACCCCAGCAGGCATGGTGTACAATGGAAAGTGTGCAACAGATCAGGCCCAACGCCGTGGATTGAAACGGAGTGCTGGCCCATACACAGGCGTATTCTTTCCACATCTTAGGGCAACAGAACTGGGAATGCGGGTGGAGTCAGTTTTGAACATTGATGCACCCCAATTTGCCCTCCACTCACCTGGGCCACACACCAGAGATGACCCCAGCAGGCATGGTGTACAATGGAAAGTGTACAACAGATCAGGCCCAACGCCGTGGAGTGAAACGGAGTGCTGGCCCATACACAGGCCTATTCTATCCACATCTTAGGGCAACAGAAATGGGGATGCGGGTGGAGTCAGTTTTGAAAATTGATGCACCCCAATGCGCCCTCCACTCACCTGGGCCACACACCAGAGATGACCCCAGCAGGTATGGTGTACAATGGAAAGTGTGCAACGAATCAGGCCCCGCGCTGTGTGGTGAAACGGAGTGCTGGCCCATGAACAGGCCTCTTCTATCCACATCTTAGGGCAACAGAACTGGGGATGCGGGTGGAGTCAGCTTTGAACATTAATGCACCCCAATTTGCCCTCCACTCACCTTGGCCACACACCAGAGAAGACCCCAGCAGGCATGGTGTACAATGGCAGGTGTGCAACAGATCAGGCCCAACGCCGTGGAGTGAAACGGAGTGCTGGCCCATACACAGGCCTATTCTTTCCATATTTTAGGGCAACAGAACTGGGAATGCGGGTGGAGTCAGTTTTGTACATTGATGCACCCCAATTTGCCATCCACTCACCTGGGCCACAGACCAGAGATGACCCCAGCAGGCATGGTGTACAATGGAAAGTGTGCAACGGATCAGGCCCAACGCCATGGACTGAAACGGAGTGCTGGCCCATACACAGGCCTATTCTATCCACGTCTTAGGGCAACAGAACTGGGGATGCGGGTGGAGTCAGTTTTGAACATTGATGCACCCCAATTTGCCATCCACTCACCTGGGCCACACACCAGAGATGACCCCAGCAGGCATGGTGTACAATGGAAAGTGTGCAACAGATCAGGCCCAACGCCGTGGAGTGAAACGGAGTGCTGGCCCATACACAGGCCTATTCTATCCACATCTTAGGGCAGCAGAAATGGGGATGCGGGTGGAGTCAGTTTTGAACATTGATGCACCCCAATTCGCTCTCCACTCACCTGGGCCGCACACCAGAGATGACCCCAGCAGGTATGGTGTACAATGGAAAGTGTGCAACGAATCAGGCCCCACGCTGTGGGGTGAAACGGAGTGCTGGCCCATGAACAGGCCTATTCTATCCACATCTTAGGGCAACAGAACTGGGGATGCGGGGGGAGTCAGTTTTGAACATTAATGCACCCCAATTTGCCCTCCACTCACCTTGGCCACACACCAGAGAAGACCCCAGCAGGCATGGTGTACAATGGCAAGTGTGCAACAGATCAGGCCCAACGCCGTGGAGTGAAACGGAGTGCTGGCCCATACACAGGCCTATTCTATCCACATCTTAGGGCAACAGAACTGGGAATGCGGCTGGAGTCAGTTTTGTACATTGATACACCCCAATTCGGCCTCCACTCACCTGGGCCACACACCAGAGATGACCCCAGCAGGCATGGTGTACAATGGAAAGTGTGCAACAGATCAGGCCCAACGCCGTGGACAGAAACGGATCGCTGGCCCATACACAGGCCTATTCTATCCACATCTCAGGGCAACAGAACTGGGGATGCGGGTGGAGTCAGTTTTGAACATTGATGCACCCAAATTTGCCCTCCATTCACCTGGGCCACACCAGAGATGACCCCAGCAGGCATGGTGTACAATGGAAAGTGTGCAACAGATCAGGCCCAACGCCATGGAGTGAAACGGAGTGCTGGCCCATACACAGGCCTATTCTATCCACATCTTAGGGCAACAGAACTGGGAATGCGGGTGGAGTCAGTTTTGAACATTCATGCACCCCAACTTGCCCTCCACTCACCTGGGCCAAATACCAGAGATGACCCCAGCAGGCATGGTGTACAATGGAAAGTGTGCAACAGATCAGGCGCAACGCCATGGAGTGAAACAGAGTGCTGGCCCATACACAGGCCTATTCTATCCACATCTTAGAGCAACAGAACTGGGAATGCGGGTGGAGTCAGTTTTGAACATTGATGCACCCCAATTTGCCCTCCACTCACCTGGGCCAAATACCAGAGATGACCCCAGCAGGCATGGTGTACAATGGAAAGTGTGCAACAGATCAGGCCCAACGCCGTGGAGTGAAACGGAGTGCTGGCCCATACACAGGCCTATTCTATCCACATCTTAGGGCAACAGAACTGGGGATGCGGGTGGAGTCAGTTTTGAACATTGATGCACCCCTATTTGCCCTCCACTCACCTGGGCCAAATACCAGAGATGACCCCAGCAGGCATGGTGTACAATGGAAAGTGTGCAACAGATCAGGCCCAACGCCATGGAGTGAAACAGAGTGCTGGCCCATACACAGGCCTATTCTATCCACATCTTAGGGCAACAGAACTGGGGATGCGGGTGGAGTCAGTTTTGAACATTGATGCACCCCAATTTGCCCTCCACTTACCTGGGCCAAATACCAGAGATGACCCCAGCAGGCATGGTGTACAATGGAAAGTGTGCAACAGATCAGGCCCAACGCCGTGGAGTGAAACGGAGTGCTGGCCCATACACAGGCCTATTCTATCCACATCTTAGGGCAACAGAACTGGGGATGCGGGTGGAGTCATTTTTGAACATTGATGCACCCCGATTTGCCCTCCACTCAACTGGGCCAAATACCAGAGATGACCCCAGCAGGCATGGTGTACAATGGAAAGTGTGCAACAGATCAGGCCCAACGCCATGGAGTGAAACGGAGTGCTGGCCCATGAACAGGCCCATTCTATCCACATCTTAGGGCAACAGAACTGGGGATGCGGGTGGAGTCAGTTTTGAACATTGATGCACCCCAGTTTGCCCTCCACTCACCTTGGCCACACACCAGAGAAGACCCCAGCAGGCATGGTGTACAATGGCAAGTGTGCAACAGATCAGGCCCAACGCCGTGGAGTGAAACGGAGTGCTGGCCCATACACAGGCCTATTCTATCCACATCGTAGGGCGTCAGAGCTGGGGCTGCGGGTGGAGTCAGTTTTGAACATTGATGCACCCCAATTTGCCCTCCACTCACCTGGGCCACACACCAGAGATGACTCCAGCAGGCATGGTGTACAATGGAATGTGTGCAACAGATCAGGCCCAGCGCCGTGGAGTGAAACGGAAAGCTGGCCCATACACAGGCCTATTCTTTCCACATCTTAGGGCAACAGAGCTGGGGATTCGGATGGAGTCAGTTTTGAACATTAATGCACCCCAATTTGCCCTCCACTCACCTGGGCCACACACCAGAGATGACCCCAGCAGGCATGGTGTACAATGGAAAGTGTGCAACAGATCAGGCCCAACGCCGTGGAGTGAAACGGAGTGCTGGCCCATACACATGCCTATTCTATCAACATTTTAGGGCAACAGAACTGGGGATGCGGGTGGAGTCAGTTTTGAACATTGATGCACCCCAATTCGCCCTCCACTCACCTGGGCCAAATACCAGAGATTAACCCAGCAGGCATGGTGTACAATGGAAGGTGTGCAACAGATCAGGCCCAACGCCGTGGAGTGAAACGGAGTGCTGGCCCATACACAGGCCTATTCTATCCACATCTTAGGGCAACAGAACTGGGGATGCGGGTGGAGTCAGTTTTGAACATTGATGCACCCCAATTTGCCCTCCACTCACCTGGGCCACACACCAGAGATGACCCCAGCAGGCATGGTGTACAATGGAAAGTGTGCAACAGATCAGGGCCAACGCCGTGGAGTGAAACGGAGTGCTGGCCCATACACAGGCCTATTCTATCCACATCTTAGGGCAACAGAACTGGGAATGCGGGTGGAGTCAGTTTTGAACATTGATGCACCCCAACTTGCCCTCCACTCACCTGGGCCACACACCAGAGATGACCCCAGCAGGCATGGTGTGCAATGGAAAGTGTGCAACAGATCAGGGCCAACGCCGTGGAGTGAAACGGAGTGCTGGCCCATACACATGCCTATTCTATCAACATTTTAGGGCAACAGAACTGGGGATGCGGGTGGAGTCAGTTTTGAACATTGATGCACCCCAATTCGCCCTCCACTCACCTGGGCCAAATACCAGAGATGACCCCAGCAGGCATGGTGTACAATGGAAAGTGTGCAGCAGATCAGGCCCAACGCCGTGGAGTGAAACGGAGTGCTGGCCCATACACAGGCCTATTCTATCCACATCTTAGGGCAACAGAACTGGGGATGCGGGTGGAGTCAGGTTTGAACATCGATGCACCCCAATTTGCCCTCCACTCACCTGGGCCACACACCAGAGATGACCCCAGCAGGCACGGTGTACAATGGAAAGTGTGCAACAGATCAGGCCCAACGCCGTGGAGTGAATCGGAGTGCTGGCCCATACGCAGGCCTATTCTATCTACATCTTAGGGCAATAGAACTGAAAGTGCAGGTGGAGTCAGTTTTGAACGTTGATGCACCCCAACGTGCCCTCCACTCACCTGGGCCACACACCAGAGATGACCCCAGCAGGCATGGTGTACAATGGAAAGTGTGCAACACATCAGGCCCCACGCCGTGGAGTGAAACGGAGTGCTGGCCCATACACAGGCCTATTCTATCCACATCTTAGGGCAACAGAACTGGGAATGCGGGTGGAGTCAGTTTTGAACATTGATGCAATCCAATTTGCCCTCCACTCACCTCGGGCAAACACCAGAGATGACCCCAGCAGGCATGGTGTACAATGGAAAGTGTGCAACAGATCAGGCCCAACGCCGTGGAGTGAAACGGAGTGCTGGCCCATACACAGGCCTATTCTATCCACATCTTAGCGCAACAGAGCTGGGGATGCGGGTGGTGTCAGTTTTGAACATTGATGCACCCCAATTTGCCCTCCACTCACCTGGGCCACACACCAGAGATGACCCCAGCAGGCATGGTGTACAATGGAAAGTGTGCAACAAATCAGGGCCAACGCCGTGGAGTGAAAAGGAGTGCTGGCCCATACACAGGCCTTTTCTATCCACATCTTAGGGCAACAGAACTGGGGATGCGGGTGGAGTCAGTTTTGAACATTGATGCACCCCAATTTGCCCTCCCCTCACCTGGGCCAAATACCAGAGATGACCCCAGCAGGCATGGTGTACAATGGAAAGTGGGCAACAGATCAGGCCCCACGCCGTGGAGTGAAACGGAGTGCTGGCCCATACACAGGCCTATTCTATCCACATTTGAGGGCAACAGAACTGGGGATGCGGATGCAGTCAGTATTGAACATTGATGCACCCCAATTTGCCCTCCACTCACCTGGGCCACACACCAGAGATGACCCCAGCAGGCATGGTGTACAATGGAAAGTGTGCAACAGATCAGGCCCAACGCCGTGGAGTGGAAAGGAGTGCTGGCCCATACACAGGCCTATTCTATCCACATCTTAGGGCAACAGAACTGGGGATGCGGGTGGAGTCAGCTTTGAACATTGATGCACCCCAACTTGCCCTCTACTCACCTGGGCCACACACCATAGACGACCCCAGCAGGCATGGTGTACAATGGAAAGTGTGCAACAGATCAGGCCCAACGCCGTGGAGTGAAAAGGAGTGCTGGCCCATACACAGGCCTGTTCTATCCACATCTTAGGGCAACAGAACTGGAGATGCGGGTGGAGTCAGCTTTGAACATTGATGCACCCCAATTTGCCCTCCACTCACCTGGGCCACACACCATAGACGACCCCAGCAGGCATGGTGTACAATGGAAAGTGTGCAACAGATCAGGCCCAACGCCGTGGAGTGAAAAGGAGTGCTGGCCCATACACAGGCCTATTCTATCCACATCTTAGGGCAACAGAACTGGGGATGCGGGTGGAGTCAGTTTTGAACATTGATGCACCCCAATTCGCCCTCCACTCACCTGGGCCAAATACCAGAGATGACCCCAGCAGGCATGGTGTACAATGGAAAGTGGGCAACAGATCAGGCCCAACGCCGTGGAGTGAAACGGAGTGCTGGCCCATACACAGGCCTATTCTATCCAATTTTGAGGGCAACAGAACTGGGGATGCGGGTGGAGTCAGTTTTGAACATTGATGCACCCCAATTTGCCCTCCACTCACCTGGGCCACACACCATAGACCACCCCAGCAGGCATGGTGTACAATGGAAAGTGTGCAACAGATCAGGCCCAACGCCGTGGAGTGAAACGGAGTGCTGGCCCATACACAGGCCTATTCTATCCACATCGTAGGGCAACAGAACTGGGAATGCGGGGGGGGTCAGTTTTGAACATTCATGCACCCCAATTTGCCCTCCAGTTACCTGGGCCATATACCAGAGATGACCCCAGCAGGCATGGTGTGCAATGGAAAGTGTGCAACAGATCAGGCCCAACGCCGTGGAGTGAATCGGAGTGCTGGCCCATACACAGGCCTATTCTATCCACATCTTAGGGCAGCAGAACTGGTGATGCGGGTGGAGTCAGTTTTGAACATTGATGCACCCCAATTTGCCGTCCACTCACCTGGGCAACACACCAGAGATGACCCCAGCAGGCATGGTGTACAATGGAAAGTGTGCAACAGATCAGGCCCAACGCCGTGGAGTGAAACGGAGTGCTGGCCCATACACAGGCCTATTCTTTCCAAATTTTAGGGCAACAGAACTGGGAATGCGGGTGGAGTCAGTTTTGAACATTGATGCACCAAAATTTAGCCTCCAATCACCTGGGCCACACACCAGAGATGACCCCAGCAGGCATGGTGTACAATCGAAAGTGTGCAACAGATCAGGCCCAACGCCGTGGAGTGAAACGGAGTGCTGGCCCATACACAGGCCTATTCTATCCACATCTTAGGGCAACAGAACTGGGGATGCGGGTGGAGTCATTTCTGAACATTGATGCACCCCAATTCGCCCTCCACTCACCTCGGCCAAATACCAGAGATGACCCCAGCAGGCATGGTGTACAATGGCAAGTGTGCAACAGATCAGGCCCAACGCCGTGGAGTGAAACGGAGTGCTGGCCCATACACAGGCCTATTCTATCCACATCTTAGGGCAACAGAACTGGGCATGCGGGTGGAGTCAGTTTTGAACATTGATGCACCCCAATTTGCCCTCCACTCACCTGGGCCACACCAGAGATGACCCCAGCAGGTATGGTGTACAATGGAAAGTGTGCAACGAATCAGGCCCCACGCCGCGGAGTGAAACGGAGTGCTGGCCCATACGCAGGCCTATTCTATCTACATCCTAGGGCAACAGAACTGGGGATGCGGGTGGAGTCAGCTTTGAACCTTGATGCACCCCAATTCGCCATCCACTCACCTGGGTCACACACCAGAGATGACCCCAGCAGGCATGGTGTACAATCGAAAGTGTGCAACAGTTCAGGCCCAACGCCATGGAGTGAAACGGAGTGCTGGCCCATACACAGGCCTATTCTATCCACATTTGAGGGCAACAGAACTGGGGATGCGGGTGGAGTCAGTTTTGAACATTCATGCACCCCACTTTGCCATCCACTCACCTGGGCCAAATACCAGAGATGACCCCAGCAGGCATGGTGTACAGTGGAAAGTGTGCAACAGATCAGGCCCAACGCCGTGGAGTGAAACGGAGTGCTGGCCCATACACAGGCCTATGCTATCCACGTCTTAGGGCAACAGAACTGGGGATGCGGCTGGAGTCAGTTTTGAACATTAATGCACCCCAATTTGATCTCCACTCACCTTGGCCACACACCAGAGAAGACCCCAGCAGGCATGGTGTACAATGGCAAGTGTGCAACAGATCAGGCCCAACGCCGTGGAGTGAAACGGAGTGCTGGCCCATACACAGGCCTATTCTATCCACATCTTAGGGCAATAGAACTGGGGATGCGGGTGGAGTCAGGTTTGAACATTGATGCACCCCAATTTGCCCTCCACTCACCTGGGCCACACACCAGAGATGACCCCAGCAGGCATGGTGTACAATGGCAAGTATGCAACAGATCAGGCCCAACGCCGTGGAGTGAAACGGAGTGCTGGCCCATACACAGGCCTATTCTATCCACATCGTAGGGCAACAGAACTGGGGATGCTGGTGGAGTCAGTTTTGAGCATTGATGCACCCCAATTTGCCCTCCACTCACCTGGGCCACACACCAGAGAAGACCCCAGCAGGCATGGTGTACAATGGCAAGTGTGCAACAGATCAGGCCCAACGCCGTGGAGTGAAACGGAGTGCTGGCCCATACACAGGCCTATTCTATCCACATCTTAGGGCAACAGAACTGGGAATGCGGGTGGAGTCAGTTGTGAACATTGATGCACCCCAATTTGCCATCCACTCACCTGGGCCACACACCAGAGATGACCCCAGCAGGCATGGTGTACAATGGAAAGTGTGCAACAGATCAGGCCCAACGCCGTGGAGTGAATCGGAGTGCTGGCCCATACACAGGCCTATTCCATCCACATCTTAGGGCAAAAGAACTGGGAATGCGGGTGGAGTCAGTTTTGAACATTGATGCACCCCAATTTGCCCTCCACTCACCTGGGCCAAATACCAGAGATGACCCCAGCAGGCATGGTGTACAATGGCAAGTGTGCAACAGATCAGGCCCAACGCCGTGGAGTGAAACGGAGTGCTGGCCCATAGACAGGCCTATTCTATCCACATCTTAGGGCAAAAGAACTGGGGATGCTGGTGGAGTCAGTTTTGAGCATTGATGCACCCCAATTTGCCCTCCACTCACCTGGGCCACACACCAGAGAAGACCCCAGCAGGCATGGTGTACAATGGCAAGTGTGCAACAGATCAGGCCCAACGCCGTGGAGTGAAACGGAGTGCTGGCCCATACACAGGCCTATTCTATCCACATCTTAGGGCAACAGAACTGGGAATGCGGGTGGAGTCAGTTTTGAACATTGATGCACCCCAATTTGCCATCCACTCACCTGGGCCACACACCAGAGATGACGCCAGCAGGCATGGTGTACAATGGCAAGTGTGCAACAGATCAGGCCCAACGGGGTGGAGTGAAACGGAGTGCTGGCCCATACACAGGCCTATTCTATCCACATCGTAGGGCAACAGAACTGGGGATGCTGGTGGAGTCAGTTTTGAGCATTGATGCACCCCAATTTGCCCTCCACTCACCTGGGCCACACACCAGAGAAGACCCCAGCAGGCATGGTGTACAATGGAAAGTGTGCAACAGATCAGGCCCAACGCCGTGGAGTGAAACGGAGTGCTGGCCTATACACAGGCCTATTCTATCCACATCTTAGGGCAACAGAACTGGGAATGCGGGTGGAGTCAGTTTTGAACATTGATGCACCCCAATTTGCCCTCCACTCACCTGGGCCAAATACCAGAGATGACCCCAGCAGGCATGGTGTACAATGGCAAGTGTGCAACAGATCAGGCCCAACGCCGTGGAGTGAAACGGAGTGCTGGCCCATAGACAGGCCTATTCTATCCACATCTTAGGGCAAAAGAACTGGGGATGCTGGTGGAGTCAGGTTTGAGCATTGATGCACCCCAATTTGCCCTCCACTCACCTGGGCCACACACCAGAGAAGACCTCAGCAGGCATGGTGTACAATGGAAAGTGTGCAACAGATCAGGCCCAACGCCGTGGAGTGAAACGGAGTGCTGGCCCATACACAGGCCTATTCTATCCACATCTTAGGGCAACAGAACTGGGAATGCGGGTGGAGTCAGTTTTGAACATTGATGCACCCCAATTTGCCATCCACTCACCTGGGCCACACACCAGAGATGACCCCAGCAGGCATGGTGTACAATGGAAAGTGTGCAACAGATCAGGCCCAACGCCGTGGAGTGAATCGGAGTGCTGGCCCATACACAGGCCTATTCTATCCACATCTTAGGGCAAAAGAACTGGGAATGCGGGTGGAGTCAGTTTTGAACATTGATGCACCCCAATTTGCCCTCCACTCACCTGGGCCAAATACCAGAGATGACCCCAGCAGGCATGGTGTACAATGGCAAGTGTGCAACAGATCAGGCCCAACGCCGTGGAGTGAAACGGAGTGCTGGCCCATAGACAGGCCTATTCTATCCACATCTTAGGGCAACAGAACTGGGGATGCTGGTGGAGTCAGTTTTGAGCATTGATGCACCCCAATTTGCCCTCCACTCACCTGGGCCACACACCAGAGAAGACCCCAGCAGGCATGGTGTACAATGGCAAGTGTGCAACAGATCAGGCCCAACGCCGTGGAGTGAAACGGAGTGCTGGCCCATACACAGGCCTATTCTATCCACATCTTAGGGCAACAGAACTGGGGATGCGGGTGGAGTCAGTTTTGAACATTGATGCACCCCAATTTGCCATCCACTCACCTTGGCCACGCACCAGAGATGACCCCAGCAGGCATGGTGTACAATCGAAAGTGTGCAACAGATCAGGCCCATCGCCGTGG